>CM024760.1:109809415-110448819 GCA_014218235.1 Colocasia esculenta | reverse complement strand
AAATAGTAGAATTGATACACAGGGTGTGACGGAACGCCTCGGCCAAGCCCGTTAAACCGATAACGTACTTGATCCGAGTCCGCCTCCCGCGAACGGGCCGAAGCCTCGCAAGGGATACCAAACCACAGTCCGTGTAAACATAAAGGAACACACCACATTTTATATATAATTCACAAGTTTACATAGCCAAATTTCACACAAAACTATAAAGAGGTACAAGAGCCTGGGGCATACCCCGAGGTACAACTGAAGAAAGTAAACAACTACAAAACTACACTGCTGGAGCTACTCTGCTGGAGGTGCTGACCCTGCACCGCTACGACGCGGCCAGAACTGGACGTCGGACGAGAGACGTCCTCCTCGCTCTCACCTGTGGGGGTAGGGGTGAGCCTCTCTAGTCACTGGCTCAGTAGGGAACTCCCCCAAAACCGAGCGAAACAAACACCACGAGTACAAATAGTAAACAACACCAACAATTAATATAACAGCTAAGCAGGTAAGTAAAGCTGTAAAAGTACTCACCGTCTGCCGACTACGAGAAACAACAGTAATAATTAAACGGCAAACCAGTACAGGTGTACAAGCTAAAGTAGAGACAGCCAACACGAGCCACGTGAACTGGTTCGCGACACCAGAAACTGACTCGGACAACTAACACAGGTCTACCTCTCAGTCTCGCAGCCACGGACGAAAGGTCCAGCTGCCGCTCCACGTAAAAAGGTCAAGCAACTGTGGAGACCAACTAAACACCACCACCTGCAGACCACACGGTCACAGGCCCATGCCTGGCACCTCAGGAGACCCTGGCCGGGCTCTCTAGAGTGAGGCACTGGAAAAGGACTAGCTGGGGACCAGTGTCGACTACTGGTGTCCGTACCCCCAACTACGAGCGCGCTACAAGTGACTAAAAACAAACTCAAGTGTCACTGTCCCACTGTCGTCTTTCCCTCAGCCGGACGTACAACTCAACACAGAGTGAGGGTGTCCAGGTCAGACGACACAGACCTCGACGGTACAACACAAGTACCGGGACAAAGCCCCGAGCTAACAGCCTGGCTCACAAAGAACCTGGGGCACCCAACTGGAGAGGTAACCACGGTAGGCGTCGTACTACTCGCCACGTACACAGAACCACGTGCACGTCACACACAAACCACGTGAAACCTCACGTAAACCACAAGTAACCATGGTCCACTACACGTGAACCCAATTGACTCGCGTAAACACACGCAGTCACGAAGTAACAACTAACTGCATACCTTGTATGCTAACACGAGAACCAAGTGCACTCAGTGCACCTCATGTGTCAACACACATGCATTATCGATAAATATCATAATTCAGTTTCGCTGTTCATAGCCAGTAGGCGGGCAACATCGACTGCCGCTTACACCAAGTCAACGGCAAGGGACCTGGCCGTTAACATCTTGGCTGAGGAGCTTGGCGACAAGCGATCTTGACGCCAAGTTCTCCGGCCATAAACCCTGCAGAAACCCTAATCCGGCTCTGCGGGCTTTCTAACTGTTCTAACTACTGAAAAACATGCAAATGCAATTCCTTTAGCATGCTAATACCCAATATAACCCATTATAACATGCTTCGTGCATTAAACTACTCAAACCACCCATTATCCCATATGGTGCAACATGATCCAAAACGCATTATCATGCTGATTCAAGTGGTTATGATGTGTTTTAATGTTCCTACGGAGCTACCAGGGTTCGTCCCCTACCTCAGAACGCGCTAGAATCTCCTGCAATCCCCCGGTTCACGCCGAGCCCTCCGCGAGCTCCCATGCGAATTGCACCACGCCGCGACGTTTCCTCGCGTAATTCAGCGATGCCGCGCGTTCTACGATCATCCAACTACTCCTTGGTACCTGTTGGAAGCTTCAGAAACTCGGGGGCAGCAAGCTGGGGCAAGAGGGAATGAGAGTGAGCTGAGAGAGCTGCCCTCGGGTGAGCCTATAACCTGCACCATTCTCAGGTTGGCGTCAACCCCCATGCCGCAACAGCAACCGCCACCCTCTGCGTCCACATCTACTGCCGCCAAGTTCATGCAGTAAACGTCCACTAACTGGACGCCAACAGTAACGACCACCCTGGCCGCCAACTTCAACTGAACAGCAGCAGGTCCTTTTCATTTCAGGACCAACCCTGCTCTTCACCTGCTCAAACCACACATCCACACCAAGCATTCCACACAACCGACTCACACTGGCCTCACAACGGCCGCCACAACCACAATACACACGATCCGCATGGATCCGAAAGGCACGCGACGTTACATTACTATCATCTAAAAAGAAAATTTCGACCTCGAAATTCATAACACAATTCAAAGTTAAACAACTCATACATACACACCTTTACAAGTACTATCATCTAAAAAGAAAATACACAAGCTTACTCAAACAGATAGGGATACCCTTTAGCCATTTCCGCGGCCAACTCCCAGGTATCCTCACCACCTAATCTATTTTCCCATCTCACTTTAACTAGCTCAATTTCTTTATTCCTAGCTTCTTCATTTTTCGATCTGTGATCTGCACCGGATACTCTGGCATAGTCATGTCCGGCCTCAGGTCACCACCTTGATATCTGATTATTTGAGCTGGATCTTCAATACACTTTCTCAACATGGAGACATGGAAAATATCATGCACATCTGCAAAATCAGCTGGCAAATCCAGCCTATAAGCTGCTTCCCCAATCCTTTCAACACCTGGAAGGTCCCACATATCTTGGACTCAACTTCCCAGACTTACCAAATCTCATAATACCTTTACTCGGGGAAACTCTCAGAAAAACAAAATCTCCCACCTCAAACTGAAGTGGTCTCCTCCGCACATCTGCATAACTTTTCTGCCTACTTTGAGCTGCCTGCAATTTTTCTTTAATAAGCTTCACCACTTCCGTGGTTTGCTGAATCAATTCAGGACCCACCAATTGCCTTTCTCCCACTTCATGCCAGTTCAATGGGGTTCTACATGGCCTTCCATATAAAGCTTCATACGGTGCCATCCCAAGACTGGTATGATAACTATTATTGTAGGCAAACTCAACCATTCCCAAATGATGCTCCCAACTACCTCCCCAAACTAAACAACAAGCCCGCAACATATCTTCAATTGTCTGAATAGTCCTCTCTGTCTGACCATCTGTCTGGGGATGATAAGCGGAGCTATACCTCAACTCAGAACCAATTACTTTCTGCAGACTTCTCCAAAAACCAGAAGTAAATCTTGGATCTCTATCAGATACAATAGTCTTCGGAATACCATGCAGTGGAACAATTCTTTCAACATAAATATTTGCCAATCTGTCCACTGTCCAAGACATACTCACTGCCACTAATCTGCATACCTTAGTCAATCTGTCAACAAACACCCATATTCCATTATGCCCGGAACTCGACCTTGGTAAACCTGCCACAAAGTCCATTGCAATATCATCCCATTTCCACTGTGGAATAGGCAACGGTTGCAATAGACCTCCAGGCTTCTGATGCTCTGCTTTAATCTGCTGACAGATAGCACACCTTGCTACAAATTCTGCTATTTCTTTCTTCATATGAGGCCACCAAAAATGCTTTCTTAAATCATGGTACATTTTAGTACTACCCGGATGAATAGTGTACCTAGATTTATGAGCCTCTTCCAGAACTCGCTGCTTCACCTCTCTCTCTGCAGGAACAAACAACCTGCCTCGAAGCCTGACCACACAATTATCATCAATAGAAACTCCTTCCATTTTTACAATTTCAGGTAAACCTGCATCTGCTCTCTGAGCCTCAATGATCTGCCAATACAAAGACGGCTCTACTGCACTGGCAGCTAAAATTGCCCGTCGCTGACTGCTGGGCACATACAAGGAATTCTCTGCTATTTCTTCATACAACTTCCATTCTTTAATCATCATCAGATTCATATATGCCTTTCTGCTCAAGGCATCTGCTACAACATTGGCCTTACCCGGATGGTAAGCCAAACTGAAATCATAATCTTTCAGATATTCAACCCATCTGCGTTGGCGAAGATTCAAATCTTTCTGCGAGAAGATATACTTCAAGCTTTTATGATCTGTAAAAATCTCAAATCTCTCGCCATACAGATAATGTCTCCACATTTTAAAGCAAATACAACTGCTGCAATTCTAAATCATGAGTGGGGTAATTTCTTCTGCTGGCTTCAATTGCCTGGATGCATAGGCTATCACTTTACCATGCTGCATAAGCACTGCACCAAGACCTCTCTCGAAGCATCAGTATACAACACAAAACCACCACTCCCTGCCGGTAATGTCAATATAGGTGCTGATGTGAGTCTTTTCTTTAATTCCATAAAACTTCTCTGACATTCACCGGACCACACAAAAGGCACACCCTTTCTGGTCAATCTAGTCATAGGTGCTGCAATCTTAGAAAAATCTTGAATAAAGCGCCTATAATAACCTGCCAACCCCAGAAAACTTCTAATCTCGGTTATTGTCTTAGGCACTTCCCACCTAGACACAGCTTCCACTTTACTCGGGTCCACTGCTACTCCCTTAGCTGAGATAACATGACCCAAAAACTGAATTTCCTTTAACCAGAATTCACACTTACTAAATTTAGCAAACAGCTGGTTATCCCTTAACAACTGCAGGGTAAACCTCAAATGAGCTGCATGCTCCTCTTCAGATGCTGAATAAATTAGAATATCATCAATAAAGACCACAATAAATTGATCTAAATATGGATGAAAAATTCTATTCATCAGATCCATAAAACCTGCAGGAGCATTAGTCAACCCAAAAGGCATTACCACAAACTCATAGTGACCATATCTGGTTCTGAACGCTGTCTTATCTATATCCTCCTCTTTAATTCTCAACTGATGGTACCCGGACCTCAAATCAATCTTAGAAACACCTTTGCTGATTGCAACTGATCAAATAAATCATCTATCCTCGGCAACGGGTACTTATTCTTGATGGTCACATCATTCAATTTTCTATAATCAATGCACATCCGAAAACTTCCATCTTTCTTTTTCACAAATAAAACCGGCGCTCCCCACGGGGAATGACTCGGTCTAATAAAACCTTTCTGCAACAACTCTTCTAATTGCTTTTTCAATTCTTTAAGTTCTGCTGGTGCCATCCGATATGGGGCTTTGGAAATCGGCATGGTACCTGGCAGCAACTCAATAGAAAAGTCCACCTCTCTGTGTGGAGCTAAACCAGGCAAATCTTCCGGAAAAACATCAGCAAATTCCCTAACCACGGGAACTGCTTCTATTGGCTGACTGGCCTCTACCAAACTTACCGAGGCTAAATAAGCCACACACCCATCATTTATCAACTTTCTAGCTTTAATTGCAGAAATTAGAAACTTGGAGGTATAAAAAGGCATACCTTGATATTCAAACACTGCACCATTAGGATGACAAAATCTGATCCTTTTCTTTCTGCAATCTAACATTGCTCCATACATTTCAAGCCAATCCATACCCAGAATGATATCATAATCTGACAACTGCAGGGCATATAACCGACCCGGCATCTGGTTCCCTTCAATCATAACAGGAGCTTCATCTATATAGCTCGAAGTGAGCAAGAACTCACCTGAAGGAACCTCCACCACTAACTCACAAGACTTCTCTTCTAAAGGATGAGCTATGCAATCCAGAAATTCTTCGGAAATAAAAGAATGAGAGGCACCCGAATCAAATAAGACTCTTGCTGAATATTCATAAAGAGGTAAAGTACCTTCTATCATATTTGACGCCTCTGCCTGGGCTCGGGTGATAGCCATAACCCGCCTCTCCCTCGCTGCTGCGGTCTCCTCTGCCACGACCTGCCTGTGGCTGCTGGAACTGCTGAGGCTGCTGCTGCTGCTGCACACCTCTGCCATACCCATATTCTCTTGCATAGGGACAATTGCGGATCAAATGTCCCGGCTGATTACAATTATAACATCTATACCCTGGAGGAACAATAGGCTGCCTGGCAGTGCTCTGCTGCGACTCCTCCACCTCAGGCCTACCACGGCCTTGCTGGAACTGCGGACGACCTCCCCATCCTCTTCCTTTTCCTTTAAGTGCTTGCTTTAATTTCTGGCCCCATTTCCCGAAACCAGATGAAGAAGGTCCTGCTGGTGCCTTGCCCTTGCTTGCACCTACTGTCTGCTGCGGTAGCCGGAAACTACCTGAACCTGATTCACCTGCCTGGCGAGTACGGATAGACCTCTCCAAAGTAGCTGCCCTCTGCGCTGCTCTTCCACTGTCTTGCACATGAGAGGTACTATCGCATCCTGCAATTCCACTCTCAAACCTCTGATAAAATACTCAACCATCATATTATTATCTGAAACCACATATGGCGCATAACGGCTAAGTGCCATAAATCTCATCTGGTACTCTAAGACTGAAGAGTTACCTTGTTGGAGAGTTCGAATTGCTCTCTTTTTACTTGCTGCACTTGGATCGGAAAGAATGTATCATTGAACACATCAAGAAACTCCGGCCAAGTGATAGCTTCTTCCGTCCTGCCTGCAAAAGTGGTTTGCATCTTCAATCGCCACCATTCCAAGGCAAAGCCTCTCAACTGATAAGCAGCTAATACCACTCTATCCGCTGCCGGACACCTCATAGTCGCAAAAACTCTTTCTATTTCATGAACCCAATGCTCAGCTGTATCTGGATTCGGCCCTCCTGAATAAGTAGGCGGCTGCAATCTCAGAAATTTCTCCACCTGCATCACTGGTTCTTCTGCTAACAATACTGGTGGTGGTGGTGGCACAGGTGCTACAAAAGGCACCTCCACTCTCGGCGGAACTGGAGCTACAGGTATTGCCTCTCCATCCCCAGGTGGCACTGGCGCCTGCTGATCCATTCTCGCCCGAATATCCGTGAGGCTCTCCCAAATTCTTTCTATCATACGCTGGGTGCTTTCCTCCGGATCATCTCCTCCACCACCCCAATCTCTCCTATCAGCCATTTCAGAAATTTCTACATACACAAAACACCAGACAAAAATCAAAACCACAAATGATAAAAAACCAGGGTCCCTACCAGCAGTGTATAATGACCGAAATAAGGCTATGTATCTTTCTAATTCCCTTATATTAACACGGACCTTGCTCTGATACCAACTGTGACGGAACGCCTCGGCCAAGCCCGTTAAACCGATAACGTACTTGATCCGAGTCCGCCTCCCGCGAACGGGCCGAAGCCTCGCAAGGGATACCAAACCACAGTCCGTGTAAACATAAAGGAACACACCACATTTTATATAATTCACAAGTTTACATAGCCAAATTTCCACAAAAACTATAAAGAGGTACAAGAGCCTGGGGCATACCCCGAGGTACAACTGAAGAAAGTAAACAACTACAAAACTACACTGCTGGAGCTACTCTGCTGGAGGTGCTGACCCTGCACCGCTACGACGCGGCCCAGAACTGGACGTCGGACGAGAGACGTCCTCCTCGCTCTCACCTGTGGGGGTAGGGGTGAGCCTCTCTAGTCACTGGCTCAGTAGGGAACTCCCCCAAAACCGAGCGAAACAAACACCACGAGTACAAATAGTAAACAACACCAACAATTAATATAACAGCTAAGCAGGTAAGTAAAGCTGTAAAAGTACTCACCGTCTGCCGACTACGAGAAACAACAGTAATAATTAAACGGCAAACCAGTACAGGTGTACAAGCTAAAGTAGAGACAGCCAACACGAGCCACGTGAACTGGTTCGCGACACCAGAAACTGACTCGGACAACTAACACAGGTCTACCTCTCAGTCTCGCAGCCACGGACGAAAGGTCCAGCTGCCGCTCCACGTAAAAAGGTCAAGCAACTGTGGAGACCAACTAAACACCACCACCTGCAGACCACACGGTCACAGGCCCATGCCTGGCACCTCAGGAGACCCTGGCCCGGGCTCTCTAGAGTGAGGCACTGGAAAAGGACTAGCTGGGGACCAGTGTCGACTACTGGTGTCCGTACCCCCAACTACGAGCGCGCTACAAGTGACTAAAAACAAACTCAAGTGTCACTGTCCCACTGTCGTCTTTCCCTCAGCCGGACGTACAACTCAAACACAGAGTGAGGGTGTCCAGGTCAGACGACACAGACCTCGACGGTACAACACAAGTACCGGGACAAAGCCCCGAGCTAACAGCCTGGCTCACAAAGAACCTGGGGCACCCAACTGGAGAGGTAACCACGGTAGGCGTCGTACTACTCGCCACGTACACAGAACCACGTGCACGTCACACACAAACCACGTGAAACCTCACGTAAACCACAAGTAACCATGGTCCACTACACGTGAACCCAATTGACTCGCGTAAACAATACGCAGTCACCGAAGTCAACAACTAACTGCATACCTTGTATGCTGAACACGAGAACCAAGTGCACTCAGTGCACCTCATGTGTCAACACACATGCATTATCGATAAATATCATAATTCAGTCTTCGCTGTTCATAGCCAGTAGGCGGCAACATCGACTGCCGCTTACACCAAGTCAACGGCAAGGGACCTGGCCGTTAACATCTTGGCTGAGGAGCTTGGCGACAAGCGATCTTGACGCCAAGTTCTCCGGCCATAAACCCTGCAGAAACCCTAATCTGGCTCTGCGGGCTTTCTAACTGTTCTAACTACTGAGAAACATGCAAATGCAATTCTTTTAGCATGCTAATACCCAATATAACCCATTATAACATGCTTCGTGCATTAAACTACTCAAACCACCCATTATCCCATATGGTGCAACATGATCCGAAAACGCATTATCATGCTGATTCAAGTGGTTATGATGTGTTTTAATTTTCCTACAGAGCTACCAGGGTTCGTCCCCTACCTCAGAACGCGCTAGAATCTCCTGCAATCCCCCGGTTCACGCCGAGCCCTCTGCGAGCTCCCACGCGAATTGCACCACGCCGCGACGTTTCCTCGCGTAATTCAGCGATGCCGCGCGTTCTACGATCGTCCAACTACTCCTTGGTACTTGTTGGAAGCTTTAGAAACTCGGGGGCAGCAAGCTGGGGCAAGAGGGAATGAGAGTGAGCTGAGAGAGCTGCCCTCGGGTGAGCCTATAACCTGTACCATTCTCAGATTGGCGTCAACCCCCATGCCGCCAACAGCAACCGCCACCCTCTGCGTCCACATCTACTGCCGCCAAGTTCATACAGTAAACGTCCACTAAGCTGGACGCCAACAGTTAACGACCACCCCTGGCCGCCAACTTCAACTGAACAGCAGCAGGTCCTATTTCATTTCAGGACCAACCCTGCTCTTCACCTGCTCAAATCACACATCCACACCAAGCATTCCACACAACCGACTCACACTGGCCTCATAACGGCCGCCACAACCACAATACACACGATTCGCATGGATCCAAAGGCACGCGACGTTACACAGGGTATGCTCAGGAATTCACATTGAAACTCAAGTTCTAGTTCATGTGGACACAAGAAAAGACTTAACTGATATCAAAGATGAACGAACAAGTATCTTATCAGGATAATGAAATTGGAACAATGGTACTGAATTACAAAATGTGCTCAGGAATTCACAGTAAATCTCATAAATCTGGTTCATAGATATATTCTCATAGGACAGGTATCATGATGACTATAATCAAATAGGTATTGATGTAATGCCAAACATCTGGGTGTCCTCAATGCCCCGCACGGCCACTGACAAATTTGCCCCCGTGCGGCCACTGACAATCAGACACATTTTCACACACACAATTATGATATGATGACTAATCAAACACGAACTGATGTATGCCAACATCCACGATGTCCTTATCACCCCCGCGCGGCCACTGATGAATTCGGGCGCTCCCCCCAGGACTGAACCAGCCCTTATTTGCCAGGCATAATAATCATGTGGGGTCCAAGGACCCAATAAATGTCATCATCATCAATTTATCACGTCTCACAAGATATGCAAGCCTTTAAACTCTCAAGATATCAAGTAATATGAACTTAGTTACCGAATACAGGAGAATGGACTCAACGGAGTACCATTCGAAGTTGACAACTTCAAGGATAACTCAAGGGTGAGTAAGGTACACCAACAGAGTAATATTTACAATAAAATGACAGTAGATACTAAGGAAATTAAGGGGGTAACTTGGTAGGCTATTAGGATGAAGTTTAAGCAAGAGTTTTATCATGAAAAGTTGCTGGAATCCAAGGCAAGACAGCAGCTGTCGACAGCCAGGAAGGGGCTGTCGACAGATGGCAACAGACAGAGCTCAAGTTTGCTGGCTCTGTGGGTATCTGTCGACAGCAACAAGGGATCTGTCGACAGATCCACACAGTCCAGAAATCTGAGTTCTGGAAATGGATTCCTGTCGACAGCAAGATGGTCGTCTGTCGACAGGTATTGCCCAAACGTTCAGAAATGGTTCTAAACCAACTATGAATGGTACTAACAACCTCCTCTATCATTCCTAACATGATTAGGACTTAATCCAAACATAATTTTAGCCTCAACATGAAGCTATCATGACAAGAGAATGAAAGATAAAAACATGTAATGTTGTTCATATGGTTGATCTTTCAAGAAGACAAATTGAAAGGAGAGTTCAAGGAAAATGGATTGGAAAGTCTTTCTCTTAAACTCTCTTCTCTTTTTCACTAAACACTTGTCAGATTCACACACTTAAGACCTCCATGACCTTTCAATAAATCAATTTCACAACAAGAAAGAACCATCATGGTTCTGTCTACATTACTCAAGAGTACTGATAAAACTCCAGATTTTTGAATCAAGTTAAGAAAGGAAGGAACAATCTATGAACTCTCATGGATTAAAACTAACTAAAACATGTTGGAGAATATAGTTCTATCATGAAGATATTCCCATAATTTACAGAGTAATAGACACAAAGTAGATTCATTTCAAACAATGAACCCAAAGGTGAAAGGTAAGAGAATTAAGAATTGAATCCTACACCTGAATAGCTAGGAATCCACTACAAAGTGATACTGGAAGAAGATCCTTTCCAAACAGAGATCATATGAATCTCAAGGAGTAGCTTCTATAGCAATACAAGATACACAAATAGTGCTAGAGGTACTCATGACATTAGAACATAAACTTGAACATCCAAACAGTAGGTTCTAAAGAATGTTCAAGAACATGAGTTAGAGAAGAAAGAAAGAGGATCGAATCCTACCTGGCTTGAAAAAAATAAAGAAAGAACCACGAGTGGAGGAATACACAGGTGAAGCTTGTTGTTGTAACAGTACCAGCCTCCAAGATGCTTCCTTAACCATTACCCAGCAACAGCTCCAGCATGAGCTCGAGCAAGAACAAGGTGCAAGAGAGCAAATAGTAGCTCCATTTCCCCCCAACTGTGGTGCTTGAACGCACAACAACTACTTCCTCACAACACACCTTGCAGCATCTCAGCAGGAGAAAAGTTCAGAAAGATAGGTGCGAAAGCCTTTGAGGTATTTTTATAGCCTCCAACACACACCATGCACCACGACACGTCACCCTTGAGGTGTCACAATAAAACCGAATGAGTTTTGCTGGGGACACGTTTTACATGCATGCAACCTGAGTTTAACACCTAAGGTAACCAGGTGTTACCTTCATCCTTGGTGCGGTGGCCTTCTTAAAGCCCCACACGTATGCAACCCATAAATCCCATAAAATTTTCACCGTAAATAGTCCCTAATTCGGTTGGCCCAATGATCACTAGACAAACACCTCTAAACGGTGTCCATTTGTCCTAAAATTTCAACCATAGACTAATTTGATGGTTTTACAAATTATGGTGATTTTAGTTTTATTTTTAGAATATATTTTACACTAGGTGAAAAATCACCCGAAAAATGGTCGCGTCGACTGTACCTTGAAATCCGTACGTCGAAAAATTCAGATAATTACATATTTAATTTCTCCACATTTTTCTGGAAATTATGATGTTCTCGGATTTTTATTTCGTTGTCGTTTTCCGGTATCGCCCTGTGGAGGCACGCACTTCGAGGTACGATACTGGGATAACGTTCATTACCACTAATTAAGTCTATCATCTAATTATCACAATTTAATAACAACCCTAAGGTATTTTAACAAAATTATTTCTATTTTCTTAACATTTTAAATTTCTGTGGCGTTACACTCCCGCTCAGGCGGCAAACCAGGTAGATCCTCCGGGAAGACGTCGGAAAACTCATAAACATCCGGCACGTCAAAAACTGAAGATCCGCTAGGCTCCAAAGAACAAACCGAAGCAAGGTATGCCACACAGCCATCGCAGATCAAACGACGAGCTCTATACAAAGAAATACATGGCCGACGGGTAGACAGATACCTCGGAAGCAGAGGACGGGCACTCCAGGTATCCTAAACCGAACGGTCTTCCGCTGGCAATCAACCACGACTGAGTGAGCCTCCAACCAGTCCATGCCCAGGATGACGTCAAAGTCGCAAAGCTGCAGTGCGTACAACCTGGCCGGCAACTGGTGCCCTTTAACCTCGACTGCCACACCCTCCAGGTAACCAAAGGAATGCATATAGTCACCAGACGGGAGATCGACCATCACGTCACACTGCCTCTCAGGAGCGTGACAAGCAAGGGACTCATAGAATTCCTCGGAAGCAAAACACAAAGAAGCACCGGGGTCGACCAAAACACGAGCAGCTCTGCCAAGGATAGGTAGAGTACCTATAACAAGGTTTGACGCCTCTGCCTGCTCCCGGGTGAGCGCCATCACGCGACCACGACCACGCCCACGCTGCTGCACCTGCTGGGGCTGCTGCTGCTGCGGCGGCTGAGGCTGAGGGTACTGCTGCTGCTGCTGCTGGTACGGCTGGTACTGCTGCGACTGCGAAAACTACTGAGCCTGATGCTGCCCTCGTTGCTGCTGACGCGGTGCCTGCTGCTGAGGAGGGTATTGGTACTGAGGCGGCTGTTGAGCGTACTGAACTGGCTGCTGCTGCTGCGGGACTTGCCCATGGGGCAATCCCTCCTGAAGTGGCCTGGTAAGCCACAAGTGTAGCACACTGGCTCCTGACTGCCCTGCTCAGCTCCCTGAACAACCGACTGCTCTGCAAACCTGGACTGGCGCTTCTGCTGCCGGCTCCATCCGCCCCCACGAGTAGACAACTTCCTAAACTGCGAGCGAATCCCGGCGCTGCCGGAACTGCCCGAGCTGGAGGAAGAGGAAGTCGCACTACTGCGGCTACCCGCTGAATGCTGGTAAGGCGAGGACTTGGAAGAGGCTCCTCCCTGTTGCTGCTGCCAGGTCTCTCTGTCCAAGGTGGTGGCCTTCGCTACGGCCTCTCCCAAGGTGGTACACATGTGTGCCATCACACCCCACCTCAGGTCTGGTCTCAGTCCTGCTATGAATCTCTCTGCACACGCCTGATCGCTGCCTGCGACATGAGGCACATGCCTCAACAACCGGACAAACCTCTGGTGGTACTATGAAACTGTGAGGTCGTCCTGAACCAGCGTGTGGAACTAGTCCTGTCTCTCACGTCGAGCGTAGTCGGGGAAGTACTCGCCGTGGAAGACCTCCGAAAACCACTTCCAAGTGATGTGATCCAACCTCTGTCCCTGGAAGTGTGTCTGCCTCTGAACTCTCCACCACTCATGGGCTGCTCCCTTGAGCTGGTACACTGCCAGTCGAACCTGGTCCTCCTCAGCGCACTCCATGGTCTCGAAGATGCGCTCCAACTCATGGGTCCAGCTCTCTGCCTTGTCTGGATCATATTCACCGTGGAATATCAGTGGCCGAAGGCGCAGGAACCTCTGAAGGAGGGCGGTCTTGTCCTCCATAACCGCCATCCTCTACCGCCCGGCCCGGGTGCTCCCAGTGCCCGACCGCTGCTGACGCTCTTGTTGCTCCACCTCTGGCTCTACCTGCTGCTCCGGCACCACTAGAGGAGGTACTGGGAACTGAACACCTGCTGTTGCCTACCCAGGCTGGTACGCTCCCTGGTACAAGTTCCTAAAGAACTTCTATGCTAAGGGAAATCAGTCTGCGTACTGCTGCGGCTGAGGCTGGTACTCCTGCTGCGGCTGCCCACCTGCCGCTGTTGCTGCTGTTGCAGCCTGAGGCTGTGCCACTGACTCGTCTGCTGCCACCTCCTCCTGGACCTGCCCCTGCGCGGTCATTTCGGACTCATCCTGCTGCTCGATCAACTATCTAGCCTGACTGCGCCTATGCGGAGCCATGTCCTACACGACACACAACCAACAAGGGTTAACAATACCACTCGGGCGGCTAGCAATGTACTTGTACTACCGTTGGGACTTCCTGTTGCAGTTCAAATCCAATACAAGTCATGTCAGACTCTCGCTCTGATACCAACTGTAACGACCCGAGAACCCGACCCTCGACCCACGTTGAGGACCCGATTTTCGCAGTCGCCGCCCATGGATTCGGGGACCCGGAAGGGCTATAATCTACGTCTAACAGGATATGTAACGGAAGTAAACGCCAACTGCTAAACTAGAAGCATACAAGCGGAAACAGAAAAGAGAGCGAGACCGCTGCGTACCGCTCTAAGTACAGTCCCAACGCATGCACGCTAGTACAAGTAAAAGGCAGGGGAAGAACAAGTCCCCTAGGGGAATACCCCGAGGGTGACGTACACTGAAAAAAAGGGGAACCACTGCTAGCTACGGGGACTCCGACTACCGCCCCGTCTCCTCCGCTCGGCGCGCGCCTTGCCGCTGCTGAGAAGTCTCACCTGGGAAAAGGAGGGATCAGCTTCACAACAGAAGCTCAGTAGGGACTACCAATCTCCTACTGGCTCTAAACAGGCAGGAGAATATAAATATCAAATGAATGACAATAGTTTATATCTTCTACCAACAACGGAAGTGCGGAAGCAAAACTACAACTAGCACAGTACGGAAAGTACACGCGGTCGGAAACTCCGTACGATTGCTCGTCGTGACCACCACACGGCTAGTAAACACAGACGGAGGGAACTCCGCCTGGACAAAGAACACTAGCTACAGGAACACTACCACTAGTCACGGTCAGGTGCGTCCACCGACGTCTTATCCTCAACCCGGGTCTTGACCTGCACGTCTCGTCAGAGCGAGGTAGGACACAAGTAACACAACAGTAACCGCCGTAGTCTGGTCGGACTACGGTCCCACGCCTGGCCTCTCTAAGCGGTTCCGGGGCCGCAAAGAGCGAGGCATTGAGAAGAAGGACTGGCTGGCCTGCACCGGGTAGAACTCCTAACTGTCCTCGGCATCCCAGACCACCCACGAGAGCTCTACAAGTGACTCACACGCGACTGTCCTAACCATCGTTTTCCCCTAAGCTCCAGAGTCCGCCGGGTGGATGCCAACTCGAGCGCACTCGTAGCCCGGAGTACTCCCTCAACAGGCTCCCGAGGATGGGGGTCCCAGGCAACGGTAACAACCTCTCACACGGGACAAGCCCTCAAGTGCCGAGCACCGGGCAAAAGACTAGTGTAGACCATACTAGGGGGACTAGCACAGGTGCCACAGTACAGCAAAGGAAACGGAAACGGTGTCAGGCGAAAACCTGTCTCTCGGTCAATAACGCGACAGGGCAGACCGTCGCGACCATGTCGCGACGCCCTAGCGTGTCGCGACCTTAACATGACGCTCAGGAGCGTCGTGACCATGTCGCAACTGGGTGCGCCGTCGCGACATGATCGCGGCCTCTGAGGCTGCCGCGTTTCCAGCCGAGCAGGGCTCCGGAGCAGTCCCTCCAGGAACCCTCCCCAAAACACGAAATACATTCACAAGAGGGAAGGGGATCATGCACAACATGTATTAAAAGCTATAAATCCACCAAACCACCCACAATCCCTCAAAAGCATGGATCTACGCTCGAAGGAAACCTCACTCAACTCGAGCATGGAGTTCTCACACTCCCAAGCCCCAAACCACAAGGAAAACACGGTCTAGAGGGGAGGGGATCATGCTTAGGGCGAGAGGGTCGGACGTCCCTACCTCCACACGAAGAACGCACCCGTTGGGGCCTTCTCGTAGGAATGGTCGTCTCCTCCTCGCACCGCATGCCACAAGCACGACCCTACACGAACGGCACGTCCACGCCTCAACACGAGCACCACGAGCAAGGAAAAACACCGAGAAACTGCGAGAGAGCTCGAGAGGGAGAAGAAGAGGAAGAGGAAGAAGAGGGGGAAAATGGGGCGCGCTGTCGGTTTTAACCGATGGCCCCTCTGACGCTGTCGCGACGCCCAGGAGCGTCGCAACCATGTCGCGACCTCCCGCCAAGTCGCGACACCAAAAGCACGGTCAAACCTTGAAGATCGAAAAAGCAGACGTGACGGTCTGGCAGATCGCATCAACGTTGCACGACCCTGCCACCCGACACGACTGTTCTGACAGACAGGACAGCAGTCAAGCAGTGTCAGAACACAGTCGCGACAGCCAGGGGTGACGCGACCAAGACGCGACGCTCACCCCCGTCGCGACACGAACCGCCAATCCTGTCGCGGCAGGCTGCTCTGGCGCGACCATGTCGCGGCCAGGGCGCCTATCGCGACCTTCGGGATGGGGCCAAGGGCCCAAGGGGGCCGGGTCTTACACTATCTCTTTATTCTCGTCCGTTCACTTTCTCTCTACATTCTCATCTATTTCATCTACTATTACTCTCATCTCTTCCTGGTACTCTATTTTGCCATACAATTGATTGTCTAAGATAACAAACAATATGACTATGCCAGTGCAATAGGGCCCGATCTGGTCTTGGGGAGAGCTCCCGAAGAGTGCCATTTCCTCGCGAGGGTTACATGATCAGGGTGTGTACGGCATGCACTCAACGCCATTTAATACTATCAAGATTTAATATATGACAATCAATATATCAGTCACTATACTATCGTTCTCTGGGTTGACAAGATGCTCGACCAGATGTGCTATCTCTACAAGTGCACTTTTGTGCAACCATATACACTATTTCCTTACATGGCCAATCCGTTATCATACTAGTTTTGCAATATTCTATTGGAAGTTTTATTGTTCTCATGCTATCACGTGCCATTACTCTCTTGACTATACTTAACCGTTCTCCCTAGTTATCCTGCTTTATAAGACATTAATAACTTAAAACATGCATGTTTACATGAGATATTAAGTCCTACTGAGCGTTATTGCTCACCCTGCGCTATTGTTATATGTGTTTTCAGGTAAGTCGGATGATGACCCTACACACGCCAACGGGAATGGACTGGAGTGATGAGCGACCTGGAGTCATAGTGATGGAATGACCTTAGTATCGTAGATTTAGTTAGATATTTACTTAGTTATCATTTCCGATGTAATGATGTTATTGAGCCCTATGATTGGCTCAGAATTAGTGGTTGTAATAGTTTAGGTGAATTATCAATAAAATGAAGAGTTTATTACCAATATTGTTCATTAGTTGCTCTGAAATTTTGCGATTGTATGCGCAATTTACGTTACCATACACTTTGCTCACGTCTCCCCAATTTATTCCACTGCTAAATTGGAGGGGCGTGACAGTTGGTATCAGAGCTTAGGATGTCCTTATTAGGATATTTTAAGTCTAGGATGTTTTAGGTGAACTGCCCTGACGCGTGTCTAAGTCAACCACCATACTTATGTGAGGATTGGGTAGAACCCTAGTTAAGATCTGAATACATTATCTATATATGTGTATCAACTTAGTATTACTTTAGCACTCTAATGCCATCCTTATTCTTGAAGGAACTCTTAATGGATGCCGAACGTACGCCACTACAAGATGAAATGAGGTCAACTCAAAAGCTAGTTCGGGTTTGTCGGCAAGCCTCCCAACTACTAGAAGGAGCTTTGAGAACGACCAAAAAGATTAGAAAGATGACTAACAAGAATGAGAAAGGAAGACACCAAGATGGAAAGGAGGTAAGCCCACAAAGGAAACGTAGCTACCTTCATTGTAGTAAGCTGGGTCATGTGGCTAAGGAATGTTGGTGAAGAGTAGGTGCTTGTCTACGTTGTGGAAGTTTGGAGCATCGTATACAAGACTGTCCCCTCTTAAAGGAAATACCTGCTGATACCAAAGCTTTCAACACTAAGACAAAAGAGAAACAACCAAAAAGTGGCAAGAGAAAAACAAAGACGAATAAGAAGAAAGACATACAATTAGCCCTTATTCGCAAAGGACGATGCAAGCATTGCGATAGGATGGGCCACATATCGGAGGAATGCTGGAGAAAAGCAGGCGCTTACCTACGCTGCGAAAATCGCCATCATCGCATTTTCGAGTGCCCTATACTTAAAGAGCAGAAGAAAGATAAACGCCCGACTGGGCAAAAGAAGCCTGACCAACATCAAGCTATGCAGAAAGTTGAGACCACCAAGGAGGGAGAAGTCGTGGAAGGTAACTTTAAACTTACAATGATTAATACATTTTAAGCATGAAATGATGATTCATATGTAACCGAACGTAGTCGTGGAATTTGGGGACCAAATTCTTTTTAAGTGGGGGAGGATGTAGTGTTAGTTATGGGTGTCCTCAAGCCAATCATAACTTGTACAATCTTGTTCTTTAATAATAATAATAAGGCTTTTATATTCATTATGTGTAATTCGTTTATCGTTTCATTATGAAGTCCATGAATATGTGCAATGGATACTAATTATGATGAGATCATAACAATGGGATTAATGTCCTTTAAACGCATATTCTTAATTGTTCCTAGTCGGAGGATATTCGAGAAGGACATCGGATATCTGGTTAGATTAGTACAGGTTGCACCTGCTCATATGATGAGGGTGACTGGTCTCATAGTCACTTGTGTGGAGACACTAAGGTGAATCTGTAGGTGCTCATTGGAGAATGAGTTCACTGAACTGATCCGTTATGAATCGCTGGATGGTAATGTTATCTAACTGTCAACCAGCTAGATTCATTGTCACAGTGGCGTGATTAGTCCTTAGACCTGAGACACCAAGGACACCTTGTTGGTGGACTTCTGGGTTTTGACCTGACTTATAGATCTCTAGCCATGAGGTCTTAATCAGTTAAGTGTTCGGATCTAGCGGAATACCTTCGAAGGTGATTGTGTGGTCAACATGGGATCGCTCGCTCTCGGTAATAAGAGAGTGAATGCTCTAGGGAAAGATGCCTGATAGTCCCTGGCCAGGGCAAGACTACTTATCAGAAAAGGAGTTTTCTGATATTGTTATGCGGCATCTAAACCAAGTGAGTACACACATTAGGGTTTGACAGTTGACCATACCCTAAGTGCACTCAGGAGCATTGTACGAGCGAAGGATTATAGTCACGTGGTAACTGATGACAGAAAAAGGTTCCTTGATTAGGTTGCTGAACCCAATGCTTTCCAGGATCAAGTGGTGTTGCTTGGCACCCAACTTGATTGGAAGTCTGGTCAATTATCGTGAGATGATAATTGATTGTGTAATTAATTAATATGAGATATTAATTAATTACAGTAAGTCAATAAAGAGTTATTGGGCTTAATGGGCTGAAAATTGGACTAGCACTTGGGCCTAGAGGGTCACACGCAATAGAGTTCCGAGCAGACTGGGCAGGATGACCGATATAGACATTAAATGGGTTTTTGTGAAAAACTGCAAAGTCTATATATACACGTGGAGAGTTAAACCCTGGCCCAAGCTCCAGGTCTTCTCTCTGGCCGCCTCCTCCTCTCTCTCCTAGGGCACCCCACCTCTTCTCTCTCCTGGCCCATGGTGGAGTTGAGATCCGGGAGACGCGTGGAGAACGAGGAGATCTCGTCTGCGTCCGGAGCTCGCGTGGATACGTCTAGAGGCCGGACACCTGAACGGCTTGAAGCACCAGTGCCTCCAGTGCTACCTCCTCCCCGGATTCGGGAGTTTCGCAACCCCGCAAAGGTAAAGATCGGATCTTCCTACGCGCGGGTTCTCCGTTTCTGTTCGATTTCGACCGCCGACAACGATATCTACCTGAGGGAATCGCGTTTTCGCTGCGCTCTGATCGATTCCTTACATGTAGTACCCCGGAAAATTCACTAATTTAAAATATATAGATAAATTAAATTTTTATCAATTAATAAATTCAAAATAGTTAAAAAGGTATGCATCATTATTGTATGCGTAAAAATCCATATAAAAATTTTGTAAAAATAGTAGTTATACTTTAAACAATATTCTCTAATGACCCATCAAAAAATTTGGGCATAGAAAAATCATTTGGAACAAGTTTAGAAGTTTATGTGACTTATTATCGTAATTAAGGAATAAGTCGGAGAACCCATTATTTTATGAGCTAAAGTGGATTATAAATTAAAATAAACATGTTGGTAGACTTTAAATAATATGGGATGATAGCCCATTATGATAATTGGACCAATGGACAAATTTGACCATGAATATATATCATCCAATAAAAGGATAATTAAAACCCATTAAATAAATTAAGTACATGGGTTGTACAATTAAACCCCACATAAGTTATTGGGCTAAAAGCAAAAGCCCAAATGATGAAGGTTAGGACTATTGGGGATAAATAATATTAACTTGAAATAAAATAAGTAAATAAATGTGATAAATTAGAATAAAGGGTGAATAAATTGTAATAAATGAAATTAAACAAAAACCCATTAAGCTAAAATAGGTGATGGGTTATACTAATGGTCCAAGCATGAATAGATGGACCCAATTGTGAAGAGCCCATCTTGGGATGGGAATTAATTAAGCTAAATTCGCACTTAAATTAATAATAAATGGAAAAAGGGGTTAAGATAATTATTAATTAACCCATAAGTATCCTAAAAAGGAGTCCTCATCCCATCCTAACCCATTAGCCATGAAATTAGATCTCTCCCCAAGCCAATTAGGTGATAAATGCTAGAAAGGGGGGAGATAAATGTGGAAATTCGGAGTTAATATTTAAATAAATTAAAAAGGGGTAAGATAATGACTAAACTAGCTTATAAATATCTCTACAAGAGTCCTAGACCTACCCTAACCCTTTACCCATGAAATTTACTCTCTCCCCAATCCTATTAGGTAGATAAAGGCAAGAAAGGGAGGATAAATATAGAAATTTGGAGTTTTAAAGGAAGCAGGAGTTTTTAGAAGGAAGGACTCTCTAAACACACCAATACACGTCCCAAATCGTACCAACCCAACCCTAGATCATTGTTGGAGCTTTGAAGGATGAAGAGAAGGAGGTCTAGATGTGGAGAGCAAGGGAAGGAAGCTAGGAACCAAGGAGGGACTTCGTTCTTCATCCTTTCAAGCCCTAGGATCTTAAAAGCGTGAAAGGTAGGCAATCTCTCAAGCACAAACTAATCAAATTTTACCCTAGGTAGACCATGATCCCCTCTTGCAAAGCCCCATGATTTCCCTATTTTTCGTTGCTCAATGAAGGAGTATTAAATGTTCTAAGTTCTGTCCATACTATGCACCCGAACCTTCATGATTACCTTTAATCCATGCATGTACATCATCCCATGCCATGCGAATATTCTCATAAACACTACCTCCTGTTAGCTTTCAAACACCCTTATTTTCCCCAATTTCCATCTTGTAATCGTTGCTAAATAAATCGTTTACCATGACTGCGCATGATTAGGTCATCGATAAGTAACCTTATTAAAGCATGTACAAACCTTATCCATTTTCTAATTGCTCATTCCTGTTGATAGATCTATGAGTCTACTTTCATTTAAAACTAGTTTCATAATTTTTGGATCATCGTGCGATTTTATATCGATTTTAGAAGAGCTATGTGTCATGCATGGGAGGGAAGGACCTAATTCAGAAAGGGCTAAACCCCTTTTCTGGGTCAGGCCACCCCTCTGAAGTCGCGACGGCCCGACCCGTTGCAACCTCAGAGGGGATGTGGTCGGCCAGACCATCGCGTTATGAATGCGACGGCCCACGCCGTCGCTTTCTCTCCCCGAACCGCGCCAGCCGGCCGGTTCGCCTGTCGCGCCCGGGTCGCCCCGTCGCGACTTGAATCGTGATGGGTACCCCCATCGCATCTTCAGAATTTTGCCCAGAATTTGATATTTGCCCTTACACCCCTATTATTTATGCCATTCAACCCTTGTTTAAGTTAAAACATGCACTGTCAAGATTAGTATTAACCTGAATATTATTATTTGTCAATATTTAAATAATCATCATTAATTAAAAGCCATGTGCACGATTTATCATACTCTCATGATTTCTTTACACTTGCACACACTTAACATTAATGTTTGCCATTTGACCCTATTAAATTACTCAATGAGATATCTGATAATTAAGTGTAATTAATTACTTAATTTCCCTATTATTTTAAATGACACTTGTCTTCGTTTCATTCGCGTGATTTGTACACCGTTATCGCGTCCCTCTACCTTCGAGGACTCGTGGCAAGACGGACAACATTTCGTTACACACTCTTCTTGGCATGGACCACCTCTTCGTTGGGAATACTCCTGACTGGACCAGGGACTCCTTGTCAAGGCCTCCATAAGTCTTCTTGGCCTTGGCACACGTCCATTGTCGACGAGCGGGTTGTACCCTTAAATCCTGTTATACCTTTAGAGATCAGTATGATCCAAACAGCCTTAGTGTGTTCTCTCTTACCTTGGGATCGCACCGGACCATCTAGCCTGTGATCATAGCATGACTAATGGATGGATGTGACTTCTACCTGACTGCCGGTACTCGACCTAGTGCTGTGCAACTGTTACTATCGACTGTTTAACATTATTTTATGAATAGGTCCCTATTCTCATCTACTATCTCTTTATTCTCGTCTGTTCACTTTCTCTCTACATTCTAGTCTATTTCATCTACTATTACTCTCATCTCTTCCTGGTACTCTATTTGGACATAGAATTGATTGTCTAAGATAACAAACAATATGACTATGCCAGTGCAATAGGGCCCGATCTGGTCCTGGGGAGAGCTCCCGAAGAGTGTCATTTCCTCGCGAGGGTTGCATGATCAGGGTGTGTACGGCATGCACTCAACGCCATTTAATACTATCAAGATTTAATCTATGACAATCAATATATCAGTCACTATACTATCGTTCTCTGGGTTGACAAGATGCTCGACCAGATGTGCTATCTCTACAAGTGCACTTTTGTGCAACCATATACACTATTTCCTTACATGGCCAATCCGTTATCATACTAGTTTTGCAATATTCTATTGGAAGTTTTATTGTTCTCATGCTATCACGTGCCATTACTCTCTTGACTATACTTGACCGTTCTATCTAGTTATCCTGCTTTATAATACATTAATCACTTAAAGCATGCCTGTTTACATGATATATTAAGTCCTACTGAGCGTTATCGCTCACCCTGCGCTATTGCTGTATGTGTTTTCAGGTAAGTCGGATGATGACCCTACACACACCAACGAGAATGGACTGGAGTGATGAGCGACCTAGAGTCATAGTGATGGAATGACCTTAGTATCGTAGATTTTAGTTAGATATTTACTTAGTAATCATTTCCGATGTAATGATGTTATTGAGCCCTATGTTTGGCTCAGAATTAGTGGTTGTAATAGTTTAGGTGAATTATCAATAAAATGAAGAGTTTATTACCAATATTGTTAATTAGTTGCTCTGATATTGTGATTGTATGCGCAATTTACGTTACCATACACTTTGCTCACATCTCCCCAATTTATTCCGCTGCTAAATTGGAGGGGCGTGACAGCAAGCGAGGGTGTCTCTACCTCAAGGCCCTACCATGGGCCGAGTAGAGGAAGAAGGCACGGTGGAAGCATCGAGCGCCGTGGCGGAAGCGCCGGTCATTGTGGTGGGAGGCGGGGCCGTCGCCGCACAAGAATCGGCCTTCGGGGTGGCCGAGGAGGTGGCGTGTGTGGTGGAAGTGCCCGAGGGGACAACGACCCCTATTCCCCCCACCGAAGCGGCTGTGGAGGACCAGATGCAGACGACAGCCGCGGGATCACATGAGGCCTGGCAAACGGTCGAGACCAAGGGTGAAGGACCTCGGGAGACCCCCGTTGCTGAGGATGGCCAGGGAGTGGCGGCTGATGCAGACGTCCGCAGTGCAGTTGGCGGAGAGGTTCCTTCTACCGCGCCGACTATCGGTTCCCCCGACGATCGCGCTGCGTCCGATGAGGACCGAGCACCTTTTTCTCAGGTGCTGAAGACGAAGTCCCCGGGGGGGCCTTCGGAGGCGACTCTAGAAGTTGCTCTGGAGCACCTCCAGGGGAGTGCGTTCAGAAACCTTCCCCCCTGCCCTACCGCTTCCTTGCTTGAAGTGCTGGCGCAGTGCCAGGGGTTGAGCCCGGAGGACACCCCCGAGCGTTCGGAGGAGGTCTACCAGGAGGAGGACCGTGCAGACGTGGACGGCGCGGTCGATGTGGAGGTGCTAGTGGATGGCGTTGCGTGGCTGCTGGGGGTACTGAAGAGGCTTGCTTTGCAGGCTCAGAACTGCCAGCTGATGTGGGACGCCGAGTACGCATTCTACGAGGAGCTTCAGGCGCAGCACCAGACCTGGGAAGCCGAGCTGCAAAAGAAGGTGAAGAACCTCCAAATAGCGCTCCGAGCTGGACCTTCCGTCATTTGGGTGGAGAAGGAGGCGCTTGCCAAAGTTTTGTCTGAGGCCGAGGCCTGTGGGGTGGCCGAATACAAGTCGGGGCCAGACTTCAAGGAAGACTTAGAGTAGTATGGCGCGACTTGTTACAAGGTCGGCCTCGAGGTCGGCGAGGAGCGAGGGCGGCAGCTGGCGACCGTCGAATATGCCAAGGGAGCTTTCGAAGCAGCTATCTGGGAGTGTCGTCGCCGCACAAGGGATGCACGCCTGGACAGGGTTCGCTTCTCGAGCTTTCAGACAGGACGGATGCCTCCAGCTAACGAAGAGGCCGGCCCTTCCGGGCAGGACCCCTAGATCATATTTTCTTCCCTTCTCTTTTTTTTTTTTTTTTCTTTTTGTCGTTCCCGCCTTAGCGGGTTCATGTACAATCTTTTAAATGGAATGGACAAACCTTTTGCGTACACGCATGGCTTCTTTTTCTATCTTCTCCCTTTGCTATGTTCTGTTCGAGCCGGAGCTCGTCGATTGTTTTTAGAGGTAAGTACCTCACAGGTCTTTTGGGACTGAAAAAAGTTCCTGACTAGGGGCTTGTACTGGATACCTCTGCTAAGATTTGGGTGTTACGTTGGTCTTTTCGAGCTGAAGAGCCCTGACCAGGGGATGGCCCGAACATCCTTTTTAACTGGCCAAAAGAACAGGGGGAAGAGAAGTAGAACACCGAATACGAGACTTTTATAGATAGTAAGCCTTCAAGTTAGATACATGCCAGGTTCTGGGTATGTCTTCGCCGCTAGGGGTAATCAGCTTGTAAGAGCCTTTCTCGAGAACCTGTGTGACCTGATAAGGTCCTTCCCATTTCGAGGCGAGTTTGCCAGTTGCTCTTCGGGGATCCGATGCCGAGCCACGGCGGAGGACAAGGTCACCTTCGAAGAAGCACCTTTCCCGTACCCGGGAGTTGTAGTATTGCACTAACCTTTTCTGGTAGGAGACTAGTATGATGCTGGCATCGTTTTGGCGTTCGCCGAGCATGTCTAGGTTCTCCCTTAGGGCGCGATTATTGACGGCTTCATCAAAGTGAGTCGTTCGGATTGTGGGGAGAGCGACTTCCAAAGGCACAACGACTTCCGTGCCGTAGGCCAAGTGGAATGGAGTCTCCCCTGTGGCCACCCGAGCAGTCGTTCGGTGGCACCATAGCACGTTGGGGAGCTCTTCTATCCATGAACCTCCAACAGCTTTAACTCTTGTGCGTATCCCGTGGAGCAGTGTTCAGTTGGCATTTTCTACCAGACCGTTTGCTTGGGGATGTGCCATAGAGGTGAAGTGGTTGTAGATACCGAGCTCCGAACATTTTCGTTTAAATAATGCGCTATCGAATTGATTTCTGTTGTCAGACATAATTACCTTTGGGACGCCGAAACCGGCAAAGGACATTCTTCCATACGAACTTCCACGCGGCTTGGTCGGTGATTGTGGCAACAGGTTCTGCCTCGATCCACTTGGTGAAGTAGTTGATGGCGACGAACAGAAATTTCTTCCGCCCTTGAGCCTCTGGGAATGGACCCATGATGTCAATTCCCCACCTGGTGAAAGGACGTGGTTCGAACAGGGTATGTAGTTGCTCGGCAGGCTGTTTGATAAGCTGCCCAAACTTCAGACACTCCGGGCACTTTCTTGCGTAGGACATGCAGTCCTTTTGCAGAGAAGGCCACCAGAATCCTGCTCAAAGAATGCTGTGCGCCAGTGTTCTGCCCCCCAAGTGGCTTCCGCACAAGCCTTCGTGGACTTCTTCGATGGCCGATGTCGCCTCAGTAGGACTAAGGCACCGCATAAGAGGTCTTGAGAGGGACCGTCGGTATAGTTGGCCTTCAATGATGGTGAACCTCTGGCAGCATAGCCTAATTTTGCGAGCTTCATTCTGGTCGGGAGGAAGCTCTCCTCGAAGTAGATAGGCCATGAGAGGGTCCATCCAGCTTGGTGTTGGCAGACTGGCCTCAATAGCCGTTACATCTACCTCGGTGCTTGGTGTGGCGAGCTCTTCTATGAATATAGAGCGAGAGGGGGCGATGTCACCTGAGGATGCTAGTTTGGTGAGTGCATCGGTCCGCGCATTCTGCTGTCGTGGGACATGTATGACTTCGAAGTAGAGGAGGCCCTCTGTTTGGCGTTTGACCTACTGGAGGTACTGTGCCATACGGGGCTCCCTGGCTTCGAATTGTCCATTCACTTGGCTGGCGACCAGATGAGAATCACCGAAGACTTGTAGCTAGAGTGCTCCGAGGTGCTTAGCCATGCGGATCCTAGATAGGAGTGCGTCGTACTTTGCTACATTATTGGAGGTGGCGAAGTAGAACTTCAGGGCGTACTGGAACTCTAGACCTTCTGGGGAGGTAGAACTAGGCCTGCCCCGCTTCCCGTGACACAGGACAATCCGTCAACGTAAAGCTCCCATGGAGGCTCGTCTGCCAATGGGGGATCCTGTTCAGTCGGAAGGGTGCATTCCACAACGAAGTCTGCTAACGCTTGAGCCTTGATGGCCATCCTTGGCCGATAATTGATATCGAATTCCCCGAGCTCGATGGCCTATTTGATGAGCCTACCAGAAGCCTCTGGTCACTGAAGGATAAGATTTAATGGCTGGTCGGTGAGGACCGTGATCGGATGGGCCTGAAAGTATGGCCTGAGTTTCCGAGCAGCCGTGACGAGTGCCAGAGCAAGCTTCTCTGCTCGAGGGTATCTTGTTTCAGCTTCTTGGAGAACCCTGCTTACATAATAAACAAGATGTTGTGCTGTTGCCTCTTCTCTGATTAGTACTATACTGATGGAGTGCTCAGTGGCTGATAGGTACACGAACAGAGGTTCCTCGAGCACAGGCTTTGAGAGAACAGGTGGGGCAGCAAGATACGCCTTCAGCTCGGTGAAGGCTGCTTCACAGTCCTTGGTCCACTGTAGCTACCCCTCTTGCGGTGAGGAGCCTTTGGGGACTCACAACAATTTGAAGAAGTTAAAACTCGTTCTGCTGCTCGGGACATGAAGCGATTAAGCGCCGCAAGGCATCCAGTGAGTCGTTGGACGTCACGTACAGTTTTGGGGCTACTCATTTCTTGTATGGCTCAGATCGTCTCGGGGTTGGCCTCTATTTCTCGGTTAGAGATGAGGAAGCCGAGGAACTTCCCCGAGCGTACTCCAAACACACACTTTGCGGGGTTGAGCTTCATGTTATACCTCTGCAAAGTTGCGAAAGTTTCTTCGAGGTCGGTGATGTGGTCGGAGCTCGGGAGCATTTTGACCAGCATGTCATCGACGTAGACTTCCATGTTGCGTCCAATCTGCTGCTCGAACATCTTGTTGACCAGTCGCTGATATGTTGCGCTAGTGTTCTTCAAACCGAACGGCATCCTGGTGAAACAGTAGAGGCCTAGATCGGTGACGAACATTGTGGCGTTTTGATCCGGGGGGTGCATGCTGATCTGGTGATAACTGGAGTATGCATTCAAGAAGCTGAGGAGCTCATGCCCAGAAGTGGCATCCACTAACTGGTCAATGCGTGGTAGGGGGAAGTTGTCCTTGGGCGTTGCTTTGTTGAGATCTTTGTAATCTACGCACACATGTCATTTGCCATTGGCTTTGCATACGAGGACTACATTGGAGATCCATTTAGGATATTGGGCTTCTCGGAGGAGCCCAACAGCTCAGCTTTTGACGACGTGCTCGTAGATCACGGTCTGTCGTTCACGGTTGACAGGTCGTCATTTATGCTGAACCGATGGCACCCTTGGATCCAAATGGAGATGATGCACCATCACCTCTGGAGGGATGCTGGGCTGCTCGTCGTCCGACCACGCGAATACGTCCAAGTTGGCCAGCAGGAAAGCCTTGTAGCATTGTTGTTCGGATTCCAGGAGTAATACACCAATGAAGAGGATGTGCTCAGGGTCATCATCCACCTGTACAGGCAGTAGATCCTCGACAGGGGTTCCTCGACTTGCGGAAGGCTGATCAGCTGGTGCGGGTAGAATTTTTGGATCTGCGACAGGCTGCTTATCCCTTAGGGAGAGGACATAGCAATTTCGAGACTCGCGTTGGCTACCGAGCACCTCGCCAATACCACACAGAGTGGGGAACTTCATTTTCTGGTGAAGAGATGGGGGTACTGCCTTGATGTGGCCCATTAGGCCTCTACCAAGGATGGCATTGTACCCTGGCATGTTTCGAATGACCAAGAAATCCACCAGCTTGGTCACGCTTTTTGGCGCCATTCCTAAGGTGATCAGAAGGCGTGCTCGTCCCATGGGATGAACCGAGACCCCAGAGAAGCCGAATAGAGGCGATTCTACTGGGGTGAGCTGGTCGGTTTTTAATCCCATCATCAAGAAACAATCATAAGCCAACACGTCCGGGGCGCTTCCATTATCCACCAAAATTTGACGCACGACACAGTGATTAATGGTGGCCGAAACAACCAGAGCAACGGTGTATGGAATTGAAACTCCTACAAGGTCATCATCCAAGAAGGTTATGGCCTCCTCGAATCGTGCGCGCACAGGACTGGAGGGATAAGGGCTTGGCCGACGCACCGAGGGTCTTTCCACCAAGTGCACCCGTCGAGCGTAGTCGTGTCGGCTCTGACTGCTTTCTCCGCCTACGTCGAAACCTCCCGTAATCACATTGATCTTCTGCCCATTGGGCTCGTTATTGATGGGATGTTCGGGGGCTCGTTCTCGGCGTCTTGGGCGGTCTTCATTATGGCGCACGTATCATCCGAGATAGCCACGCTTAATCAAGGACTCGATCTCGTCCTTGAGTTGGCAGCATTCGGAGGTGTCGTGGCTGTGGTCGCGATGAAAGCGATAGTACTTATCCTAGTTGCACCTATGAGGATCAGAGCGCATCCTGGGCGGCCACCGAACATACTGCTCATTTTGGATTTCGGCCAGGATCTGTTTGGGGGCCACCGTAAGGGAGTATACTCTGTGAAGGGGCATAGTTGGCGCAGTGAATCCCCGTTGCACCAGCCCTTCTTTTGTTCGCGGTCGGAACCATTGTCGGAAGGCCTCTTCTTATCCGCCTGATCGCCCTGCTCTGCTCGGCCGGCGGCCAAGCTCTCTTCGCACGCAGTGTGGCGCTGGGCGGTGGAGAGGAGCTTGGTGAGGGTCGATGGCTGCTGAACCCTGAGCGTCCTCTGCAGGAAGCCATCGCGAGTGCCCTAGATGAGGGAACTGGTAGCTAGAGGAACGTCAAGGCGTGGAATGCGGAGCGCTTCAGCCTGGAACCGCTTGACGTAGTCCCAGAGCGCTTCGCCCTTCTTCTGCCGAACTGACAGGAGGGAGGCCGCCGTGCGTGGCTGCGACTTTTCGCCCAGGAAGTTGTCCCGGAAGGACTTTTTCAACTGGTGGAAGGAGGAGATGGAGCTTGTAGAGAGGGCTTCGAACCATGCCCGCGCAGTTTCCTTCAACGTGGCCGGAAAGGCCCGACATTTGGCCGCATCCGATGCTCCGTGGAACACCATATGCGACTCGAACCCGTGGACGTGATCCGCGGGGTCAGAAGTACCGTCATAGTGTGCGGTGGTAGGCAAGGGAAGCTTCGGGAGACTCGGGCTTCCAGGATCTCCATAGTGAATGGGGAGTGGAAGTCCAGGTCATCATCCCCCGGAGTCCCACCCTTTGCCCTTTAGACCATTGCGTCCACGCGGCGCTCGAGGTCAACGACGCAACGGAGGCATTTTGCCAACTCCTGGTCAGAGTGCACAGAGCCTTCGTTTCTGGACCGATGTGAGTTGGCTCCGACAATGGAGCGCGGAGGAAACGGAGCTACTGCGGAACGGTGGGGCGAGTTGTCCCGTCGCTCTGGCGTTCGGCGTGCCGACGGGACCCTCCGCGACCGTCGGGGGGACTCCGCATGCTGCTCCTGCTGCGCCTAGGGGACGGGAGGTCGTCGTGACAACTCCACCTGCTGCTCCAGTGGTGGGGGGATTGTCAAGGCCGGTTGCCTAGCCAATTGGGCCTGGAGGCCTTGACAAACCCCTACGAGTTGCTGCACTTGTCCTCGAAGCTCTGCTATTTCTTGGGCTGTTGCTGGCACAGTGGCGACAGGAACATGGTCATTTGCTCTGGCAGGGGCGACAATGACATTGACTGGAGGGGCCCGTCCACGTGAGTCAGTGTGTGACTGACGGGAACGCATCATCCGACTGCCGGGATTCTGGTAAGAGGATTGTCTGCGAGCCATGGTTGTCGTCGTTCCCACAGACGACACCAAAAATGTGGATGAGTTTTCCTGTTTGGTCTGAGCCAAATGGACCTCCACTAAGAGAAGAGAGGGAAGGCAGTCGCCAGTGCAGACGATGACATGCAAAACTCAAAGAGGATCAGGGGGCCGGGTTGAAGAATCAGGGGGGGGGGGGAACCCTCCGATGCCTAAGTCAGTTGGGACTGCGAAAAGTAGGAGAGGAAGGTTCGTTGGTGTGTGCTTCGCTCGTGGGGTAAGTGTGTATGCAGAAGGTTGGGTACCTTTGCATGGGGATTACCTGTGCCTTTTATAAGCGAGGGAGACGAAGAGTCTGGACGGGATCTCCCCCCATGATGATTGAAGGGGCATGCCGGTTCAGGTCCCCAGGTGAGTAGTTGGCCGTTTTGAGGCATATTGGGATCCTGTGTGTTTAATGCCTTTTCGCCAAGGAATGCGTGTCGCGCCATTGCAATAACTACCTTCAGTAGGAGAAGGGCTGCCTTGGACCCTCTGGTCGGAAGAATCCAAGTAGGGGCCTGCTCTATTACTGGGTAGACTGCTTGGTGCCCTGGTGCTCGGAAGCAAAACTGGGAAGACAAGCCCATGATGTGTTTCGAACAGGATCTTATTTGTTTGGGGCACACTCCATCCGAACAAGCTGTGTGGTGTCCGGAGATCACCCTTGGGAGCCTTTGGACGTCTGGGTGGCCGGAACGTGCTTCTAGTCCTTGAACCTAACCCGAGGACACGTGGCTCACTGTCTGAAGGCCACACTAGCCTACTGGGTCATGATGGGCCGTAGCGGGCCGTGACAGGCCCACATGCCTAGGGGGCTAGAAAATAGCCTCCACACTGAGTGATTAACAAAACATCTTTATAATATTTTGAAAGTTCTATCATAATTAATATGACAAATTAATTAGAAGTCTCTATCAGATGTTTGACTTATTTTCCAATACATGACAGAGTTGTAACTCATTACAGTAAGTGTTATCTCATGTTACAGTATACGTTAAGTCCTGTTATAGCAAGGAGCTTCCTATTACAATCAGGGACTTTTAATTAATTTACCATAATTAATATTATCAGTGACTTAGTGCTTCATTCCAACATTCTCATAAACTAGGTCATATGATAGTTTTCAAAACTTGCCAATATATGTGTCTCTAAGATAATATTTTCTTATCCATTTCATTGTTAGACATGAGGAAAGTTCTAAGTCTTAAGAACACTGGTACATACTGTGGTTCCTATCGATTATGCATGATATTGAAGACAAAACTTTTCTAAGTACTAGACACAATTATGGTATCGATTAAGTAACCTAGGATAATCGATTGAGTATGTCACAGTTGTAGACACCCATTTCTGACCCATAAGCTGAGCCAAATTCCTTATCACATCATTGATACCCTACGTTGGCTCATCATCGCCAAGCTGGCTTTATCCGATCATGGTATCTCCCTATTAGTTCATCACTCTCGAGAGGCGTTGCTAGTCCAATTGGAACTCTTAGATGAAAGGCGGCTAATGGCAGCCGATCACGTGCTCTTATATCCAAGGCGAATCTCAAGGTATTTTGAAAAGAAGGTAATTGAATGAAAATTCCAAGAGGGTGATATGGTCTTGAAACATATTTTGTCAAACCCGGAGGTCCAAGGTCTAAACCACAGCCGAATTGGGAAGGTCCGTATGTAGTGAAAGAGGTGTATCCGGGAAATGCCTATCGCCTAATCAATGCTGAGGGTGCAGAATTGTCACATCCATGGAATGGGTTGTGCCTTAAAAGATTCTATGCCTAGGTCTATAGGTGTGATTTCACAACACTTAGACTAGGGATAACCCCGTGTTAAGAGTCCGAAGTCCCTTCCCCAGTCGTCAAGGATTGCCCTAAGTTAGGACCAACACACACACTCGGCAAGCCCAGGTGGCTGCACTTAGTAGATATCATAGCTATGTAGGCCCTGCTTAAGTGGTGCAAAGGTCATTCTCTCCCATATCGGTCAAAGTGTAGGGGCAAGGGTCGTAAGGGCGAGGCCATCAACCTTAAGCACACCCCAACAAAAGGAAGTCTCAAATAGGGACGATCAAGTCTAAAAATAGCAAAAGCAAAGAAACAAAGAAGCAAAAGAAAGAAAGGAAAATGCATGATAGAATAGGGGCATGGCAAAGAGTGGCGAAGTCCCCGCGGGACGCTCATGAGCCCGGTCGTACGCATGCCCCAGACAGTATAAGTCTATAAGAAAAGACCACAAAGTCCCTACGCAACAGACATAATCTTTGAGGGGTATGCTGCGGGAAGAAACCGAACCCAACGTCCTTAAACCTACATTAAACTTTCCTTAAATAATCTTCCACTTCCCTCTATAAGATCGGGTCGTCTCTTAGGTATGGCCTAGGTAGCCGCACTGTCAACTAGGGGCAGCTGCCCATGGCATGTCACTCCTAAGTGCACGTCCTATCTTAGTAAATCCCTTGGCAAAAGGGGAAGTGACCAAGATTCCTAACCAGCGATTTGAATTGGTCTATGTGTTGTGGCCCAAAAGGGTGAGTATCTTCCGTCTCGCGCATCTTATTTTAGGAAGCGCTAACGCCGGCTTTAGGCGCCTTTCAAAACTAAAAAAAAAATCAAATATTTCAAAACTAAAAAAAAATCAAATATTTCAAAACTCTAAAAAATCAAATATTTCAAAACTCCAAAAAATCAAATATTTTAAAACTAAAAAAATCAAATATTCAAAACAAAAAAATCAAATATTTCAAAACTAAAAAAATAAAATATTACAAAACTCCAAAAAATCAAATATTTTAAAACTTGAAAAAATTAAATATTTTAAAAGTTCAAAAAAGAAATATTTCAAAACTCCAAAAAAAATCAAATATTTCAAAACTAAAAAAAATTCAAATATTTCAAAACTTCAAAAAAAAAAAATCAAATATTTTTCAAATCAAATGATTTCAAAACCCCTAAAATCTTTTACTCATTCATTCATGCATATCATTTGTTTACTTATGTCTTTTCGCCTATTTAATAAAGCTTAGCCCCTTGACCATTATCAAGGTTGGTCACTCAACAAGCTCAAGGCAAGGGGCTAAGTCAAAGAACAAATCTAACTTGTTTTCATGGTCTGCTTAAATGTGCATGTCGCAGCAAAAGAAAGAAAGTCGCACTCATATCTTACTCGTCACTGTCACACAATCATATTCCATGGCCAGAATGGATTTCATTCTACATCATTATATCTACACATCATCATAATACATGATAAACAAAAAAGTGAGAAGAGTACAAGTCCTCAACAACTCTCCCATGTACCCTCAGGCGGGCGAGAGGGAGGAGGGGCCATATCCCTCGATCCCGTTGTGCTCCCCTCGGCTGCTCCCTCGCGTCGTCTCGCCTCTTGCTCGTTCCTCTGTCGTGTTGAGGAACCTGTTAGGTAGTGCCCCGCCGAGCCGCTGAGGGCACCGCTTCTGCTAGCCGACGAGCGGCTACGGCTGACCAGGGATAGGGCTCTCTCCAGCCCCCTCATATCTGCCAGGAGCACCAAAATAGTATGCTGCTCAGTCCCCAGCTGTGAGTGGAGCTCGTCGACCTCTCAGTGCAGTCTCGTTGCCTCATCTGCCTTGGGGCGTAGGCGCATGTCCACCATCTCCATCTTTGGCTCGGCCATCCGTGCTAGAGCACCTCTTAGCTTAGCCTCCTGCAAGTCAAAACATGTGTCAATAAAGAAACAAGGTAGAAGGGGCATGAAGTTGGTAACTTACCCGCTCATGTAGCTAGGCCATGGCCTCCTCCGCCTGGGCCACTGCCGCCGCCAGCTGGCCCTCCAACATGGAACAGCCAGGCTCATCGCGGGAGGTGGAAGTGCCACCCACCATCTGCTGGGACCGCTACAAGAGAAAGCAGAAGAGTTAGATAACTAAAGTTAAGAATGTGATAGACGGGTTGTGAAGCACTCACCAGCTCGGTCACAGTCCACTGAAGATCATCCCTCTACTGGATGGCGGAGAGAAGGATGCCCTCAAGAGAGGCGATCCTGCCCTCAGGGTCGAGCTGCAAACACAGGTCAAGTTAGCCAATGAATTAATGATCAAAATATTTAGAAAAGGCTAAATTAATTGTACTCACCGGGCGTCAGGTCTCCCTGTACACCTGGGCCCCGCACCTCTGTGCGATGGCACGGAAGTGGTCCTCGTCGCTGGTAGCCTCGGAGGTCACCTCTCGACCCCACTGCCACCAGTCCTCGAGCTGCTCCCGAGCTCACTCCCGCCAGTCCGTGATCTGCTGGATGCCATGGAAGGTATGGCCCGGCCTCTCCCTTTTCCGAGTCAGGAACTCCACTACCGCCTGGTGGAGCCCCAGTGTCCTCGCAACCAGCCACAAGTGGAGTGGTACCACCGTGTTGAAAGCATGAAGCCAAATCTCCCTACCGAAGTAGGGGCAGCCCTGCTCCACCCACGGCTGGTTTGCGTCCTCATCCCTAGCGTAGGGAGTCCACTCAACCTGCACATCACATATAAAAACCCATTAGTCATTTGTTACAATGAGAAAGAAAGTAAAAGGTTGCAAGTGGAAAAGTACTCACGTGCCCGAAGGAGACGGTGTCTAGAGCGTCCTGGTTGTGGGTCACCTGCAGGTGCAGGGATCGCTCGTCTCGGTGAAACCACCAGTGCTGCAGAAGCGGTACAATGCTCAGTCGCCTTGGCACTCCCCGGCCAAGGGAGGGTAAGTAGTAGTAGGCCCACACCTGCAAAAGAAGATGGCCAATGATATAGTCAATTATAATAAAGCAGGACAAGAAATAAAGGAAGAGGTGAGAAGTGTACCTGTAGGAAGGGGAAGAAGCTGGCCACCCCTGTCTCCCTGCCGAAGGTGCCCAGGCTGTCGAAGAGGTGGGCCAGAAGGGCCACACCCCACGCGTAGCTCCCTACCTAGGTCAGGTCCTTCAGCAGGGTTAGGCATCTACAACTCACCGAGTCTCCTCGAGTCCCCAAGATGAGCTTCCCGATCACGAGGATCAGGAAGCGTCTCAAATCCCAGTCGACTTCTGCTCCCTCCTCCTCTGCCAGCGTAGTCTTGGCGTCCTCTGTCAGCCTGGCCATGTACTCTGCCTGGCCCTCTCCCGTCAGGTGGCAAGCGTCCACCACTTTCAGGCTCGCCTACAACCTCATCCTCGACAGCAAGGACGACCTCTCTCTCGTCAACTCCAATACCAGGAGCCTCTCCACCAGCTCCTGGTAGCTAGTGTAGGTCACCCCTGTCACCGCCTGGCCATCCACCCTTAGGCTGGTGATCCGTGGCACATCCTCCAGTGAGGGGATCATGTGACCCTATGGAAGGAGGAAGGCGTGGCACTCGGGGTCCCATCTCTCCTTCAGTGCCTGGATCAATGCCACGTCTGGCGTAAGCTCGTCCAGTCTGAGGAATGGGCCGAACGCCATCTGCTCCAGCCGGGTCCTCTAGAAGTCTTGCAGTCCCTGGTACTGTCACCTCCTAATAAATATCTATTTATCAGAAAATGATAGAAAACAGACTTAAGAAATAGAACTTAGATTATACAAACATCTGTCACCATTACAGTGGAAGCTTTACATACAAACCACTCCTCATTACAATTCACAAGAAGAGTGAGAAAAAGAAAACTTAATTACATTTCCATCTTCTAACTACAATACAAAAAAGGTAATCTAATGGTTCCAGAAATTGGACGTCCAGCTCTGCACACCCCCTTAAGAGCTAGGCTCTTCCTGTTCACCTGAAAGAGTAAAATTTGATGAGCAATTGTGCCCAGTAGGATTCACCCTCTTATCAAAAGATTATGATAACCCATGAATTAGGCAATATACATAACTAATAACGGTATTGAATAAAGCTTGTATAGAAATGAATTCAGTATGGTAATCGCGTTCTGGTTCAAGTAAGAAATACATAATCATCTCATGACAGAATTAATTGATGACCAATCAAGCAAGTACTGTAGCACCCTTGATTTTTTTAAAATCTAAATAAAATAAAGTTTTTATTTAAATAAATGAGATAAATCGATTTAATTGGAATAAAGGGAGAATAAATAGAATTTGAGTGAAATAAAAGGAATTTAATGAATACTCATTAAGTTAATTAGTAGTGGGTTAAACAAATGATCCAAACCAAATAGATAGGGCCCAATAGGGTGAAGCCCATCATGGGAAGAGAAGTAATTAATAGAAATTCGTTTGAAATTGATTATTAAATGGAAAAAGTCTAAGATAAGTATTAAATGGGTCATATAAATCCCTAAAAAGAGACCTACTCCTATCCTAACTCTTGGGCCACAAATTTAGACATTTTCTCTGCCCTTTTAAGTGGATAATTAATGGAAAAATGGGAGATAAATGCCAATTTTCGGAGTTGGATGAGAAAGAAGGAGTTTTAGGCATTTAGGACTCTATTAGCAAGACATAACACTCCATTTTTGTCCCCACCAAGCCCTAGAACGCATTGGAACCTTGGAGGACGGAGAGGAGATGATTTCCGGCGAGAAGCTTGGAGGAGAAGGGCTGGAGTTCGGATTTCTTCATCTTTTTATCGTCTCCAACTTAGGGTTCTTCTTGGATTCGACAAAAGGTAGGCAATCTCTCAAGCAAAAATCGTGTAAAATTATCATAGGTAGCCTTTATGTATCTCTTCAAAAGCCCTATGGTTTCGTGGTATTCTATTCATCCATTTGGGCGAATTTAATTCGTGAAGCCCTACTATACTATGAACCCAAAATCTCATGTTTTATCTAATACCCCGCATGTACTTGTTCCCATGCCATGATAAAATTCTCAGATATACTGCATCTTATTATCTTTCAAACGCCCCTAGTCTTGCTCTATTTCGACCTCCCATGAGGGAGAATTAAATCTTTGAATCCTTATCTATTGCCTATACCCGACTCTTGAAGTTTACCTTTAAACTTCGTGCACACTTGATGTCCTACTATGAGAAAATTCTGTAAAATACTACATCGTGTTAGCTTTTGAACGCCCCTAGTTTTGTAATTTTTCATCATGTATTCATCTCCGATTAATTCGTTGAACCCTTACTATGCCTGTTTAAGTTATCAGAATGTAACCTGATCAAAGCATGCTTAAGTCTTATCTAATTTCAAATTAATCATAATGCTGATAGTTATATGTGTGTCTACTTTCATTTGAAACTGGATTCGTGATTTTTGGGTCATTATACGATTTTATATTGATTTTAGAAGAGCCCAATGTCATCCAGTATCAACCCTGAAAAAAAGGGAAAAACCTGGACCATCCCTGATATCGCGGCGGCGCGATACGCCGCGATAACAGGAGGGTCGCGGTCGTCCGCCAGGTCGCGTCTTGAATGCGGCGGGCCTCACCACTGCGTTCCCTTCCCGGTCCGAGCCAGGCCGGCCAGTCTGCGGATCGCGCCCGAGCCGCCCGTCGCGACTTGAATCGCGACGGGTAGGTCCGCCGCGATTTGGAGATTTCGGCCAGAACATGAAATTGCTCTCCTGCCCTTGTCAATTAAGCTATATGACTCAAGTTTAACCCTAATCATGCACTATTTTGAACAGTAACAATTTGATTAATTATATTTGTTAATAATCGCATGAAATATATTATTTAAAAGTCAATTGCACGATCTATCATATTCTCAAGATTTCTTTACACTTGCACACACATAACATTATTAATTGCCATGAGACCTTGATAATTCACTCAATAATATATCTGGTAATTAAGTGAAATTAATTACTAAATTCCCTATTTGATTTAATTATACTTGTTTTCATTTTACTCGGGTGTTTCATCGACCGTTATCGTTTCCCTCGGCCTTCGAGCACTCGAGGCACGACGGACCCGTTTTACACACTTTCTCTTGACTTGGACCACCTCTCCACCGGGAATACTCTCGACTGGACTAGGGAATTCATGTCAAGACCTTCGTAAGTCTTCTTGGCTTTGGCGCACATCCTTAGTCAACGAGCTGGTTGTACCCCAAAACCCGTTACGCCTTAGGGATCAGTACGATCCAAACCTTAGTATATTCCTTCTCATCTTGAGTTCACACCGGACCACCCTATACACAAATGACTAGTCCGAGTTGTTGGTAGTTTGCTGATTTAGTCTATTTAACATATTCTTATATGGGGCGTTACAAGTACGATGCAATGCCAAACATCCAGTAGATCCATTATCGTTCCATACGGCCAGTAAATGAATTCAGGTGCTCCTCTCGGGACTGGATCAGTCCCACTTGCACATGCATTTATTTCAATTGAGTCCAAAGACCCAAATTTGTCATCACAAATCATTTCTGTTAACCAATCAAGTATGGTACATTGGTACTCAAAATCTCACATGTAACAAGGTTTTAGGAGTCAATGCCAATGTATTCAGGAAGATGTAGCCATGTAGGAAACAATCACACATGGAAGTGACCAAGGATAATCCATAGTTGGATGTAGATGATGATTAATAATTCATCTCAATGGTATAATAGTTTAGAATCCAAGAAAATGTGGAAAGGTAACATGTTTGGATAGTACAAGAGTGTACCACCTTTGACTGGGGAAGGAATGGTTCTTATTAGAATCACAGACTGATGTATGTCGACCGCCATAAGGTGGCTGTCGATAGCTACTGTGTAACGTAGCGCATTTTTTGAATCTTCGCGGATTATTGATTAGTGGTAGTTCAGATCTATGTTTACTGGTTTTGGTATGGTGCTCATGACCAATATGGGGTCATTGGGCCTTTGTTGTGGTTTCCGCGCGCTGTGTGGAGCTTAGTGGGCCGGCAAGTTAGGCCCGTGGTGCCCGTTGGTTCACTGAATGTGAACGCGACGGGGGTGTAAGTCGTGCTCTGAACGCGACGGCAGTAGGGGTCGCGTTCTGGTTGCCGCTGCTGTAGTTGACGTCTGCATGTGCGCCGTGTGTCGCGTATGGAGTAGAGTTTACTGACGTCAGAAATGGGAAGGCAGCGCCTTAATCCGTCGCGATCAGGTCGCGACGGGAAGGTACATCGCGATCCCAACCGCTGTGCGGTTTTTAAGCAGGTTGGCCGAACAAAGCCTTCACAAGCTCTGCTCGACCAGGGAAGAAGCTGCTGCGGCTCTGTTGGGCGATTTGGCATTTCGGCGGAGTTCTCGTCGCGCTCTCAACGCGAGGACGTCGCAAGGAGTGGGGGAAACGCCGCGCCATGCGTGGATTGCGCGTCCTTTGTGAAGGTAGGGAGTTCTACCTTGATTTGTTACGTGGATTGCATATTGGTTTCTTTATTGCTTTAAAAACAGTAGATACCATGTCTAGGAGGTGAAATGAGCATGAAAACTGGGTTGAAATCATGTTTAGGGTGGTTTGCATGGAAATCTGGAGATGGTTCCTGGATTAGGTTTTTGCCTGAGAAGGCGACGGACTCTGCTATCGTGACTAGATCGCGACAGGCCGACCCGTCGCGACAGGGTTTCTTATCGCGACATATCGTGGCGTCGCGATCAGAAGGCGGTCATGGCCTCTGTCGCGATCACAGTCGAGGGTTATGCTTTGCATGCTTTTCGTGTTATGGTTATCCGATTATCATTGTTTAACGTGCATGGTTTTGGTAAGAGGTGCATTGGCACCTGTAAAGCTCTATGAGCATGTTGCCCACGTGGTTGGTGAGTGGATTACGTATGGTTTACATAGTTGGTGTGGTGTTTACGTAATATGAATATGTGCATGGCACATAGTATTGTAATGACTAGGCAATGATGGTTCAAGTGTGAACCTAGCCTCAGTCTTGTAACGTCCTTTTTGGACTAATAGAGATGGCCTAATTAATGTAATGCAAGTAAGGTTAAGAGTTAATGTATAGTTAGTGTATATGATATGTATGTAGCAAGGAGGTCATGTGATGACCAATGATAGGCCAATTTATAAATGGTTATCGTGGTTTACATGTGTATTGGTGTGAGGTAGTTTGTAGAACACAGGGTGACCGAGGTTAAGCTATTCTTGACATTTGTACTCTGGTTTGTAATAAAGAATATATAAGTATATATCGTGGTTTGTGCATTACTGAGTTTGGTGGTCCGGCGCCTATTCGGAATGCCTCTTCAGTTGGGTGCCCCAGGTTCCGAGGAGAGCCAGGCACGTGAGTGTGCTCGGGGCTTGTCCCGATACAGTGGTACCGTCGAGGTTTTGTCGTCTTCCTAGACACTCTCACTCTCGGGGAGAGTTGTCGTTCGGCTGAGGGAAAGACGGCTGTGGGACAGTGACTTGTGAGAGTTTGTGTTTAGTCACTTGTAGCGCGCTCGTAGCTGGGGGTTACGGACACCAGTAGACGTACTGGGCCCTGGCTAGTCCTGTTACCAGTGCCTCACTTCAGAGAGCTCAGACCAGAGTCTCTAAAGGTGCCAGGCATGGGCCTGCAGGGTGTGTGACCTGTAGGTTGTGGTGGTTTGATTGGTCTCCACAGTTCTTTGACTTTACTTGTATTGTGGAGCTGTAGTTGGACCTTACGTCCGTGACTGCGAGACTGAGAGATAGTTCTTGTGCTGTGTTGTCCGGGTTGGATACTGGCGTCATAAACCAGTAGTCTGTCCCATGTGGTGGCATCGTGCTTTCTGACTCGTGCCTTGCTATTGGTTATAGCATGTATTGGTTGTGGTTTTATCCGTCGAGGTGGGCCATGGTGTTGGCACGGTTCTGGTTATGTATGATGTGCCCAAGTGGTGGCACAGTTGTGTTTGTGTTTCAGTGGTGGTACCTCGTGGTGGTAGATACTTGTACCTTTTGTGGGTACTAGTTTCTCGTAGTATGCTGAGTACTAGCCTTTTTAGGTGGTGAGGTGGAGGTCATGCGGTGAGACCTTCCACTTGTTGAGTTTTACCCTTTCTTGGGTAAGTTTCTGAATATGATTTAGTGTGCGATGGATTGGCATCGTGGTAGCCAGTCCTGTTTCTTTAGTGTGACATTCGATATATCGTGATTTAAGGGTATATGGGATTAGCTCTTGGTTAGTAATCCTGTTACTCACATGTTTAGAGGCTTGCCAGTGAAGCTAGTAGCTTAGGCAATGCTTTGCCTGTGTGGCTTACAGTTTAGGCGACCAGCTGCTGAGGTGGTGTGCCTGTGAGGCTTGTGGCCTAGGCTTTCCAATTATTGGGCAGACTAGTAGCGTGGTGCTAGTTCTGCCGTTGTCTCATCTTATTTCCGGAATTAGTTTGAATTGATATAATTATGCTTTATTGTGAGAATGAAATGGTTTGGCTTCCGGTGTTGCCAGTGAGACCTGTTGGGGTTGAGGTTCTCCTGTGTTTGTGTGGTTTTGGGTGGCTCCCTACTGAGCCAGTGACTTGTTGAGGCTCACTCCCTTGCAGTTCTTTTCAAGGTTTACTGTTGGTGGGGCTTGCGGAGGTGTTGTGACAGACTTGTACCACCAGCAGTAGTGTTAGTACAGTTATGTGAGCTTGTGCTCCCTCGGGGTATACCCCAGGTAGTTATACTCTTTTTAATTTGGGCATGTAATAATGTAATGGGACAGTTATAAATTGTTATATGCAGATATGAGCACATATGCTTTCTTGTGTCTCTTACTGTTGTGGTTTGTCTTTTATATTCTTCCTGGACACGCGTACGAGCTATCCCTTGCGAGACTTCGGTCCTTTCGCGGGAGACGGATCTGGATATAGACCCTTATTGGGTATAAATATCCTGGGCTGTTACATACTGACCCATCCAGAACTGGATTTTGGAATCTGGTCCTTATCTGTCGACAGGCCATAAGTAGCTATCGACATATGGTTATCATCTGTCGACAGGTGGGTTCTATCTATCGACATCTACTGGTTCTTTTAGAATTCTGGGTTCTGGAAGCAAGGTACCTGTCGACAGATAGGTTCTGTCTGTCGACAGCCGCATGTTATGCTTCCAGGAATGGTTTAACATCAACTTAGGAGACTCTTCTAAGAGTTCCTACTATTCTATGAAAGATTAACAACACCTAATGGATCTTATACACATTCCTTAACACATCCTACATGAAGAAAAAGATAGAATAATAGGAGAAAAATCTTACAGCATGGGTGGCATGGAAAACTTATGAAAGGAAAGGCATTGTATATACAACTCTTCTAAGCTCGTCCTTGTATCTAGTGGAAAGTCCATGTCAAGAGCACATGAACTTCAACTATAAACATGGACATAACTAAAAGAAACATGATAACAGAAATGAAATCTATTCCTATTGGTTTCTACTGAACACAAGTCAAGATAGGAACATGGTAAGACACTTAGACACAAGGTTCTTAACAAAAAAAAGAGACAAAAAGGAAAGAAATCCTACATGACTTAAGAAATATGGAGGTCCTTCTCTTCTCCTCAACGAAGGAACCAGCAGTAGCAGCAGGAAGAAGGAAGAGTTGTAGAAGTAGCAGCTACGGTAGGTGCAGTAGCAGGAACTACAGTAGGAGCAGCAGCAACAACTACAACAGGGGTAACAGCAGCGCTACAACAGGAACAACAACAGCTTCAATAGAGACAATGGCAGGAGCAGTGTGGAAGGCTGAACAAGGTGGGTAAACTCTTACGGAAGTGGGTAAAGGAGGGTATATATATAGGTTCAATTCCATGCATGTATGACAAGTAGCCATACACTTGCCACCGTAAAACCCCATTTGGTTTTACAGCAGCCACGTTAACCTTAGAGTCTTACCCATCTCACACTTATTATATACGTGTAAGCCTCTTACACCAAGTAAAATGAGTCTTACGTAGTCAAGACTACGTAAGCAATATTCAAGAAATATGGGTTACATACATAGGGGTTAATTCAGTTGGCCCATTTGTCCCTACATTTTTATATCCAAATGATATCCAATCAAGTTGAAATTTCAAACATAAGCTAATTAGAAGGTTTTACAAATTATGGTGATTTTAGTTTAATTTTTAGAATTAATTTTTCACCCAACAAAAATTACCCGGAAAATCATTGTGTCGACTTAATCTTGATATCCGTGCGTCAATAATTCTGGATATTTACATTTCTAAAACTAGCATATTTTTTTGGAAATTATGGTGTTTTCGAATTTCAATTTCGTTACAGAATTCCGGTGACGCCCTATCAGAGTGCGTACCTCTGAATACAACACTGGAATAATATTATTAATATCAAAATAATCTTAAATTAAAGATAATTATATCTCATGAAAGTGATTGTGTTTGACAATCAAAATCATCACATTCTTCTAAATTTTTAATAAATATAATTTTGGGGTGTTACTGTTGTGTCCCTGGTTTTGATGATGTCATATTAAAATATAAAATGAGAAGACATTTGACATATATCAATTATTTTGTAGGTACAACTCAACTGGATCAAAGAACAATGAGAATTGTCAGATAATGTCGACACTATGTGGTGATAAGGTCGACACTAAGTAGGGGCAGAATTCACTTTGAAGAAAATTGAAGCTAAGGTCGACACTAGCTGTGCATGAGGTCGACGCTAACAGTCTACCAGATCAACTCAGAAGGAAGTACAAGCAGATATCTTGGAGATCTCAGGTTTGACATGTGTTTGAGAAATCAGAAAAGAGTGCTTTTCTTTGAATTGAAGTGAGTGTGTCGACACTAGAGTCTGGCAGTGTCGACATTAGGACACTTAGAATTTTCTCAGAATGCAAAGGTCATCGAACATGCACGTGATCCAAAGCCCACCACATGGGATATTCTCTGTCCACATCAGATGTTCTAGAAGGCGCCGATTCTTGGCGGCAAAAAGATCTCTCCATTTCTGGGCGAATCAGTTGAGGGGTCAATGACACAGAATCCCGTGCTATCAGGTAAAAAGAGCTCCAGTTCACGGAAAAAGGGAATTCGTGCATCACAGTGAAGGAAGAGGAGCTGAGCAGAGTAGAAAGGAGGAGTTCAGATGTTCTGAAGCAGCACTTCGACGCAATTTCAAATTGGAGCTATGACCTGATGAAAGCAATGTTGATTCAAGTAAGATCTGAAGATTCAAGAAGCAGATGCTGAGCCTTCAAGAATAGAGGATCGGAAATCTTCCTCATTCTTGATTTCTGCAAATTAATTGTGGTAGATTTCTAAAGGAATTCATCAGATGGGAAGATGAGTCTAAAATCTGGGAGAGATGCATACGAATTCAGATCCAGACTAGGGAGTTTGATGAAATTGCCATATATTCTAGCAATTTTCCTGTAAGGCCCTCGAATTTCTGTCGCATTATTTGTATTTGTGTGTGTGTATATTTGTGCTTGTGTATGTATATACATATTTACGTACGTATTAATTAGTACAATTACGTGTGCATATGTTATACTAGATGTAAATAATGCATGTATTGAATGGTGATAGTATGGATACACTACCATATACATATTGCATGTATATATTCATGGTATGCATGGTTTTCTGCATATTTTAGAGTTTTGGCCGAAGGCCTTATTGGCGTCAACCCCTAGCCATTGAGGTGGTGTCAGCGTCCAGACATGGACGCCAACACTAATCCTGGCGTCTAACGATATGGACGCCTATTTCTCTGGCCTGCATGCGCAGCAGAGCCAGAAATTCTGGAAACAAGAAAGCTCAGCCATTGGGGAGCTGTCCCCAACGGCTCTGAGAGCTGTCTTGTCACCCTGTGAGTGGGAGAGAGGCCTCCCCTTATGTCTGAACCCGGATCTGCCTTCTCCCACCCCTCTCTTCACCTTTGCAAGAGGAGAAAAGAGAGAAAGAAAACCCTAGAAGAAAAACTGAGAAAACCCCCACCTTGCAACCCAAAGATCCGACTTCCTGGAGCTAGATCCGGCCATCTTCCACGACAAGAGGATAGCTGGAGCAAAGGAGGAGACTTCCCCGACATTTCCTTGCTGTGGAGACCATCCAGGAGCCCGGAGGAAGGGGATCTTGGAGGGCGTTTTGCACCTTCTTGGGACTGCCCAAGGAGGGCTTCTCTGAGCACTTTGATCTATTGGAGCAATTTCTAAAAGGCAAGTGATCTAACCATAATGTCTCCGTATGTGTCTAGGTCGATTCTACAATTTTTGTATATTTTTCCCTCGAGTCCTAGACCCTCACATTCACCCAACTTGAGAGCTCGGGTCTGTGTTTCTGCACAGACCTGCATTGATGGCAAGGTCAATGGACGCTGAGATTATGCTTGGCGTCCATCGACCATGCCGCTGACACTGAGTCAGCGGCCAGAGACCGCCGCCAAGTTCCTCTGGACAGAACAGTGACCTGTTCTGCCCTTCCTATACAACTATTTTTGGTATGGTTTCCGTGATGAGGATATATGGTAACCCTATACACTATGTATACTGTTAAATGTGGTGTGTGGATGAGTGTGATGTGTGGTGGTGAATGTTAGAAAATTGTATCCCATGAACTTGTAAGCATGATTTGTTGATAATCTTGCCAATCCATGTTTCATGATTAGGATTAGTCTGAATGCCTCAGTTTTGTCAGATCATGAAGATTAGTGGATCAGTATACGTGTACTCAGTTTTTGATAAATTGTCCATGCTTGCATAAGTTGCTAATAAATTCGGTTCGGTAAATAAAAATGCATGTAAGAATGATTTGTGGTGATCGATCTATAGTTGTATGATTTAGGGTAATTATGTATTCTCAAATTATGCATATAACAGTAGTCTCTGTTCAGACAGTAGCTTGCTAAAATTTTGACTTGTGTGTATAAGTCCATATCGACCTAAATTGTGAATGACATGCGAAATAGGTATGTGATTTTTTGTAAATTCTATTTAGCTCAGAAAAATCTGAAAAATTGAATGTATGACCTTGAACCCGAAAATAGCATGTGGTTAAAATTTCAGGTCATTTAGACCAGTATATAAGGAGTTATGTATTTTTCCATGTGAAATGTAAAAATCTATGTATGTTATCGTAAGGTGGTTAGATATTGTTTAAACCCAACCTGATTAGTGAATTTGCTGTGTGTTAAACTCCTGAAATCTGTAGTGCCATGTCAGGAAAAATAGAGATATGCATGTGAGTGAGAAAGTGAATGAGATGGAAAGTGATATGTGTAAAACCATGTGTAAATCGGTAAAATGTGTAAATGTGCCAAGTGTGACATTGCTTCCACAGAGGGCAGTGGAACCGTATCAGGGAAAAGTCCCCCTGAGAAGGTTCAATGTGTAAGTGACCCTAAGGGCATTAGGGGGAAGTCCTGGAGGTGGACAAGTACCACTGGTTAGGGTGGAGACTTGTTCTCCCAGTCTGCGCAGTCCAAGAGTCGCCATTGGAATGCCTAGATGGCGTCTATGTGTAATGTGATGTGTATATGTCCTTCTTTGGTGGTTTGGACTATGTGTCACGGCACCTAAAATGTGTAATGTGTATGTGTTCATGTGTAAATGTGTAAGTGAACAATGTGAATGTGTATGTGCAAAGTGCAACCATGTGAAAGAGGAAACTTGTGTAAAGAAAATGTGAAATTCTAAATGTGAGGATATGATATTGAAATCCATGTGAGACAAATATGAAACCATGTGAAATCGGTAATTTCATATTGTTATCATCATGTTTATATGTGCAAAAATGTCTAGAATCCATGTTAGGGATAATTGATGAGCACGGGTACAAAATAGCATGATTGGTTGTTCACATGATATGTTTTAAGCAACATGGTAGATCTCATGTGTAGGTTTACAGCCATTAAACCATGTGAAACCAGCAACTTAAAGCATGTGAAAATGTCTATGTATGTGCTTAAGAACATGTAAAACTCATGCTAGTTGTGTTTCCTTTCATATATGCACAGTGTTCATATTGGTAGCTCTCATGTCTTGGTTTTTAATGGCAAAATTTCATGAGTAAATTGAATAGAGAGCATGTGATAGGTAAAGTTTTATTCTTAGAAATCTGAAAGCATGATCCATGTATTAATTTGTAAAACTTTCATGCCATGTGTTGAAAATTTTGAATGTGTATGTAGAAACCGCTATGACTTATACGTGTATGTTATGAGTAGTGTTGCTTGCTGAGTCTTTAGACTCACTCCTTGCTTCGGCGTACAGGTGTAGTTGGTGACGTGGCACCGTTGGAGGAGACAGTGGAGACGGACTCCGAGCGTGGAGATTAGTCTTGGAGTTTCTTTGTGACTTGTGCATTTCATAGTATGTAATTTGAACGTTTTATTAGAGTTATCATGAAAAGAATGTATAAGTGTGGACATTATGTAATTGAATTTCAGCAATTTAAATTATGTGAACTTTTAGCTTTAATGTTAATTGTAATTTTCATGTATGCTTAATGTGGATGATGAATAAATGGAGACAATTGTCTTTTACTTCCGCTACTCTGTTGTATATTCGCGTGTATCACAGCTGTTTGTATCGTTTGGGTAAATGTCCCACTGTGAGGACCCTCGCTATACCGACGTGGGTTGGTATAACCGTACCGGTATAATGAGGGCCGTCACATTTCCTTTTCATTATTTTAAACTTTCTTCTGAGTGTTTGAATTGTCTACTATCTGCCTCTTGGTGAAGCAGATTGGATTGATCACTCACAAATTGTGATTGGATCAATTCAGATGAAGTTGTGAATTAGCAGGTTATCGAAGTTATGTATTTGCTGAGCTTTCAAGCTGTAAGGCAGTGGTAGTGTAGAAGCTGTGAATCAGCAGTTGTTTGAGAATTTCTGTCAGGGTTTCTGATAGTGGCACCTCACTGATTTGGTGAGGAGTGGATGTAGGTCTCCTCATTGGAGCCGAACCACTTTAAAATTCCTTGTTCTCTTGTGGTTGTGCTAATCTTGCTTTGTGTGTTTGAGCATCTAACTCACTGAATTGAAATCAGATTTTTAAATTCTAATTCGTGCTAAAAATTCTGAGGATTCTCTATTCACCCCCCCTCTAGATAATCCTTCCACACACACAACACGTGGTATCAGAGCTTGGTTCTCCAATTTATTTGGTTTCATGACCAGGAGATAATTGTGTATGATGGAATCTAGAGTGTATATCGCAGAGGGTCACTCTATGAACAGACCACCTTACTTTGATGGCACTAATTATGCGTATTGGGAAACTCGCATACATGTTTTCTTGCGAGCTCAAGATCATCAAATCTGGAGAGTGGTGAACAATGGACCTTATGAGCTGTCTGAGGGCGAAGAGAAGTGGACTCCAGAGGAAATAAAAAATTCAAATGCAAATTGGAGTGCAATGAATATAATGTAGTGATCACTGCATCCGACTGAATTTTCAAGAGTTTCATCATGCTCAAGCGTAAAAGAGATATGGAATCAACTTATGGTAATCTATGAAGGCACATCAGAGGTAAAGGAAACTAAGGCCAATATGTTAATTTTTGAATATGAAGCTTTTCGGATGAAACATGATGAAACTATTTCTGAGATGTATGGTAGATTGACATTGTTAACAAATGGGCTGAAGAATCTAGGTAAAGTTTATTCTGATAAAGAACTAGTGAGAAAAATTCTTAGATCCTTGACACCCATTTGGCATACTAAAGCAACTGTTATTGAAGAATCTAGAAACTTGTCCACAACCACTGTTGATGAGTTAATAGGTTCCTTAATGACATATGAGTTGGGTTTGAAAAGAACTGAGGATGACCTAAGAAAGAAGAAACCTCTTGCTCTTAAAGCAAGTCCTAGCACTAAGGAGGCTACCGAAGGCAGCGATTCATCCATTTCTGAAGATGACTCAGGTGAGTTTGCCTTGACAACTAGAAAGTTCAGAAAGTTTCTGAAAAAAGAAGGTAAGAATTTTCTGAAGAAGAAATCTTACAACAACAATTTTTCAAAACCTAAAGCAAATGCTAATAAAAAGACTGATAGAATTGTGTGTTACAATTGCAGGAAACCAGGACAATGTCAAGTCCGAATGTCCTGAAGTTCAGAAGAAGACTCAGCCCAGATGGAATAAAAACAATCAAAAGGCTATGGTTGGTACCTGGAGTGAAGAAGAAGATGATGAAGAGGAGGAAAGCTTAGATGCTGAGGACACTCATTCAAAGCTGGGCTTAATGGCTATAGACACTGAAGAGGAAGAAGAAGAGGTAAGTTCCTTATTTAAGGATTTCATTTTGAAAGATTGGGAGCATGTTTACTTCGAACTTATGGATAAGTATGATGATCTTAAGAAGGAAAACAAGTTGTTAAAAAGGAAACTGAAACACTCCTCTCAGAACATGTTAACAGAAGAAAAAGAGAAAGAGTGTTCATAAGAGATAAATGCTCTAAGAGAAGTTGTAAATGAATTGAAAAATCAGAATATTGTAATTCTTGATGAAATAGCTCTCGTGATTGAAAAGAATACTGCTTTACATAGTGTTAACACTGAATTACAAAAGGAGATTGAAGTTCTGCAGAATGAAGTAAACAAAAAGCAGGAAGCTCTTGAAAAATTTTTGAGTGGCAGGAACAATCTTGAAGTTCTCCTAGGCACAAGAGTAAACATTAACAAAGAGGGGTTATGTTTTAATCCCACAAAGAAGAAGGAAGTAGGACTGAAAACTATAACATTCACTTCTTCAAAAACATCTGAAGCTTCCACTTCAAAAGAACAGAGAAATGTGAAAATTAGAATGGATACAAAACAGGATGGAAAAAATAAGTCTGTTGACAATAAAAACACTAAGAGAAGAAAGATAACAAAAGTTGAAAATGAACAAGTCTTTCAAAGGAACAAAAAATTGACATCACCTGTTTGGCAAGGTCGACACTACACCTATGGTAAGTCGACACCATCTTACAGAAAATCACAAGAGTTGGGAAATTGGACAAATAACAGGTCAAAATCATTTCAGAATTGGTCTCCCACCAGATGGACTCATGAGAAATCAAGATCCATCTATGTCAATAACCAGGAATGGTCAAAATGGAATCACTCAGGTCGACACTATCCTTTCAAAGTGTCGACACATACCTACGATTTTGTCAGAATCAATGAGCCTCAACATCTTGAAAAATTATGGAATCAAACCAAGTTCAGATCTTACACTGGACATGTGGAGAAAAAGCTAAACAAAAATCTCACAAAAAGAAATGGTTCAAAATATCATGAGAACATGAAACAAAATGAAAAACAGAATAACATCGGGAATGAGGAAAACATAAAGGGGAATAAACAACTCTGGATTCCGAAAGACCTGCTTTCTCATATTCTTAATTTTGAAGGCATTGTGGGACCCAAATGTACTTGGGTTCCAAAGAATTTTCTTTGATTGTATGTGTGCAGGTATGTCTTACAGCCAAGAAGAATTTGTGGTACTTAGATAGTGGTTGTTCAAGACATATGACAGGGGATAAGGATAAATTCTGTCTATTATCTGAAAAGAAGGCTGGACATGTCACATTCAGAGGCAACAACAAAGGTAAAATCATTGGGTCAGGTAAGGTTGGTAGGAATCTCACAAATTTGATTGATGGAGTTCTTCTAGTGGAAGGTTTGGAGTATAACCTTTTGAGCATAAGCCAATTGTGCGACAAAGGTCACAAGGTAATGTTTGATTATCTGAATTGCACTATTTTTGAACCTGATTCTGATGTTGTTAAGTTTACTGGAAAAAGAGCAAATAATGTCTACATGGTAGATCTTGATGATTCTGAAAACACTAATTTGTGTTTAACTGCAAACAAAAATAACTTGGCATGCTTATGGCATCGTAGACTAGGTCATGCTAGCTACCATGTGCTTCATAAATTAGCCAAATTCAACATGGTTAAAGGACTGCCTGATATATCTTTCAAACAAAACTTGAATCTGTGTGAAGCATGTTATCAAGGTAAGCAAACCAGAAAATCTTTCAAAAGTAGATTAGAAAGTCAATCCACCAAACCATTCAAACTTATTCACATGGATTTGTTTGGTCCCACAAGAACAAACATTCTGAATGGAAAAAGGTTTGGATATGTGTTGGTTGATGATTTTTCTATATACACCTGGGTTTACTTCCTTGCTCACAAAAATGATGCTTTTACTGAATTTCATGAGTTTTATAAGAAGATTTCACAAGAAGGGAAGTTCAAAATCATTTCAATCATGTTAGATCATGGTGGTGAGTTTGAGAAGCTAACTTTGAGGATTTTTGCAGGAAAGAAGGAGTTCTCCATAAGTTTTCATCACCAAGAACTCCTGAACAAAATGGAGTTGTGGAAAGAAGAAACAGAACACTTGTGGAGATGGCAAGAACCATGTTAATTGAGAGTGGTCTGCCAAGGAAGTTCTGGGCTGAAGCTATAAATACTTCGTGCTATATCATAAATCGTGGCATGGTAAGACCTTTCTGTAAAAAGACTCCTTATGAACTACTGAAAGGTAAGAAACCATCCATTGCACATTTCAGAGTTTTTAGAACAAAGTGTTTCATTCTGATAAACAATAAACATGATTTGGATAAATTTGAGCCCAAAAGTGACTTAGGAATATTCCTAGGCTACTCTGATCATTCAAGAGCTTATAGAGTTTTCAATGTAAAAGATCAAATTGTTGAAGAATCTCCTCATATCACCTTTGATGAATTTAATGTTAATATTTGCAGAGAAAAAGAAAATGGGGAGTTTATGGAAGAAGAAGACTTTCAAGGACAAAAAGAAGAAGAAGAGGCAACCAAAAGAATTTCAGATCACAGAGAAGCATAGGGACCATAAATTGAACTCAAAGAAAGAGATGGGTTGAATGTAAAGTGCTGAGAGATCATCCACAGGAAAGTATAATTGGTAATCTACTTGATCCTCCTAGGACAAGATCTCATTTTAGAACAATTTCTGAACTTGATCAAATTGCTTTAGTGTCTCAAATTGAACCTAGGAACATAGATGATGCTCTAAAAGACAATTTTTGGATTAATGCAATGCATGAGGAGTTAAATCAATTTGAAAGAAATAAAGTGTGGCATTTGGTTCCAAGACCTTCATCTCAAAGTGTTATTGGAACCAAATGGGTCTTCAGAAATAAAACCAGTGAAGATGGGAAGGTAATAAGGAATAAAGCTAGGCTAGTTGCAAAAGGCTATAATTAGGAATTTGGTATTGACTTTGAAGAGTCTTTTGCTTCTGTAGCTAGGCTTGAAGCCATCCGAATTCTGCTTGCTTTTGCTTGTGCCCATGGGATTGAATTACAACAAATGGATGTAAAGAGTGCGTTTTTGAACGGTTTAATTAAGGAGGAAGTTTTTGTTGAACAACCTCTAGGCTTTGAATGTGCAAATTTTCCTGATCATGTGTATAAATTGGACAAAGCCTTGTATGGATTGAAGCAAGCTCCCCGAGCCTGGTATGATCGATTAAGCTCCTTTCTTATAGGTAAAGGGTATTCAAGAGGTAAGGTCGATCAAACACTATTTACAAAAATTCAAGATAAGGATATCTTGCTGGTCCAAATATATGTCGATGACATTATCTTTGGATCAACAAAGTCCTCCTTATGCAAGGAATTTTCAGAACTAATGACCAATGAATTTGAAATGAGTTTAATGGGAGAGCTAAAATTCTTTCTTGGATTGCAGATCATTCAATCAAAGGAGGGAATCTTCATTAACCAATCCAAGTACATTCAAGATTTGCTGAAAAAGTACAAAATGGAAAACACAAAATCAATGGCAACACCAATGAGCACAACTGTGAGTTTAGATGCAGATCTGAAAGGTAAACAAGTTGATTCAAAAGTATACAGAGGTATGATTGGCTCCTTACTCTATTTGACTGCATCTAGACCGGATATTCAATTTTCGGTGTGCATGTGTGCTAGATTTCAAGCTTGTCCAAAGGAATCCCACTTGAGTGCAGCAAAAAGAATTTTCAGATATCTTCCTGGAACTCAAGAGTTGGGGATGTGGTATCCTGCTTTCAGTGAATTCAAGTTAATATCTTTGTCAGATGCGGATTTTACCGATTGTAAGCTAGATAGAAAGAGCACTAGTGGCATTGCCAATTTTTTGGGGGATGTTTAGTTTCTTGGGCTTCTAAGAAATAACACTCAGTTGCTCTCTCTACTGCAGAAGCATAATATGTTTCTGTAGGTAGTTGTGGCACTCAAGTGTTATGGATTAAACATCAACTCCAAGACTACCAAGTAGATCTTGGATGTGTCCCAATATTGTCTGATAACACAAGTGCAATTTGTTTAGCAAAAAATCCTATTCAACATTCTAGGACTAAGCATATAGAAATCAGGCATCATTTCTTAAGAGATGAAGTTAGCAAAAAATCTTTTGAATTGCACTTTGTTGAGTCCTCAAAACAAGTTGCTGATATTTTTACAAAACCCTTGTGCAATGAAAGATTTTTCCTGTTTAAGAAGAGAACTTGGTTTGTGTTTGCTTGATCCATGAATGAATTGTTGAATTTGCGGTGATATTGTGGTTGAATGGCTGATAGCACAGATGTAATGTGACGACCGGGGTATTTATGCCCATTAAGGCTCCATATCTAGATCCGCCTCTCGCGAACGGACCGAAGTCTCGCAAGGGATATCTCACACACGTGTCCAGTAAGAGTATAAAATACAAACCACAAGAATATAAGACACAAGAAAGTACATGTGCTCATATCTGCTTCAAATTTGTACAATTGTCCCATTACATTAATACATGTCCAATTAAAGAGTACAACTACCTGGGGCATACCCCGAGGGAGCACAAGCTCACACAACACTAACTACTAAACAACTGCTGGTGGTACAAGTCTGACACAACGCCGCTGCAAGCCAAACACACGGTAAGCCCTTAAAAGAACTGTAGGGGAGTGAGCCTCAACAAGTCATTGGCTCAGTAGGGGCTACCCAAAACAACACCGTAACCACAAACACCTCAACCGCAATGGGTCTCACTGGCAACACCAATAGCCAAACCATTTCATGCTCACATCATGACAATAAATAACAATTAAACATACTCATGATAATAAACACAAAGTCCTCAGAAGGAAAGTAGGACTACCGGACTAACATAATATCATTAGCCAGCCCAACTACTAAAGTGCCTAAACCACAGTCTCACTGGCACACTGCTACAACAACTAGTTGCCTAAGCTATAAGCCACACAGGCAAGTCACTGCCTAAGCTGCAAGCTTCACAAGCAAATCTCGAACACTTAAGTAACAGGACTGCTAACAAAGAGCTGGTCCTTTATACTCCAAATCACACTACGTCGAGAGCCACACATAAATGGTAGGATTGGCTACAGCTAGCTAGTCCATCACACACTAAATCCATAATCGGAACCATGCCCAAGAAGGGTAAAACTCAACAAGTGGAAGGTCTCACACGGCCTCCACGGAGCATAGCTCTACTAAACCACAATATGCCTAAGCCACAAGCCTCATCGGCAAAATACCCACAAAGGTAACATAATTAATAATCACAAACTAATCCACAATAAAATATAAACAAAGATCTACTTAAAACAGTTAGGATACAACAAGTGGCAGGTCAAATCACAAGACCTCCACAACACACGAGAGCCTGAAAAGGTTGGTACACAATGTACCACCACAAAACTATAAAAACCCATGAAGGGTACAAGTACCTGCTACTCTGAGGTACCACAACACGAATATCCGAACAAAGGGTACAAGCAGGTGGTAGACACCACACTGAACCACAATTATATTATACCTTTATTTAAGCACAATATTACAAGTAAAACCTCAACCGGAAAATCACATAAACTACAACTCAACCACAATTGTGCCAACACCAGGGCACACCTCGAACTAGTCAAACCTCGACCACGAGTCATAAACTCACAAACCACAGCCAGTGGCAAAGCACGAGTCAAACTACAGCCAGAATAGGCAAAGCACGAGTCAGAAAGAACGACGCCACCACACGGGAACGGACTACTAGCTGATCAGGCCAGTATCCAACCCGGACAACACAACACAAGAACAACCTCTCAGCCTCGCAGTCACGGACGAAAGGTCCAACTGCCGCTCCACAAGGAAGAAGTCAAACAACTGTGGAGACCACCAACACCACACCTGCATACACACAACTGCAGGCCCATGCCTGGCACCTCTAGGGTCTCTGGCCGGAGCACCCTAAAGTGAGGCACTGGAAAACAGGACTAGCTGGGGACCAGTGTCAACTACTGGTGTCCATACCCCCAACTACGAGCGTGCTACAAGCGACAAAAGAACAAACTCTGGGAAGTCGCTGCCCCACTGCCGTCTTTCCCTCAGCCGGACGTACAACTCAAACATAGGAGTGAGGGTGTCCAGGAAGACGACACAGACCTCAACGGTACAACACAAGTACCGGGACAAAACCCCGAGCACAACAAACACACGTGCCTGGCTCACAAAGAACCTGGGGTACCCGACTAGAGAGGCATTCCGGAATAGGCGCCGGACCACCACACTCGGCTAGCACAAACCACGATACTTACACAAACACTTTCTGTTACCGATCACGGTACACAATTCACCATTAAGGATAGCTTGTCCTAGTCACTCTGTGACTCACAAGCTAACTTGCACAACTACACATACTAACCATATTAAAAATAACACCGCAGTTTGTCATTGGTCACACGGTGACCTCCAAGCTAATTCATACAAACACGCATATAAACCACGATAGCCAATCATACTTGGTCTATCATTAAGCATCTTATGACAGTAGAGGTCACATTAAACACTGACCACAATACTTACATAATAAACATACTTACACTTTACTAATTATCCATCCAGGATAATCTATAAAAGATTCTAGAAGTTCGAGGCTAGGTTCAGACGTGAACCTCATCGCCACAACACGCAGACTGACCTCACTAATTATTAATCACAATAACGCACCGTATGCCATGAACACAAAAACCATATACATGGCATCCAAACCTCGTAGATATCACATGTATAATATCTCACGACAAATATATCACACATTATCTACGTAAACAAGATGTCCAACACATGGACAATATGCACATACTTAAACCTCTACGTGCACCACATATTATTCACGTAAAACATGCCCATTACATGAGCAATATGTTCCAAGAGCATAACAAGTGCACTGGCTCACACAGGTCATCGCCATGCACACACAAACACGTAATATTCATAACCAGAAAAGCTACGTAAACCACACTGCATGGATATATGCACAAGTTGGCGGCAACATCGACTGCCGCTTATAGGAAGTAGACGGCAAGCGATCTAGCCGTCTATATCTCGGCTGATGAGCTTGGCGACAAGCGATGTTGACGCCAAGTTCTTCAGCTCTTTCCCTGCAGAAACCCTAATCGATCCCACATGCATTCCTGATCCCGAAATCATCAAGAAGATAGGAGGAAACAGTTCCTCTAACTCCCATGCATTATAATTAAACTAAAACAGCATGCTTTACTACATAAAATCATCAAACCACCCATTATCCCCACACGGTGCAATATAATCCGAAAATACATTAAAAACGCTGATTCAAGTGGTTAAGTCGTGTTTTAATGTTTCTAACAAGCTAACAGGGTTCGTCCCCTACCTCAGAACACGCTCAAACCTCCCGCAACCTCCTGGTTCACACCGAACCCTCTGTGAACTCCCACGGGAATTGCACCATGCCACAGCGTTTCCTCGCGCGATTCGTCACCGCCACACGTTCCACGGTCCTCCAAGCATCCTTCAGTACCTGTTGGAAGCTCTAGAAACACTGGAACGTGAAGCTAGGGCTAGAGGGAGAGAGAACCAGGGGAAGAAACTGCTCTCGGGTGACCCTATATCCTGCAGAATTCTCAGGTTGGAGTCAACCCCTTTGCCGCCAAGGACAACCGCCACCCTAAACGTCCACATCTAATGCCACCAAGATCATGCAGTCAACGGCAACCTACCTGGACGCCAACAAGTCAACGACCACCCCTGGCCGCCAACTCCTACTCAACTGCAGCAGGTCCTATTTCATTTGGGACCTAACCTGCACCACACCTACACACACCACGCGTCTACACCACACTGCCTTACAACAGCCATCACAACCACAACACACACGATCCAAAAAGGATCCGAAAATAAGCGACGTTACATTATTATTACCTAAAAACAAATGTCGTCCTCGACATATAAAACAAATCACAAGATTCCGGATTATCACCTAAAAACAAATAAAGCCGAACACAGAACAAGTAGGATACTCTTTCTCTGCTTCAGTCTTTCAATTCATCTCACAATTACTCTGTTCTGTCGATTCCATTGCCTTTCTTTAGCTTTCAATCGTAGGCGATCCTACCTTGCCAATGGTGCTTTATCTCCTTGGACTGAACCTGCTTCCACAATTTCTCGGTTGTGTTTGCAACATTTCTTTCGAGACCGCTTTATCTTTCTCACATATCTTACACTGTAATATTCTTTTATACCACCATTTTCTTTTTCCATTTATCACTGTTTGCTGTTATCCTGCCTCATCTGCATTCACATTCACAACTGACACCTCTTCAAGAAAATCAATCGCCATCTTTGAATTTCCTGCTCTTTTCATATTATTCTGCTCATATTGCTTAAAGTCAATCTTTGATTAAAAACCATAATAAACTCTACTCCTTTATTCCACTGTGCAAAACTTTACACTTTCTCCTTATTCAAGCAAACTTGAACAGTCTCTGAATATTAAATCTTTCTTTGCTTCCGCTTCCGCTGAGCTACTCTGATCACACTGAACACTTTTACAAAATATTTCACAATTTCTGCTTACATTATTACTTTCAATTACTTTCTTCTGGCTTCAATTGCTTCCCAATCATCTTATTCAATTAATTCATGCTGAAGAAATTACTGCAATTTTGATCTGCCAAACTGCTATTGACATATTGTGCTCTTCATATATCCTTCCTGCTTTACTGACATTCTCTGGCTAATCTCATAATTCTAGGGCATAACTTTCCAAATATTCTTTAATTAATCTATTCCTGCTCCTGCATAAAACTCTGAAATATCTTAATAACAATTCCTTTCTGCTCAATTGAATCATTTCTTTGCGTTGATATACAAACTCTAACTGATATTTCCCGACTCATCTGACCTTATTCACTTCATCATTTTCTAAATTCTTCCTTTCTCTAATCCATATCTTTTCTGAAAATTACCTCTCTTATTTCATTAAATGTTCTTTCTGAAAATTTCTCATAATCTGCCATTCATCAACTAAATATTCCTCTTGTGCAATTCTCACAATTCTTATTGCACACTAATTCTTCTTTTCTCTCTTTCTTTATTCAACTAATCCTTTCAATACATATTTATACAAATCTTCATATCGCACTTCTTGTTACCATCATTATTCATAATAACACTTTTCTCAAATTTCTGACCTCAAGCATATTAAATCTATCTGCCATAAATCACTGCTCTTTATGTACTAATACCTCTTTAAAAGCTCATCTGCCTTACTTAATTATATCAAACTCTTCATAACACTAATCACATTTCCATCCACACTGTTTCTTAATATCATCTGACTCAGATCTCTAATGCCACAATACATTTGCTGAGATTCTCAACTGCAACTTATCACACACACACTGACATGTTTCTTATCACCTTGTTACCATACACCTGTCTTCACTAATTCTGTACTTTACTAACATATAACAGTCATATCCCTCTCAGGCACTACTTTAAATTTCTCCTCTAATCTCTGTAACTGAAACTTTTAAATACTATATTAACTGCTTTAACTGCACTAGTGCCAGGACACAACCACACAATTTATGCCACTATCCACGTTGTGGTACAACAGCTGCTCCCAACTGCCAATTTAACAAACAGAACACACGGTTTACGTGCCAAAGCTCACGTAAAACTACTTTATATCACACAAAACCTCAGACTTACTATCAGCAGTGAACATTAATCCATGTATTGGGACATTGTACTTTCAATGTCTTTTCATATTCTAACTGGACATTGCTCTGATACCAACTGTGACAGACCGGGTATTTATGCCCATTAAGGCTCCATATCCAGATCCGCCTCCCGCGAACGGACCGAAGTCTCGTAAGGGATATCTCACACACGTGTCCAGTAAGAGTATAAAAGACAAACCACAAGAATATAAGACACAAGAAAGTACATGTGCTCATATCTGCTTCAAATTTGTACAATTGTCCCATTACATTAATACATGTCCAATTAAAGAGTACAACTACCTAGGGCATACCCCGAGGGAGCACAAGCTCACACAACACTAACTACTACACAACTGCTGGTGGTACAAGTCTGACACAACGCCGCTGCAAGCCAAACACACGGTAAGCCCTTAAAAGAACTGTAGGGGAGTGAGCCTCAACAAGTCATTGGCTCAGTAGGGGCTACCCAAAACAACACCGTAACCACAAACACCTCAACCGCAATGGGTCTCACTGGCAACACCAATAGCCAAACCATTTCATGCTCACATCATGACAATAAATAACAATTAAACATACTCATGATAATAAACACAAAGTCCTCAGAAGGAAAGTAGGACTACCGGACTAACATAATATCATTAGCCAGCCCAACTACTAAAGTGCCTAAACCACAGTCTCACTGGCACACTGCTACAACAACTAGTTGCCTAAGCTATAAGCCACACAGGCAAGTCACTGCCTAAGCTACAAGCTTCACAAGCAAATCTCGAACACTTAAGTAACAGGACTGCTAACAAAGAGCTGGTCCTTTATACTCCAAATCACACTACGTCGAGAGCCACACATATGGTAGGACTGGCTACAGCTAGCTAGTCCATCACACACTAAATCCATAATCAGAACCATGCCCAAGAAGGGTAAAACTCAACAAGTGGAAGGTCTCACACGGCCTCCATGGAGCATAGCTCTACTAAACCACAATATGCCTAAGCCACAAGCCTCATCGGCAAAATACCCACAAAGGTAACATAATTAATAATCACAAACTAATCCACAATAAAATATAAACAAAGATCTACTTAAACAGTTAGGATACAACAAGTGGCAGGTCAAATCACAAGACCTCCACAACACACGAGAGCCTGAAAAGGTTGGTACACAATGTACCACCACAAAACTATAAAATAACCCATGAAGGGTACAAGTACCTGCTACTCTGAGGTACCACAACACGAATATCCGAACAAAGGGTACAAGCATGTGGTAGACACCACACTGAACCACAATTATATTATACCTTTATTTAAGCACAATATTACAAGTAAAACCTCAACCAGAAAATCACATAAACTACAACTCAACCACAATTGTGCCAACACCAGGGCACACCTCGAACTAGTCAAACCTCGACCACGAGTCATAAACTCACAAACCACAACCAGTGGCAAAGCACGAGTCAAACTACAGCCAGAATAGGCAAAGCACGAGTCAGAAAGAACGACGCCACCACACGGGAACAGACTACTAGCTGATCAGGCCAGTATCCAACCCGGACAACACAACACAAGAACAACCTCTCAGCCTCGCAGTCACGGACAAAAGGTCCAACTGTCGCTCCACAAGGAAGAAGTCAAACAACTGTGGAGACCAACCACACCACACCTACAGACACACAACTGCAGGCCCATGCCTGGCACCTCTAGGGTCTCTGGCCGGAGCACCCTAAAGTGAGGCACTGGAAAACAGGACTAGCTGGGGACCAGTGTCGACTACTGGTGTCCGTACCCCCAACTACGAGCGCGCTACAAGCGACAAAAGAACAAACTCTGGGAAGTCGCTGCCCCACTGCCGTCTTTCCCTCAGCCGGACGTACAACTCAAACACAGGAGTGAGGGTGTCCAGGAAGACGACACAGACCTCAACGGTACAACACAAGTACTGGGACAAAACCCCGAGCACAACAAACACACGTGCTTGGCTCACAAAGAACCTGGGGTACCCGACTAAAGAGGCATTTCGGAATAGGCGCCGGACCACTACACTCGGCTAGCACAAACCATGATACTTACACAAACACTTTCTGTTACCGATCACGGTACACAATTCACCATTAAGGATAGCTAACTTGCACAACTACACATACTAACCATATTAAAAAATAACACCGCAGTTTGTCATTGGTCACACGGTGACCTCCAAGCTAATCATACAACACGCATATAAACCACGATAGCCATCATACTTGGTCTATCATTAAGCATCTTATGACAGTAGAGGTCACATTAACACTGACCACATACTTACATAATAAACATACTTACAACTTTACTAATTATCCATCCAGGATATCTATAAAGATTCTAGAAGTTCGAGGCTAGGTTCAGACGGAACCTCATTGCCACAACACGCAGACTGACCTCACTAATTATTAATCACAATAACGCACGGTTTGCCATGAACACAAAACCATATACATGGCATCCAAACCTCGTAGATATCACTGTATAATATCTCATGACAAATATATCACACATTATCTACGTAAACAGATGTCCAACACATGGACAATATGCACATACTTAAACCTCTACGTGCACCACACATTATTCACGTAAACATGCCCATTACATGAGCGTATGTTCCAAGAGCATAACAAGTGCACTGGCTCACACCGGTCATCGCCATGCACACACAAACACGTAATATTCTAATCAGAAAGCTACGTAACCACACTGCATGGATACATGCACAAGTTGGCGGCAACATCGACTGCCGCTTATAGGAAGTAGATGGCAAGCGATCTAGCCGTCTATATCTCGACTGATGAGCTTGGCGACAAGCGATGTTGACGCCAAGTTCTTCAGCTCTTTCCCTACAGAAACCTAATCGATCCCACATGCATTCCTGATCCCGAATCATCAAGAAGATATGAGGAAACAGTTCCTCTAACTCCCATGCATTATAATTAACTAAACAGCATGCTTTACTACATAAAATCATCAAACCACCCATTATCCCCACACGATGCAATATAATCCGAAAATACATTAAAAACGCTGATTCAAGTGGTTAAGTCGTGTTTTAATGTTTCTAATAAGCTAACAGGGTTCGTCCCCTACCCTCAGAACACGCTCAAACCTCCCGCAATCTCCTGGTTCACAACCGAACCCTCTGTGAACTCTCACGGGAATTGCACCATGCCACAGCGTTTCCTCGCGCGATTCGTCACCGCCACACCCACGTCCACGGTCCTCCAAGCATCCTTCAGTACCTGTTGGAAGCTCTAGAAACACTGGAACGTGAAGCTGGGGCTAGAGGAGAGAGAACCAGGGGAAGAACCTGCTCTCGGTGACCCTATATCTTGCAGAATTCTCAGGTTGCGTCAACCCCTTTGCCGCCAAGGACACCCGCCACCCTAAACGTCCACATCTAATGCCGCCAAGATCATGCAGTCAACGGCAACCTACCTGGACGCCAACAAGTCAATGACCACCCCTGGCCGCCAACTTACTCAACTGCAGCAGGTCCTATTTCATTTCGGACCTAACCTGCACCACACCTACACACACCACGCGTCTACCCACACTGGCCTTACAACAGCATCACAACCACAACACACACGATCCAAAAAGGATCCGAAATAAGCGACGTTACATGTAAGTTCATGGTCGCTGCTACATTGCTGTGTAAATGTTAATAGGAAGTGAAATGATTTTGTGGATGAAGTCTTTGGTTGATGGTTCAGCTTGTCAGTTGAGATGATTGGAATAAATCAGATTTTTGTGAATTGATGGATAAAAGTTTCTGAGATTCTGTGATGATTTCTCCAACAAAGGTCGACTTTCTCAATAATAGTGTTAACACTGGTCTTCATCTTTCATACCAAAGTGTTCACTAATTCTGTCCATTCTCTTATCTTTGATTCTTCCAGCAAATAATTCTTGTTTCTTTCAGCAAATAAAAATCATGCCTCTAACTTTGCATTGGATTTGTGGTATATAATAGTGACTTGATGAGGACAAATTACGGTGTCTGAAATCTTTCATATGCGTGAGTACATAACTCCGCCAAGTACCAAAAGTCTTTGTGCATGTGTTGAGGGGGAGTTCTTCATTCCTTTCACTACTTCTCTTGCTTCATGGCTTCAAGTATGAGAGAAAATGATTTCATTATGTAATACAACTTTTCTAGGCATTTTCTCAGGAGAGCTAACTTCAATTAAACTTTCTTAAACATCCTGATCTCAGGTTGTTCTTTAAAGATTATGGTTTAAGAATTATAAATTTTTGGATCAACTTTTAAAGGTTTTTGAAGTGTTCAAAATTTTTAACTAACAGTGCAGGGAGTAATTCTTGAGGGAGAAATGCATTTTGATCAAATCTTGAAATCTTTCATATAACTTGTTCCCGTTGTTCAGTTTTTCAAGGCATTTGAACTGGTTGATTTAGAAAATCTCCATGACCCGGAAACTAGTTTGTGATTAAATCTATTGCAAATGGTAGAACAATGACTATGCTATGAGAAACTGCAAATCTCTGATAAAATTAGAATTAGTATTGTATGTCATGATGAGCTAGTTAATTCTGTTCAAGATATGAAATGAGTCTGTGTATTTTGAGTAATTGGGGATTCTGGTGTTTGATAGACATGTATCCTCACATGAAAAGATGCTCCATAGTTCCATCTTGAGACAAGATGATTCCCTAATCAAGTAATCCGGAGCTCTGGTGTGTACAAAACATGGGTTCTTGCATGAAAAATTTGGGAAATCAAATTGTTTATTTGTTAATAAAAAAATATATGAAATGATGATGAACTTATGCAAGAAAATCAATGTTCTGAAAGGTCAAGATAGATTTTGTAAATATCAACACTTCAAATTTCTTAGATATCTTTCCAATGGCATCATGTTATGTGTTTTTGAGTAAATGTTTTCCTTATGATGCAAATTCTCTTTCTGAAGAATAATCTTCACGACTGTTATTCTTGCTATGGATTCTTCAATTTTCTTTAATGGTTTTTCTAAAATTCGTAATTTTTAAACCATTAATCTGGATAATAAATGAGAAAAGGTGTTTTAAAAGAGTGTAATTCTTGTTTGCCTCTCCAGAATCTTCTGGAAAGCTAGAAGTTCATCATGAAATTCTTTTCTCTAAAAATTCTCTGAAGCCTGGCTTTAACTTTTGTGTCTTGGTGTCGACACTATTGACCACAGAGTTGACACTAGTCTATCATGTTGGTCTGGATCACATTAAACCTTCACTGTTCCTCAGGACCATTTCACTCACTGAAAGGTCGACTCTCTCACGTATCACGTCTTTTGGACATCTCCTATATCAAAAAGTGGATTTGAAATCTTTTTCTCCTCATTCTTCTCAACTTCTCTCCAGAAACATTCCTTCGTTTTCGCACTGCTTTTCCCTTCTCTTTCCTTCCGCAACTCTGTTCATTCCATCTTGTCTCCCAAGCTCCAGTCTCGTCGCGGCGGGAAGAGAAAACATGATGAAGCCTTTGGTTCTAAAAGGCACTCAAAGGGTGAAAAAGGCATTGTGATTTGAGAGAAGAAATCAAAGTCTACGGCTTCAAGATTTTCAAGCCGTCGATACTCACATCCTCTTACTGCTAAGGAAAAGAACTTCGCCAAAGGTAAGAAAAAGTTGGAATTTGTCGATTTAAGCAGTTCTGAGGAGGATCCTTCCTGCCAGCAAGGGTCTTAGGCTCTTTGTGAAGAAAGCCCTAATTCCCACGATGCGGGAAATGGTTCTGATCATTAGATTGAGCAGGAAAAGATACCAAATGTGTCATAGAAATCCAGTGCCGATGAGTCAGAATCTCAGAAGAAATTGAAGATGACAACTTTGACCAACTGCTAGTCGAGGAAGATGAAGAAAATGTACTCACAAAGAATATTGAAGAAAAAGGAAATGCAGATGAAGATGATGACAGAGATCCTGAAGAGCAGAAAAAGGAGAATGCAGATGAGAGATGAATGACAGAGATCCTGAAGAGCAGTTTCTAGAACAAGAAGAAGAATCAGACGATGAAAATAATGATTCTGATGATGAATAAGCTCTCAATACACCTTCAAAGGCAAAAAGAATGGTTATTGGAAATAAACCTATTCTACACCCTATAATTATCAACATCAATGATGAAGGTATGTCAACATTAGTGCCAGAGCTTCTGGAAATGCTAGAGTTTTAGGGTTGGACTGATTTTGTGAGTGTGCATAGGTCACACTATCCTCTTTTGGTGAAGAGTTTTACAGAAACATGATAAGTAAAAAGCATTGTCTTGATCCAGTGTTAGAGGAAATCGAATCGTACTCACAAATGTAACAGTAAGTCAATTGCTGGGAATACCAATGAAGGCTTCACTCCTCAGAGTCTTCAGTTTAGTGCTCATGAAGCATTTCCATCCTGACCGGTCTGCCTCATAATATTCTTGATGAAAATCAGGCAAAGGTTTCACATTTGAATGCCAACAGGTTCCCACCTTCTCACAGACTTTTGCACCATTGGTGTGCAACAATCCTAACTCCTCAAGGAGGATGACGTCAGAGAGTCGCAAGTCTGCAGAGGAGTATTATGTTTTGTTTGATCAAGAAAGTGAATATTAATCTGGCTGCTATCTTTTGTCAATTAGTCCATGAAGCAACAGTACCAAAATTACGAAGGTGCCTGCCATATGCAGCTCATTTATCTTCCATATTTCAGTTGCTAGGAGTTTCTGCTGCTGGATCTAAAGTTTAGAAAATCACTAGATTCCATTCTATGATTTGGACCACATTGTGAAATTCATGAAGCTCAATTTAGGTCCTCAGGAGGCACATCATGATAATGTTGGATTAGAGCAGGAACAGGCACATGTTGCTGAAGGAGTTCCCCAAGGTCAGGAATATGTTGCTCCTGTTGAGGTTTTACCAGAACAATTTCTTCCTATTCCTTCTCCTCCATCTGTTCCTGTTTTTGATAATCCTGAACTTGATCCACCTCATATCTCTTCTTCTCATATCACTCAGTCTCATTTTGCTCCATCTATGCATGATATTCCATCATCATCCACAGCATCTGCTCCAATTCCACTTGTTCTTCTCACATTTTAGAAAAGCAGTTTGCTTCTGTTCATAGCTCTCTTGACCTTTTGAATACCAAGATAAAGGAGCAAGCTCTGCTTTTTGATAGTCGTTTGGAAATGATTGAGAAGTCTCTGTAAGACAATGTAGACAGGCAAGAACAGATCCAAAGGTTCACCAAAGTCAGATCTGATCAGTTAGTTCATACCATTGGGTATGTGTTTGATAAAGTTGCTTTTACTCAAGCCGAAATTTTTGAAAAGATTGAATCTATCACTCGAGAACTTCAGCAGCGTGTCGAAAACTTCAATGAAATTCCTGGGCTGGCTCAATATGTGAGACTGATTCTTCATAGAATGGGTATTTTGAGGAGCCACAATGAAGATATTTCCAAGGAGCTTCAGTACATGAGAGAGGAATTTAACAAAGTCTGGCACTTACATAATATAAATGAATCTGATGACAGCAATCAAGCTACTTCCTCTGCAGTAGCTCCAACCATGCCTCATGGTGTTGATCATATTCCAGTGGTGGTTGAACAACAATTAGACCAACTGAAAGATTTTCTGAATAAAAAATTTGGTGCTATTCAGATCTATCTTACAGAACTATGATGATTTGTATTTTCGCCTGACTAGGATTGAGAAGAGGCTCTTTCCCCATTCACCACCTCCACCTCCTCCTTAGTGTTATCTCTTTTTGATTATGTCAAAGGGGGAGAGGTTGTTGATGGGTTGATCTTTTTGTATGGGCTGATCTGTTGTTGAATGAATGAAAAACATTAGTATTTCCCTTTTGAATGACAATCATATGAATGTTGTTTGACTTGCTTCAATGGATTGGGTACCTTGTGTGTGAATGAGTTGTACTTGAGTTGTTGTGGTTGAATATTTTTAAATTTCAAAGATCAAACATCAATTGGTTGCCATCATCAAAAAGGGGGAGATTGTTGTGTCCCTGGTTTTGATGATGTCATATTAAAATATAAAATGAGAAGACAGTTGACATATATCAATTATTTTGTAGTTACAACTCAACTAGATCAAAGAACAATGAGAAATTGTCAGATAATGTCGACACTATGTGGTGATAAGGTTGACACTAAGCAGGAGCAGAATTCACTTTGAAGAAAATTGAAGCTACGGTCGACACTAGCTGTTCATGAGGTCGACGCTAACAGTCTATCAGATCAACTCAGAAGGAAGTACAAGCAGATATCTTGGAGATCTCAGGTTTGACATGTGTTTGAGAAATCAGAAAAGAGTGCTTTTCTTTGAATTGAAGTGAGTGTGTCGACACTAGAGTTTGGCAGTGTCGACATTAGGACACTTAGAATTTTCTCAGAATGCAAAGGTCATCGAACATGCACGTGATCCAAAGCCCACCACATGGGATATTCTCTGTCCACGTCAGATGTTCTAGAAGGCACCGATTCTTGGCGGCAAAAAGATCTCTCCATTTCTGGGCGAATTGGTTGAGGGGTCCACGACACAGAATCCCGCGCAATCAGGTAAAAAGAGCTCCAGTTCGCGAAAAAGGGAATTCATGCATTACGGTGAAGGAAGAGGAGTTGAGCAGAGTAGAAAGGAGGAGTTCAGATGTTCTGAAGCAGCACTTCGACGCAATTTCAAATTGGAGCTATGATCTGATGAAAGCAATGTTGATTCAAGCAAGATATGAAGATTCAAGAAGCAGATGCTGAGCCTTCAAGAACAGAGGATTGGAAATCTTCCTCATTCTTGATTTCTGCAAATTAATTGTGGTAGATTTCTGAAGGAATTCATTAGATGGGAAGATGAGTCTAAAATCTGGGAGAGATGCATACGAATTCAGATCCAGACCAGGGAGTTTGATGAAATTGCCATATATTCCAGAAATTTTCCTTTTCATTATTTTAAACTTTCTTCTGAGCGTTTGAATTGTCTGCTATCTGCCTCTTGGTGAAGCAGATTGGATTGATCACTTACAAATTGTGATTGGATCAATTCAGATGAAGCTGTGAATCAGCGGGTTATCGAAGCTGTGTATTTGCTGAGCTTTCAAGCTGTAAGGCAGCAGTAGTGTAGAAGCTGTGAATCAGTGGTTGTTTGAGAATTTCTGTCAGGGTTTCTGATAGTGGTACCTCACTGATTTGGTGAGGAGTGGATGTAGGTCTCCTCATTGGAGCCGAACCACTTTAAAATTCCTTGTTCTCTTGTGGTTGTGCTAATCTTGCTTTGTGTGTTTGAGCATCTAACTCACTGAATTGAAATCAGATTTTTAAATATTCTAATCCGTGCTAAAAATTCTGAGGATTCTCTATTCACCCCCCCTCTAGATAATCCTTCCATAAATTCATATAATCATTGCTTATTATCAAAGTAATGCATCATATAAAAGCTGAAAATCATGATAAGAGGTTTGATACATCACTCTCATGCTCTCAATACATCAAATCTCCCAAAAACTCAAAAAATACAATCAAGTCTCTCTCACAAGCTCACGGTCCCCAAGTGGTCAAATCTCTCTATACTCTCTGAGGTACCCCTGATACATCTCGTGCTCCTCGTGCACCGTGGGTGGTAGAGCGTGAGTGGCACACACACGCCAGATCACTAGCGCACTCCACATAGCCTGCTCGTCCTCTGGATCTCCCAAGCGCCTCGCTTTCATAGGAGGCAGGTGTGATGGCTGGAGTAGCTTAGTCTGAGGCTTCCCAACATGAAGGTAGCACCTGTGCGGATTGTAGAGAACCAATGCCATGTTCCCCATGAGTTGTAGGTCCAATCCACGTCCAAGGGGAAGTCGTATGTCCACTCCGCGTAGTGCCGCTATGTCCATGGAGAAGTGCTCCATTGGAAGTGTGTTGAGGTATAGCCGCCATGCACTCCGAGTCTTCTTATCCTCCGTCCTACATACAACATGATCGGAGAACTTGGCCGCTCCACTAATGAAGCACAAAGGGTGGCACCCAAAGATCCGACTTTCCATAGTGGGGTTTTCTACAGGCTTGAACTTAATCCTCACTCCCAACCAGCACTCCAATAGGACCATAGAGCCAAAGAGTGGGTCCCCCAAAGCCGCCGATGTAAGTCCCGTATAGAGGAAGGCTAGAACCGCATGAGAGAGGGAAAGTCCACGCCATACTCCATTAATGGCACTCAAGTTTGCATGGTCTAAGAAGTGATCTCTGGATGGGAAGAGAACCACACCACACAAGCAAATGGCTACGGCCTTAGCTATCCCTTGGTAATTCCCACACTTGTTCTTGCAATGAGATATGACCCACTTAGACAAGGGGACTAGGTGAACATGTTGTAGGCTAATCATGGTATAGACATCTTTGTGATCCATCATGAATTCATCTAAGATGAGTTTAGGATCAATGGGCTCAACGGTATAGCATGTTTTGTGCTCATCTCACCGTGTAGTCTTGGGTAAAGCCATGAAAGCTTCAACCTCCTCTAATAAGAAGGTAGCCTCATATTTGGGAAAAAGGAAGGTAAGAGTTTGTGGGTGCCATAGCTCTATCAATGTGGTTATGCTATTCCAATAAAAGGAGATCTTATGGTAGTTATGGGCGGCTATCAAGATTCCCCCTAAACCCCACTCTCTCAAGGCACGGATTGCATGCATGGGCAAGACCTTGATCATGGGTGCTAACCAACTGAATTTAGAGTATCGGTGGTAGCCAGGAAAGAGCTGAAGAAGGAGAAGGAGAAGAAAACGAAAAAGAGAGGAGAAGAAGAAGAAAGTTTGAAATTCACAGAAATTGAAAAACCACTTTACATACCTCTCTCACGTTGGCATTGACGCTCAAGTGGTTTTGAACCTCTGTCAGCCTCATGGGCTCACTATAGGACGTTCGAGCGCTCTTGGAACCATCATAGGAAGCCTCACCACCCATGGAAGCACTTGGAGCTCTCTTCATGGCCATGAGAGACTTGAGAGCTTGAAGAGAAGAAGAGGAGTTCTAAACTCTGAATTTGGCCTCCACACCCTTATTTATATGCATCTAACACTCCTATTCATGGTGGGAGAAGGTTTAGAAAGCTCAAAAGGAGTTAGAACCGAACTAGGAAGTCTTAAGAGTTCAAATAGAAACCAAATAGGTGCTCTCAGGTTGCCAATTCAGTTCTGGACACAAAAAGTGAGGTCGCGACAAGAATGTCATTGCCTTCTGAACAAGGTAGCGACAGACATCTTGTCGCGTTCTTTGTATGACATCTGTTGGTCTATTCTTTGCATTGTCATGATTGTTTTTGCCAATTCAAGATGTCTTCTTGCGCTTATGCTTAATTCTTTGATTATTTTAGTGCAAATTGAAATCCATATCTTGTTCTTTATTATCCTTTTATATCTTGAAAATTCATAGAAAAATCAGAAAATGCAGAAAATTCATAAAAATCAGAAAATCAAAAGATGGCTCGTCAGGTAAGTATTCCTAACCTTACTCTCTGCATTACTATATGGTATATACTCTATTATATCATCTCAAGGACCGGCTGGTTCTTAGTGTGTTCTGGGATCTAAGTTCCCCTTCAACAAAAATGAGGATGATCTAAGTGCACAATGTTAATCGTTGGATAGGCCGTTAGATTGTATGGCTCGGGGACGATGGATTCTATCATACGTTGGGGATGCAAAGTGTCTTGACCCTTGCTCATTTGGTCTAGCAATATTATCCTTGGGTATTTGTTATTTTCTCATTTTCTTTGCATATTAATTTTATGATTTCTTTTCTTTTAGTCTAGCATGCATCATGTAGGACTTTGAGCTTCACGTTTCATGATTAGTCAAGGTCAGCATCACAATGATGTCCAACCAAATCTTCACTTCCCAAACAAGGATTACCATTACACTCTGAATTTGAAAGTTCTCTTTGAGCTAGTTGCTCGATCCAGTTTGCCAGTATGGTTCCTATTCAGGATTCCTCTCATCCCCATTCATTATGTCAATCATCTCATTCCCCATTGATCCACTCATTAGCTGTGAACCGCTCGAAGGCCAGAGTCGAATCGACCCGCTGGGACAACACCTATCCCCTAATGAATGAAACCTACAAGCCTAACGTGGCCAGAGTACCTCTTCATCAAGATGTTGATCATTTCTTTTCTTTTAATTTTTATTCGTCCCAGATTGGAGCCATCCGTTCACTCTGTTCTAGCCATGTTTGAAGACCATCGGATAATTCTCGCTGCTTATTCGTTCAGAATGGGCGTCTCTTTATCTTGATGCCCGCTTTTCATCTCGTTCCTACTCGATTCTGTAGGTTAAGCGAACGTGTAAACCCTCGTATTAATGTTACTAATCTCTTTTGTCACAGTTATATATGCTTGTTACATATATATATATATATATATATATATATATATATATATATTCTCTCTCTAGTATAAGAATCTACATAAATTTAGTGGTCTAGAGAGAGAGCATTTGTCAAGGGTCCAATTTGCTAATTACAATCTGGGTTCATAAAATTATAAAGTTTAGAAGTGTGTTACACACCACTTATTAGCCATGGGATAGGTGTTTGTAAAGAAGCCAAATACAAACACTAATGAGGTGTACATCCCAATTTAGGAAAAAAAAATAGTACAAACTCTTCCTTCTAGACATTAGTTTAGTTTATGTTTAATTGTTCACTTTCAGTTTAATGATTAGTATTACACTTCTTATTTTGATGTATTTGTTTAATATTGCACTTGTTTATATGTAATATTTCTTGCAAGGTGTTGAACATCTTCAAAGGAAAAAAAAGTGGGTGCACTGGCCCTGTGTTCCTGAATGGGCAAGTAGGCAGTCCCTCTCCATTGTGAGTGCGTATGTGACAGGAAAAGATTTGGGGGAGTCAGGTTCGGAGAAATGGAGAGGGACTGCCTACTTGCCCATGGGCCGCTGCGAACCTTCACGTACGCCTATTCACACTCAGTTCCTGACAGGAAAAGATTTGGGGGAGTCAGTGACTGAGTCAGGTTCTGAGTGTGAATAGGCGTACGTGAAGGTTTGCAGCGGCCCCATGGGCAAGTAGGCAGTCCCTCTCCATTTCTCCGAACCTGACTCAGTCACTGAGTGTGAATAGGCGTACGTGAAGTTTCGCAGCGGCCCCATGGGCAAGTAGGCAGTCCCTCTCCATTTCTCTGAACCTGACTCCCCCAAATCTTTTCCTGTCAGCTACTGGTTGCCGTGTAAGCAGGTGAAATTCAGAAACACAGGGCCAGTGAACTCTTTTATTTTCTTTGAAGTTGTTCAATGCCTTGCAAGAAATTTTTTTACTATGATTTTTTTTCTTGATTAGTATTGCAGTTCTTACTTTAATGTAATTCATTTACATGTATATGTGAATTTGGTTTAATATTGCACTTGTTCACATGTAATATTATGTTTTCATTTTCCTTTAATATTTATGTGGTTTTTAAATTTGATCTATACATGTATAGTAATTTATCACTGCACACACCTCACGAGAGCATGTTAAGCCATGTCAATGAACCTTCCCATTCAAGATTTTGGGATTGATGTGCACGAGTATTATTTTCAATGATGAGAACGTGTATATCTAACTCAAAGTCTTGAATTGTCCCGTTTTGGAGCCGTTTTGGACAGTCTGTGAATGTTTGATCGTAGTTAGGTGGTCATTTACTATGTGTTTGTATTATTTGTTGAAAATTTTGGGTGCGTCTACTCACTCATCTTTGATATACCTTTATTGATTTAGAATATTTTCTTAACCACTTATTAGTAAGTGTTTAAGAAAATATCTTAATCAATAAATATTTTTGCTATATCAGAGAGGTGTGGGGAGATGCTGCCGAAATTTTCTGCAAATTATACAAACACATAGTAAATGGCCATTTGAGTGCGATCAAATATTCACAGATGGGTAAAAAGTGATAATCTAATTAATATGTCCTACCTATTCATTTTGACTTACTCGAACGATGTGAGGGTGTGTTGGGTTTTAACTCGTGAGATGACATTTAATGTAAGGTCTCAGGTCTCAGCGGATCCTTATTGGGTCCTGTAGAGGTTCGGGTGTGGTTGACGACAATGGATATTTCCGTTGACTTGGGGTTGACAGCCAGGGGATAGCCGTTGACTTGGTTTTAGCATCCAGCGATGTGGACATTTGTCGTTGAACTTGACGACAAGCGGTCCGGACGTCGACCCATTGGCGGTTCAAATAGGCGGCGAGGTATGTGGACGTCTATTTGTAGCTTTTGTAGAAATAGGGCAGCGCGAGAGCAGCAACCTTTCCTTTTCCCTTCCTCTCTTTCCCTCCACCTTTACCTTTGTCTGTTTCCACCACTTCCGATGGTTGATGGGAGCTCATGGGAAGACCCTGGTACGTGTGGCGGTGTTAGATCGGGCGGGAAACACGAAGATTTGGTGTGATTTGCGCGGAGACTTCGAGGGGTTCCGGCGCGATTGGTGGCTGTTTAGGAGTTTTTGGGGCGTTCTAAGGTAGGGACTTAACCCCTTAAACCTTCCTCAATAGATCAGCATGCTTATTTGTGTAGATTAGTATGCTAATCGTATTTTAGGGTTGGGTTATGCCATGCCGGGATTTTGGGTGTTTTGGGCGATCCAAGTGTTGGATCATAGAAATCCGGAGTTCTGGTAGTGTTAGAGGATGTGAGGAGGTGTTCCCCTCCATCAATAGGTGTACTGTTAGGCGGTTTTGCCCAATTGGACTAACCTGGCGCTGTTCTGGGTTCAAGGGGCTGAAGATATTAACGTCCACATATGTTGACATTGAGATCTTCAATGTTGATATAAACGACAAGGTCTATTGCCGTTAATTAAGTGTTGGCGGCATTGTGAGTGCCGTCTACATCTTGACTGGAGACATTCGATATTGCCGTTAATATCTTGTGTCCCAGCAGGCTTTGGTCCTGTTTTGTGTTTCAAGGTGTTGACGTCCGATGTCCGTCTGTTAACACATTTTGCCAGGCTTAGAGTGTGGCTCCGCCTGTGCATATGTGTAATTAATTGTGTCAAGACGTGACACGAGGTGTCCGTCTATTGTACGGTGTTTCAGACATTGAGAATGTTACCGTCTGTACTCGCGTTGAGTTACCGTGCTTCTGTTTCTGTTTGTCACCTGGACATAGAGCGACGCTCTGTCTAGATGACCGGCGTGTGGGGGTCCTCCGTCGGTGAGCCAGGACATTGAGAGCGTCTCTGTCCTGTGCGTACTCTTGTGGTGGTTTCGAGATGGTCTCTGTGGAGCCCCTTCTCTACCGCTAGGGTCAGGCGTAGGGGGAAAACCGGTCGTGTACCAGACGCGAGAGAGAGCATCTGTAGTGTGCACACGTGGCTGGGGTTGAGAGACTCTGTGGTGATGGGACGCCGAGCCACAGACCCTAGCTGAGTCCTACTTACGTGTGTGTGTGAGTGTGTGTTACTGAGCCGCGAGGTTTACAGTCTTGTAACGCACTCCTGTCAAGGAGACGCGTGGTTGTTACTAGTTTTGGTTATGATGCGACGTGTATTTACTTTCTATTTTACTTTCCGCACTTTAGTACTGTTGCCGTGGGGGTTACTTTTCCCTACTGGGTCTCTTTTCTTGAGACTCACTCCCCTCCCTTTCAGGTGGGTTGTCGTCGACTCCCGTTCCAGGCGAGTCTAGCCACTCCGGTGTTGGTGCGCCCTAGCTACAGTGAGTAGTACTTTTTGGTTGTACTTCTGTACTCTGTACTTAGCTCGGACTTTGAGTTGTACATGTTATGTTTCATGTATAGTGAAATCTTACATCTTTACATGGTGTGTATCTTCTTATATATAGTCTCCTCAGACGTTCACTTTTTTTACCCTTCCGAGCTTGTCTCGTGGGTTAACGGGTTAGAATTCAGGTTACTGGTTGGTTACTACTAATGCGGATTCTGGGTCGTTACAGTTTGGTATCAGAGCCTGGTCTGATGAGATATATATAAGGAAATACCCATCATGTTAACTCAGAGTACAAAGAGTACAGTAGCATCTAACTAGCCCGGAGGTAGTTAATGTATTAATATATGTGTGCATTTTTGCTCTGTGTATAGTGCTATGGCACCTAGGCGACGTCCTAGAGAGGGAGTGGCTGAGCAGGCGACTCGACAGGAGGCTGGAGACGCCCTGCCACCTCAGCAGACACAGCCTTTGCCACAGGACGCACACAGTGGCATTGTTCTGCCACCGCCGCCACCTCCTCCTCAGGCAGCTCAGGGATTAGACTTGACCCGGTTTCTTGAGGGGATGGCTCAGTTTGTAGCTCAGCACCGTGATGCGCCGGTACCCCAGGGCGGTACTGGGAAGGTGTTGAGGGAGTTCTTACAGTTTCAGCCTCCCCAGTTTTTGGGCCAGCCTGATCCAGACATCGCGCGGGCGTGGTTGGATGCAGTGGAGCGGACTTTCCGTTCCATGGAGTGTGTTCTCGAGGAGCGAGTGTTGTTATCTAGCTACCAGTTGCAGGCGCAGGCGTTGACTTGGTGGTCTTCTGAGTGGGAGACTAATTTTCAGTCTCGCCCACTTAGACAGATTCCGTGGCAGGAGTTTGTCATTTCTTTTGAGAGGGCCTTCTGTCCTACTTACGTCCGGACGGAGAGATTGTACCAGTTTCTGGACTTGCAGCAGAGGGACTCTACTGTAGTGCAGTACAGGGCCAGATTTGTAGAGCTAGGGCGTTATGCTTCGCAGATTATGGCAAATGAGAGTCTGAGGACTCAGCAGTTTGTGAGGGGCCTGAGGCCAGAGCTCAGGCAGGCGCTAATAGTTGCGCATGTCACAGACTTGGATGCGGCCTATCAGACAACGGCAGCATTAAAGGCTGACACCTTACGGACCCGTGCTCGGAGCGCAGAGGTTCAGACACAGGTAGTTCCGACTCAGCCACGACAGCAGCAGATTAGTGTGCAGACGACTCCGAAGGCCACGACTTCCTACGCGTCCACTTCTGCTGGGACGACGGCGAAGTCAGGATCTCGGAGGAAGCTTCGGCGTGACAGGAGGCAGACTGAGCAGAGGCAGCAGTCTGTTGGGTGTGTTCAGCAGCCGGCAGGGCAGCCTTCGCAGCAGGTACAACGTTCTTTTGCTGGTCAGTGTTACCGGTGTGACCAGATAGGTCACATGGTGCGAGATTGCCCCTTGTTACCTCGTGTGCCGCAGCAGCAGACCCAGTCACAGCCCCGAGTGCAGCAGCAGCAGCAGCAAGCACCCGTGCAGCAGCGTCAGCAGGCCGAAGGTTCTGGTGGGTCGAGAGGTAGAGGTCGTGTTACTCACTTAACCCGTGCAGATGCGGAGGCAGCTCAGCTAGTGGAAGGTACTGTTACAGTTTTTGGTTATACAGCTAGAGTTTTGTTTGATTTCGGTGCCTCTCACTCTTTTGTGTCTGAGGAGTTTTTAGACTCCCTTGGAGAGTTGAGTACGGGAGAGTCTATTGAGCTAGCAGTAGAGTTGCCGACAGGGGACTTTGTCCTTACATCCTACTGTCTCGAGGAAGTACCTGTGCAGTTGCAGGATCAGTGGTTGTCAGCTCGCTTGTTTGCTTTGCAGTTGCAGGATTATGATGTGATTTTGTGTATGGCTGGTTAGAGCGGTATGGTGCAGTGATGGATTTCCAGAAGAAGAGGGTGCACTTGCGGATACTTGGGGAAGCGACATTCTACTTCCAGGGTATCGTACCTTACTTCTCGCTTTTTAGTTTCTGCTTTGAGGGCGGAGAGGTTGCTTGCCTCTGGTTGTTAGGGTTTTCTAGTCTCGGCAATGACCCTTGACCAGGTTACCTCGGGAGTGGGAGACATTCCCGTAGTGTGTGAGTGTCTGGAAGAGTTACCTGGTCTACGCTAGAGAGAGAGATTGAGTTTACTGTTGAGTTGGTTCCTGGCACTGTACTATTTGCACAGGCACCGTACCGTATGGCACCAGCAGAGTTGAGGGAGCTGAAGAGGTAGCTTGAGGAGCTGTTGGAGAAGGGCTATATTCGTCCTAGCTTTTCTCCTTGGGGGTCACCTGTTTTGTTTGTCCGGAAGAAGGATGGTAGCCTAAGATTGTGTATTGATTATAGGAAGCTGAACCAAGTGACCATCAAGAATAGGTATCCATTGCCTAGGATTGACGATCTCTTTGATCAGCTTCAGTCTGCTCATGTCTTTTCGAAGATCGACCTGAGGTCGGGCTACTATCAGTTGCGGATTAGAGACTCTGACATTGAGAGGACTGCTTTTCGGACTAGGTATGGACATTTTGAGTTTTTGGTGATGCCGTTTGGGCTCAACAATGCACCAGCGGCCTTCATGGATCTGATGCACCGGGTGTTCCACCAGTTCTTGGACCGGTTTGTCGTAGTGTTTGTTGACGACATTCTGGTGTACTCCGCTTCGGAGGAGGAGCACGCCGAGCACCTGAGGATCGTGTTACAGACTTTGCGAGAGCACCAGTTGTATGCCAAACTTAGTAAGTGTGAGTTTTGGCTACAACAGGTTCGCTTTTTGGGGCACGTGATCTCAGGTGAGGGAGTTTCTGTAGATCCAGCGAAGGTCGAGGCAGTTTTGCAGTGGGAGAATCCCAGGACTGTGTCTGAGATTCGTAGCTTTTTGGGATTGGCAGGTTACTATCGCAGGTTTGTTTGGGACTTTTCTCAGGTTACTGCACCCTTGACTCGGCTGACGAGAAAGGGGGTTCCATTTTTGTGGTCGGAGCAGTGTGAGCAGAGCTTCATAGAGTTGAAGCGACTGCTTACGTCAGCGCCAGTCCTTGTGTTACCTTTAGGTGAGGAGGGTTTTGAGGTTTGCACAGACACTTCAGGTGTTGGTTTGGGTGCGGTTTTGATGCAGCAAGGCCGGGTGGTGGCTTATGCGTCTCGCCAGCTTAAGCCCCACGAGGAGAATTACCCAACCCATGACCTAGAGCTTGCAGCTGTGGTATTTGCTTTGAGGATTTGGCATCTTTACCTATACGGAGTGAGTTTTGTAGTCCGTACTGACCACCAGAGCTTGAGGTATGTATTTTCTCAGAGGGATCTGAATATGAGGCAGCGTCGATGGATGGAATATCTGAAAGACTATGATTTTAGCATTGAGTATAAGCCTGGAAAAGCGAATGTAGTTGCAGATGCTTTGAGTAGGAAAGCACAGATGAGTCATCTGATGCTAAGGGAGTGGCAGTTGTGGCAGTCTACAGCAGAAGGGTCTTTCAGAGTTTCATTCAGTCGTCGACTGTGTGTGTTGGGCAGTTTGTTGGCGGCTCCCGCCGTTATGAGACAGGTTGTTGAGACTCAGCAGGTAGATCCTGAGTTACACATTGTGTTACTTCTTCCAGAGGTTGAGCTTCGCGAGGACGGGACTGTTAGGTTCCGAGATAGACTCTATGTTCCTGTTGAGGAGTCTGTCAGGAGAATTGTGTTGCAGGAGGCACATGGTTCCAGGTACTCGATTCATCCAGGGTCGACCAAAATATATCACATGTTAAAACGTCAGTTTTGGTGGCCTGGGATGAAGAGAGACATAGCGGCTTTTGTTGCTAGGTGTTTGGTCTGTCAGCAGGTGAAGGCCGAACATCAGCGTCCAGGAGGACTTGTGCAGCCGTTAGAGATTCCGATGTGGAAGTGGGACCATGTGACGACTGACTTTGTTTGTGGTTTGCCGAGGACAGCTGGAGGTTTTGACAGTATTTGGGTTCTTGTGGAAAGATTGACGAAGACTGCTAGATTCTTGCCTGTCAGGACTAGTTGGGGTGTGAGTAGGTTGGCCGCGTTGTACGTAGAGCGGATTGTTCCTTTGCACGGAGTGCCGATCTCTATTATGTCAGATAGGGATCCTTGCTTCACTTATGGGTTCTGGCACAGTTTCCAGAGGGCTTTGGGGACAAAGTTGGCTTTTAGTTCCGCCTACCACCCTCAGTCAGATGGTCAGTCAGAGCAGACTATCCAGACTTTAGAGGACATGCTTAGAGCTTGTTGTCTGGAGTGGCAGGGATCGTGGACAGCTCACTTGCCGTTGGTCGAGTTCGCATATAATAATAGCTATCACTCCAGTATTAGTATGGCACCATATGAGGCTTTGTATGGACGACCGTGTCGTACTCCTCTAGACTGGTTCGAGGTTGGCGAACGGATTGTCACGGGGCCAGAGTTAGTATAGAAGGCAGTTGAGGTAGTTCAGCTTGTGAGGCAGAGGCTTCAGACAGCTCAGAGTCGGCAGAAGAGTTATGCAGATCAGCGCAGACGACCGCTCGAGTTTCAGGTAGGGGACCAGGTGTTTGTCCGTGTGTCTCCTATGAAGGGAGTGGTGAGGTTCGGTAGGCATGGAAAGTTGAGTCCCCACTTTATTGGACCTTTCACCATTTCTGAGCGTGTCGGAGGTTTGGCGTATAGACTTGAGCTTCCGTCAGAGTTGGCAGCAGTCCACGATGTGTTTCACGTGTCGATGCTTCGGAGGTACCTTTCTGATGAGTCTCACGTTCTCCCGAGCACAGAGTGGTCTGAGGTGACTCCAGTGTTGACAGTACCAGAGTTTCCGTTGCATATTGAGGATCGCCGAGTTCAGAGGTTGAGGAACAAGGCAATCCCTTTAGTTCGTGTTGTGTGGCAGCGACATTCAGGTGGTGAGTCGACATGGGAGCGAGAGGATGAAATGTGCGAGCAGTTTCTGTACCTCTTTGGTGAGTCTTCTTTCTTTATGTTGTTTGAATTTCGGGGGAAAAATTCCTTAAGGGGGGAGGGCTGTAAGGTCTCGGGTCTCAGTGGATCCTTATTGGGTCTTGTAGAGGTTCGGGTGTGGTTGACGACAATGGATATTGCCGTTGACTTGGGGTTGACGGCCAGGGGCTAGCCGTTGACTTGGTTTTAGCGTCCAACAATGTGGACGTTTGTCGTTGAACTTGACGGCAAGCGGTCCGGACGTCGACCCATTGGCGGTTCAAATAGGCGGCGAGGTATGTGGACGTCTATTTGTAGCTTCTGTAGAAATAGGGCAGCCCGAGAGCAGCAACCTTTCCTTTTCCCTTCCTCTCTTTCCCTCCACTTTTACCTTTGTCTGTTTCCACCACTTCCGATGGTTGATGGGAGCTCGTGGGAAGACCCTGGTACGTGTGGCGGTGTTAGATCGGGCGGGAAACACGAAGATTTGGTGTGATTCGCGCGGAGACTTCGAGGGGTTCCGACGCGATTGGTGGCTGTTTAGGAGTTTTTGGGGCATTCTAAGGTACGGACTTAACCCCTTAAACCTTCCTTAATAGATCAGCATGCTTATTTGTGTACTTTAGTATGCTAATCGTATTTTAGGGTTGGGTTATGCCATGCTGGGATTTTGGGTGTTTTGGGCGATCCAAATGTTGGATCGTAGAAATCCAGAGTTCTGGTAGTGTTAGAGGATGTGAGGAGGTGTTCCCCTCCATCAATAGGTGTACTGTTAGGCGGTTTTGCCCAATTGGACTGACCTGGCGCTGTTCTGGGTTTAGGGGGCTGAAGATATTAACGTCCACATATGTTGACATTGAGATCTTCAATGTTGATATAAACGACAAGGTCTATTGCCGTTAATTAAGTGTTGGCAGAATTGTGAGTGCCGTCTACATCTTGATTGGCGACATTCGATATTGCTGTTAATATCTTGTGTCCCAGCAGGCTTTGGTCCTATTTTGTGTTTCAAGGTGTTGACGTGAGATGTCCGCATGTTAACACATTTTGCCAGGCTTAGAGTGTGGCTCCGCCTGTGCATATGTGTAATTAATTGTGTCAAGACGTGACATGAGGTATCTGTCTATTGTACGGTGTTTCAGACATTGAGAATGTTACCGTCTGTACTCGCGTTGAGTTACCGTGCTTCTGTTTCTGTTTGTCACCTGGACATAGAGCGACGCTCTGTCTAGATGACCGGCGTGTGGGGGTCCTCCGTCGGTGAGCCAGGACATTGAGAGCGTCTCTGTCCTGTGCGTACTCCTTGTGGTGGTTTCGAGACGGTCTCTGTGGAGCCCCTTCTCTACCGCTAGGGTCAGGCGTAGGGGGAAAACCGGTCGTGTACCAGACGCGAGAGAGAGCATCTGTAGTGTGCACACGTGGCTGGGGTTGAGAGACTCTGTGGTGATGGGACGCCGAGCCACAGACCCTAGCTGAGTCCTACTTACTGTGTGTGTGTGAGTGTGTGTTACTGAGCCGCGAGGTTTACAGTCTTGTAACGCACTCCTGTCAAGGAGACGCGTGGTTGTTACTAGTTTTGGTTATGATGCGACGTGTATTTACTTTCTATTTTTACTTTCCGCACTTTAGTACTGTTGCCGGTGGGGGTTACTTTTCCCTACTGGGTCTCTTTTCTTGAGACTCACTCCCCTCCCTTTCAGGTGGGTCGTCGTCGACTCCCATTCCAGGCGAGTCTAGCCACTCCGGTGTTGGTGCGCCTTAGCTGCAGTCAGTAGTACTCTTTGGTTGTACTTCTGTACTCTGTACTTAGCTCGGACTCTGAGTTGTACATGTTATGTTTCATGTATAGTGAAATCTTACAGCTTTACATGGTGTGTATCTTCTTATATATAGTCTCCTCAGACGTTCACTTTTTTTACCCTTCTGAGCTTGTCTCGTGGGTTAGCGGGTCAGAATTCGGGTTACTGGTTGGTTACTGGTAATGCGGATTCTGGGTCGTTACATTTAATCTGTGTAGGAAAAATGTCCTATGAGAGTCGGTCATGGATGTACAGTGGAATAGTTAATGGAGTTGTGACAGAGGAGTTTAAAGATGAAGTTGACAATTTCATTCAGTTTGCATTGAGGAATTCATTAGTAGCAGTTGATCCGATGGGTAACATCTGATGTCCGTGTTCGGCTTGTAAGAACAGAAAGTGGATATCGACATGGGATGGGTAGCATCATTTGTATACGAGAGGATTTGTTGCCCATTATGAGTTATGGTCATCTCATGGTGAGTTTCATATCCAATCGTCTGAACCAGCCAACTTTGCCTCCACAAGTACGTACGTAGACATGGTTGTCGATGCTGCTGGTCCGGAGTTCAATATTCATGATGACCAAACAAATGAAGAAGTGCCGAATAATACAGCTCAGGGATTTTATCAGTTACTTCGAGATGCTGATGAGCCATTATGGGATGGTTGTAAGAAGCATATACGGTTGTCTGTAGTGTCACAACTACTAAATTTGAAGTCTGAATTTCATATGAGCGAGAGTTGTTTTGATCGACTTCTCTTACTCGTCAAGAGTATGCTTCCTCAATCAGAGAGGTTGCCTGATGATTTTTACCGTGCGAAGAAGATGGTGAATGATCTGGGGCTTGGTTTTATGAAAATTGATGCATGTCCTAATCATTGTATGTTGTACTACAAAGATGATGCAGATAAGACATCATGTTGTATCTATAAGCATGATAGATTCAAGCCTAAGAGAGGAGACAAGTCAAAGCAGAAGGATGTTCCATATAAGTCACTGCGGTACTTTCCGATCACACCTAGATTGCAGCGGTTGTTCATGTCCCCGAAGACAGCTGGACATATGACTTGGCATGCGGAAAGAGTCCGTCGTGATGATGGTGAAATCAGTCATCCTGCCGATGGTGAAGCTTGGGCTCATTTTAGCCGTCTTCATCCTTACTTCTCAAGGGATCCACACAACGTGCGGCTGGGTTTATGCAAAGACGGTTTCAACCCATTAGGAGGCTCGGTGGCATCTTACTCATGTTGGCCAGTATTCCTAACACCGTACAACCTTCCGCCAGGCATGCGCATGAAGTGTGAGAATCTCTTCCTTTCTTTGCTGATTCCTGGTCCAAAAAGTCCAGAAAAAAATATAGACATATATCTCAGACCGTTGATTGATGAGCTGAAATTGTTATGGTCGTTCTCTCTTATGATGCATCCAGAAAACAGAATTTCAATTTGAAGGCTGCATTAATGTGGACAATAAGTGACTTTCCAGTGTACGACATGTTATCTGGCTAGAGCACACATGAGAGGTTGGCATGTCCTTATTGTATGGAGGATTCTAAATCATTCGTGTTGAAATCTGGGGGAAAAGCATGTTGGTTCGATTGTCATCGTCAGTTTCTACCGAGTGATCATCCTTTCCGAAAGCAAAAGGATTCATTTATGAAAAATACAACTGTGATGGATGAGGTAGATATGGAACGGGTGTCTGGTGGAAACATGGCGAGGCGGGTCCAGAACTTACCGACTGTATCACAACTGGCTGGAAGTACCCGACAAATCCCAGGGTTTGGGAAGGATCACAATTGGGTGAAGCAAAGCATATTTTGGGAATTGCCTTATTGGTCAACACTTTTGATACTACATAACCTAGACGTCATGCATATAGAGAAGAATGTTTTTGATATTGTGTTCAACACAGTTATGGACGTCAAAGGCAAAATGAAGGATAACATCAAGGTAAGAATGGATTTGAAAGTACTTTGCAGACGTCTAGAACTAGAACTGCAGCATGTTAGTGGAAAAGTGGTGCAACCTAAAGCTTCATATGTGCTTGGGGCCAGATAAATTAAGGAAGTGTGTCAATGGTTGAAGCAATTGAGATTACCGGATGGATATGTCTCGAATATTGCCTGTTGTGTAAATGTCAACGAGGGGAAAATATATGGAATGAAGAGTCATGACTGCCATGTTTTCATGCAAAGACTGATTCCAATTGCTTTTCGTGAGTTGTTGCATAAGTAAATATGGGGAGCAATGACCAAGCTAAGTCAATTCTTCAGGATTTTATGTGCATCAGAACTCAGACTTCATGACTTGCAAAATATGGAGCAAAATACAATACAGACAGTCTGTAAATTAGAGAAGATATTTCCTCCAGCATTCTTTGATTCAATGGAGCACCTGATCATCCATTTGCCATATGAGGCTAGAGTCGGAGGATCAGTACAATTTCGATGGATGTATCCGTTTGAGAGGTATATTCCTATGTCTCTTTTTATTCACATTATGACGATCTTTTATATTTCATATGTATTCATTTGAATTGTTGTCGTAGATGCATGCACGATCTTAAGATGACAGTCCGCAACAAAGCACAAGTTGAGGGCTCTATTACCTAGACGTACCTTATTGAAGAGATATCGAATTTTTGTTCGATGTACTTTGACACGGAAATACGAACTCGATGCACTCAATCTCCACGTAATGATGATGGTGGAGATTCTAATGTGTCTGACCGACTCTCTATATTCAAGTGTCCCAGACGAGCATTTGGATATTCTCTACTCGCGCACTCAAAGATAGAGAGTTGATAGCTGTGGAGATCTACATCTTCATGAATTGCGCAGAACTAGACCATTACATTGAGTAAGCTCTCAACACTAATGTCTTTATGTATGTACCTCATTTGCTTGCAATTCGCAGAACTTAGAGGTTGTGTGGCATTTTCATTGCAGAGAGTTTGACTCAGTCATATTGCAATGGAATCCACGTCTGATTGACGTACAGGTTGAAAAGGAACGGGAGAAGTCTTTTGCTACTTGGTTAAGATATCAAGTAAGTGTCTAAATATTTTGATGCATAAGTGTTATGTTCTTATGCATAATTAGTTGTTGTAATTTGTCATTGTCTGTCCCTTTTTTTAATAATAGGTTGAACAAGGCTTTATTACTGATTCAAGAGTACAAGAGATCAGTTATGGGCCCTCGAAGATTGTACATGTCTATCCAGGCTACATTGTGAATGGATACCGATTTCACACGAGAGATTATGGACATAATAAGTCTACGATGAACAGCGACGTATGTGTGAAGGGAAGTGCCTACAATGAAAATGAAGTAGACTATTATGGCATTCTTGAAGAAGTCATTGAACTACAATTTTTGGGACAAGGTAACAATGTATTTCTCTTCAAGTGTCATTGGTTCGATCCGACCTCTATTCGTAATGACACAACATATGGGATCGTCGATGTCAAACATAAGTCCAAGTTGAGTACGTGTGAGCCATTCATTTTGGCGGCACAAGCCTAACAAGTTTATTATTTGAACTATTCGTCCCTCAAATTGAGAGATTGGTGGGCTGCTTGTAGAGTAAAAACAAGGCTATTCCCTGAGTATGAGCTTCTCCCGGCTGATATAGAGCTCGAAGATGTTAATGACAATTTTTTCCAATCAGACCGGAGTGATGCACGAGAGTTGGCTTCTTCTACGTAGTTCAGTGTAGATGATATAAATGAACCAATTTGCTTATGTAAGGATAACGAACAGGAAGAAGTTGACCCAAATGCCCTTGAGCGGAAGGTGGAGTTTGATGAGGAGGAAGAGTGGACCGATGATGAGGATGAAGAGGATGACGAAGATGACGCTGAATTAGACATATCTTCAACATTTGATGATGAATATAGATAATATTATAAAATTTTGTAAGAACTGGGTGTTGTTGCTAATTATATGTTATTAAATAGCTACTTCAAATTTGAGTGCTGATGACATGTTATATCTTTATTGTTCTCAATAGAGATATGGTACGTGGAGGACGTACTGGGAGGGGGTCCACCTCTATAGGCCGAGGGTCTACGCGGATAGGTATATATGTGCTCAACTCAATTCTTTTATTATACTGTTCATATTAAATTCATATTTTCTAATGTGCATATAATTTTGCAGGGTCCACCTCCCTGACTATGCCGGTTGTCCCAGCGACAGGTATATGTATATGTACCCAAACACAAAACCCTATATATTACTATTCATATTAAATTCATATTTTCTAACATGCATATAATTTTGCAGGGTCCGCCTCCCCGACTACGCCGGTTGTCCCGGCGACAGGTATATGTATATGTACCCAAACACAAAACCTTATATATTATTGTTCATATTAAATTCATATTTTCTAATGTGCATATATTTTTTGCAGGGTCCGCCTCCCCGACTACGCCGGTTGTCCCGATGACAGGTACATATATATGTACCCCAACACAAAACTCTATATATTATTGTTCATATTAACTTTATATTTTCTAACGTGCATATAATTTTGCAGGGTCGGCCTCTTGCCAGTAGCGTCATCTTTCCCATCCCAATCACCACCAGGTACATGTATGTTCCATACTTTAGTACGTTTCTTGTCTTCCATTTTTTTTAATAATAATGTACTTAATTATTTTCAACAGAAGTAGAGAGCCATCATCCAGCGGCGGAGGAGGTGGCTCAGCTACCTGGACACGAGCCATGCTGGATTTCTGGGTAAACTTGATCACTCCAAACTTACTGTATTTGTTATTTATGTTATATAGTTCATGTAGAAAATTAATGTGCAATTGCAGGGGGAAGATAGATCCAGGTTCTGCTTCCCGCTATATTACCTCATTGGTGCACGCACACGTTCCAGGACCAGTGGACTCATGGAAAGAGTTCCCCCCGTTCCGTTCGGGAATTGTGATTTGACATATTCACGGTATTATTATTTTTTACTGATTTGAAGTCATTTCTTTAATTACTCTCTATCTCTGTTAGTGCACAAAGTTGACTAATTTCATTTCTAAACAGCGAAGGTACATGTTCACGAGACCGGAGGATCTCCCTCGAGCACGAGTTGTCAGGGAGTCTACTGCCCAGAATAATTTCAGAAAGTCGATGTGGGAGGCCCGAGACAAGGCAGTGAAGACCACAGGAAGCCAGGATCCTACGGCTTGGATGGATTACGGTCCTGTGTGGATGAGGAGGGACTATTGGGAGTCCCTTTGTCATCGTTGGGCTACTGGACCATGGCAGGAGAGGTCACAGGCGGCTAAACGCAATCGAGCAGCTCATCCAGAGAACAATGTGCATACTAGTGGGTCCGCATCTTATGCGACCCACAACCAGAAATTGGTAAGCAAATTATTGTTCAATTGCTTAATACATTAATTATTATTGTGAAACTAACTACTTTTGTTGAATTGTAAGCGTCACGAGCTTGAGCGTGCCCCTACTTTTCGCGAGTTATTTGATTGGACTCATAAGCGGAAGGGGACGGATGACTATGTCAGCGAGAGTGCTCGCACGATTGCCGTAAGTCAAAATATAAAATTTGAATTCAATTTAGATATTAAAAAATAGGATTTGAATAATACATTTTTAATTTGTTTTGCAGGAGAGCTATGACAGGACGATGGCGGATCGCTATGCAGAGAGCACTCCCCAGCCATACTTGGATCCGGAGGCTTGGGTTGACGCAGCGGGAGGGGCGAGGAAGGGCCGAGTGTACGACTTTGGAGATAGCATGGATACTACTCCAGTGTTGTCCTCATATGCGAGTTCGGTCGCTCCTCCGGCCTACGCAAGTTCATCTGCTGTAATGCCCGACAGTGGTGGAGAGGACATGAGAACCCTCATCCGGGAAGAGCTACAGTTGCACTTTGGTGCCATGGTCGAGCATCTGATCTCTGCCATCCGAGGAGTAGGCCCCTCATAGGAAGCCCCTCAGGTAAGTTGTAACGACCCTCTTCATATCGGTACGATTATACCAATCCACGTCGGTACAAGGAGCGTCATTACAGTGGGATATTAACCCAACACTAAACGATAGGCTGATATGTACATGAATAGCAATTGAGTACAGCAGGAATAAAAGAAATAACTCAATCTCATTCCATCATCATCACACATTCCACAACCTATATAGTAATGAAAGAAAATGATACTGCCCACATTATTACATTTCCAAAAGAAATACATTGTCTAGCACATTGTCCATACGAATGACATTATTCACTATGAAAGAAAAAGTACAACTATCTAGTAAGCTCCACAAATAGCTACTCCTTGTGCTCGATGTCGCTCCTCACTGTGCCCTCCTCAAGCACGGGGACACCTGTCTCACCTGTACGCCGAAGCAAGTATGAGTCTAAAAGACCCAACAAGCAATCTAAGGACACACAACCTTACACATATCACATAGATACTAACTATTAAGCAATACAGAGACACATACTATCTTTTACACCATAATGAATTACATGGTACATGCTTTATACGATTATCAACATACATAAACTACCTAAACATGTTTTAGACTAACACATGCTCATTCTAAATCATGGATAATAAACATACACCTATACATGTTTTCTACATATAACATATACTATGATTCATAATTCAAGTACTAATCATATCATTGCACAATTTCACCAACTTAGAACATGAAGTTATGTACAAGATAATGAACATTCCTAGCATGATATCTAACCAAATTCACTTGCACTTTTCACATTTAATTACACATTTAACTTTCTGTTTTAATGTAAATAATTCATGATTATACATGATATCACATTTTACTAAACATGAATTGAAGGCTTAAAACATATTCAAGTCGGTTGGCAACTAGATACAATTGTAGCATGAAACTATGTACTAAGTAAATAGCATATCTAGCATGGAATCTAGACATTCTTTCATGTATTTATGACAATTATAATCATACTTTGCTTGCTGTTTTGACATGAATTAAACACAATTACATGGATTTACATTTATTCACATGCTATCTTATTCATTTAATAATTCCACATGCTCATCCTTCACATTGCACAATTCACATGTTTACACACACATATTCACATACACTACTACATGGATGTTGTTAAACTATATAACATGATATTGAACATGATATTACATTTAACATATTAACACATGAATATATGCATTTTTCTTTTTACTTGGGTTTTCACATGCATTTTATACTCTCATTAACATTTACTCTCCCTTACACATCAATTCACACATTTTCCACAGTTTTCTCTTGCACTTTCACTTATCACATGTCATATCATTTGCACTTACCACGTGCCACATTCACATGTCACTTTACACTTTATTCACATTTTATCACTTAAGTTACCGTGACACATAGTCCTAACTACCATCTAGAGGACGCACACACCCATATCACATAGCACATCACTTGACACACACCCGCCACCTAGGCAATCTAGTGGCGAATCTTAGTAATTGCACAGTCCGGGAGAAGCCCTCTCCACCGTATCCAGTGGTACTTGTCCACCTCTAGGGTTTCATCCTAATGCCCTTAGGATATTTCACAACGTTGAGCCTTCCATAGGGTCTTTTCTATGGTACAGCTCTCAGACCTCTATGGTAGCAGTGTCAATCTCGGCCCAATTTTACATTAGCACATTTCATCACATTTTACTCACACTTATATACACACTTTAATCCCTTTTTGCATGCACTTTGCATAGTATTTACATTTCAGTTTACAACATTCACTCGTACTGTTTAACAGTGATAAACAACTCATAACAGAATATTAATATGCTGTTAACAATGAAATTTACATGTTTAAGCTAATCATACTCATTATAATTAATTTCACTTGTTATAACACAAACAGTACCTACTGTTGTCACATTAGTATCAAAATTTTATCACATGTTTCATGCAGTTAGTATATCACATACCAAATTTTCTAGATTTTTATGAACAAAAAATCTAATTTTAATAATTAAGTTAGAATTCAAGCATATTTCTCAACAATTTCATTTAATCAGATTTCATAGTAAAACAGTAGTATCTAATAGTTTCAAAACATGAAATAGTCATCATACAGACATGGAAAATTTATAAAACTTTAACATGCACTGGATCTAATTATTCAGGAATTATCATAGTCCATTCATGCTCATTGTCCAGTTACATAATTTTAATAATTAGAACTAATTACAGAAATTCAACTTGTCCTCATGATATGACCTAATGACTGTTCCTAACCACATACAATTTTTACAGCATGCATATATATCCCGAAGTCCAAGTAACACACTTTAGAGATCAAGTAGTGCACTTTTAGAACCCTGAAGAACTTGGCGACACAGTGTGTGCCGCCAACTGTGTAAACAACACAGTCTGGTGCCGCCAACACAGGAACTTGGCGGCACAGTATGTGGCCACCAACTTCCTGTCTGTAGACCATGCAGGCAGCACACAAATGCAAGAGAAATTTGGAGGTTCTAGGACACGAGGAAAATTCTGGAAAAATGCTAGGACCTAAGAGGACATGAGTAGGGTTGACATCCATAGGTTACTTACCTCCAAATAAATCCACAGAGATCAAATCTTGCCGAAGAAGCCCTCCTCGGCCTAGCCAAGAAGATGCTCAAAACCTCTTCAGATCCGGTACTTCTGTTGATGTAGATTGATCCTCGGAGTTGGGGATGCTTCTTCTATGTATGGACTATCCTCTAGTTGGTGCAGGTTGCCAGGAAACTCCTCCAGTCGCCGGATCCAGCTCTCTAAAGATCAGCTTTTCTCCACAAAGGGTTCTAGGGTTTCACAAAGGCCAAAAGACTTAATCCGGCCAGAATAGGGTGATTTTATAGAGTTGGGTAGGTTGGGTACGCATTAGGGTAGTCCTCCTACGGTTATAGATGGGTTTCCTAAACTGGAACTGGACGAAATGTAGGCGTTACCAAACTGAAACCGTCACACTGCAGGGAACTTGGCGTCCACCTATGGTGCCACCAATAGGGGGGTTGGAGTCCATCGATCTGGATGCCAACTCCTCCAGGCTAGGCAGTCAGTGGCAGGCATGTTGCCGCCAACTGAGATTTCGGCCAGAACAGAGACATACATCAAAACAGATACATAATTTCATTACAAACAGTTTAATGGTTACGAAGATGAGTAGATATTATATGCACATGGTTAAACATACATATATATATATATATATATATATATATATACATGTGTACACAGCGTAATTACATACAACATGCATGGATTTAAACAAATATAACATGTACATCAATAATTAGATAAAGCATGCACATTTAAATATATCACATGTACAAAATAACCTTACGTGTACTTACAAGATATATATCAATACTTACCTATCATATGCACAACATTACTTAAATACAACGTGCACAATATTTAAATAAGTACATCATGAACAAAATTAGCTAATTACTTATATTCACAGAAAATAATATATATTTACTTACATACGCATATTTGAATAAATACATTACGTGCACAGATTATCACATATATATTTATACATATCCATACATATAAACAACTAAATAATTAAAATATGCACAAAATTAATACACACACTATATACATAAATAGGTAAATACCACATGCACAATATAAAATGAACAAAAATTAGGGGTCTCACATAAGTATTACTATTAATTTCATATAGTTTGAATGAAATGAAACCACTAATCTAAACTGTTAAAACACGCAAACCACTAATCTTAAAAAAACCCAATTATTGTTTAAGAAGTAGATAATAAGACTTTCCCATCTTCCCATAGCTTAAAACTAATTGAAGACATGTCTGATATCTATCCTCACATACAAGTGGAGGCCACCCAGCTCAATTTATAAGTCGGTGTCCAAAGAGCTCAAAAGGGAAAAAAAGAAATCCAAATTAAGAAACCTAAAAAGAATGTCCCTTTATACAATCAACTTATGGAAGGATAAAAAGCCACTTATATATATATATATATATATATATATATATATATATATATATATATATATATATATATATATATAAAAGACCTATAAAAAAAACCTGTGTAAAGGATTAAAACACACAACCCGGGGGTCCAAAATCAGAAATAGGGATCCGATCGGTGTGCCGTTCACTCCGACACAACTGGGTGGGTGAAAGTGACGTGTGAGAACTGACAGAATCCTAATCGGATTCCCTGTTTGGGATCGGCGCTCAAATCACTAATCTAAAAAAAACCTATATAAAGGTTCAAAATATGCAACTCGGGGGTCCATAATGAGAAATAGGGATCCGATCGGTGTGCCGTTCACTCCGACACTATCGGGTGGGTGAAAGTGACACGTGGGAATTGACGGAATCCTAATCGGATTCCCGGTGTGGGATCGATGCTCAAATCACTAATCTAAAAAAAACCCAAGTGTAAAGAATCAGAACACGCAACCTAGGGTCCAAAATCAGAAATAGGTATCCGATCGGTGTGTCGTTCCCTCCGACACGACCAGGTAGGTGAAAGTGACGTGTGGGAACTGACAGAATCCTAATCAGATTCCCAGTTTGGAATCGACGCTCAAATCACTAATCTAAAAAAAACCTAAGTGTAAAGGATCAGAACACGCAACCCAAAATCAGAAATAGGTATCCGATCGGCGTGTCGTTCACTCCGACACGACCGGTTGGGTCAAAGTGACGTGTGGAAACTCACGGAATCCTGGGATCAGCGCTCAAATCACTAATCTAAAAAAAACCTAAGTGTAAAGGATCAGAACACGCAACCTAGGGGTCCAAAGTCAGAAATAGGTGTCCGATCGGCGTGCCGTTCGCTCCGACATGATCGGTTGATGAAAGTGATGTATGGGAACTGACGGAATCCAAATCGGATTCCCAGTTTGGGATCAGCACTCAAATCACTAATCTAAAAAAAACCTAAGTGTAAAGGATTAGAACATGCAACCTAGGGGTCCAAAATCAGAAATAGGGATCCGATCGGCGTGCCATTCGCTCCGACACGACCTGGTGGATGAAAGTGACGTGTGGGAACTGACGGAATCCTAATCGGATTCCCGGTTTGGGATCAGCACTCAAATCACTAATCTAAAAAAAACATAACCGAAAAAGATCAAAACATGCAACCCGGGGGTCCAAAATTTGAAATAGGGATACGATCGGTGTGCCGTTCACTCTGACACGACCGGTTGGGTGAAAGTGACGTGTGGAAACTGACGGAATCCTAATCAAATTCCGGGTTTGGGATCATCGCTCAAATCACTAATCTAAAAAAAACTTCAGTGTAAAGGATCAGAACACGCAACCTAGGGGTGCAAAATTAGAAATAGGTATCCGATCGGCGTGCCGTTCGCTCCGACATGACGGGTTGGTGAAAGTGATGTGTGGGAACTGACAGAATCCTAATCGGATTCCCGGTTTGGGATCAGCGCTCAAATCACTAATCTAAAAAAAACCTAAGTGTAAAGGATCAGGACACGCAACCTAGGGGTCCAAAATCAGAAATAGGTATCCGATCGGCGTGCCGTTCACTCCGACACGACCGGTTGGGTGAAAGAGACGTGTGGAAACTCACGGAATCCTAATCGGACTCCCGGTTTGGGATCAGCGCTCAAATAACTAATCTAAAAAAAACATAAGTGTAAAGGATCAGAATACGCAACCTAGGGGTCCAAAATCAGTAATAGGTGTCCGATCGGTGTGCCGTTCGCTCCGACATTACCGGTTGATGAAAGTTATGTGTGGGAACTGACGGAATCCTAATCGGATTCCCGGTTTGGGATCGACGCTCAAATTACTAATCTAAAAAAAAACCTGTGTAAAGGATCAAAACACACAACCCGAGGGTCCAAAATCAGAAATAGAGATCTGATCGGTGTGTCGTTCACTCTGACACGACCGGGTGGGTGAAAGTGACGTGTGGGAACTGACAGAATCCTAATCAGATTCTCGGTTTGGGATCAGCTCTCAAATCACTAATCTAAAAAAAACCTAAGTGTAAAGGATTAGAACACGCAACCTAGGGGTCCAAAATCAGAAATAGGTATCCGATCGGCGTGCCGTTCACTCCGACATGACCGGTTGGGTGAAAGTGACGTGCGGAAACTCACAGAATCCTAATCGGACTCCCGGTTTGGGATCAGCGCTCATATCACTAATCTAAAAAAAACATGTGTAAATGATCAGAATACGCAACCTAGGGAAATCAGTAATAGGTGTCCGATCGGCGTGCCGTTCTCTCCGACATGACCGGTTGATGAAAATGATGTGTGGGAACTGACGGAATCCTAATCGGATTCCCGATTTGGGATCAGCGCTCAAATCACTAATCTAAAAAAAACCTAAGTGTAAAGGATCAGAACACGCAACCTAGGGGTCCAAAATCAGAAATAGGTATCCGATCGGTGTGCCGTTCACTCCGACACGACCGGGTGGATGAAAGTGACGTGTGGGAACTGACGGAATCCTAATCGGATTCCCGGTTTGGGATCGGCGCTCATATCACTAATCTAAAAAAAACAATACTGAAAGGATCAAAACACGCAACTTGGGGGTCCAAAATCTGAAATAGGGATCCGATCGGCGTGCCGTTCACTCCGACACGACCGGTTGGGTGAAAGTGACGTGTGGGAACTGATGAAATCCTAATCGGATTCCCAGTTTGGGATCAGTGCTCAAATCACAAATATAAAAAAGAACCTAAGTGTAAAGGATCAAAACACGTAACCCAGCGGTCCAAAATCTGAAATAAGGATCCGATCGGCATGCCGTTCACTCCGACATGACCGGGTGGGTGAAAGTTACATGTGGGAACTGACGAAATCCTAATCGGATTCCCGGTTTGAGATCGACGTTATAATCTCTAATCTAAAAAAACCTGTGTAAAGGATCAAAACACGCAACTCAAGGGTCCAAAATTAGAAATAGGGATCCGATCGGTGTGCTGTTCACTCCGACACGACCAGGTGGGTGAAAGTGACGTGTCGGAACTGACGGAAACTTAATCGGATTCCCGGTTTGGGTTCGGCGCTCAAATCACTAATTTTAAAAAAACATAACTGAAAAGGATCAAAACACGTAACCCGGGGGTCCAAAATCTGAAATAGGGATCCGATCGGCTTGCCATTTGTGTCGACACGACCGGGTGGGTGAAAGTGACGTGTGGGAACTAACGGAATCCTAATCGGATTCCTGGTTTGGGTTCGATGCTCAAACCAATAATCTATAAAAAACCTGTGTAAAGGATCAAAACACGCAACCCAGAGCTTCAAAATCAGAAATAGGGATCCGATCGGTGTGCCGTTCACTCTGATACGACTAGGTGGGTGAAAGTGACGTATGGGAACTGACGGAATCCTAATCGAATTTCCGGTGTGGGATCAGCGCTCAAATCACTGATCTAAAAAAAACCCAAGTGTAAAGGATCAGAACACGCAACCTAGGGGTCCAAAATTAGAAATAGGTATCTGATCGGTGTGCCATTTACTCCGACACGACCGGTTGGGTGAAAGTGACGTGTGGAAACTGACAAAATCCTAATCGGATTCCCGGTTTGGGATCAGCGCTCAAAACACTAATCTAAAAAAATTATGTAAAGGATCAGAACACACAACCTAGGGGTCCAAAATCAGAAATAGGTATCCGATCGGCATGCCGTTCGCTCCGACATGATCTGTTGGTGAAAGTGACGTGTGGGAACTGACAGAATCTTTATCGGATTCCCGATTTGGGATCAACGCTCAAATCACTAATCTAAAAAAAAAAAACCTAAGTGTAAGGGATCAGGACACGCAACCTAGGGGTCCAATACCAGAAATAGGTATCGATCGGCGTGTCGTTCACTCCGACATGACCGGGTGGATGAAAGTGACGTGTGGGAGCTGACGAAATCCTAATCGGATTCTCGGTTTGGGTTCGGCGCTCAAATCAATAATCTAATAAAAACCTAAGTGTAAATGATCAAAACACGCAACTCGAGGGTCCAAAATCAGAAATAGGGATCCGATTGGCGTGCCGTTCACTCCGACACATCTGGGTGGGTGAAAGTGACGTATGGGAACTGACGGAATCCTAATCGGAATCTGGTTTGGGATCGGCGCTCAAATCACTAATCTAAAAAAAACATAACTGCAAACGATCAAAATACGCAACCTGGGGGTCCAAAATCTGAAATAGAGATCCGATCGACGTACCGTTCACTCCGATACGACCGGTTGGGTGAAAGTGACGTGTGGGAACTGACGGAATCTTAATCGGATTCCCGGTTTGGGATCAGCGCCAAAATCACTAATCTAAAAAAAACCTAAGTGTAAAGGATCAAAAATGGCAACCCGGGGGTCCAAAATCTGAAATAGGGATTCAATCGGGGTGCCATTCGCTCCGACGACCGTGTGGGTGAAAGTGACATGTGGGAACTGACGGAATCTTAATCGGATTCCCGGTTTGGGATCGACGCTCAAATCACTAATCTAAAAAAACCAAAGTGTAAAGGATCAAAACACACAACCCGAGGGTCCAAAATCAGAAATAGAGATCTGATCAGTGTGTCGTTCACTCTGAGACGACCGGGTGGGTGAAAGTGACGTGTGGGAACTGCCAGAATCCAAATCAGATTCTTGGTTTGGGATCAGCGCTCAAATCACTAATCTAAAAAAAACCTAAGTGTAAAGGATCAGAACATGCAACCTAGGGGTCCAAAATCAGAAATAGGTATCCGATCGATGTGCCATTCGCTCCGACATGACCGGTTGGTGAAAGTGACGTATGGAAACTGTTAATCGGATTTCCGATTTGGGATCGGAGCTCAAATCACTAATCTAAAAAAAACATAACTGAAAAGGATCAAAACACGTAACCCGAGAGTCTAAAATCTGAAATAGGGATCCGATCGGCGTGCCGTTCGCTCCAACATGACCAGTTGAGTGAAAGTGACGTGTGGGAACTAACAGAATCCTAATCGGATTCCCAGTTTAGGATCAGCGCTCAAATCACTAATATAAAAAAAACCTAAGTGTAAAGGATCAAAGCACGTAACCCGGGGGTCCAAAATCTGAAATAGGGATCCGATCGGTGTGCCGTTCACTCCAACATGACCAGTGGGTGAAAGTGACGTGGGAACTGACGGAATCCTAATCGGATTCCCGGTTTGGGATCGGCGTTCAAATCACTAATCTAAAAATAACCAAAGTGTAAAGGATCAAAACACGCAGCTCGAGAGTCCAAAATTAGAAATAAAGAATCGATCGGTGTGCCGTTCACTCCGACACGACCGGGTGGGTGAAAGTGACGTGTGGGAACTGACAAAAACTTAATCGGATTCCCGATTTGGGTTCGGCGTTCAAATCACTGGTTAAAATAAACATAACTGAAAAGTATCAAAACACGCAACCCGGGGGTCCACAATCTGAAATAGGGATCCGATCGGCGTGCCGCTCATGCCGACACGACCAGGTGGGTGAAAGTGACGTGTGGGATCTGACAGAATCCTAATCGGATTCCCGGTTTGGGTTCGGCGCTCAAATCAATAATCTAAAAAAAACCTGTGTAAAGGATGAAAACATGCAACCCGGAGGTTCAAAATCAGAAATAGGGATCTGATCGGTGTGCCATTCACTCCAACACGATCGGGTGGGTGAAAGTGACGTGTGGGAACTGACAGAATCCTAATCAGATTCCGGGTGTGGGATCGGCGCTCAAATCACTAATCTAAATAAAACCCATGTGTAAAGGATCAGAACACGCAAACTAGGGGTCCAAAATTAGAAATAAGTATCCGATCGGTGTGCCGTTCACTCCGACACAACCAGGTGGGTAAAAGTGACGTATGGGAACTGACGGAATCCTAATCAGATTACCAGTTTGGGATCGACGCTCAAATCACTAATCTAAAAAAAACTTAAATGTAAAGGATCAGAACACGCAACCTAGGGGTCCATAATTAGAAATAGGTATCCGATCGGTGTACGTTTGCTCCGACACGACCGGTTGGGTGATAGTGATGTGTGGAAACTAACGAATCCTAATCGGATTCTCGGTTTGGGATTTGCGCTTAAATCACTAATCTAAAAAAAACATAAGTGTAAAGGATCAGAACATGCAACCTAGGGGTCCAAAATTAGAAATAGGTATCCGATCGGCGTGCCGTTCGCTCCGACATGATCGGTTGGTGAAAGTGACATGTGGGAACTGACAGAATCTTAATCGGATTCTCGATTTGGGATCCGTGCTCAAATCAGTAATCTAAGAAAAACCTAAGTGTAAAGGATCAGGACATGCAACCTAGGGGTCCAAAACCAGAAATAGGTATCCAATCGGCGTGTCGTTCACTCCGACATGACCGGGTGGATGAAAGTGACGTGTGGGAGCTGACGAAATTCTAATCGGATTCTCGGTTTAGGTTCGGCGCTGAAATCAATAATCTAATAAAAACCTAAGTGTAAAGGATCAAAACACGCAACCCGAGGGTCCAAAATTAGAAATAGGGCTGAAATAAATAATCTAATAAAAACCTAAGTGTAAAGGATCAAAACACGCAACCCGAGGGTCCAAAATTAGATATAGGGATCCGATTGGCGGGCCGTTCTCTCAGACACGACAGGGTGGGTGAAAGTGACGTGTGGGAACTGACGGAATCCTAATCGAAATCCGGTTGGGATAGCGCCATAATCACTAATCTAAAACAAACGTAAGTGTAAAAGCATCAAAAAACGCAACCCGGGGGTCTAAAATCTGAAATAGGGATTCGATCGGCGTGCATTCGCTCTGACGACTGGGTGTGGGTGAAAGTGACGTGTGAGAACTGTCGGAATCCTAATCGGATTCCCGGTTGGGATCGGCGTTCAAATCACTAATCTAAAAAAACTAAGTGTAAGGATCAAAACACGCAACCCGAGGGTCCAAAAATAGAAATAGGGATCCGATCGGAGTGCCGTTCTCTCCAACACGATCGGGTGGGTGAAAGTGACGCGTGGGAACTGACGGAAACTTAATCGGATTGCCGGTTGGGTTCGGCGCTCAATCACTAATTAAAAAAAATAACTGAAAAGGATCAAAACACACAACCCGGGGGTCCAAATCTGAAATAGGGATCGATCGACGAGCCGACACGACCGGGCGGGTGAAAGTGACGTGTGGAACTGACGGTATCCTAATCGGATTCTCGGTTTGGTTCGGCGCTCAAATCAATAATCTAAAAAAAACATGTGTGAAAGGATCAAAACACACAACCCGGAGGTTCAAAATCAGAAATAGGGATCCGATCGGTGTGCAGTTCACTCCGACAAGACTGGGTGGGTAAAAGTGACGTGTGGGACTGACGAATCCTAATCGGATCCCGGTGTGGGATCGGTGCTCAAATCATAATCTAAAAAAAATGCAAGTGTTAAGGATCAGAACACGCAACCTGGGGGTCCAAAATCAGAAATAGGTATCCGTAGGCGTGCCGTTCGCTCTGACATGACCAGTTGGTGAAAGTGACGTGTGGGAACTGACGGAATCTTAATCGGATTCCCGGTTTGGGATCAGTGCTCAAATCACCAATCTAAAAAAACCTAAGTGTAAAGGATCAAGACACGCAACCTAGGGGTCCAAAAATAGAAATAGGTATCCGATCGACATGTCGTTCACTCCGACACGACCGGGTGGATGAAAGTTACGTGTGGGAACTGACGAAATACTAATCGGATTCCCTATTTGGGTTTGATGCTCAAATCAATAATCTAATAAAAACCTAAGTGCAAAGGATCAAAACACGCAACTCGAGGGTCCAAAATCAGAAATAGGGATCCGATTGGCATGCCGTTCGCTCCGACACATCCGGTTGGGTGAAAGTGACGTATGGGAACTGACGGAATCCTAATCAGAATCTGGTTTGGGATCGGCGCTCAAATCACTAATCTAAAAAAAACATAACTGAAAACGATCAAAATATGCAACCCGGGGGTCCAAAATCTGAAATAGAGATCCGATAGACGTACCGTTCCTCCGATACGACCGGTTAGGTGAAAGTGACGTGTGGAAACTGACGTAATCTTAATCGAATTCCCGGTTTGGGATCAGCGCCAAAATCACTAATCTAAAAAAAACCTAAGTGTAAAGGATCAAAATGGCAAACGGGGTCCAAAATCTGAAATAGGGATTCAATCGGCGTGCCATTCGCTCCGACGACCGTGTGTGAAGTGACGTGTGGGAACTGACGGAATCCTAATTGGATTCCCGGTTTGGGATCGACGCTCAATCACTAATCTAAAAAAAACCGAAGTGTAAAGGATCAAAACACACAACCGAGGGTCCAAATTAGAAATAGAGATCTGATCGGTGTGTTGTTCAATCCGAGACGACTGTGTGGGTGAAAGTGATGTTGGGAACTGACAGAATCCTAATCAGATTCTCGGTTGGGATCAGCACTCAAATCACTAATCTAAAAAAACCTAAGTGTAAAGGATCAGAACATGCAACCTAGGGTCCAAAATCAGAAATAGGTATCCGATCGGCGTGCATTCACTCCGACATGACTGGTTGGTGAAAGTGACTTGTGGGAACTGACGAATCTTATCGGATTCCCGGTTTGGGATCGGGGTGTTGGGTTGAGTGTGAATACAATTCATTTCCCCTCATATTTTGATGATGACAAGGTGTGATTTTAATGCAAAATAATTGGAACATGTTAGATACATCACTATGAAATAACTATATTCAAAAAGTATGTTTCCAAACACATTTATCATTTATATTCATGATATACATTTGACTAATGATTTTGTGTTTATTTCTCAGGGACAAACATTTATTGCAAGGGTAGTGTCGACACACCCCACACTGGTGTCGACACAATGCTCCAAGCCCTAAGCCAAAAGATGAAGAAATGGTCAACTAGTGTCGACACTAGACCAGGGCAGGTCGACACTAGAGACAGATCCCAGAGAAACAAATCAACAGACTTCTATCTCAGGTCGACACCAGATGCAGTCAGGTCGACACTAGAGAGCCTTCCCAGAAGGTCTGTTTTTCAGCTGACTACGGCAGGTCGACACTGAACTCTCTCAGGTCGACACTAGATGCCTCTCCCAGAGAACTGTTTTGCCCAGTCTGGGACAGTGTGTCGACACACCCTATGGGCAGGTCGACACACTCCGGAAACTTTGTGACTTAAAGTTTGTCCTGGACACGTGGCACCTAGGGAATTGATGGATCGGCCTTGGATCTTGTGCCCACATACCCCAAGGGTACCTTTGGATATTTAGGGTATAATACCCTCCTATTGGCCATCCAACGTAAGAACCCTTTCAGAGCCTCCCAGAACTCTTGTTGGCGGCAAGAAGAGTTCTCCTCCCTGCTCCTGCTCTCCTGGTGATTCCTCAAGCCAATTCTCATCTGTCCAAGCATGAGAAGTGGAGTTTGATCATTGAAGATGCAATTAGATCACTTCAAGGAAGCAGATCAAGTGGAAGCAATCGTTTGAGAAGACTTCAAGGAAGATCCCAAAGCTCAGAGTGCAGAGCATCGGCCAGGGACTTCAAGAACTCAAGTCTCTTCCCAATTCGATCTTCTACAAGGGAGTATAGTTGAAGAGCAAGGACTTTGAATACAATTTGTCATTTCTCTTTGTCTCTTCTGAGTCATTGTGAGATTGTGCAAGAGTTGATGCATAAGTCTCATGAATGAACTCTTGTCAGACTAGATCTATTGCTGGAGGATATGAGTCTTGTGTGTTTTTCTAGCAAGTTGTTGTGAGCCTTGCGCTAAGTGGTTTTGAGTCTTGTACTCAAGGTGTTGTTGAGCAGTCTTGCTCAGGCTCTAGAGTAGTCTTACTCTAGAGGTTTGTGAGTTGTAAACTCAGGTTGTTGGAGTTGTCAGACTTCAGTGGGTGTGGTGTACCCAAGTTGTTTAGTGGATCCTCCCGTGTGAGGGGGGATGTAGGAATCACATGGTGTGATTTCCGAACCACCTAAAAATCTCTATGCATTGGTCTGATTGTGATTTGAATTTACCTTTCGTTAGATGCATGCATAGGATCGTTCAAATTCATCTAATCAACTTGTTCACACACTCTTTTTGCACAACTCACTCAATTTCTCTTCAGATCTGTGAAATTCGTTTTTCAAAGTGTCTCTGATTCAAAGAGTTTTTCTAAATCGATTAAGCTTCCGCAATAGTTGGCATAGATCTATTCAACCCCCCTTCTAGATCTTGTCCACATCATTTCTCGATCCTTCAATTGGTATCAAAGCGGGTTACACTTGATCTGATTTGATCTGAGTAATTTCTGATTGTTCTGTGTGACTTGATTGTTTGCTTGTTTGTTTGCTAAGCATCTCTTCTTTGCACCTTTTAATTGTCTTAATGGATTCAAGAGGGTTCATGGCTGAGGGTCACTCTATTAATAGGCCACCCTTTTTCAATGGGACAGACTACACCTATTGGAAGAATAGAATGCAGGTCTTCCTAAGAGCCCAAAACTATGAAATATGGAAGGTAGTTGAAGTAGGTCCCTATGAGAATCAGGGGGAGGAAGAGACCTGGACTAGGGAACAGATTAGGAGGGCCACTCTGAATTATAGTGCCATGAACATGATCCAATGTGCAGTCCACCCTAAGGAGTACTCGAGAATCTCAATGTGCAAATCTGCGAAAGAGATGTGGGATAAACTCGAGTTACTCTATGAGGGAACATCTCAGGTGAAAGAAACTAAAGCTAACATTCTTGTCTCTGAATATGAATTGTTTATGATGAAATCTAATGAGACAATTTCTGAAATGTTTGTCAGGTTTATGATAATTGTGAATGGACTGAAGGCCTTAGGTAAGGATTATTCAGATGCTGACTTGGTAAGAAAATTCTACGCTCTCTCTTCTTCAATTTGGCACACCAAGGCCACAGTCATTGAAGATTCTAAAGATTTGTCCAAAATCTCTTTGGATGAATGGATAGGATCCTTAATGACTTATGAAATCAATCTAAAAATAAATGAAGAACATATAATTAAAACCAAGCCAGTAGCACTAAAGGCCTCTTCAAGTAACAAAGACAAGAATCATGAGAAAACTAGTTCTAAAGAGTCTGAGTCCAATGAGGATGAGATTGCCCTCATGACCAGGCAATTCAGAAAATTCTTAAAATACAGGAAAGGAAAATTTTCTGGGAAAAAGAAATTCCCATCAGGTAAAAGAAATACTTCCTTTTCTAATGCTAATTCCAATAAGAATAAAAAATTTGATGAAATTGTCATTTGTTACAGGTGCAACAAGCCAGGACATATGAAGGGAGAATGTCCTGAAAACAAGAAGGAGAAGCATAAAAAGATTCACAAGTTCAAGAAGCCAAAGGCCATGGTAGCCACTTGGTCTGATGAAGACTCAAGTGAAAAGGAAGAAGAAGAAAAATCCTCAAGCTCTGAAAGTGAGGAAATCTTCTTCATGGCGAATAGTTCAGATGGAAAGGTAAGTACATCATTCGAAGACTATTCAGTTGAGGATTGGCAAGATGCATATGCTGAACTTGTTGAAAAATACACTGAAATGAGAAAAGAAAACAAACATCTCAAAAAAAAATTGAAAACTTCGCATAACCAATCCTTCAACAAAAGAATTTGTGAACTGGAAATGAAGTAATAGAACTTAATGAAGAAAAAGAAAATCTCCTGAACCTAATTGATGAGCTTAAGCTTGCCTCTCAAAAGGCCACCCATGAATTTAAAGGACTGCCTGAAAAGCTGGAAATGGAAAACAAAGATAAACAACAAAAGGTTGAAGAAATCAAAACCTTGGAAAACCAGTTAAAGAAAAAGGATGAAGTCATTGAAACCTTTACAAAAGGTAAGGACAATTTGGAGGCATTGCTGGGAGCCAAAATGAACTCAATTTCTCATGGACTAGGATTCAATAAACAGAAACCTAAGAAAGACAAATCTGGTGAAAAAAAGATAAAGCACCATTGATTAAATTTGTCAAAGGTCCTAGTCTTGAGAACACTGAAATCTAGCAAACATCAAGCAAAACACCAAAAATTTCAAAAACTCAGAATCAAAACAAGGCAACCAGGTTGACACAGTCATCTGACAGGTCGACACCAGTCCACCAGAAGAAGGATTCTGTGGCTGTTGTGTCGACACCAGTCAAGGAGAGGTCGACCTGCTCAACATCAACAAAAACAAACCACAAAAACAAAAATTCAAATAAAAATTTAAAAAATAAGAAAAATCCAAAGGAAGTCATTCATAAAAAACCTTGGACCTCCAATACAGCACATCAAGCTGATTGGAACCAATGGTATCATAACCCATGTTGGTATCATCCTCAATTCTTTTATCCAAATTTCTTAATGTACCAACAAAATCCTTGGATTCCTCCTCCTCATCTACACTCTCCTCATATCCAAATGAAAAACACCCCTCCTACTAAAACAAAAACACTAGTGTTTTCATTCCTAAGGGAAAGAATAAACTAAAAAAGACTGAGAACACCACTGTAATAAAACAAAATAAAAAACAAATCAAATTTGGGTGAGAAAAGATTTGATGACAATGTTCAAACATTCTGATGGTCCCAACACTGTTTGGGTACCAAAATCTTCTCTCCACTGATTGATTTTGCAGGAAGGTCGTGCACCCAATTCGAATGTGTGGTTCCTTGACAGTGGGTGTTCACGACACATGACTGGAGACAAAGCCAAATTTTCATTCCTGATTGAGAAGGAGGGAGGTTCAGTAACTTTTGGAGGTAAAAATAAAGGAAAGATCATTGGATCTGGTAAGATTGGTCAATCTTCCTCAAACTCTGTTGATAATATTTTATTAGTTGATGGTCTATATTACAATTTGCTCAGTATTAGCCAACTATGTGACAAAGGTCACAAAGTTGTGTTTGAATCTGATTTCTGTAAGATAATTGATTCATCAACTGATAAAATAAAATTTTTGGAAAAGGGAAAACAATGTTTATATGATCAACCTCAATAAAAACTTTTCTGAAAACCTTTGTTTTGTTGCTAATAAAGATGAAATTGCATGGACTTGGCACAAAAGACTTGGCCATGCAAGTTTCAGAACAATGAATAAATTGTTAAGGCTGAATTTGGTTAAGGGTCTTCCTGAATCCTTTTCTAATATTGAAAATCAAGTTTATGGGATTTGTGCCCAAGGAAAACAAACCAGGAAATCTTTTAAAACTTTCAATGAGGTACTCACATCTAGGCCACTAGAATTACTTCACATGGACCTCTTTGGCCCAACAAGAATTCTAAGTCTAAGTGGCAAGAGATATGGGTTTGTGATCATTGATGATTTTACCAGATTTACTTGGGTTATTTTCTTGTCCCACAAAAGTGATACTTGCCTTGAGTTCAGGAATTTCTGTACCACTGCCTTAACAACTTATCCATATAAAATCAAAAACATTTTGACTGATCATGGGGGTGAGTTTGAAAACAAATCCTTTTCTGATTTATGTGCTGAACTTCAAATATTTCACAAGTTTTCTTCACCAAGAACTCCAGAACAAAATGGAGTTGTGGAATGAAAGAATAGAACTCTTGTGGAAATGTCTAGATCCATGCTCTTAGAAAGCAATTTTCCCAAATCCTTCTGGGCTGAAGCTGTAAACACAGCAAATCACATTCTAAATAGAGCTTTGATCAGACCAAAAATTAGAAAAACCCCCTATGAATTATTGAAAAATAAAAAGTCAACTGTATCTTATTTCAAAACCTTTGGGTGTAAATGCTTTGTTCATAACAATAATAAAGAAAATCTTGACAAGTTTGATGCTAAGAGTCAGGAAGCCATCTTCCTTGGCTATTCTGAAGTGTCAAGAGCTTTCAAAGTGTACATTCTCAAAAACAAAATTGTTGAAGAATCTCCACATGTTATCTTTGATGAAAATTTCTTTTCAACTAATAGTTCTAAATCTTGCAGGGAAAGACAAGACAGTGAAGAGGATGATTTCATTTTGGACTCTTCACCAACTGTTGAGGAGCTTGAAGACATTGGTGAGAACTTGAACATCCATTCACCATCTTCAAGTGGATCAGGTAATGTTGCTCCAGATTTAAGTACCCCTCAACAGGTAATTTCTGAACATCGAATTTTGATAGATCACCCATTAGATAATGTAGTTGGTAATTTGCATGATAGAGTTAGGACTAGATCATCATTCCTGCATGCTATTGAAGAAGACCCACTAGCTCTAATTTCCCAAATTGAACCAAAGTCAATTGATGAAGCTTTATCAAGTTCTGATTGGATTAATGCCATGCATGATGAACTTCATCAATTTGAAAAAAATCAAGTATGAGAATTAGTACCTAGACCTAGTGACCAAACAGTCATTGGCACTAGATGGGTTTTCAGAAACAAATTGAATGAAAATGGTCAAGTCATTAGAAATAAAGCTAGGCTAGTTGCAAAGGGTATAATCAAGAATTTGGAATTGACTTTGAAGAATCATATGCCCCTGTAGCTAGACTAGAAGCTGTTAGAATTTTCCTTGCTTTTGCATCCTCCATGAAATTTAAAGTTTATCAAATAGATGTCAAAAGTGTATTTTTAAATGGATACATAAAGGAAAATGTTTTTGAACAACAACCTCCTGGATTTGAAAATGAAAAACATCCTAATCATGTTTTCAAGCTTCATAAGGCTCTTTATGGTCTTAAACAAGCTCCCAGAGCTTGGTATGACCGTTTGAGTTCCTTTTTGCTTGAAAAAGGATATTCTAGAGGAAATGTTGATCAAACATTGTTCACAAAAACAGTCAATAAACAAATAATTGCAGTCCAAATTTATGTTGATGACATAATATTTGGATCAACCAATAAAAGCCTGTGTACTGAATTTTCAAATCAAATGAAAACTGAATTTGAAATGAGCTTAATGGGAGACTTACAGTTTTTCTTGGGATTGCAGGTTAACCAAACACATGAGGGGATCTTCATTAGTCAAACCAAGTATGTCAAAGAACTCCTGAAAAGGTTTGACTTCCAGAACCTCAAGCATTCAAACACACCCATTGCAATTAATGCTAAGCTAGAAGAAGACACTCATGGTAAGTCAGTAGACCCAAAGACCTACAGAGGTATGATTAGCTCTCTACTTTATCTTACAACTTCTAGACCTGATATTCAGTTTAGTGTGTGTTTGTGTGCAAGATTTCAATCAAATCCTAAGGAAAGTCACATGTTAGCTGTTAAAAGAATTTTCAAATATCTTGTTGGAACATGTGATTTAGGAATTTGGTATCCTGCTAGTTGCAAGTTAGATTTGATTGCCTATTGTGATGCTGACTATGCTGGATGTAAATTAGATAGAAAAAGCACAAGTGGCTTGTGTTTATACTTAGGTGGGTGCCTAATTTCTTGGGCTTCTAAAAATCAACATTCAGTTGCTCTGTCAACTGCAGAGGCTGAGTATGTTGCAGCAGGTCGATGTGGAACTCAAATTCTTTGGGTGAAACATCAACTTCTTGATTATAACCAAGACTTAGGTTGTGTTCCCATTCTATGTGATAACACAAGTGCCATAAATCTGTCTAAGAACCCCATTCAGCATTCAAGAACCAAGCATATTGAAATTAGACATCATTTCTTGAGAGATGAGGTAGCAAAGAAATCCTTTGAACTCCACTTCATAGAAACTGAAAAACAAATTGCTGACATCTTCACCAAACCTCTTCCTGATAGTAGATTCTCATCTTTGAGGAGAGAGCTTGGCCTTTGTAAATGTCCATTTTCTTGATCTCTCTCATTGGGTTTGGGTTGAGTGTTAGGCATTTTCTGAGGGAGAGTTCTTTGCATCATTATTATCCTTTGCTTCCTTGATTCATATGGCTCATATCTCTCTCCATTTCACTTCCATTTCTTTTTGACAATGGATTCTTCAATTCACATTGTGTTGAATTTCTTGGTATATCAAATGGTGACTTGGAGAAGGACAAGTTATGCTTGTCTGGACACTTTCACTATGCGAGAGTATATGTCTCCGCTAAGTACCAAGAAAGAAATATGCAATTGTTGAGGGGGAGCTTTTATTGTTCAAAGAGAATCATTTCTGATTTCAAAAAGTTGCATATCTTTACTTTGATGAAAAATTGTTGACATCATCATTTCAGGGGGAGCTAGAGAATTCACAAGTCATGTCTTTTGAAAAATTCAAAACTTTTCTTGCATTACTTCAATTTCCTTGCATGATGTCCTCATTCAGGTGTCTAGAGTCTCAAAATGATCCTTTGAGTGATCTACTATATTTATTTGTCAACTCTCACCTATATTCTTCAAAACTATAGAAATTCAAATTTCTTTCAAAGACTGAAGGATAATGTGTGCCTTGATTTTAAACATTTCTTTGTTTGCAACTGATGATTGGATATAAATAATTTCTATCTTACAAAACTCTCCAAAATCTGATAATACAATAGAGCAATGGCACATATGCTGAGAAACTACACACCTTCACAATGAATGAAGTGCCATGTATGTCATGAGGCATTACTGCTATCTCTGTTCAAAGGGGGTCAAAATAAAAAAAAAATGCAAAACAAAATAAATATGCCCTATACTTTTTGATGATGACTGAGTAACTGGAAATATTGTCGTCTAAAAAACGTATATTTTCATGTCAAAAAGTCATCATTTACCCCTTTGAGACTTGATAATGAATAAATCTTTAGTATCCAGGGACTATGGTGTGTAAAAAGTATTAGTTCTTGAGTGAACAAGATTTATCACATTTGATAGTTTGCTTCAAAAACAAAATATCTATCAAAGGAGAATTGTTTAAAAAGAATCATCTCTATCCATCATCAAGTTGTTTTTAAGAAGTTGTTTTGTAAGGCCCCGAATTTCTTTTTCCCGCTTCTATTTTATGTATATGATGTTTACTTGTTCTTGCATAAATGGCGTGTATGAAAATGATGCATATTATAAATATAAAATTTGCATGGGTATATGCGAGGATGTATATTATTATATGTGAATATAGGTAATTAGCCAATTTTGTGTATAAGGTATCTATTCAAATATTATGCAAGTGCTATCTGAATATTGAAGTATACCTTATATTACACATTTCATGGATATTGTGTGCGAATATATGAAGTGCGTATGTGTATGTACATATGTAGGTTATTTTATGCGTGTGATAATTGTATACCTAATTCTATATACATAATACCTTGGTATACCTATGTATGCATGTGTATGTTTAATTGTAAACATTGTCCATTGCGTGGTGTAGCTAATGTGTACATTCCATGTACGTATGCTATATATATATATATATGTCAAATCAAGTGAGTGCAAGCAAGAACTATTTTATTGAATGGATTATTCCTAGCTAACTTAATTCATATTGCCTCCTAATGATCTTTGAAACCCTTGCAATTCTTGTCACTTTATTTTGCCGCATGTTGCATCATGCTTATGTAAAACATCACGTACGCGTAGGTAGATATCTATGTACGTATTAGCTAGTTGTGTTTATGTATGTATGTGAATAATTATATGGTAAATATGGTTTGAATGCATGGTATGATAGTGTGTATGCTATGTTACATACATAGTATGTATATATATGTGTAAGTTGAACATGATTTCTGCATGATTTTAAGTTCTGGCAGGAGGGTAAATTGGCGTCAACATGGGTGGACGCCCATGAGATGTCGGCGTCTATATCGATGGACGCCAAGACTTAAGTAGCCGTCCATATAGGTGGACGTCTACTTCTCTGACCTGCATGCGCAGCAGACCCGGAATTCCGGGGACAAGCAACCCCAGCCATTGGGGAGCTGTCCCCAACGGCTGTGGAAGCCTCACATCAACCTCTGCGTGAAAGGAGAGGTCTCTCTCCTTTAAACCAAACCCTCTTTGCAACCCCAAAACCCTCCTTGGACTCTTTGCAAGAAGGAGAAGAGGAACCCTAAGCCTGTGAGAAAACTGAGCTTTGAGAGCTCAGATCCGGCGACTTGGAGCTTCTTCCGGCGATCTACTACGACTAGAAGCTAGCTTGGACGAAGGAGGAGGCTTCCCCAGCCTCGGACTGGTAGCTACAGCACCACAGAAGACGGAGTAAAGGAGTTTTGGGGGCTTCTTGGGACTGCCCAAGGAGAGCTTCATCGCCCATTTTCACCCCTTTGGAGGTTTTTATAAAGGCAAGTAACCCATAGATCTCAATCCCATACATGTGCCCTAGGTCCCAGCAATTTTTGTGGATTTTAAATCGTGTCCTGGACCCTCCTTTTCACCTTATATTTGGAGTTCGGTCTGTGCTGTTGCACAGATAGGAACTTGGCGTCAATGCCATTGACGCCAAGATCTCCCATCGGCGTCCAGCGATCGTGCCGTCAAAACCCTTGAACGGCCAGAGGCTGCCGCCAAGTTCTTCAGGATAGAACAGTGAGCTGTTCTTCCTGGTAGATGATTATTTTCGATATGTTTTCGCGATGAGGATATAGTGTAAATTTTATATGCTATGTAAAATAAGTAATGTGATGTGTGAGGAAATTTCTGTATTTTCTGTGGATGGCATGAAATTTTAGATTATTGAAATACATGTTGGGGAAAAATGGATTATGCATGTTCATCTACTGTCTACCTAATTCTTGAGGAATTAAATGCCCTAGATTTTTCTATACCATGTGTATATGTATCAGTCCATGCCCTGAAATTTTGAGAATTTTTCCATGACTGTGGGATTTACTGAAATTTCTGTTTTGGAATTAGAAGACATGCGTAGAAATTGTAAAATTTACATTAAATTGTGTGCTGTGCAATAAATCAAGGGAAAATTTCTGTGATGATGATTATGTTAGGATCAGGGTTGTGAATGGTTAAATCTGATGTTCGTGTTATGTTCCATGTTAAAGTGAATTATGAATAGTGTGAAACTGAATATTTTAATTTCTGTAAATGTAATATGATTCAGAAAAATCTGAAAAATTGTATGTGCGATTATGAACCTTAAAATTGTCTGTGGTTAAAATCTCATGTTATTTTGATGACAGTAAGTATTGTTATGGATTTTTAATGTGAAAAATGACTATGTGAGCATGTTAGTTGTGACTTGATGTGATTCAGTAAATTTTAGTATGATTATATCTGTATTATGATTATTTGGTAGTTGCAACAGTGAGGTTAAAATCAGTGAATGAGGACTTATGTGTGTATGGAATATGAGAGAACAAGTGGTATAGGTGTGTGAAATGGTTAATGTGACAAGATAAACAAATATGCCCATAAGACACTGCCACCTTAGAGGCTTGGAGCTGTACTGTAGTAATGCCCCTACGGGAAAGCTCAATGCGTTATGTGATACCCTAGGAAAGGGTCTTGATAAAGTGTATACCCTGGCAAAGGGTCTTGTAAAATCCTGGAGGTGGACAAGTTCCACTGGTAATGGTGGGAAGGGCTTTCCCCGGTTTCTGCAGAGACTAAGACTTATCACTGTGCCGGTGATTAAGTAAGTGAATGCGAATGTGTGTGTTATGTGATCGTCTAATGGTGGTTTGGGCTGTGTCTTGGCATTAAGTGAAAATAAGTATAAGCGTGAATGAGAAAAGTGATATGTGTTCATAGCACAAGGTATGTGCAAGATATGTGTAAATGTGGCACATGTTACGTGCAAAAGTGAAATGATAAGAAGTGTGTGAATGTGAAAGAGGAAATAATGGGAAATGCGTGTAAGTGTTGTGTGATAAAACCAAAAGTGAGTGTATGTGAAAGCCAAGGTTTATCATATGGTCGTGTGTAATGAGAAAATAGTATAAGTATAAATGACAATAGTGTTAATTGATAGATTGTTTATTGATGTGTACGAATGTGTGTGTGTATGTGTTTATGTATAAATTGTCAATTGCTAAAAGTGATGTTACCATTAGTACCAAAATGTAAGTATATGCTTTCATATTCATGAAATTTGAATGATTGGATGCACATGTGTTTAGTATTATGTTGTATAGTTAAAAGTGATCCCTATGCAAAGGTAGTATGAATGTGATAAAATTTGTATAAAATCAGCAACTAAGTGTGAAGTAAATTGTTATGATTGCATGCTAAGTGAGTTAGGAATCATGCTAGGAGTGCTACCTATCTTGTATATGTTTCCATGGTTTAGTTGTGCAAACTTTACAATGACTTAGATAAAGCATGAAAACGTGTGAATGTGTATTTTACTCATGTTAACGACACCATGATGTTAGTAATCTTGTGTAGATTCTAGTTTTACATTTGTTTAGATAATTGTTTAATAGAATTTGTTTAGGTTATAGCATGATCATGTATGATTTAACTGCTGAAATCTTATTGTGTTAAGTGTTAGAAAGCATGTATATATTGAATCTTAAGTTACTTGCTGAGTCTATTGCATAGACTCACTCTTGCTAAACATTTTAGGAAATTAGCAGCGAAGGAGCTAGCAAGAATTGAAGTGGAGTTGGACTAAGGGATTGAAGAATTGTAATTTATATTTCATAAGTATGTAATGCTACAATTGAAAGTTGGATTTTTGTTCAAATGTACTTGGAGTCGGCTATGTATTTGGAACATTTCGCACTTATGTTATCTCTTGTTGAACTATACAGACTGTGGCTTGTGGATTTAAAAGTTGATGGAATACGATTTATTTAAATTCCGCTGCATTTATTCAATTCTATTTGTGTATATCTCAGCTCATTTGTTACTTGTTGGGGTATTCTCCCCTGTAGCGGCTTTCTCTCATCCGATGTGGGTTGGTATAACCGTACCGGATGGAAGTGGGTCGTTGCATGTTTACTCTCAACTCACTTGATCTCAGTCTAAAAGATGTTTTTATTTATTTGGAGTTGAAGAATATGGTAGTTTCTAGTTGATTGTTAGATGTATTATATCCCTCAAATCATCATTTTAATGACTCAAGTCACTGAATGTTCATATCCTGTTGGATGTTGTGTAAAACTTGAATTGTGTTGAATTTCTGTAAATATGACAAATGAATTTTTTAGCCTCTTAAAAATCCTTGAAATGATCATTCCACCCATTATTTATCATTTTAAAGGTGTTCCCAAGCTCACCAATTTTTCCCATTCTCATATCTTAAATTTTCATCAGGCCAGGTCGACACTACTCCATCTAGTGTCGACACACTTTATCTCAGGTCAACACTAACCTCACTGACCCCCTGCCAGAGTAACTTAAGCCGTGGGCGCTGGTTAAGGGTCAGATTGTACCTGCGGGGTATTGTACCTCCGAAAACCCCTTTTTGTTCTGCAGGTCGACCCGATGGCCGTCTTCCACCTTTGAATCCGGCGAGCACTTCACCTTCTTCCCTCCTCCAACCTATCCCTGTCCTTCTTCTTTCCTTCCTTCCTCTCCATCCTCTGCTATTCCACTCCATCTTGTTTCCATGGCACCCAAGCAGGCCCCTCGCCGTGGAGCAAGATCCAGGGCCACCGCTCGGCCCATTCAGGTGGAAGATGCACCTCCCACTGAGCGGAGAACCAAGAGGCGCCATGACCCTGCGGAGCAGCCAGGGCCTTCCTCTGCATCCCCTTCGTCTGCTAAGAGAGGTAGGACTTCCTCTGGTCGAGGTAGAGGATCAGAAAACCCTAGACGAAGAATCTTGGTTTCTTCTCCTGATGTGTCTGAGGAATCATCGTCCTCTTCATCTTCTGAGGCCACTCCTTCCAAGTCAGTTCATGAAGGAAAGATAATTTTGAAACCCAGGGCAGTCGATTTGACAGATACTCAGTTAGTAGCTGCATTTCCAGAAATTCGGAGTTTCTTCTCATTTCAGACTTGGTTACCTTTTATCTCTGAATTTCGAATTTTTTATCCTCGTCTTGTCCAAGAATTCTACATGAATTTAGAATGCACTGATGTCAGTTACAAATCTGAGGTCAAAGGTGTTGTGTTAGATATGTCCACAGCCTTAGTAGCCACCTTGTTTAAAATTCCAGATGAAGGAGCTGATTACCATAATTTTGAATTCAATCTTCATGAAGCTTACACTATGTTGACTGGATTGCAAGCTGATGAGTCTGATCCCAAGCAGACACATGTCACCAAGTTCAACACAAACACCTTTCCACCTGTGTTGAGACTTATCCATCACATCCTCCACCATCATAACCCCTCAAGGTGGTGGCAAGGATAGACTCACAGATATTCAAAGATTTGTGATATATTGCATGAAAAAGGACATAAAGGTCAATCTCCATGTCATAATGTACCAAATCATCTCTGAGACAACCAGGAAAGACCTCCATAGGTCTCTTCCCTATGCTTCCCATTTGACTTCTGTCTTCAAGCATTTTGGTGTGTCTCTAGCTAATGAGAAATCCAAGCAGATTCACAAATCCAATATTTACTGCTTCAAGCATGTTCAAAAATTTATGGGATTTAGGCTAGAGGGTGATCAGGTTAGGAGAGGGCCAGTTGTAGTTGAGGCCCTTGTGGTTCTAGAGGACCAGCCTCAAGCTCAAGAGGACCAGCCTCCAGCTCAAGAGGACCAGCCTCCAGCTCAAGAGGATCAGCCTCCAGCCAATGAAGGCCAGCTTCCAGTAAATGAGGATCAGCCTCATGTTGAGAATGAAGTTGATGTACCCCTGAATGCCCCAATTTCACCTCAACTTCAGCCCTCTTCCTCACTAAACCCTGACATGGAAATTCCCTCTTTTTCTCCACAACCTCAAGTTCAAGCCTCCACATCCTTTGGTGGACCTTCTGTTCCACAAGAGTTGTACTCTTTTCTAAATGAAAAATTTGATGCCTTGAACACTTCTATTCAGCAAATGACATAAAATTTTGAGTTGAAGGTACAGAGGTTAGAGAACACAATGTCTGCAAAGTTCATTGAGCAAAAAGCAGCCTCAGACCATGCAGTTCAAAGGTTTAATAGGCTGATTGGAACCCTGGCAGATGCTTCAATTGAGCTAAAAGAACATCAAGAGAAGTTGGAAACAGTTCTTCAGGGAATTTTGGCAAATTCCCAGGCTGATGTATTCAACACCAAAGAAACACTCTCTCAGATTTCTAAGACCAGATTATCCTTTGCTCATCTGGTAGATGACTTGGAGAGTATGAAGAACTTATCTGCTCATATTGATGAAGAAATGTCTGATCTGAAAAAGGAATTCAAAGCTTTGCACAGACATGGTGGGACAGCTGGTTCCTCTTCATCTTCTCAGCCCATCTCAGCTGACTTCAGTGGGCTTCAAGCAACCATGTCAGAGAATTCAGAAAGAATGGAACATCTCTTACATACCAGACTCTCAACTATCCAAGCTCAAATGAAGTTCAGTTTGATTTCTATGGAGAAAAGATTGACCGATATTGAGACCATCTTGCTACCCATTCCTCCTCCTCCTCCTTCCACCTAATGTCATTTCTTTTGATGATGTCAAAGGGGGAGAAGATAGCAAGAAAGAAAGATTGTAATGTCTTTTTGAAATGTGTTTTTGAAAGATTGTAATGTTCATATCTTTGAATGAAATGAATAGAAACTTTTGTGTCTTCAATGTGATTGAAAATTCTTTGAATGAATGTGAATGTGAATGTATGAATGCTTGTCAAGCTGCTTGACCTTTGTGTGAAAAGAGTTCATTTCTAGTAACATTGTGTCTTTCATGTGTGCAACTTTCAAATGTTACTAAAAAATGTTCAAAGGTCTTTGACAAGTATAAATAAAAGGAAATGAAACATCACTCAGTGCCAATCAATGTTTTTCAAACTGAGTGTTAAATAAACAAAAATGCTTAAAATCACATTTCATCGAAACTTCACTTTTATATGGATTTAATGTTGCCATCATCAAAAAGGGGGAGATTGTTGGGTTGAGTGTGAATACAATTCATTTCCCCTCATATTTTGATGATGACAAGGTGTGATTTTAATGCAAAATAATTGGAACATGTTAGATACATCACACATGAAATAACTATATTCAAAAAGCATGTTTCCAAACACATTTATCATTTATATTCATGATAATACATTTGACTAATGATTTATGTGTTTATTTCTCAGGGATAAACATTTATTGCAAGGGTAGTGTCGACACACCCCACACTGGTGTTGACACAATGCTCCAAGCCCTAAGCCAAAAGATGAAGAAATGGTCAACTAGTGTCGACACTAGACCAGAGCAGGTCGACACTAGAGACAAATCCCAGAGAAACAAATCAACAGACTTCTATCTCAGGTCGACACCAGATGCAGTCAGGTCGACACTAGAGAGCCTTCCCAGAAGGCCTGTTTTTCAGCTGACTACGGCAGGTCGACACTGAACTATCTCAGGTCGACACTAGATGCCTCTCCCAGGGAGCTGTTTTTCCCAGTCTGGGATAGTGTGTCGACACACCCTATGGGCAGGTTGACACACTCCGAAAACTTTGTGACTTAAAGTTTGTCCTGGACACGTGGCACCCTAGGGAATTGATGGATCGACCTTGGATCTTGTGCCCACGTACCCCAAGGGTACCTTTGGACTATTTAGGGTATAAATACCCTCCTATTGGCCATCCAACGTAAGAGAACCCTTTCAGAGCCTCCCAGAACTCTGTTGGCGGCAAGAAGAGTTCTCCTCCCTGCTCTTGCTCTCCTGGTGATTCCTCAAGCCAACTCTCATCTGTCCAAGCATGAGAAGTGGAGTTTGATCATTGAAGATGCAATTGGATCACTTCAAGGAAGCAGATCAAGTGGAAGCAATCGTTTGAGAAGACTTCAAGGAAGATCCCAAAGCTCAGAGTGCAGAGCATCGGCCAGGGACTTCAAGAACTCAAGCCTCTTCCCAATTCGATCTTCTACAAGGGAGTATAGTTGAAGAGCAAGGACTTTGAATACAATTTGTCATTTCTCTTTGTCTCTTCTGAGTCATTGTGAGATTGTGCAAGAGTTGCTGCATAAGTCTCATGAATGAACTCTTGTCAGACTAGATCTATTGCTAGAGGATCTGAGTCTTGTGTGTTTTTCTAGCAAGTTGTTTGTGAGCCTTTGCGCTAAGTGGTTTTGAGTCTTGTACTCAAGGTGTTGTTGAGCAGTCTTGCTCAGGGCTTTAAAGTAGTCTTACTCTAGAGGTTGTGTGAGTTGTAAACTCAGGTTGTTGGAGTTGTCAGACTCCAGTGGGTGTGGTGTAACCAAGTTGTTTAGTGGATCCTCACTGTGTGAGGGGTGGATGTAGGAATCACATGGTGTGATTTCCGAACCACCTAAAATCTCTGTGCATTGGTCTGATTGTGATTTGAATTTACCTTTCGTTAGATGCATGCATAGGATCGTTCAAATTCATCTAATCAACTTGTTCACACACTCTTTTTGCACAACTCACTCAATTTCTCTTCAGATCTGTGAAATTCATTTTTCAAAGTGTCTCTGATTCAAAGAGTTTTTCTAAATCGATTAAGCTTCCGCAATAGTTGGCATAGATCTATTCAACCCCCCTTCTAGATCTTGTCCACATCATTTCTCGATCCTTCACGGGGCTCAAATCACTAATATAAAAAAAACATAACTAAAAAGGATCAAAACACGTAACTCGGGAGTCTAAAATCTGAAATAGGGATCTGATCGGCGTGCCGTTCGCTCCGACATGACCAGTTGAGTGAAAGTGACGTGTGGGAACTAACAGAATCCTAATCGGATTCCCAGTTTGGGATCAGCGCTCAAATCACTAATATAAAAAAAACCTAAGTGTAAAGGATCAAAACACGTAACCCGGGGGTCCAAAATCTGAAATAGGGATCCGATCGGTGTGCCGTTCACTCCGACACGACTGGGTGGGTGAAAGTGACGTGAGAACTTACGGAATCCTAATCGGATTCCCGGTTTGGGATCGGCGTTCAAATCACTAATCTAAAAATAACCGAAGTGTAAAGGATCAAAACACGCAACCTGAGAGTCCAAAATTAGAAATAAAGATCCGATCAGTGTGCCGTTCACTCCGACACGACCAGGTGGGTGAAAGTGACGTGTGGGAACTGATGAAAACTTAATCGGATTCCCGATTTGGGTTCGGCGATCAAATCACTGGTAAAAAAAAACATAACTGAAAAGGATCAAAACACACAACCCGGGGGTCCAAAATCTGAAATAGGGATCCGATCTGTGTGCTGTTCATACTGACACGGCCAGGTGGGTGAAAGTGACGTGTGGGATCTGACGGAATCCTAATCGGATTCTCGATTTGGGTTCGGCGCTCAAATCAATAATCTAAAAAAAACCTGTGTAAAGGATGAAAACACGCAACCCGGAGGTTCAAAATCAGATATAGGGATCCAATCGGTGTGCCATTCACTCCGACATGACTGGGTAGGTGAAAGTGACGTGTGGGAACTGACGGAATCCTAATCAGATTCCGGGTGTGGGATCGGCACTCAAATCACTAATCTAAATAAAACCCATGTGTAAAGGATCAGAACACGCAACCTAGGGGTCCAAAATTAGAAATAGGTATCCGATCGGTGTGCCGTTCACTCCGACACAACCAAGTGGGTAATAGTGACGTATGGGAACTGACGGAATCCTAATCAGATTACCAGTTTGGGATCGACGCTCAAATCACTAATCTAAAAAAAACTTAAATGTAAAGGATCAGAACACGCAACCTAGGGGTCCATAATCAGAAATAGGTATCCGATCGGTGTACCGTTTGCTCCAACAAGACTGTTTGGGTGATAGTGATGTGTGGAAACTGACGGAATCCTAATCGGATTCCCGGTTTGGGATCTGCGCTCAAATCACTAATCTAAAAGAAACTGAAGTGTAAAGGATCAGAACACGCAACCTAGGGGTCCAAAATCAGAAATAGGTATCCGATCGGCGTGCCGTTCGCTCCGACATGATCGGTTGGTGAAAGTGACATGTGGGAACTGACAGAATCTTAATCAGATTCTAGGTTTGGGATCCGTGCTCAAATCACTAATCTAAAAAAAACCTAAGTGTAAAGGATCAGGACACGCAACCTAGGGGTCCAAAACCAGAAATAGGTATCCGATCGGCGTGTCGTTCACTCCGACATGACCGGGTGGATGAAAGTGACGTGTGGGAGCTGACGAAATCCTAATCAGATTCTCGGTTTGGGTTCGGCGCTCAAATCAATAATCTAATAAAAACCTAAGTGTAAAGGATCAAACACGCAACCCGAGGGTCTAAAATCAGAAATAGGGATCCGATTGGCGTGCCGTTCTCTCCGACACGACCAGGTGGGTGAAAGTGACGTGTGGGAACTGACGGAATCCTAATCGGAATCCCGGTTTGGGATCAGCGCCATAATCACTAATCTAAAACAAACGTAAGTGTAAAGGATCAAAACTCGCAACCCGGGGGTCCAAAATCTGAAATAGGGATTCGATCGGCGTGCCATTCGCTCTGAGGACTGGGTGGGTGAAAGTGACGTGTGAGAACTGTCGAAATCCTAATCGGATTCCTGGTTTGGGATTGGCGTTCAAATCACTAATCTAAAAAAACCTGTGTAAATGATCAAAACACGCAACCCGAGGGTCCAAAATTAGAAATAGGGATCCGATCGACGTACCGTTCTCTCCAACACGACCGGGTGGGTGAAAGTGACGTGTGGGAACTGACGGAAACTTAATCGGATTGTCGGTTTGGGTTTGGCGCTCAAATCACTAATTAAAAAAAACATAACTGAAAAGGATCAAAACACGCAACCCGGGGGTCCAAAATCTGAAATAAGGATCCGATCGATGTGCCGACATGACCGGGCGGGTGAAAGTGACGTGTGGGAACTGACGGTATCCTAATCGGATTCTCGGTTTGGGTTCGGCGCTCAAATCAATAATCTAAAAAAAACCTGTGTAAAGGATCAAAACACACAACCCGGAGGTTCAAAATCAGAAATAGGGATCCGATCGGTGTGCCGTTCACTCCGACAAGACTGGGTGGGTGAAAGTGACGTGTGGGAACTGACGGAATCCTAATCGGATTTCCGGTGTGGGATCGGTGCTCAAATCACTAATCTAAAAAAAATCCAAGTGTTAAGGATCAGAACACGCAACCTAGGGGTCCAAAATCAGAAATAGGTATCCGATAGGCGTGTCGTTTGCTCTGACATGACCGGTTGGTGAAAGTGACATGTGGGAACAGACGGAATCTTAATCGGATTCCCAGTTTGGGATTAGTGCTCAAATCACTAATCTAAAAAAACCTAAGTGTAAAGGATCAGGACATGCAACCTAGGGGTCCAAAAACAGAAATAAGTATCCGATCGGCGTGCCGTTCACTCCGACACGACCGGGTGGATGAAAGTGACATGTGGGAACTGACGAAATCCTAATCGGATTCTCGGTTTGGGTTCGGCGCTCAAATCAATAATCTAATAAAAACATGTGTAAAGGATCAAAACACGCAACCCGAGGGTCCAAAATAAGAAATAGGGATCCGATTGGCATGCCGTTCGCTCCGACACGACCGGGTGGGTAAAAGTGACGTGTGGAATTGACGGAATCCTTATCGGAATCCCAGTTTGGGATCGGCGCTCAAATCACTAATCTAAAAAAAACTTAACTGAAAAGGATCAAAACACGCAACCCGAGGGTCCAAAATCTGAAATAGAGATCTGATCGGCGTACCGTTCGCTCCGATACGACCGGTTGGGTGAAAGTGACGTGTGGGAACTGACGGAATCCTAATCGGATTCCTCGTTTGGGATCAGCGCCAAAATCACTAATCTAAAAAAAACCTAAGTGTAAAGGATCAAAACACGCAACCCGGGGGTCCAAAATCTGAAATAGGGATTCGATTGGCGTGTCATTCACTCCGATGACCGAGTGGTTGAATGTGACGTGTAGGAACTGACGGAATCCTAATCGAATTCCCAGTTTGGGATCGACGCTCAAATCACTAATCTAAAAAAAATCCAAGTGTAAAAGATTAAAACACACAACCCGAGGGTCCAAAAATCAGAAATAGAGATCCGATTGGTGTGCCGTTCACTCCGATACGGCCGGGTGGGTGAAAGTGACGTGTGGGAACTGACAGAATCCTAATCAGATTCTCACTTTGGGATCAGCGCTCAAATCACTAATCTAAAAAAAACCTGTGTAAAGGATCAGAACACGCAACCTAGGGGTCCAAAATCAGAAATAGGTATCCGATCGGCGTGCCGTTTGCTCTGACACGACTGGTTGGTTGAAAGTGACATGTGGAAACTGACGGAATCCTAATCGGATTCCCAGTTTGGGATCAGCACTCAAATCACTAATCTAAAAAAAACTTAAGTGTAAAGGATCATAACACGCAACCTAGGGGTCCAAAATCAGAAATAGGTATCCGATCGGCGTGCCGTTCGCTCCGACATGACCGGTTGGTGAAAGTGACGTGTGGGAACTGATAGAATCTTAATCGGATTCTCGGTTTGGGATCAGTGCTCAAACCACTAATCTAAAAAAACCTAAGTGTAAAGGATCAGGACATGCCCCATTGGGGTCCAAAATCAGAAATAGGTATCCGATCGGCGTGCCGTTCACTCCGACACGACCAGGTGGATGAAAGTGACATGTGGGAACGGACAAAATCCTAATCGGATTCCCGGTTTGGGTTCAGCGCTCTAATCAATAATCTAATAAAAACCTAAGTGTAAAGGATCAAAGCACACAACTCGAGGGTCCAAAATCAGAAATAGGGATCCGATTGGCGTGCTGTTCGCTCCGACACGACCGGGTGGGTGAAAGTGACGTGTGGGAACTGACGGAATCCTAATCGGAATCTCGGTTTGGGATCGGCGCTCAAATCACTAATCTAAAAAAACATAACTGAAAAGGATCAAAACACGCAAACCGGGGGTCCAAAATCTGAAATAGAGATCCGATCGGCGTACCGTTCACTCCGATACGACCAGTTGGGTGAAAGTGACGTGTGGGAACTGACAGAATCCTAATTGGATTCCCGGTTTGGGATCAGCGCCAAAATCACTAATCTAAAAAAAACCTAAGTGTAAAGGATCAAAACACGCAACCCGGGGTCGAAAATCTGAAATAGGGATTCGATCGGCGTGCCATTCGCCCCGACGACCGGGTGGGTGAAAGTGACGTGTGAGAAATCCTAATCGGATTCCTGGTTTTGGATCGACACTCAAATCATTAATCTAAAAAAAATCTGTGTAAAGGATCAAAACACACAACCCGAGGGTCCAAAAATCAGAAATAGAGATCCGATTGGTGTGCCGTTCACTCTAACACGACCGGGTGGGTGAAAGTGACGTGTGGAAACTGACAGAATCCTAATCAGATTCTCGGTTTGGGATCAGCGCTCAAATCACTAATATAAAAAAAACCTAAGTGTAAAGGATCAAAACACGTAACCTAGGGGTTCAAAATCAGAAATAGGTATCCGATCGGCATGCCGTTCGCTCCTACACGATCGGGTGGATGAAAGTGATGTGTGGGAACTGACGGAATCCTAATCGGATTCCCGGTTTGGATTTGGCGCTCAAATCAACAATCTAAAAAAAACGTAAGTGTAAAGGATCAAAACACGCAACCCGAGAGTCCAAAATCAGAAATAGGGATCCAATCGGTGTGCCATTCACTCCGACACGACCGGGTGGGTGAAAGGGACGTGTGGGAACTGACAGAATCCTAATCGGATTCCCGATTTGGGATCGGGGCTCAAATCACAAATCTAAAAAAATCATAATTGAAAAGGATCAAAACATGTAATCTGGGGGTCCAAAATCTGAAATAGGGATCCGATTGGCGTGCCGTTCACTCCGACATGACCGGGTGGGTGAAAGTGACATGTGGGAACTAACAGAATCCTAATCGGATTCCCAGTTTCGGATCAGCGCTCAAATCACTAATATAAAAAAACCCTAAGTGTAAAGGATCAAAACACGTAACCCGGGGGTCCAAAATCTGAAATAGGGATCCGATTGGCGTGTCGTTACTCCGACATGACCGGGTGGGTGAAAGTGATGTGTGAGAACTGACGAATCCTAATCGGATTCCTGGTGTGGGATCGCACTCAAATCAATAATCTAAAAAAAAACCTAAGTGTAAAGGATCAAAACACGCAACCCAAAGGTCCAAAATCAAAAATAGGGATCCAATCGGCATGCCGTTTACTCCGACACGACCGGGTGGGTGAAAGTGACTTGTGGTAACTGACGGAATCGGATTCTCGGTTATAGTTCGGCGCGCAAATCACTAATTAAAAAAAACATAACTGAAAAAGATCAAAACACGCAACCCGGAGGTCCAAAATCAGAAATAGGGATCTGATGAGCGTACCGTTCACTCCGAATGACCGGGTGGGTGAAAGTGAGGTGTGGGAACTGACAGAATCCTAATCGGATTCCCGATTTGGGTTCGGAGCTCAAATCAATAATCTAAAAAAACCTATGTAAAGGATCAAAACACGCAACCCGGGGGTCCAAAATGAGAAATAGGGATCCGATCGGTGTGCCGTTGACTCCAACACTATCGGGTGGGTGAAAGTGGCGTGTGGGAACTGACGGAATCCTAATCGGATGCTCGGTGTGGGATCGGCGCTCAAATCACTAATCTAAAAAAAACCAAGTGTAAAGGATCAGAACACGCAACCTAGGGGTCCAAAATCAGAAGTAGGTATCCGATCGACGTGCTGTTTACTCCGACATGACCAGGTAGGTGAAAGTGACGTGTGGGAACTGACGGAATCCTAATCGGATTCCCAGTTTGGTATCGGCACTCAAATCACTAATCTAAAAAAAACCTAAGTGTAAAGGATCAGAACACGCAACCTAGGGGTCCAAAATCAGAAATAGGTATCCGATCGGCGTGCCGTTCACACCGACATGACCGGTTGGGTGAAAGTGATGTGTGGAAACTCACGGAATCCTAATCGGATTCCCGATTTGGGTTCGGGGCTCAAATCAATAATCTAAAAAAAATCTATGTAAAGGATCAAAACACGCAACCCGGGGGTCCAAAATTAGAAATAGGGATCCGATCGGTGTGCCGTTTACTCCGACACGACTGGGTGGGTGAAAGTGATGTGTGGGAACTGACGGAATCCTAATCGGATTCCCAGTGTGCGATCGGCGCTCAAATCACTAATCTAAAAAAAACCCAAGTGTAAAGGATCAGAACACACAACCTAGGGGTCCAAAATTAGAAATAGAGATCCAATCGGCGTGCCGTTCGCTCCGACACGACCGGGTGGATGAAAGTGACGTGTGGGAACTCACGGAATCCTAATCGAATTCCCAGTTTGGGATCAGCGCTCAAATCACTAATCTAAAAAAAACCTAAGTGTAAAGGATTAGAACACGCAACCTAGGGTTCCAAAATTAGAAATAGGTGTTCGATCGGCGTGCCGTTCGCTCTGACATGATCGGTTGATGAAAGTGATGTGTGGGAACTGACGGAATCCTAATCGGATTTCCGGTTTGGGATCAACGCTCAAATCACTAATCTAAAAAAAACCTAGGTGTAAAGGATCAGAACACGCAACCTAGGGGTCCAAAATCAGAAATAGGTATCCGATCGGCGTGCCGTTGCTCCGACACGAACGGGTGGATGAAAGTGACGTATGGGAACTGACGGAATCCTAATCGGATTCTGGTTTGGGTTCGGCACTCAAATTAATAAACTAAAAAAAACCTAAGTTTAAAGGATCAAAACATGCAACCTGGGGGTCCAAAATCAGAAATAGGGATCCGATTGGCATGCCGTTCACTTCGACACGACCGGGTCGGTGAAAGTGACGTGTGGGAACTGACGGAATCCTAATCGGATTCCCGGTTTGGGATCGGCGCTCAAATCACTAATCTCAAAAAAATATAACGGAAAATGATCAAAACACGCAACCCGTGGGGTCCAAAATCTGAAATAGGGATCTGATCAGTGTGTCGTTCGCTCCAATACAACCGGTTGGGTGAAAGTGACGTGTGGGAACTGACGGAATCGTAATCGGATTCCCGGTTTGGGTTCGGCGCTCAAATCAATAATCTAAAAAAAACCCATGTAAAGGATCAAAACATGCAACCCGGGGGTCCAAAATGAGAAATAGGGATCCGATAGGTGTGCCGTTCACTCCGACACGATTCCTGGGTGGGATCGGCGCCACAAATCACTAATCTAAAAAAAACCCAATTGTAAAGATCAGAACACGCAACCTAGGGGTCCAAAATTAGAAATAGGTATCCGATCGGCGTGCCGTTCACTCCGACACAACCAGGTAGGTGAAAGTGACTAGTGGGAACTGACGAACTCCTAATCGGATTTCCAGTTTGGGATCGGTGCTCAAATCACTAAGCTAAAAAAAACCTAAGTGTAAAGGATCAGAACACGCAACCTAGGGGTCCAAAATCAGAAATAGGTATCCGATCGGTGTGCCGTTCACTCCGACACGACCGGTTGGGTGAAAGTGACGTGTGGAAACTCACGGAATCCTAATCGGATTCCCAGTTTGGGATCAGCTCTCAAATCACTAATCTAAAAAAACCTGTGTAAAGGATCAGAACACGCAACCTACGGGTCCAAAATCAGAAATAGGTGTCCGATCGGTGTGCCGTTCGCTCCGACATGACCAATTGGTGAAAGTGATGTGTGGGAGCTGGCAGAATCCTAATCGGATTCGCGGTTTGGGATCAGCACTCAAATCACTAATCTAAAAAAAACCTAAGTGTAAAGGATCAGAACATGCAACCTGGGAGTCCAAAATCAGAAATAGGTATCCGATCGGCGTGCCGTTCGCTCCGACACGACTGGGTGGATGAAAGTAACGTGTGGGAACTGACGAAATCCTAATCGGATTCTTGGTTTGGGTTCAGCGCTCAAATCAATAAACTAAAAAAAAACATAAGTGTAAAGGATCAAAACACATAACCCGAGGTTCCAAAATCAGAAATAGAGATCCGATTGGCGTGCCGTTCACTTCGACACGACCGGGTGGGTGAAAGTGACGTGTGGGAACTGACGGAATCCTAATCGGATTCCCAGTTTGGGATCGGTGCTCAAATCACTAATCTGAAAAAAACATAACTGAAAATGATCAAAACATGCAACCCGGGGGTCCAAAATCTGAAATAGGGATCCGATCAGTGTGCTGTTCACTCCAACACGACCGGTTGGGTGAAAGTGATGTGTGGGAACTGACGGAATCCTAATCGGATTCCCGGTTTGGGATCAGCGCTCAAATCACTAATCTAAAAAAAACCTAAGTATGAAGGATCAAAACACGCAACTTGGGGGTCCAAAATCTGAAATAGGGATTCAATCATCGTGCCGTTCGCTCTGACGACCGGGTGGGTGAAGGTGACGTGTGGGAACTGACAGAATCCTAATTAGATTCCCGGTTTGGGATCGACGCTCAAATCACTAATATAAAAAAAACCTGTGTAAAGGATCAAAACATGCAACCCGAGGGTCCAAAATCAGAAATAGAGATCCGATCGGCGTGCCATTCGCTCTGACACGACCGGGTGGATGAAAGTGACGTGTCGGAGATGACAAAATCTTAATTAGATTCCCGATTTGGGTTCGGCTCTCAAATCACTAATTAAAAAAAAACATAACTGAAAAAGATCAAAACACGCAACTCGGGGGTCTAAAATCAGAAATAGGGATCCGATCGGCTTGTCGTTCACTCCGAGTGGGTGAAAGTGACGTGTGGAAACTGATGGAATCCTAATTGGATTCTCGGTTTGGGTTTGGCGCTCAAATCAATAGTCTAAACAAACCTAAGTGTAAAGGATCGAAACACGCAATCTGGGGGTCCAAAATCTAAAATAGGGATCCGATCGGCGTGCCGTTTGCTCCTACATGACCCGGTGGGTGAAAATGACGTGTGGAAACTGACGGAATCCTAATTGGATTCCCGGTTTGGGATCGGCGCTCAAATCACTAATCTAAAAAAAACTAAGTGTAAAGGATCAGAACATGCAACCTAGGGGTCTAAAATTAGAAATAGGGATCCGATCGGCGTCTCGCTCACTCTAACACGATCGGGTGGGCGAAAGTGACATGTGGGAACTGACAGAATCCTAATTGGATTTCCGGTTTGGGTTCGGCGCTCAAATCACTAATCTAAAAAAAAACCTAAGTGGAAAGGATCAAAAATATTTTTTAATTAAACTTAGTGAATAATGATATGTTTTAAATTAAAAAATTTGAAAATAATGTTTGTATATTATTTTTTATTTATGTTTCTCATATTTATTTTTTTAATATAGGATCCTCTGGCACCTGACGATCATGATGCGGGGACAACGACACCTGACGATCATGAGGCGGGGACAGCGGACGATCTGGCAGACCTTTCTTGATTTTTATTTCTTATTATTGTGTATGATTTATATTTGTTGTGATTGATGTTTTTATGTTTGATTGTTATTTATTGTGGAATGTATGAGTATTTTAGCAGGTTTTGTAATTTATCATTGTTAATTTCACTATATTTTAAAAAAATAAGTTGCCTATTTCCGACGAATTTTCCGACGGATACTTTTCGTCGAAAATAATGTCGGGATACAAGACTGCCAACGGAATCTATCCGTTGGCAAAAGCGTCGGAAGTTCTGACATAATCTATCTGACAGAATATACCGACGGCGCTTTCGACGAATTTCTGATAGATTTTTTGTTGGGATGTGCCGACTAATTTTCCGACAAAAATTACCGACTACTTTTCGTCGGAAGATACCGACTAACTTTCTGACAGAACTTACCGACAACTTTTGGTCGGAAGTACCGACAGATTGCTGACGGATTTTTTCCCGTCGGTAATTTCTGACGGTATTTTTCCGACAGAAGGTTTCTGACGGTTGGTCGCCGGAAAGTTATCGGAAGGTGTGTTTTCCGACTGATTTCCATCGGCCTTCCGATGGATTCTGTCCGTCGGAAATCCAGCTTTTTCTTGTTGTGGAGGTTGGGAGAAAAACTTGAATGCAGGTTGTGCACCAAGTAGTTGCCCAGTTGGGCTATTAGTGTGGGCTCAAGGATGGATTTTCCCAGAGGGTTGGATGTGTCACGCCCTAATGTGGAACATCAGGATGAACATTTTGATAACGGTGCAAGCACGCTTGTTAGTCAAGCAATTAAACAAAAATAGCACCATTTGATGGACATAAAGGTAATAAAGGCCAATAATCAATTTTGGTTCCATCTATTTTATCACTTAATAGTCTATTACAACTACTAATCACAACAGTACTTAGGGCCCATTAGGACTAGAACATGCTTCAAAGAAAATAAGCTCTAACAGGACACTAGAAAATATAGCTCGATCTAACTATTGCTTGCTCTAGGATAAATAGGATGCTTGATCACTCTTTCCAATCCCCAAGCATCTCGTCGTGTTCATCCTCACTTGAAATAGATGTTGTTGGGGATCAGATAGGTGACTTTGGTAAAAGAACTACTCGATTGTGTGAATAGCAGCGGAATTAAAATGAGTAAAATACACAATTCGATCAAACTCAAGTGTAGTGTGTGAGTAGTGATTGAGAACAGTAAACCACACAACAAACCACAGTGCACTGAGAAATTTAAGGTGGTTCGGAGAACACAACTTGTGTCTCCTACGTCCACCTCCTCACGACGGAGGAACCACTAACACAAGTGCAGTACAAACAAGAGCGCGACGACTCTAACCTCTTTGAGTTCAACAACTCAAAGACCCCAGGAGATAGGCACAACGACCTACTCCAAATACCACTTGTGAATTTAGCAAATTCACAAGCCCTTGAGCACCACGGCTCAAGCACCAGAGCACAACGGCTCCAACCCAGAGCACTACGGCTTTGTATTTCAGATAGGATTCCAATCTTATTTCTGATCCATTGAATCAGTCTAAAGTCTGTGTTTGCTCTCAGTCTTGAGATAAATACACAAGTCTTTTATTCCTCCTGCATATTTCCTGCAGAAGCCTATTTCTGCATTGCCCCTCCTGTGTAGGGAAGACCTTTGAAAAGGCAGTCGTTGTACCCCTGAATAGGGAAGACTTGCTAAGGGAGCAAGTGGGTTTGTAGTACCTCTCAAGGGTGAGAGAAGGCTAATTAATTGGCAGTTAGTGGAAATCTCAAGTGGTTGGCTTGAGGACTAGATGTAGGACTTCCATGTGGGAAGGGCCGAACCAGGATAATCTCTTGTGCATTTCTGTGTGATTGATTTTCGCCAAGTTCACACTTGAATCACACACTACACACTAAGTACTAACTCTTCTATTTACTATTGTGCATCTCAGAAGAAATTTTTTTAAGAGGCAAGAAGCCTATTCACCCCCCTCTAGGACATCTAGTTTGCCAATTTTCGATCCAACAAGTGGTATCAGAGTGAGGTCTTCTCAGAAGAATCCAAGAGATTTGAGAAGAAATGGCATCCGAAGCTCACAACTATGAAGGTCAATCTATCACAAGGCCACCATTCTTTGATGGTGAAGATTACCAATACTGGAAGATGCGAATGGAGTGCTTCATCAGAGGTACTGACTTCGACTTATGGCAGGTAATAGAACAAGGTGACTTTCAAATCATTGGTGAAACTTCTACCTCTGGTCTTTCCATTGCAGATAAAAGAAATATGTCGTTAAATTACAAGGCAAAAATTTATCTTTGTTGTGCTTTGTCTAAAAGAGAATTTAGCAGACTTTCGGCATGTAAAACAACTAAGGAAATGTGGGATAAACTTCAAGTAACCTATGAAGGTACCGATAGGGTTAAACAAACAAGAATAGATATACTTGTATCCCAATATAAACAATTCAAAATGCTTCCTAATGAAAATATAACTCAAATGTATAACAGATTTTCAAACATAATTGTCAGAATAAGTTCTTTAGGAAAAGTCCTAACTAATGAAGAAACAGTTAGAAAAATCCTAAGATCTCTAACTAATGTATGGACCCCTAAAGTTACAGCCATAGAGGAAGCTCATGACTTATCACAATTATCTATTGATAAATTAATAGGATCCCTTATGGCTCATGAAATTAATCTGGAAAGGTTTTCTGAAAATTCAACGAAAAAGAAAATTTCAAATGCCTTGAAGATTGCAGATTCCTCCTCATCTGAAGACTCAAAGGAAAAATCAGATGACAGTGATGATGAGGCTATGCTTTCAAGAAAACTACAGAGAATTCTTGCAAAGAAGAAGAAGTTTGGCTCAAAAAGATTTTTTAAGAAAGATAAGAAGAAAGAGCTAACTTACTATGAGTGTAATCAGCCAGGACATTACAAATCTGAATGTCCAAAGCTTAATAAGAAGGATCAAGCAGAAAAATTCGGCAAAAAGAAAGGCAAGGAAAAGAAGTTCAGAAAGTTCAAAAAGAAGGCAATGGCAGCAACATAGGACAATGAAGAAGGAACCAGTTCAGAATCCTCCAGCTCAGAATCCGAAGAAGAAGAGAAGGCAAATCTAGCCCTCATGGCAGGACTAGAGCAGGTAAACTCAGAAACCTCCTTTACTTCATGTTCTGAATCCGATTCTGATAACCTTGAAGATGCCTTCAATGAACTTTATGAAAGATATAAGGCAGTAGTAAAACAAATAAAAATAGTTAAATTAAATCTACTGAACCAAGAAAAAGCTAACACCTTTCTTAAAAATGAAACAGAAAGGTTAAACAAAAGTTTAAATGAAATAAAAAAAACTAATGAATTGCTGTGCGAAGACTTAAAAAATAAAAATAGAAAAATCTTGAAAATTGAATCAAACCTTAAGGAACTTAAAGATGAAGAAAAATTGCAAGAAGAAAATGATTATCTAAAAACTACCATAGAAAAGATTTCTAATTGCAAAACTTCTTTATTTGTTAAATTAAAAGGTTCTAGAATAGGAAAGAAGAAATATGGATTAGGATACACACCTCCACAAAATGAAGAAAACATCATTCATCCTCAAGTGTATCCAACCCCTAAATTTGTAGCAGAAAAGAAAGTCAAAAATCCCAAAAAGGTAAATCAGTATGTGTACAAACAAAAACAGAAATCCAACAATTTTGCATATATGAAGAATGCTTTTGATTTATGCTGTAGTCACTGTAATCAATTAGGACACACAGTAAGTATGTAGCGACCCTCATTATACCGGTACAGTTATACCAACCCACGTCAATATAATGAACGTTGCCACAGTGGGACATTTACCCAACAATAACATTCAACTGAGATACACGTGAATATAAGAACAGAGTAGCGGAAGTAAAAGAACCACTGTCTTCATTTCATTCATCATCCACATTTAACATACATGATTCAATTGAATTTAAAGAGCTAAAGTCCACATAATCCATATAGAAGAAGTGCTAAGATAAAAATTCATAGTTTGTCCAAGTTTACATGATAGTTCTAATACAATGCCTTAATTACATACATCAAAATGTCAAAATGTCACAACTAAGCTCCACCAAGCTAGCTACTCCCCGCGCTCGGAGTCGCTCTCCACGGTCTCCTCCAAAGGTGTGTCACCTACTACACCTGTACGCCGAAGCAAGTAATGAGTCTAAAAGACTCATCAAATAACACTACATCTATCACACATGCACATATCATAGTAGGTTTTTACATACCATTTACAAGACACAATATGTAGCATGCGTGACATTGAAATTAACAACCTATCATGGTAATTCTATTAATGAAACACATGATTCTTGCTTTCAAATTTCCTAAATTAAAATCTCCTATCACATGCTCTCTAATCATTCCAACACATGAAAGTTCTACTTTCAATTAAGCTAAAACATGAAAGCAATCTAGCATGATTAGCTCGCATACATGAAAGAAAACATTGCTAACATGGTTACTACTCATTCTTACACATGCACATAACCATTTTACATGCTTTAAGCTTGCTGTTTCGACATGGTTTAACACTTTACAATCTAACACATGAAAGCTATGTTCTCATTCAAACCGCAACGTGAGAGTAAACACACATGGAATGGTTTACACATAAGTAAGGATTGTCCCTAGCATGGATTCTATGCATTGTACACATATAGCACATGATCATAACCATATTTATGTTGCTGTTCTAACATGATTTCAGATCATCCTATCATGTATTTCAATTTCACATCCTCACATTTTGGTTTCACATTTTTACACAATTTCTAATTCACATACTTCACACTTCACACATTACATTTACACATTGTTCACATTCACAATTTTACACATGAACACATTCACATTTCACATTCACGTATTTAGTGCCGTGACACATAGTCCAAACCACCATAAGAAGGACACATCACATCACATACACATAGACGCCACCTAGGCAATATAGTGACGACTCTTAGACTGAGCAGACCAGAAGAACAAGTCTCCACCCTAACCAGTGGTACTTGTCCACCTCCATGATTTCATCCTAATGCCCTTAGGTTCACAACACATTGAACCTTCTCATGGGGACTTTTCCATGATACAGTTCCACTGCCCTCTATGGAAGCAGTGTCACACTTGACACAGTCTTACACATTTCACATTTACCGATTTTTAACACATACTCTTACGCATGACACTCACATCTCATTCATTCTCTCATTCACAACATGACTCTGTTTTCCCCTAATCATGCCACTACAGATGACAGAAATTAACATTAAGGAAGTTTCACAATCAGGTTGGGTTACACAGAAATTAAATCATTTCACAATGGCATGCATTAATTTCATGTTTTTACATGGAAAATTTATATTGCATTGTATAGTTGTCCAAATGACCTGAGAATTTAACCACATGCTGATTTCGGGTTTAGGACCCCACATGAAAATTTTCACATTTTTCTGATCCAAAAATGCAATTGCAGAAAATTTAACATAAATTCCCGTATTATTCGAAATTCAATTTATCATGGTGTATAACATAAAAGTTCAGTTTAATAGATCATAACCCTGAACCCAATATACACAATACCATGGGAAATTTCCTCGGATTTATTTCACAACACACGATTTACTGGAAATTTAACAAATCCTACACATGTTTTCTATTTCCCAAGCATAATTTTTTCAGTAAATCACATTGACATGGGAAAATTCCAGAAAATTCAGAGTAGAGACTGACGTATATAGACATGGTTCAACGAGATTAGGGCATCATAATTTCCCACAGATTATTAGGATCATGGGTGAACTTACATGGCCATTCTTCCACATGCATTTTAAAATAAACAATAACTCAACCATCCACAAAATAAATGCACAACCATTCTCCCACACATTCCAACATTCACATTACGTAGCATAATAGGTTTACAATATATCCTCATCGCAAAACACATCAAAAGTAATCATATATAAGGAGAGAACAGTTCACTGTTCTGTTCAGACGAACTTAACGGCAAGCCATGGCTGTTAATGGAGACTGACGGCAAAATCGCTGGACGCACACTGGAGATCTTGGCATCAAGGCATTGACGCCAAGTTCCTGTCTGTGCAGGAACACAGACCGAGCTCCAAATAACAAGAAGAATGGGGGATCTAGGACACGAGGAAAAATACATAAAAATGATAAAACCCTACTTGACATCTACATGGACGATAGGGGTAGGTTACTTGCCTTCCAAAAATCTCCAGAAGGATCAAAGATGGCGGTGAAGCTCTCCTTGGGCAGTCCCAAGAAGCTTCTAAGAAAGCCTTCCTCCGGGTTCTTGAGCAAGCTCCACAGCAGGTCGAGGTTGTGGATGCCTTCCTCGATGCTCCAACTACCTCCTTGTCGTGGTAGATGGCCGGAACAAGCTTCAGATCGCCGGATTAAAGGTTGCAAAGGTGGGGTTTTGCTCACAGTAGTTAGGGCTTTTCTCTATCTCTCAAAAGAGGTCAAGAGAGGGGTTTTAGGGTTGCATTCGGGTTCAGATATAGGAGAGAGGCCTCTCCTGTCCCGCAGAGTTGATGTGAACCCTTTCAGACCGTTGGGGACAGCTCTCCAATGGGTGAGCTAGCTTGCTCCCAGAAATCCGGCTCTGCAATGCATGCAGGTCAGAGAAATTAGCGTCCACATCGCTGGACGCTGGACTTAGTGTTGGCGTCCATATGGTTGACGCCGACACAACACAAACGTCTATTGATCTTGACGCCAAGTTGGCCTTCGGCCAGAACTCAAAAACATGGATAAACCATGCACAACTTATACCTATATACGTGCCATGCATATGTATTATCATGTACACACTACCACCATGCATTTCATACATTATTTACAACTAATTATACAGATGCATACATAAGTATAAATAGTTAATACATACGTAGATATGTACATCTATGCATACACAACATGACTTATTTACACAAAATTAAAATAATGCAACAAAATTCGAGGGCCTTACACCCTCTCCCCCTTAAAGAAACTTCGTCCTCGAAGTTAGAACGACACTACTCAAACAAAAGGGGATACTTCTTCTTCATCGCATCCTCAAGCTCCCAAGTAGCCTCCTCTCGTGAGAAGTTCCGCCATAGAACTTTCACCGACGCAATACTCTTGTTCCAGAGATGCTGAACCTTCCGGTCAAGAATAGCTACTGGTTGCTCGACATACGACAGATCTGGCTGAATCTCCACTGGCTCATGACTAATCACATGAGACGGATCTCGGACATACTTCCTGAGCATAGAAACGTGGAAGACGGGATGAACACTAGCTAGAGCTGGGGGTAAAGCTAGCTCATATGCCACGCTGCCCAATCGCTGGAGAATCTCATACGGGCCAATGAATCTGGGGCTCAGCTTACCATGCCTGCCAAACCTGACGACACCTCGAGTAGGTGATATCTTTAAGAAGACATGATCACCCACCTCGAACTCAAGATCCTTCCTCCTGTTGTCGGCATAGCTCTTCTGCCTATCCTGAGCCGCAACAAGCCTCCTCCTGATAAGCTGGATCTAATCCGAAGTCTCCTGAACTAACTCCGGACCGATCAGCTGCCTATCACCGGTCTCCTCCCAACATAAGGGAGATCTGTAGGGCCGACCATACAATGCCTAAATGGAGCCATACCAATACTCACATGAAAGCTGTTGCTGTATGCGAACTCCACAAGAGGTAAATGACACTCCCAATCATCCTTCCAATCCAATACACACGCTCTCAACATATCCTCGAGCGTCTGGATAGTCCTCTCGGACTGTCCATCAGTCTGGGGATGAAACACCGAACTGAGCTTCAGCTCCGATCCTAACGCATGCTGAAGACCCTTCCACAACCTCGAAGTAAATCTCGGATCTCGATCCGAAATGATCGACTTCGGCACACCATGCAATCTAACCACACTACTAACATACAATCTAGCTAAACTCTCTACTGACTGCTTCTTCTTCATAGGCAAGAAATGAGCCGTCTTCGAGAATCTATCTACAACTACCCAAATCGAGTCGTTGCCCCTTCTAGATCGAGGCAAACCTGAAACAAAGTCCATCGTGACAGCTTCCCACTTCCAAACTGGAATCTCCATCCTTTGCATAAGGCCGGATGGTCGCTGTCGCTCGGCCTTCACTTGCTGGCATACTAAACACCGGGATACATAATCCGCTACATCCTTCTTCATGCCGGACCACCAGAAGGATCTCTTCAAATCCTGGTACATCTTCGTGTTACCCGGATGAATAGAGAATCACGATCTGTGAGCCTCCGCTAACACATGCTCACGGACATCTACCAAATCAGGGACACAAACACGGTGATGGAATCTAATTACACCGTCCTCATCACGAGCAATGCCTGCCTTGCCCACTAGCTCTAAGAGTCTAGGGTCGGCTTTCTGTTGCTCGATCACCTCATCCAAAACCGAGGACCTAAGAGATAACTGAGCTACAAAAGCCTGGCATAGCGATGGCTCTAACTCAGTCAACGCGCATGCCGCATCCTCCAACATCTTCCAATCCTGCTGGAGAAATGGCCTCTTTCTACTCAGAGCATCCGCTACGACATTCACCTTTCCAGGGTGATACTGAAGGTCGAAGTCATAGTCCTTTAAGAACTCAATCCATCTTCTCTGCCTCAGGTTCAATTCCTTTTGGGAGAAAAGATACCTCAAGCTCTTGTGGTCGGTAAACACCTCAAATCTGACACCATAAAGATAGTGCCTCCAGATCTTTAGTGCATGAACCACTGCTGCGAGCTCCAAGTCATGAGTCGGATAGTTCTTCTCATGCTCCTTCAACTGACAAGAAGCATAAGCCACTACCCTTTCCTGCTGCATTAGCACACAGCCTAAACCAATCCGAGTCGCATCCGTGTAGATAGCAAAACCTTCTACACCGCTCGGTAAGACTAACACCGGAGCTGACGTGAGCTTAGTCTTCAACAATTGAAAACTACTCTCACACTTTCGGACCAAACAAACTTCACTCCCTTTCTGGTGAGCTGAGTCAAAGGGGCGGCGATGGATGAAAATCCCTCAATAAATCGCCGATAGTAACCCGCTAAACCAATAAAACTACGAATCTCCGAAGGGGTCTTGGGAACCTCCCAATCCATAACTGCCTGGACCTCTGCTGGATCCACTGCTACACCAGCACCGGAGATAACATGCCGAGGAAATTAACCTCGCGCAACCAAAAATCGCACTTGCTGAACTTAGCATACAGCTTGTGCTCACGAAGAACCTCTAATACTACTCTCAAATCCTGATAGTGTGTGGCCTCATCTGGAGAGTAGACCAGCACATCATCAATAAACACTACGATAAAGCTATCTAAATACGGCCTAAACACCCTGTTCATGAGATCCATGAACGCTGCAGGGGCATTGGTCAATCCGAAAGGAAGAACCAAAAACTCATAATGTCCATAACGGGTTCTAAACGCCGTCTTGGACACATCCTCACTCAGAATCCTCAACTGATGATAACCAGATCGCAAATCAATCTTAGAAAAGACTGATGCATCTTGCAACTGGTCAAACAAATCATCAATACGAGGTAAGGGATACCTGCTCTTCACAGTCACTTGGTTCAGCTTTTTGTAATAAATGCATAACCTAAGTGACCCGTCTTTCTTCTTGACGAATAATACAGGTGCGCCCCAAGGGGAAACGCTAGGGCAAATAAATCCCGTATCAAGCAACTCTTGCAACTGCCTCCTTAACTCGGCTAACTCCGCAGGTGCCATCCGATATGGAGCCTTCGAGATAGGAGAGGTGCCCGGAAGCAACTCTATGGTAAACTCTATCTCTCTATCCGGTGGCAATCCAGACAAGTCATCAGGAAAGACATCTGGAAAATCCTGCACTACCTCAATCTCTGCAAGAGAAGGTGACTCATCAGCCTCTGGCACTAACACCACGCTGGCAAGAAAAGCGTCACAACCCTTGTTTACCATGCGCATCGCCTTCATGGCAGAGATGACTAGCTTTCCCGCCAAGTTCCTTGGCAAGGGATGAGAGAACTCGTCCTCACCAGGAATGCAGAAAACAATCCTCTTCCGACGACAATCTACTAACGCATAGTGCTCCTCTAGCCAATCCAGACCAAGAATAGCATCATAGTCCTTCATCTTTAGCAAGAAGAAACACCCTTCTAGGACTCTATCCTCAATGCACACAGGTAACGACGGAATGCACTTCCTAGTCGATACCGTACCCGCAGGGGTGTGCACAGACAAAGGGACCTCTAAATCCTCAGACTCTACACCTGACTCTAGGGCTAACTGCCTAGCGAACCGCTCAGAAATGAACGAGTGAGTAGCACCCGTATCAAACAAAACCCGAGCGTGCACTCCTAGAAGCAAAACCGTACCTTCGGTGACATGCTCCGCCTGCTCGGCGTCCTCGCGCGCTAAAGCAAACACTCGAGCTGGGGCTCGAGGTCTTCCTGGTCTTCCTGTAGCTGGCGCTGCTGCCGCTACTGCTGGGGCTGGCGCTCCGCACTGGACTCCCTGCTGAAGTCTCGGACAATCCTTGATCTTGTGGTCTCTACTTCCGCACTTCAAGCACTTTCCCGTAATCATCCAACACTCAGAACCACCATGTGTCCTCCTACAGTGGGGACACTCTTTCTTCACACCAGAGGAACATACAGAAGGTACCTGAGTACTGCCGACTGCTACTGATCGCTGCTGTGTCGGGTACACCGCTTTCTTCTTGTCCTGCCGCTGGAACGTGGCTGCAGGTCTCTTTTGCGAAGCCTTCTTCTCTTCAAGGTATTGCTCCATCTCACCCTCCTGTCTGCAAGCAGCGCTGAGGGCCTCGTCCAAAGTGCGGTGGTCAAACGCCACGAGCCTCGTCCTCAGTGATGGCTTCAGGCCCATCACAAACTTTTTTGTCTTCCTGCGCTCGTCTGTCACGATATGAGGTGCATATTAGAGAGTTCAGAAAATCTTGCCTCATATTCTAGCACGGTCATGGAGCCTTGAGCCAAGGAGAGGAACTCCTGCTCCATCCGATCTTGAATATGCTCGGGGACGAACTTGGCCCGAAAGAGTCTCACGAACTCGTCCCAAGCAACATCAATAGCTCCGTCCTCAAACTGGGTACGCAGCAATGAATCCCACCATACATCAGCTCTTTCCTGCAGTACATCGTTCATAAGTACCATCTAAACAAATCTAACTTAACAAAACATACAAGCATATAAACTAAAGCATACCTGTAGCATGTAGGTGGCTAATGTGACCTTATCCTCATTTGCACACCTGATGGCTCAGAAGATCTTTTCTATCTCCCTCATCCAACTTTTTGCCAACAATGGGTCGCTCTCCCCTTAAAAGAGGGTGGCAACATCCTCTTGAATCTTTCCATGGTAGAAGGTCCACCATGGTCCTGAGCTGGTACTTGAGCCTGCTACAGTACACAGCAAGCAATACACAATCAAAATAATATCGCATAAGCAAATAAAACAGAATATTAATCATTTTATTAGTCTAACCTGAGCCTCCAACTGTGCATGGAGTGCTGCCTGAGTATGAGCCTGCGTCTGCATGGCTTGCACCAGACCTTGCATGAATACTCCATAATCCACAGGCGGCGATGGGGGAAGTACAGGACCCTGCGGTGTCGGGGCCTGCTGCTCCGCCCGCTCCTCAGGTCTCGGCTCGTCCTCACGGGCCGGCGCTCCGCCACGCCTACCTCTCGAAGCCATGGCTGTAATAAATCTCAGCCACCATTAGCTAGGTTACTAAGTTTTCTAACCATTTTCTTATCTCATTTCCACTTCTTATTAGTGTTTTCTACACATGTGGACATACTTAGCATGCAATGGGGATGAAGACATGTATATATATTCATGTGCAATCTCAACCGGTTGCTCTGATACCAATCTCTGTAGCGACCCTCATTATACCGGTACGGTTATACCAACCCACGTCGGTATAGTGAACGTTGCCACAGTGGGACATTTACCCAACAATAACATTCAGCTGAGATACACGTGAATATAAGAACAGAGTAGCGGAAGTAAAAGAACCACTATCTTCATTTCATTCATCATCCACATTTAACATACATGATTCGATTGAATTTAAAGAGCTAAAGTCCACATAATCCATATAGAAGAAGTGCTAAGATAAAAATACATAGTTTGTCCAAGTTTACATGATAGTTCTAATACAATGCCTAAATTACATACATCAAAATGTCACAACTAAGCTCCACCAAGCTAGCTACTCCCCGCACTCGGAGTCGCTCTCCACGGTCTCCTCCAAAGGTGTGTCACCTACTACACTGTATGCCGAAGCAAGTAATGAGTCTAAAAGACTCAGCAAATAACACTACATCTATCACACATGCACATATCATAGCAGGTTTTTACATACCATTTACAAGACACAACATGTAGCATGCGTGACATTGAAATTAACAACCTATCATGGTAATTCTATTAATGAAACACATGATTCATGCTTTCAAATTTCCTAAATTAAAATCTCCTATCACATGCTCTCTAATCATTCCAACACATGAAAGTTCTACTTTCAATTAAGCTAAAACATGAAAGCAATCTAGCATGATTAGCTCGCATACATGAAAGAAAACATTGCTAACATGGTTACTACTCATTCTTACATATGCACATAACCATTTTACATGCTTTAAGCTTGCTGTTTCGACATGGTTTAACACTTTACAATCTAACACATGAAAGCTATGTTCTCATTCAAACCGCAACGTGAGAGTAAACACACATGGAATGGTTTACACATAAGTAAGGATTGTCCCTAGCATGGATTCTACGCATTGTACACATATAGCACATGATCATAACCACATTTATGTTGCTGTTCTAACATGATTTCAGATCATCCTATCATGGATTTCAATTTCACATCCTCACATTTTGGTTTCACATTTTTACACAATTTCTAATTCACATACTTCACACTTCACACATTTACATTTACACATTGTTCACATTCACAATTTTACACATGAACACATTCACATTTCACATTCACGTATTTAGTGCCGTGACACATAGTCCAAACCACCATAAGAAGGACACATCACATCACATACACATAGACGCCACCTAGGCAATATAGTGACGACTCTTGGACTGAGCAGACCAGGAGAACAAGTCTCCACCCTAACCAGTGGTACTTGTCCACCTCCATGATTTCATCCTAATGCCCTTAGGTTCACAACACATTGAACCTTCTCATGGGGACTTTTCCATGATACAGTTCCACTGCCCTCTATGGAAGCAGTGTCACACTTGACACAGTCTTACACATTTCACATTTACCGATTTTTAACACATACTCTTACGCATGACACTCACATCTCATTCATTCTCTCATTCACAACATGACTCTGTTTTCCCCTAATCATGCCACTACAGATGACAGAAATTAACATTAAGGAAGTTTCACAATCAGGTTGGGTTACACAGAAATTAAATCATTTCACAATGGCATGCATTAATTTCACATTTTTGCATGGAAAATTTATATTGCATTGTATAGTTGTCCAAATGACCTGAGAATTTAACCACATGCTGATTTCTGGTTTAGGACCCCACATGAAAATTTTCACATTTTTCTGATCCAAAAATGCAATTGCAGAAAATTTAACATAAATTCCCGTATTATTCGAAATTCAATTTATCATGGTGTATAACATAAAAGTTCAGTTTAATAGATCATAACCCTGAATCCAATATACACAATACCACGGGAAATTTCCCCGGATTTATTTCACAACACATGATTTACTGGAAATTTAACAAATCCTACACATGTTTTCTATTTCTCGAGTATAAATTTTTCAGTAAATCACATTGACATGGGAAAATTCCAGAAAATTCAGAGTAGAGACTGACGTATATAGACATGGTTCAACGAGATTAGGGCATCATAATTTCCCACGGATTATTAGGATCATGGGTGAACTACATGGCCATTCTTCCACATGCATTTTAAAATAAACATAACTCAACCATCCACAAAATAAATGCACAACCATTCTCCCACACATTCCAACATTCACATTATGTAGCATAATAGGTTTACAATATATCCTCATCGCAAAACACATCGAAAGTAATCATATATAAGGAGAGAACAGTTCACTGTTCTGTTCAGACGAACTTAACGGCAAGCCATGGCCGTTAATGGAGACTGACGGCAAAATCGCTGGACGCACACTGGAGATCTTGGCATCAAGGCATTGACGCCAAGTTCCTGTCTGTGCAGGAACACAGACCGAGCTCCAAATAACAAGAGGAATGGGGATCTAGGACACGAGGAAAAGTACATAAAAATGATAAACCCTACTTGACATCTACATGGACGATAGGGGTAGGTTACTTGCCTTCCAAAAATCTCCAGAAGGATCAAGATGGCGGTGAAGCTCTCCTTGGGCAGTCCCAGAAGCTCCCAAGAAAGCCTTCCTCCGGTTCTTGAGCAAGCTCCCAACAGGTCGAGGTCGGGGATGCCTTCCTCGATGCTCCAACTACCTCCTTGTCATGGTAGATGGCCGGAACAAGCTTCAGATCATTGGATTAAAGGTTGCAAAGGTGGGGTTTTGCTCACAGCAGTTAGGGCTTTTCTCTATCTCTCAAAAGAGGTCAAGAGAGGGGTTTTAGGGTTGCATTCGGGTTCAGATATAGGAGAGAGGACTCCCTGTCCCGCAGGGTTGATGTGAACCCTTTCAGACCGTTGGGGACAGCTCCCCAATGGGTGAGCTAGCTTGCTCCCGGAAATCCGGCTCTGCAACGCATGTAGGTCAGAGAAATTAGCGTCCACATCGCTGGACGCTGGACTTAGTGTTGGCGTCCATATGGTTGACGCCGACACAACACAAACGTCTATTGATCTTGACGCCAAGTTGGCCTTCGGCCAGAACTCAAAAATATGCATAAACCATGCACAACTTATACCTATATACGTGCCATGCATATGTATTATCATGTACACACTACCACCATGCATTTCATACATTATTTACAACTAATTATACAGATGCATACATAAGTATAAATAGTTAATACATACGTAGATATGTACATCTATGCATACACAACATGAATTATTTACACGAAATTAAAATAATGTAACAAAATTCGAGGGCCTTACAAAGCACATTCACCACTAGACATTTAAGATGGATTCCTAAAACTAACCTTCAAGGACCCAAGAAAATTTGGGTACCAAAAGTTACAACCTGATTTTGTTTGCAGGGTCGGCTGAGGGCATCCAAATGGTATTTGGATAGTGGATGCTCAAGGCATATGATAGGAGATAGGAAGTTATTCACAAATTTTAGAGAAGAAAGTGGTCAAGTCACTTATGGTGATAATGGGAAAGGAAAAGTACTAGGATGTGGAACAATTAGTACTAAGGAAAGGAATCTAATTGAAGATGTGTATGCAGAAGGTTTGAAGCATAATCTGATAAGTATCAGTCAATTATGTGATTGAGGGCATACAGTAAATTTTCAGAATGATAAGTGTATCATCTAGAAAGAAAATAAGATAGAACCTATACACTTTTTCAGAATTAAGAGAAGTAAACTTATGTCTTGCAACAATCAAAGTGAATAGTCTGAGTTGTGGCACAGAAGGCTAGGTCATGCAAGCACTTCAGTGATCAAGAAATTAATAAAACATGATCTGGTTGAAGGTCTTCCTAGAATGAAAATCAAGAAATCTAGAGTTTGCTCAGCTTGTGCAAAAGGAAAACAAACCAAGACCTCATTTCAGTCCAAGACAATTGTTACAACTTCCAAGCCTTTGGAGTTAATTCACATGGATCTGTTTGGACCTATAAGGATAGTCAGTCTTGGAGGAAAAGTTTATGGCTATGTATTAGTTGATGACTACTCAAGATACACTTGGGTGTCTTTTCTAGAAGCCAAATCAGAAGCATTTCAAGCATTTCTGAAGTTCAGTAAGATAGTTCAGAAAAATCAAAAATTTCAGATTACAAGCATCGGATCTGATCATGGAGGAGAATTCAAGAATGAAGAATTCATGAAGTACTGTGAAGAAAATGGAGTTGAGCACAACTTCTCAGCACTAAGAACACCTCAGCAGAATGGAGTAGTAGAAAGAAAGAACAGGACACTGCTGGATATGACCAGAACAATGCTAAATGAGTATAATTTACCAAAATATTTCTGGGCAGAGGCAGTCAATACAGCCGCTACATCATCAACAGGTGCATGATCAGACCCATTCTAAAGAAGACTCCTTATGAACTCTACAAGGAAAAGAAGCCCAACATCAGTCATCTTTGACCTTTTGGCTGTAAGTGCTTTATCTTAAATAATGGTAAGGATAATCTAGGGAATTAGATGCTAAAAGTGATGAAGGTTTTCTATTAGGATATATTTCAAAACCTAGAGGTTATAAAGTATTCAATAGAAGGACATTAACCATAGAACAATCTGTGCATATACTATTTGATGAAACTAATCCTTCTATCAAAAGGATAGAAGAAGAAGAATGTGTTGATGATCTTTGCAGGGACTTAGAAAAGACTTCTCTTGAAAAATAAGGTAAAGATGAAGAAATGGAAGATCCCCCATTAGAAGATCTTCAACAGCTAGAAGAACCACAAGAAGGGCTACCTAGAGACTTAAGGTATCACCAGGATCATCCTAGAGAAAACATCATAGGTAATCCTCAAGATAGAGTAAGAACAAGAGGTATGCAAATTTCTTGTGACTTTTCTGCTTTAGTTTCTCAAATAGAGCCTAAGACAATCAATGATGCTCTGGGAGATGAATCTTGGATGCTTGCTATGCAAGAGGAACTTAATCAGTTCCAACGTAGTGAGGTTTGGACTCTTGTACCTAGAACTACTGACCATCTAGTTATTGGAACCAGATGGGTTTTCAGAAACAAGATGGATGAATCAGGGGTGATTACTAGAAACAAAGCCAGACTTGTTGCTCAAGGATATTCCCAAGAGGAAGGCATAGACTTTGATGAAACGTATGCTCCAGTAGCTAGATTAGAGGCAATCAGAATCTTATTAGCCTATGCTTGTTCTCTTAATATAAATTTATTCCAAATGGATGTTAAAAGTGCATTTCTGAATGGTTTTATTAAAGAAGAAGTATATGTTGAGCAACCACCTGGTTTTGAAGATACTACTTATCCTAATCATGTTTTCCGTTTAAAGAAAGCACTATATGGTCTGAAACAAGCTCCAAGAGCTTGGTATGAAAGATTAAGTGCTTATCTTATATCACATGATTTCATAAGAGGTAGAGTAGATATTACACTATTTATAAAAAAAAATTCAGATGGAATCTTAATTGTGCAGATCTATGTTGATGACATTATCTTTGGCTCTACTAATGAATCACTTTGTAAATCTTTGAAAATTTGATGCAAAGTGAGTTTGAAATGAGCATGATGGGTGAACTAAATTATTTTCTTGGGTTGCAAATTAAACAAACCAAGGAAGGAACTCACATTTGGCTCTACATTTCAGATCTACTTTCCAAGTATGGTTTTGACAAGTGTAAGCCTTAGGCACACCCATGAGCTCAATATTAATTAGATAGTGATCCTCTTGGTAAAAAGGTAGATCAAAAGATCTATAGAGGAATGATAGGTTCACTGCTCTATCTTACAGCTAGCAGACCAGATATAATGTTCAGTGTTTGTTATGTGCAAGATTCCAAGCTGATCCAAAAGAATCTCATGTTCATGCTGTTAAAGAATTTTTAGATATCTTATAAATACTAGTAAATTAGGACTTTGGTATCCCAGATGTTCTGAATTCAAGTTAATTGGATATAGTGATGCTGACTATGCTGGATGCAAAATAGATAGGAAAAGCACCAGTGGTACTTGTCAATTTCTTGCAGGGTGCTTGATATCTTGGTCTTCCAGAAAGCAGAACTCAGTAGCTTTGTCAACCACATAAGCTGAATACATTACAGCAGGGAGTTGCTGTACTCAACTCTTGTGGATCAAACATCAACTAGAAGACTATGGTCATCAACTTCAAGAAATTCCAATGCTATGTGACAACACAAGCGCAATAAATTTGACCAAGAATCCTATCTAGCACTCAAGAACCAAGCATATTGAGGTTAGACATCATTTAATCAGGGATCATGTAAGTAATGGCAATATTTTACTTGAATTTGTTTCTACTAAAAACCAACTTGCTGATATTTTTACAAAACCTCTTCCTGAGGATAGATTCACATCAATTAGAAGAGAAATAGGTATGTGTAATCCTAATTAATTTACCAAAGTTAAATGTCATTTGAATTGTATGCTATGATTATGTTGTATGAACTCTGTGAAAAACACCCTGAAAATTCTAAGTCCCAGTCATTCGACTGATGCATTCGAATCATGTTATAATCATGCATTCGATTGATGCAGTCGAATACATAATTCGACTTATTAAGATATCGTGAAAAGGCATTTTTTTAAAATTATATATAACTGACACCTCATTAAGACGCATCACTTCATGTCTTAACGGTCAAATCATTCAATCGTGACCGTTCACCCTGAAATCGTGGGTCAGTTACTTTTCCCTTCTTATAAAAGAAAACCCCTTCTCCTTTTTGAGAGCACCCTTTCGAAATCTACTCTCAAACTCTCATCTTCTTCTGCTCTTTCGCGCCCTCACTGTTCACCTGCGAAGGACTTCCGGGAACCCCCAAGAACCTCATCCCTCCTGAAGAAAGGTAGGATCTTCAAACTCTCCTCTGTGTTTCTATCTCTTCTTTATCTGTCCCCTGAACCATCTCCACTCTCTTTGTCTAGATGGACTCATCCAGGGTTCCGGAATCTACCCAAATGACACCTAACCAACTTGTAAGATTAGCTAAGATTCCCATTTGCCCAGGGAAGGTTATAGATTTCTCCCATCTTACTGGAAGTCTAGCATGGGTAGAGGACACTCTCAATGCCATGGATTGGACCAAGTTGTGTCAGATTTCAGAACCTACTGTTGAGAATGTCGTTAGAACCTTTTACGTCACTATGGAAATTTCATTTAGAAATTCAGTTTGTGGTTATGTGAAAGGAACCAAGATCATTATTTCTGAGGACTTGCTAGTTGAGATGTTGGAATGTCCAAACTCTGGGCACAAACTCAATGAAATCATACCTTTTGAAAAACAGAAATTAGGCATTATTGGAAGTTTGGCCTCCATTAGCAAGAGAGGTTTATCAGTTAATGAGTTGTCAGCAGAAAAGAGGCTGATTCACTCTGTGGTATCCAATATTGTGACCCCTAGAGCAGGAACCCACTCTCCATCACCTCTAGAGATGGAAACCTGTTATTTTGGGCTATTCAGAGACACAAAGTGAACCTTGAAGGAATCATTTTGGATAGAATGATAGTTGCTAAGAGTCTGTAGGAATCTTTTCCCTATGGACCTTTGCTGACCTTGATTTTCAAGAAATTTTCAGTAGATCTGACAGAAGAAATTTCTATTGGAATTAAAGAAAAGATTGGAATCTCTACATTGAGAAGAAGTCACTATTCATTGGTCAACAAGAAGCAAAATTTTTGGACAAAAGATTCAGTGCCTGATTGTGATCATGAAATTTTTCCTGATGAGCCCTCTATTGCCTTAATATCTCAAGAAGTTCACCAAGAGTTGGAGCCTCAAGAACAAGTTAGATCTGAACTCCCAGCTCAGACCCAAGAGCTAGAAGATCAAGTTCCTGTTTCCTCCTCACTTCCTGTGCCTGATGCATCTGAGGAAACCATCAATGAAGTATTGAGAGATATTAGAGGAAAAGGCATTGCATCTGATGATATCCCTGAAGCAACTTTTTTGAAGAAAGAGAGCATCACTTCTCTCCTTCTCAGTTTGAGACCCGACCAAGGTCTTAGGGGGAGAGCAGTAATAGTCTTAATGCTATTTTGGACCTTTTGAGCAAGCAACAAGAAACTCTATCAATTCTTCAAATGCAGGTAGAATTCATTGATGTGAAGTTTGACAGTTTATCTGTTGAGGTGAAGCAGATGAAGGAGTTGATGCTTCAGTTAGTGTGCCAGCAACGCACTTCTCGGCCATCAGGGCCTCCTTTCCCTTAGCAACAAGTTGATTCTGATCAAGTCCAAGATCCTCTAGCACCAGAACCTGAAGTTCCAGTTTAAGATCAACAGCCATCTCAAGACCTATCCCAACAGGTTGAGTAGCAACCTGAGCAGCAGCAGCCCAAGGAGCCTGAGTCTCAAATTGAGTAGCAAATCTCTGAGGAACAGCCTCATGAGCAGCAGAAAGTGTTGGAGCAAGATTTACCAGTAGCTTTGGTATTTGAACCAGTAGGGGAGCAGCAACAGTCTGCAGCAGAAGAGCAGTCAGTGGATGTGGCAGTAGTAGAGGATTCTGTCACGTCCTAATAAAGGCTATTTATCAAAAGTGGCAGAAAATAGGCACAAAAGGTAATAATTATTTATCCATTCATAACGTCATAAGCGGATGTTTTATTACACAGATACTCCTCATAATAACTAAGAGAGGAGTAGAGCACAAAAACTTAATTTATACATCTCATTTCACACTACTAAATAGAAATAGAAATGGGTTGGCTTTGCTTGACACGGTCGGTCCACTCAGCACACATGCCCTTAAACTTCACCCCCATATGAGTTACCTAAAAAGAGTAGGAAATAGTGAGCTAACTAGCTCATTAGAATTCAAATACATAATTCAAGGGTGATTACACGATAGCCAAGGCAAGGATAAATCGGATATCAAAGAGACGATACTAGATTTCAGAACAATAACTTGATACAATGACAGTAAAACTCGGGTCATGCTCAGGTATATAGCTCAAGAATTGGTTCATATGTCAGTTACATAATACAGGAATCATGATGACCATAGTCAAAAAGTATTTGATGCAATGCCAGACATCCCGACACTCTTTATCATTCCACGTGGTCTGAAAATGAATTTGGGTGCTCCTCCCAGGACTGGACCAGCCCTATTTGCACAGGCATATTAATCAAGGGGGTCCAAGGACCCAATAAATGTCATCATCATCAATTAATCATATCTTACATGGTGTTCAAGCATTTGAACTCTCAAGACATCAGGTTATATGAACTCAATTACCGAATACAGGAGAATGGACTCAACGGAGTACCATTCGTAGTTGACGACTTCAAGGATAATTCAATGGATAGTAAGGTACTTCAAATGGGTAATCTTTACAGTAGAATGACAGCAAATACCCAAGTAATTAAGGGGGTAACTTGGTAGGCTATTAGGATGAAGTTTAAGCATGAGTTCTATCATGAAAAGTTGTTGAGATACAAGGCAGGACAGGTGCTGTCGACAGCCAGGAAGGGGCTGTCGATAGATGGCAACAAACAGAGCTCAAGTTTGCTGGCTCTGTGGGTATCTGTCGATAGAAACAAGAGGGCTGTCGACAGATACACACAGTCCAGAAATCTAGAGTTTTGGAAGACATGCGCCTGTCGACAGCTTTGGGCTGGCTGTCGACAGGTAGCAGTAGAACTTCCAGAAATGATTTGTAAATCTGTTCTAAGCACCCTAATTATAGAACTTATAAACCAAGACATGTTTTATATCAAATGGAAGAGTCTAATTGGAGTTCTCATAGTGGTTTATAAACTGAACAAGCGAGATGAAACGAGAGGTTTACAATTCAAGCTTGTCTAGCTAGAAACTAGACATAATATAGTATTGGAAGCCTCATCTTGTTAACAATGGTTTATTGGGAAGATTCCTACAAGATAAATACTAAAACTCCAAGTGTTTCATGGATCTAAATAAAGGCTTAGAGTACCTAACAATTAAGTAAAAGTTCTCACATAGTTCTATAGATATTAAAACTTCTACATGACTCCAGATCATGAACAAAGATCAAAGGTAGAGGAAGAGGATAGGAATTGATTTCTAAAATAGAACCAAGTTGTTCCTTTCCCAACAAGAGTAATTCTACCATGACTGGAAGGAAAATATAGAATCACAAGTATAACAACTTATCCATTCCTCACGAACTCCTTGTTACATATGGAGAACCGAATTGAACCAGAGGGATATGAATCCTACCTTACTAAACAGATGAACTTGCAGGTATCCTTGATGAAGATCCTACACCCAACAAGAGAAGTGTTTCCCCCATTAACGTGGATGATGTGTCAGCTATGTTCACCTCAAGTGTAGCAGTTACAGTAGAAACAGGAGCAGAAATGGAAGTGGCTGCAGGTGCAACGACAACAGCTCCCAGCATCAATTCCAGTAGCTCCTCCAACAGCACCTCTAGTAGCAAGGAGCAAGAAAGACAAGAACAGGGCAAGAACAAAGGGTGTGGAAAGATGGTTTCGAAGCTTGGGGGAAGGTACTTAACCCAAAGCTTCTCCATGCACAAAGGCACATCGGTTGCCCATGTATCATGGTAAAAATCTTTTGATTCTTACCTTAACATGTAGCTCATGCAACTTTCATCTTGGTTACACATAGGTAACCTTAATGATGGCCCAACCCTTGGTGTAGTGCTCTTTAAGAGCCTTACACGTATGCCACTGAAAATTCTCAAAATAGTTACCGTAATTGACCCTTAAATCAACTGGCCCAATGATCCCCATGTAAACCTATCCAAATAGTGTCTGTTTGTGTTAAAATTTCAACCATAGCCTAATATGATGGTTTTACAAATTATGGTGATTTTAGTTTTTTTTAGAATTTATTTTACAGTAGGTGAAAAATCACCTAAATAGTCGCGTCGACTTAATCTCAAAATCCGAATGTCGAAAATTGGATATTTATATTTCTGAGATCTCCACATTTTTCTAGAATTTATGGTGTTCTCAGATTTATTTTCGTTACAGTTTTCAATGTCGCCCTGTGGGAGCGCGCACGTCCGAGTACGACACTGGGGTAACGTTAGTTAATACTAATCATTCCCAAATATCAATTATTATAATTTAAGACTAATGCTTAAGTCCAATAACTTTATTATTCATATTTTTCAACAAATAAAAATATTCGGGTGTTACAACTCTCCCCCACTAAAAGAAATTTGGTCCTCCAAATTTAATTACATAAGTATAAGATTACTGACCTGGAAATAATTCTGGATACTATTTTTTTTTGGCATCTTCCAATTCCCATGTTGCTTCTTCTTAACCCCACTTATTCCACTGAATTTTTATTAAAGGAACTTCCTTATTCCGAAGTTGCTTGATTTTTCGATCGAGGATTTGTACTGGTCTTTCTTCATATGCCAAATTTCCTTGTACATCCATATCTTGATATCCAATAATATGTTCCGGATCATATACATACTTTCTTAACATTGACACATGAAAGATATCATGTATATTGGATAATTGCAGTGGAAGTGCGAGTTGGTATGTCATTTCACCAACTCTCTTCAATATTTCAAAAGGTCCATGTATCTTGGACTCAATTTTCCTTGATACCAAATCTTTGATTCCTCTCCGGGGTGATACTTTAAGAAACACATGTTCCCTTTCTGAAATTCTAACTCTCTTCTACGTCGATCGGCATAGCTTTTCTGTCGATCTTGAGCAGCTTTCATCCGATCTTGTACCAACTTGATAACTTCTGTCGTCTCTTGGATCATTTCTGGTCCAAGAATATGCGTTTCTTTTAGTTCGACCCAACATAATGGTGATCTACATTGCCGACCATACAAAGCTTCGAAAGGTGCCATTCGAATGGTAGACTGGTAGCTATTGTTATATGCAAATTCCATAATAGCTAAATGCGTGTTCCAGTCATTTCCGAATTCTAGTACGCAAGTGCGGCACATATCCTCAATAATTTGTTTCACCCTTCGGTCTGCTCATCTGTTGAGGGTGAAATGCAGTACTAAATTTTAATTTAGTTCCCAAAGCATCTTGCAACTCTCTCCAAAAATGCGAAGTAATCTTTGCATCTCGGTCAGAAACTATGTTCTTTGGAATTCCATGCATAGTACAATTTCCTTCTATATCTTGCTGCGAAAATATTAACAGACCATCTTGTCTTTATTGCTAAGAAATGAGCAGATTTGGTAGTCTGTCAATGATTACCCAAATAGCATCAATCCACTCCGTGTTTTGGGTAATCCACAATAAAATCCATACCAATGCTATCCCATTTCCACTCTGGTATCTCAAGTGGTTTAATTTTCCTGCAGGTTTCTGGTGTTCTGCGTAATTTTTGACATGTCAAACATTTTGCAATAAATTCCAAATATCCTTTTTCATGTTGCACCACAAAAAATGCTTCTTCAAATCCTGATACATTTTGACAGCTCCGGGGTGAATGTGTAAGAGACCGACGAGCTTCTTCTAAGATCTGTTTCTTGATTTCGGGATTATCCGGTACACACAATCTGTCCCAGAATCGAAGATTTCTATGAGAATTTTCATTAAAATCAAGTTTAGAAGCCAATTTTTCGCTGATTCCTACCAGTATAGGGTCATTGTCTTGTTGCTCTTTAATTTGCTTCAGCAAATCTAACTGTACTATCAAGTTATTAATTACAACCCTTTCTTCTTGGGTTTCAACCTTCAAGCTCAATGTGAAAATTCCTCCAACAATTTCCATTCCCTTACTTGCAACCGAAATATCTTGGCTATAGGATTTCTACTAAGTGCGTCAGCCACAGTGTTTCCTTTTCCTGGATGGTATTCAATCTTGAAATCATAGTCTTTGATATATTCCATCCATCTCCTTTGTCTCATGTTCAGTTCTTTTTGTGAAAACAAATACTTGAGACTCTTGATCGGAGTACACTATGAATTGGTTATCATATAGATAGTGTCTCCAAAGCTAAGAGCAAAGACCAAACGGCCAATTCTAAATCATGTACTGGGTAATTCCTCTCGTGAGTCTTCAACTGTCATGATGCATAGGCAATAACTCTTCCATCTTGCATTAATACACAACCCAGTCCAATGTTGGAAGCATTAGTATAAACCTCAAATAATTTTCCTTCTACTGGCAAAAGCTAGAATTGGTGCAGACGACAGACATTCTTTTAACAATTGGAATGCTTCCTCACAATTCTCATTCCATAAAAACGCAGTTCCTTTTCTAGTCAACTATGTAAGAGGTGAGGTAATTCTAGAAAAATCCTTGACAAATCGCCGGTAGTAACTGGCCATGCCCAGAAACTTCTTACTTCAGTGAGATTCTTAGGTTGCTCCCATTTCTATATAGTTTTGATTTTTGAAGAATCTACTGATAGACCTTCTTTAGAAATAATGTGTCCTAAGAACATCACTTCCTTCAACCAAAATTCACACTTGCTAAACTTTGCATATAACTTGTTGTCCCGTAATAATTGCAAAGTGATCTGTAGATATGTTTCATGTTCCTCCATACTTTTGGAGTAGATCAGTATATCATCAATGAATACAACCACAAACTGATCTAAGTAGGACCTGAATACATCATTCATCAGACGCATAAATGCAGCTGGTGATTTGTCAATCCAAACGGCATCACCACAAATTCATAATGTCCATATCTTGTTCGAAAAGCCGTTTTATAAATATCTGATTCTTGAATTTTAAGTTGATGATATCCAGACCTTAAATCAATCTTGGAGAAACACTGAGCTCCAGACAACTGATCAAATAAATCATCAATTCTCGGAAGTGGGTACTTATTCTTTATAGTCAATTGATTTAACTGCCGATAATCTATGCATAACTGCATAGATCCATCTTTCTTTTTAACAAACAGTACCGGAGCACCCCAAGGTGAGGTACTAGGTCTAATAAATCCCTTATCTAACAATTCCAATAATTGCCTTTTTAACTCTTTCAATTCTTCAATTGACATTCTGTAGGGTGTTCTAGAAATTGGCGTAGCTCCTGGTACCAATTCAATTGAAAAATTCACCTCTCTATTAGGTGGTATGCTAGGTTAGCTCTTCAGGGAATACATCAAGAAACTCCCTTACAATCAGAATATCTTCCAATCCCGCAATGCTCTGATTAATAAGGTCACAGAAGCCAAATATCCTTAACAACCTTTCTGTACTAATTTACAAGCTTTCACTGCTGAAATTATTGGTATTCTTTTGGTTTGGGGTTTATCAAAGGTCATGGAATAGATTTCCTCTCTAAGAAAGTCACTTGTCTCAATTGGCAATCTAAGTTTGCATGGTATTTAGATAACCAATCAACCCCAAGGATTACATCATAATCCCACATTTCTAAACATATCAATCACCGGGTAAATCATGTCCTTTGACCATGATCTGACTAGCAGGGTAATATTCTTTAAGCTTTTTACCCTCACTTAAAGGAGTTGCAACTTCCAGTTGTGTGGGTAATGGAACTGACTTTACTTTCCAAGAATTTAGCAAACTCATAGCTGATAAAGAATGCGTAGCTCCGGAATCAAACAACACATACGCAGGTTTTGAGTTACTAACAGTGTACCTTCATCAATCTGCCCTCCTGCGGGGATTCAGGTTCCATTTCCTGAATGGCTTGCAATCTTCCTTGTTTTACTTGGGGGTTCTTATTTGTTGGTACTGTCTTGGCCATTGGGCAGTCCGGGATTCGGTGTTGAGTGCTTCCACAACAGAAACATGCACCCAATTTACGCCAACAATTCTCAACCTTATGCTCGATACGATGGCAATGCTTACAAACATCCTTACTCCCTACCGAAGCCTTGCCTTCCTTCTTAGTAGTTTGCAGAACCTTCGGGGCATTCCCCGACTCATACTTCCTTTTTCGATCTGAAGACCCTTCTCCAGATTTCCCTCTAATCTTATCTACAGCTTCATTTGCAGCTTCCAGTGCCAAGGCTCTCTTAACCATTTCTGAATAACTAGTGATCAGGTGAGGAGTTCGCTACGTAATAAAATTAGGACGCAATCCATTCATAAGCCTTTTAGCCTTCAATTTCTCTGTGGTTATAAGATGCGGAGCATACTTTGACAACTGGGCAAATTGGGCCTCATACTCCGATACTGCATCCTTAGCTGCTTTAGACTAGCAATTCATTTGCTTTCTTCTCCTGAACCACCTCAGAGAAATATTGTTCATTGAACAGTTCCACAAACTCTTCCCCTAACTTGATTTGAATCCTCCAGAGTAGCTTCCATAGTTTCCCCCAAGCATGGGCATCCCGATCTAACTGGAATGTAGTCAGACGAACCTTTTCTTTTTCTGTACACTTAATAATTCTGAATATCCTTTCAATGTCTTTTAGCCAATTTTCGGCCTCATTCGGATCCGTACCTCCTGAAAATCTCGGGGGATCCAGACTTCGGAAATCCTTGAACAAGCTTGTCCCATTGTGGCTACCATTTCTGGCTACCGCCTTCATTACTCGGGTCAGATCATGCATAGAACTCTCCATCTTCCTCCAATTAGCGTCACCTCTGTCCATCCATTACTAAATGGAAAGTAGCTGAAACATCCAATAATACACACATTAATTTTCACAATCATTCCAAGCTTACATCCATCACATACACCATTCAAATTCACAGAACACACCATCTCTATAAACAAGTCAAATATTTACATTACAATACATTCCATGTATCCCCGAAATACCATAACCTCTTCCTTCCAAGTTGTCATACTTACAAAATTCTAACCCCCACTAACCTCTCACTCCACATACACATTGGAGTTAGGTATATACAACCAACATTTACACAAAAGGAGAAGTTTACAAAAAGAAGGACAAGTTGCCTAAGTCCTTTCTAGTTCTGGGTCAGGTCTGTAACAGATTCTGCAGGTGGTGGCTGCTGTGCTTCTCCGGCTCCATGGTATAATTCCCTTGCCGCATCGGTTAAAGCTTCCCAATACCCTTCAAAATGGTGAAGCAGTATATCTTGCCCCACCTGAGATTGTCCAACCTACACATAACTTGAGTCTGACATCCAGTGAAGCACCAGGATTGTCGACAAAGAAAGCACCCGCAGTCAAATTAAGCACTTCTTCCTTAATTTACATATGAGCTTCCTGCTGGGCTTGAGCATACAGCTCAATGTCTTGACGTAACATTTCTAGCGCTGCCACCATTCTATCTTGGGCATTCATATCCATACTAAAACAAATATCAAGTTAAGCATTTATATAATTGCAAAGTCATGCTAACTAATCCCAAATTTCTACCCCAACTCACTGGTTTCCCTAGGTTTATCGAACTAATACTCTGATACCAAATTATCTGTCACGTCCTAATAAAAGGCTATTTATCGGAAGTGACAGAAAACAGGCACAAAAGGTAATAATATTTATCCATTCATAACGTCATAAGTGGAAGTTTTATTACACAGATACTCCTCATAATAACTAAGAGAGGAGTAGATCAAAACAACTTAATTTATACATCTCATTTCACACTACTAAACAGAAACAGAAACGGGTTGGCTTTGCTTGACACGGTCGGTCCACTCAGCACACATGCCTTAACTTCACCCCATATGAGTTACCGAAAAGAGAAGGAAATAGTGAGCTAACTAGCTCAGTAGAATTCAAATCCATAATTCAAGGGTGATTACACGATAGCCAAGACAAGGATAAATCGGATATCAAAGAGACAATACTAGATTTCAGAACAATAACTTGATACAATGACAGTAAAACTCAAGTCATGCTCAGGTATATAGCTCAAGAATTGGTTCATATGTCAGTTACATAATACAGGAATAATGATGACCATAGTCAAAAATTATTTGATGCAATGCCAGACATCCCGACGCCCTTTATCATTCCACGTGGTCCGAAAATGAATTTGGGTGCTCCTCCCAGAACTGGACCAGCCCTATTTGCACAGGCATATTAATCAAGGGGTTCCAAGGATCCAATAATGTCATCATCATCAATTAATCATATCTCACATGGTTTTCAAGCATTTGAACTCTCAAGACATCAGGTTATATGAACTCAATTATCGAATACAAGAGAATTGACTCAACGGAATACCATTCGTAGTTGACGACTTCAAGGATAATTCAATGGTGAGTAAGGTACTTCAAATGGGTAATCTTTACAGTAGAATGACAGCAAATACCCAAGTAATTAAGGGGGTAACTTGGTAGGCTATTAGGATGAAGTTTAAGCAAGAGTTCTATCATGAAAAGTTGCTGAAATACAAGGCAGGACAGGTGCTGTCGACAGCCAGGAAGGGGCTATCGACAGATGGCAATAGACAGAGTTCAGGTTTGCTGGCTCTGTGGGTATCTGTCGACAGCAACAAGAGGGCTGTCGACAAATACACACAGTCCAGAAATCTGGAGTTCTGGAAGACATGCGCCTGTCGACAGCTTTGGGCTGGCTGTCGACAGGTAGTAGTAGAACTTCCAGAAATGATTTGTAAATCTGTTCTAAGCACCCTAATTATAGAACTTATAAACCAAGACATGTTTTATATCAAATGGAAGAGTCTAATTGGAGTTCTCATAGTGGTTTATAAACTGAACAAGCAAGCTGAAACGAGAGGTTTACAATTCAAGCTTGTCAAGCTAGAAACTAGACATAATATAGTATTGGAAGCCTGATCTTGTTAACAATGGTTTATTGGGAAGATTCCTACAAGATAAACACTAAAACTCCAAGTGTTTCATGGATCTAAATAAAGGTTTGGAGTACCTAACAATTAAGTAAAAGTTCTCACATAGTTCTATAGATATTAAAACTTCTACATGACTCCAGATCATGAACAAAGATCAAAGGTAGAGGAAGAGGATAGGAATTGATTTCTAAAATAGAACAAAGTTGTTCCTTTCCCAACAAGAGTAATTCTACGATGACTAGAAGGAAAACAGAGAATCACAAGTATAACAACTTATCCGTTCCTCACGAATTCCTTGTTACATATAGAGAACCGAATTGAACCAGAGGGATATGAATCCTACCTTACTAAACAGATGAACTTGCAGGTATCCTTGATGAAGATCCTACACCCAACAAGAGAAGTGTTTCCCCCATTAACGTGGATGATGTGTCAGCTATGTTCACCTCAAGTGTAGCAGTTACAGTAGAAACAGGAGCAGAAATGGAAGTGGTTGCAGGTGCAACGACAACAGCTCCCAGCATCAATTCCAGTAGCTCCTCCAACAGCACCTCTAGTAGCAAGGAGCAAGAAAGACAAGAACAGGGCAAGAACAAAGGGTGTGGAAAGATGGTTTCGAAGCTTGGGGGAAGGTACTTATAACCCAAAGCTTCTCCATGCACAAAGGCACGTCGGTTGCCCATGTGTCAAGGTAAAACTCTTTTGATTCTTACCTTAACACGTAGCTCATGCAACTTTCATCTTGGTTACACGTAGGTAACCTTAATGTTGGCCCAACCCTTGGTGTAGTGGCTCTTTAAGAGCCTTACACGTATGCCACTGAAAATTCCAGGAAAATAGTTACCGTAATTGGCCCTTAAATCAACTGGCCCAATGATCCCCATGTAAACCTATCCAAATAGTGTCCGTTTGTATTAAATTTCAACCATAGCCTAATATGATGGTTTTACAAATTATTATAATTTTATTTTAATTTTTAGAATTTATTTATAGTAGGTGAAAAATCACCCGGAAAATGGTAACGTCGACTTAATCTCAAAATCCGAATGTCGAAAAATTTGGATATTTATATTTCTGAGATCTCCACATTTTTTTGGAAATTATGGTGTTCTCGGATTTCATTTTCGTTACAGTTTTTCAGTGTCACCCTGTGGGAGCGCGCACGTCCGAGTACGACACTTGGGTAACGTTAGTTAATACTAATCATTCCTAAATATCAATTATTACAATTTAAGACTAATGCTTAAGTACAATAACTTTATTATTCATGTTTTTCAACAAATAAAAATATTCGGGGTGTTACAGATTCTCAGCCCAGGCAGGCTTCCCAGTTGGAACCTATGGCCAAGAGACCCCTGGAGTCGAATCCTAATTTGCAAACTTTCAAGAGGAAAGTGAAGCGCAGACTGGTTAAAAATGGTAATCCAGTCTTCCCTCCTCCTCCTCCTTCTAAGCCAGCCCATCCTACTCCCCCTATTCAGCCTCCTTCTGAGCCGAAAATATCAGCACCAACCAGCTCTCAACCTCCAGAACCCACTGCTCCTACTCCTTCCACTACTGAAATTCCCTCACAATCTACTTCTCAGGATCCTCCTCCACTTGCAACCATTCCTATGGATCCTTTTTATCAAGACATCAAATTCTCCATCTATCCCACTAAATATCATTTCAAGCCTCTCAAGGAGACTTCTCTAAACCTCTCCACTCAACCCCCTCATTATTTCTCTTCCCTTCCTACAGCCTCCAAGGCTGATTCTCAAAAAACCCTTCTTCATTTAGCTGAAATACTTCCTAGTATCCAGCTTTCTTCCACCAGTGGACCCAATTTGGGAGATAGTCCTTCAAATCTCCTCCCACCTTTTTGGTATACATTTGTCAATCACTCTGAACATCACATGAACCTGTTCAGAGACTATCTGGCCACTCGAGCCTTTCTTGAAGTTCATGACATGCCAGGGTTCACCTTTGAACATTGGCTACCTACTCTTCTAAGGTCTACCCAAATCTCTATAGAAGATCTTCAATTCATATCCCAGAAAAGTCATTGCTTAACTTCCAGGGAATTCATTGATCTCTATCCTGATGAAGCTGCCAGATATCAGCAAAATCAGTCCAGAAACCAAATTTTGACTGTCCAGCATCACATCTCTTTAAGGTTTCATGACATGTTTGGACTTCTTCTCCAGGACTCTCAGGCCAAATTCAATAGAATGAAAATCTTCAACTTTGAAAGATTCAAGCTTGGTTTGCCTGATGTATCTAAAGGACAATAGGACAACCTTTTAAGAGGCCAGAGAGAGATAGTTCCTTCAATGCTTGTTGCATTACCTTCTAGTCTGCATCCTCCCCTTGTAGGAACAGTTTCCTACAGAAAAGTTTTTGCAGAGACAGTCTTCATTAGATACATCTGGATTGCCACCAGATTCAAAATCAAGTATAAATTGAAGCTGTCCTTTCAAAGATTTGTCCTTCTGCAACTATCCAAGCATCATCATCATCTTTTGTATTTTCAACTTTGTTTTGCTGAATCTGAAAGATTTAATCAAGATCAGTGGGCAACCGCATATCCTTCATATCATTCAGATTGTGAAAGGATGAAACTCTCTCTCCATGACTTTCACTACAAGAGTTTCAAGGATTTGAGGAAGAACATTGGGCATAAATGGGCTCAAAAACTCCTCATCTATTATCAAGCCAAAGATCTTGCTGTCTCTAGTGGACTTCATTGGAATATAACTGCTCATGAGTTTCTCCTGCTTGTTGCCTCCAAGAAATTCGTTGCCCTCAAATTCAAAGTCAATAACGACAAGTATCATACTAGAATGTCCTGGTTCAGGAGGCGCCACATCAATTCCCATCGGAAGTTACCCTCCACCAACTCCTCCTACAACATTGATGCAACTCTCTTCGACAACTTCTTTGATGAGAATGAAAAGAAGCTCTGGGATCTCATTCAACCCTTCCTTGCTAAAATTCCCAGATCTCTTTACTTACCTAGCTCCTTATCTAGGTCATGAACAATTTTTTATGCAAATTCTACTTTCTGTTGTTTTGTTGTTATATCTTGTGTTCAATGAATGCACTTTCTCCCTTTCTGCACTATCCTGTGATGATTTCCTTTCTGTTAATGCCACAAAGGGGGAGAGATAGACACATACCAGCCAAAATCAATGTTTTTTCACTGTCTATTTAAAGATTTTTGTCATTAACAAAAAGGGGGAGAATTGTTGAGCAACTACCCCCAAAGAATTTAAGATTTTCTTTATTCAATATATCTAGTGTTTTGCCATGTCAAAACTCTTTAAATAGATCTTTTACAAAAGAAAATATAATAATTACATATCACCAAAATCAATCAAATACATTACAGGTCTATACCTCCATGCCAAGAATTTTTTCTAAGTCCACAGCTCCCTCTACATCCTACTGAATTCGATTGATAACTTCGACTCCCTTAGAAATGAAGTTTGCCAACACAGATTTTTTTTTTTAAGTCCACGACTCTTCAAGTAATTCGACTGATGACTTCGACTGATTTCTCCGACTGATGAAGTCGAGTACCTTACAAAATATTATACATGATTCGACTGTCATAGTCGAATGCTTCATAAATCCTGAACACTTGATTCGACTATTGACTCCGACTGCTACAGTCGAATGCTTTAGAATCTAATCTTCTTATATCCAACTGCTGTAGTCGAATCACCTCTTACTTCTTAAATCGAATTACCTTGAGAATCTTTAACTAAAGTCAAATTATGAATATTTCTTTAATCGAATTGCAAGGTTTAGATTCAATTTAACTGTTAAGTCTGTACTTAATTATTTTCTGAATCCTTCAAAGGCTTAATAGTTGATGTAAGGATATTTCTTAAATCCTCTCTTACATTTTTTCAATAAACCTTTAAAATATTATTAGCATATCAATTTTTCAGTATCTTGTTATGTTATTATTTTCTCTGACAAGGCAAGAAATATTAGATTTAAAATAATCATTTGAATCCTGCGCATAATATTTCTTATAGAAATAATCCTTGAGTTGTCAAAAATTTTTTTGCTCCGGATTCTGCTGGATTCATAAGACACTATGCATTTATGAAAACCTCAGGCGCATGGCATCTGACAGTTTCACTTACCACTGACAGACCCATGCCTTACCTCTGTAGTATATCTGTCTGTCTAGCTTGAGCATACGAGGTTCCATACCTTTCTTTTGTACTTAACTGACTCACCTACCTCAAAGGTATGGAGATGTGTTTCCCTTTTGTCTTGTCTTTGTAACAGGCATTAATTGGAGCACATTTTTTAGCATATCTCCTCCACAGTCTATGTTATAAAAGCTTATCTTCTAGCTATGAGCAACGACCTCTCCTCTGAAGACTTTGGGAAGATGCAAAACTAGAAGACTGTTGGACAAAGAGCTCATCAAGATCCAAAAGAAACTGAAGCTCTCTCTAAACGGTCTGATTGAAAATGGCCACTAGCTCCAACGGCTATCTTCTAAACGGCTATATTTTGAAGTGTATAAAAGGAAGCTGAAGCTTGAAAGAACACACAACAACACCAAGAAAGCATACAAGCTGCATTCGAATTCCTTCAAGTCTTACAAGCCTTTTTCAGAAAAAGTCTGAGAGCTCTTCTCTTTCTTAGAAGACATCTTTCTGAAGCTCTCCCAGTTGTGTGGGTGGAAAATATAGCTGCTTACTTTCTTGTGTCCACCCTTGTATTTCAGATAGGATTCCAATCTTATTTCTGATCCATTAAATCCATCTGAAGTCTGTTTGCTCTCAGTCTTGAGACAAATACACAAGTCTTTTATTTCTCATGCATATTTCCTGCAGAAGCCTGTTTCTGCATTGCCCCTCCTGTGTAGGGAAGGCCTCTAAAAAGGCAGTCGTTGTACCCCTGAATAGGGAAGACTTGCTAAGGGAGCAAGTGGGTTTGTAGTACCTCTCAAGGGTGAGAGAAGGCCAATTAATTGACAGTTAGTGGAAATCTCAAGTGGTTGGCTTAAGGACTGGATGTAGGACTTCCATGTGGGAAGGGCCGAACCAGGATAATCTCTTGTGCATTTCTGTGTGATTGATTTCCGCCAAGTTCACACTTGAATCACACACTACACACTAAGTACTAACTCTTCTATTTAGTATTGTGCATCTCAGAAGAAAATTTTTTAAGAGGCAAGAAGTCCTATTCACCCCCCTCTAGGACATCTAGTTTGCCAATTTTCGATCCAACATACAAGACATTAATCACTTAAAGCATGCTTGTTTTCGAGATATTAAGTCCTACTGGGCATATTCGCTCATCCTGCGCTATTTGTTATATGTGTTTCAAGTGAGTCTAATGATGATTACCACACTCGTGAGAATGGGGACGAGCAAATACAGGAGTGACCCGATGTGCTGTCGTCCAGTTACATTAGTATTAGCTAGTTAGTTTGTTTTTATTTGAATGAAGTACTTTGGGCCCATAGTTTTGGCTCTAAATTGATGGATGTAATAGCGAATAGTGTAATTATCAATAAAGTTGGTTCATTTGGCATTATTCCAAATTATGCAATGGTTTAATGTCTATTTTTTTGCTCTATACTATATATTTAACTATAGCCCGCTCTGATATTCCACGTTGGAGCGTTACATGCATTGATGGCAAAACATACTGTGGCCTGTCATAACTAGCAACAATGGTCACTACCGCCAAGACCCTCTTGGCGGCAGTCGACCATGTAATCAGGATGTTTTGGCAATGCCAGAACCATCCTGGCAACAGTGGTTTCCATCGCTAAGACCATTTTGGTGATGAATTATCTTAACTATGTCCTTGGTCAGAAAAGAGCCTATTGGATAACTCTTATCCAATCCTCTATGGTTGTCACGTCAACCACCTTTTGTGTGTGACCCTCTAGGCCTAATACTAAGCTGGTTCTGAGTTGCACTCATGAGAATCCTTCTAACTCAGAACTCCTTCCGACTTAGTGAATCATTATCTCCATAATGATTCACTCAACTCATCGACTATGGACATACTAAGCCACTACATCATAGTCCCCAGAAGGTACAGGGGTATCAAATCCATTGGACCTTTTTGCCCTCAGTTACCGTGTATTTATAGTCCCTCATTCAACTAATATCCCAGAGGCCATATATAAGGCATGCTATTGTCAGGCCTATATGGAATCCATCCGGTTCTCACTCTTACCAGATTCTCTTGGAGAACTCCTTCTCTCTCAATCTGATTGACCCTGGCCAGAGATTTGCCTGAGTAAGAACACATGAGATATTCCTCTCATGATACCGAGAGTGGATGATCCTTTGTTGACACACAATTGTTTTTGTAAGGTTGGCTACCATTCCCAATAACCTGCTGTACTAGATTTGGGACTTCCAGACCTATAAGTCTGGCATTAAAGAATGGAGTACTCAAACAAGACATCATTGGTGTTTCAAGTCCAAGGACCAGGTACACAAATGGGACCACAGAATCGCTATCTAACAATCAGGTATCATCAACTATACAACATTCCGAGAGTAGATAATTCAGTGAACTCATTCTCCAATGAGCACCTGCATCATATCCCTAGTGTCTCCACACAAGTAGCTATGAGACCAGCTACCTCCATCATATGGACGAGTATATAGTATAATGGTCCATCTGGTTATCTCGATGTTCTTCTCGAGTAACCTATGAAAAGGAATATTAAGGATATGTGTTTAAAGAGAATTGGCCTCATTATCATGATCTCATCATGATCCAATTCTCATTCAACAGATCCATGGACATCACATTATATATATATCATCACATGCATGTAATATATAGTGCGAAAATGCCATTAATATAAATACCAAAAGAGATTAGTACAAGATTACAAGTGCCATCACTAATGTGAATTGGCTTGCAGGGCACTCATAACTAGAACTCTCTTGGCCCATTATCAATTTGAAAATTTTTATTGGGCTATTTGAAACTTAAATTCTACTCCCCATGATTTATTTTAAAATTAAAAATTCTTGGTGTTACAGTAGGAGTTTGGCATTGATCAAATCCAAACTAGTGTTGTTTTAATGGCTAAAAGGCAGAGGAAGAGTCAACAGGTGAATTACTACGCCCAAATAAAACTTAATTCACTAGACAATTCGATTTATCAAAACAATCACTTCTGCACAACGGAAATACTAAACATTATATTGTGAATCCCACTAAACCAACTATCATATAGCGTACGTAGAAGGGAGGTAGAAGATATGGAAACAAACTGCATAATACACACCAGATTTGTAGGTGGTTCGACCACACACAACGCACACCTACGTCCACCCTTCACCACAGTGAGGCCCACACACTTTTGCTTTTTTTTTTTTTTTTGGCCTAGAAGTTATCTAGGACCCTGGGTAGGCCCATGAGGTTATTGATGAACAATTTATCCCCATTTATTTATTTTGGTGATAACAAAACCATGAAAAACAATTGACTAACATATTTTCTATAGTTAAATAAACTCAATTAAGTTATCTTTTCATATAAGTTTTATAAGTCTACATTGATTGCTATTTTAATATCACATCAATTGCTAAACAAACTTGCATCGATTGCTTTCACATCGATTGTCTTTATCGATTGCATTAAAACATCGATTGTCTTTAAACATCGATTGTCCTCAAACATCGATTGCCTTTAGACATCGATTTCCATTAGACATCGATTGCCTTTAAACATCGATTTCCTTTAGACACCGATTGCCTTTAGACATCGATTACTGTTAGACATCGATTGTCTTCAGACATCGATTGTCGTTAGACATCGACAGCCCTTAAACATCGATTACTATTAGACATTGCCTTTAGTCATCGACCTCCTTTTGGACCTTGATTGTCTTTTAAACATCGATTGTCGTTATATTATCTATTGCGATTTCAGATAAATTATCTTCAATAGCTTAATCATTTTTATCAGAATGATTACCTTTGCAGAAATCATAGTGATAGTGATTGCAATTAAATTGTATTGACCACCTTTATGAACTATCTCGATTATGATCAAATCTTGTTATCATAAATATGGCGCACAATATTATTCAAATTGTTTTAAAGATGTGTATTTCAAATCTCCGCTATCGATGCATATCCTTCTTATGAAAGCATTTAAAGAAATCTACTTGCATATACTCTGTCACCGGATACAGTTCTCATGCACATCATCTTTTACTATTTACCATTTTCATGACATGTCATCTATAGCTTTAAATGGTGCAGAATGAGCTTATCCTTTTTGGTATATCTTCATACAACATGACCTGTGACATTGACTGACAGTTAAGATATTCATATGATCTATCTCTCTCTCCCTTTGTATCCCAACATTTATTGCTTACAGGTTTTTGATAGTCACACACTACTACAACGTTGGACATGATACATTGATTGACACGAAAGATATCCATATGATCTCTCTCCTTCTTTGTTTGTATCCAAACATTTATTGCTTACAGGTTACCAGTAGTTACACACTCCTCCTATGATTTGACCTATTACGTCAAGTTTCAAGAAATGAGACACAATAGATACTTCAATGGATACTTCACAAGAGAGAAGATAAATATGATCATGATGGCACAGTGAAGCATAACGGAAGTGCATAGAGGAAAAGCCAGTCAACAACAAGTGTTGGAATAGAGCTTGCTCCTTCACTCAGATCAACTTCTCTGCTCTTTGCTCTCCTTGAAGCCTTGTTCTTCAATCTTTCTTTGAGAGAGAGCTTGTAATGATCTGAGAGTGTTGCTTCTTATTGTGTAGTTCCTTAATTTGCTCTCTCAGATCGCTCCTCAGATCAAGCAGTGTATTGTTTCTATTAGCTTGGTCTAGGGGCCACCACCTCTATACTCTGCATAGAGTGTTCCTCTTCTTAAGTGAAGAGAAGACCTACTGTGTAGTGAGTGGTTTATTCCCTTTTGTAGAAAGGAAGACCTGTTGCAACAGGTGGTGTATTGCCTCTTCATGGGTTGAAGAGAAGACCAGTGGGAGCTGGATGTGTAAGTGTCCTTATGGGGGATTGTACCCTTGGTTAGTGGAATCCTAAGTTGTTTCTTGGGGACTAGACATAGGGCTCCTGGTGATAGAAGGTCGGAACCAGGATAAAATTCCTGTTGCATGTGTGATTTCTTTTATCTTTATTTCCGCTGCTCACTAACTCAAACCTCTATATTTAGTGTTTCTAAAGTTGTTTGTTACAGAAAATCTTAAAGATGATTTTTAGCAATACATTCACCCCCCCTCTAGGCTTGCAACCTAGTCAACAAGTGATATCAGAGCCAAGTCTCTTCAAGCAAGTAGATCTTACGATCTAAAGAGCAAAGATAAATGGCAACCCAAGATTATGCAGATGGACAATCTATCAACAAGTCTCCACTATTTGACGGAGAAGACTACAACTACTAGAAGACAAGAATTGAATTCTTTCTTCAAGGCCTAGACTATCAATTAAGAACTATAATAGAAGATGGAGATCTAGTAGCCCTAAACTCTAAAGAGAACTGGACAAATGTTGACAAGAAATTGATGCCTCAGAATAGCAAGGCCAAGAGTATATTATGCTTCTCATTAAGCAAGAAAGAATTCAACAAAATATCTGCATGCAAGTCGGCCAAAGAGATGTGGGATAAGCTGAGACTCACCTACGAAGAAACAGATAAGGTAAGAGAAACCAAAATAGACATATTGGTAGCACAATATGAAAAGTTCCAAATGCATTTAGGAGAATCCATCTCCCAAATGTATAGTTGATTCACCGACATTACAAATGGCTTGGCTGGGCTTGGAATAATGTATGAGACAGGAGACATGGTGAGGAAAATATTAAGATCCTTACCAACTTTATGAAATCCTAAGGTTATGGCCATAGAGGAAGCAAATAATCTCATGGTTATGTCGCTAGAAAAGCTCATTGGGTCTCTAATGGCTCATGAAATAAACATGGAGAGATTAGGAGAATCCTCTACAAGAAAAAAGGTAACAATGTGTTGAAAGCTGAAGAGAACACATTTGGAAACGATTCAGAAGATGAAAGAAGTGAAGAAGAAGAAGCCTTCTTTTCCAGACGACTGCAAAGAATACTGGCCAAAAAGAAGTATCAGTCATGAAGAAGGAACTTCAAGAAAAGCAAAGAGTTCAAAATGCCTAAGCCTACTTTCTACGAATGTAAGAAGCCTGGACATCTCAAGGCTGATTGTCCAAAACTAAAGAAGGTAGAATATAAGAAGAAGGAAAATACCAAGAAGTTAAGAAAATATAAAAAGAAGGCGATGGCTGTTGCTTGGAGCAATGAAGGAGATTCAAGCAGTGAGTCAAACTCCAACAAGGAAGAAGAAGAAAAGGCTAACCTAGCCTTTATGGCCAACAATGATGATAAGGTAAACTCTGACTCTTCTTTTAATTCATTTAATGATTTTGATTTTGATTTTGATTTTGATAATTAGGAAGAAGCGATTAATGAATTATAATATAAAGATGTATGTAAACATTTAAAATATATTAAGAAAAACTTTGTGTGTCTTGAAATAACCAACTCAAACTTAAAATCTGAAATGGAATAACTAGAAAAACAAATTCAAGAATTAAAATGAAGAAATGAGCTGTTTTGTGAAGATGTAAAAAGCAAAAATGACAAAACACTAAGTTTAGAAAACCAGGAAACTAAAATTAAGTCAAAAGAGGAAATATAAATATTAACGAGAGATAACAAATATTTTGTAGCACCACAAAATTTTCATTAATTGAAAAATCAGAAATAATTTGAAAATAATAATTTAATATTCTCAAATTAGTAAAAACATACGTACCAACATAACGGAGACGAAATCACATGGGAAAATTTCATAAAAATCATAGTTCAACTCTAAACAATACTCCCTAATATCCTACGAAAGAGTTCATGCAAAGAAAGATCGGATTAGCCGAGTTTAAAGTGTTTTGCGACTTATTATCGTAATTCATAAATAAGTCAAAAAATCATTATCATACATACTTAGATGAGTCAGAAAATTAAATAAAAATCATAGATGGACTTGAAATAATATCCTCTAATAACCCATTAAGAAATTTAGGTCAATAAAAATCATTTGGGCTAGGTTTAAGAGTTATTGTGACTAATTATCGTAATTAGAGAATAAGTCGAAATCCATTATCATGTGTATAAAATGTGATCATAAACTAAATTAAAAATGATGGGTAGACTTTAAACAACATGAATTGATAGCCCATTATATTATTGGACTAATGGGCAACTTCTGGCCCATGAATAAAATCAAGTAATAAAATACCATGGAAATTCGTAACCCAAATTGAGAAGAAAATAGAAAGGGGTAATTAGGGCAAATCCAAAGGCAATTAGTCATACTTAGCAACCCAAATTCGTGCCTAACCATACTAGGAGGTTTCCTAATGGCCATTCCACTCTAATTGGGATGGGAGTCCTCAAACTTAGGAAACGTCTAACTAAAACTCGGAATTTCCCTTTCCTAGACACAATAGGACTACTAAACAACCATAACCACTTAAATACTCTTCCTAAAACCCTTGGGGACGAGTTTACCTGGGTTGCGGTCGTGTGGAGCAGAGCTTGGACTCCATACGAGGTGGAGATCGCCCCCAACCAGAGCTCTCTTCACCAAGTACTTCTCTGCATCGACCTGCAGAAGACTCTTCTTAACATCGATCAAAAGTAGGTGATCTGGGGCTCAAACTTAACATGGAATATGCCATAGGAAAGCTCTTCAAGTCTACTTTCATTTGCCCTTATTTTGCCCAATTTTATCCAGTAGGTCATGAGTATTAGGTGTTTTCCTCCAGGCGGTCAGAACTAGGGCTTTCTGGAGAGCGAATCTTATTCAACTCCAAAGGTAGGTCATGTCCATGCCAAACTCTAATTAAACTCATCCATGCTTGCATCCATATGTAAAGATTATGTTCTTACTATTTTCCCCAATTTTATCTTGAGAGTTTCACGAATTAAATCTTGCATGATCTTGACGCTGTACTGTTGCAATTTAACCTTGACTTGTCTTACGAGTTCCCTACCTCTCCGTGGAGTCATTTTTAGACTGAGTGTTCAACAAAGAACTTGTTACCCTATGAGTCTACTTTCATTTGGCACTGGTTTCCCCAATTTTTGTTGACCATATTGAGAGTATTAGCCCGAACATGAGCACTAAGTCAGATTCACGTAGATAGTCAAAATATGTCTAATTACCCAAGCAAACGACCATTGTTTCTCAATTATTTGTCACTGTACAAAGTATTGGAAGTACTCTAAAGGTGGTTGCATCCGATTTGGATCACCCTAGCATTTTTTTTTATTTTTCAAACCCACAGGTGTCAAACCTAGTTTGAATCGGACTAGGAAAAATCCCTTATAAAGCACCTCTGGGCAGATCAGCCCTGTTTAGCCCGTTTGACGTGGTTTTCATGCCCCGTCTTCTCCTGTACGAAGTTAGTTACTGATATCATATATATATCAACCCATATAAAGATTTAAAACATGTTTACATGAATTTTAATTGATCTTAAGTTCATGATCTTATTCTCTACTTGTCGATTATCTACTTCTTGCCTTGTTATCAAACTTGCGAAAAATGCATAGTTACTTGCTAAAATTGGTCATGCATGTTTTAGTACTCATGATACTTGACATATATAGAGTTTACAAAAATGAAGTTTCCATAAACGGAGTTTTTATAACTGGAGTTTCCATAATCGGATTCACACAAGCACTGGAGCGTTTCTCACGCGCGGCATGCGCATACACTCTAGCACGATAGGAAAGCCCCTTCTTGGCTTGTGGTGAACTCTCCGTCAGATATTCCTTCTTCGGACTAGTGAGCCCTTGACCAAGGCCAACGTAAGTCTCCTCTAACTATGGATTCCCACATGGTCGACGAGCAGGTTGTACCAATGAAGTACCCAGAAGTTAGTGTGCACATATCTCTTCTCTCTCGGCATTCTTGACGAGATCTTTCTCTCCTCATCTTGACTTTCTCAGAGTGATCGAGTATAACACATGAAACCAAGTTATTAAGGATAGAATCTATGTAAATGTGTTGTTATTCTTCCAGATTGAACTCTTGACTCTATATTCCCAATGTACCCTTGAACTCTATATCATTATTGACATGACACTCTCGATAATCATTACTATTGACATGATAGTCCTAAACTTTCTCGACCAATCTATCCTTATTGACACACATTGCCTTCTTGTGATACGTTCTTGAACTACAGTAATGATATTGGAGTCATGGACTCAAAACTCGTTCTTGTCACCCATGAGTCGACGGGCTCATTGGGATAGATGCCAGTGTTGCACAATACGAACCTGACTGAGGGCCCGTATCTTGTCTTGGAGATTCTGGCAAAGTCCTGTTACCTATGGGTGTGATTGTCGGATTCGCCCCCGACTAAGTCTTGTTTACCCCAAGATGTTGATTGCCTAGTTTTCCCAAAGATGTTCGTTACCCCAGGAGTTGATTGTTAGGTTGATCCCCTAACAAAGTCATATGCCTGGCGTGGTGCGGAATCATGATTGGTGCTTGGCATGGCACGTACTTGTTACACGTGATAAACTTACTTTCTTGTTACCTGCTACTGTGTGCTGGTCTTTAACCCGAGTGGCTGAAGGACATACTTGCATGAGACACTAGTAGATTCTGCGTGATATTCTTGTGGAGTGCTCCGAGTGGGTTACTTAAAATGCTTGCTAGTGAAATGGCCATCTTGTTACATGCTATCTTGCTCTTGTTCATAAAGTTACCATCTTGCTAGATCATTGTTCACAATATCTTGAACTCTTGAATACAACCTTATTGTTAGATTGATCATTACAATCTCTTGATCATACTATCTTGCATGATACATTGCACACGTGTTACTACCACTGTTTTAATTGCATTGTACATATCATGTTCATACCCTCTAGCTTTTAAACTGTTAAATACTTATATCATTGCTGGAAGATGTAAATCCTACTGGGCGAGTGCGCTCATTACCTACTTTCCAACCTTTCAGGTGAACATGATATGGAAGATGTAGAGAACCAAGACTATACTGGGGATGAATAAGAGTGAAGAGTGCTCTCTAGCCTTAGTATTGAAGTCTTAATATAGTGTCTTATTGTTATAGTCCGAGAATGAGAGTACTAGTGATTTGTAGTAGGAGTGAGGATAGTATGTAATTTTTCCTTTATTTGAGTCTTAGTCCTGTAGTTTGATTTGAGTTGGAATATGTACTAGTTCCCATTTTTAAATGAAATAAAGAGTTTGAATTTTATTATGAGCACAATTAGTTGTGTTATGTGTGATTGCTCGCTAGAGGCTTATTTGTCGACTGTTCACGTCTCAACGCTTCAATCAAATTCTTCTGCTGTCGTGCTTTGGGACGTGACATATTTAATAGCTACAATTGAAAAATTAACAAATGGAAGATCTTCGTTAATACTAAAAGGTGCAAGATCATCGGGTAAGAAGAAATATGGAATTGGTTATAAACCTCAAGAAAATGAAGAAACAATTATATATCCTAAAAAATACCTGCTACTAAAATTTGTAGCTGAACAAGAACATGCCTACAAAACAAAAAAGAGAGAAACACAGTAAAGTGAGCAAACCATTATATAATATTACTTGTTGTACTCACTGTAATAAACTTGGTCACACTAAAAACATTTGTACTGTCACGTCCTACTCATTGACTATTTTCAGGGGTGACAGAGAAAATAAGATAAACGAACTAAAGACTGTAATTCATATTGTAGCGGAAAAGTACATTACATATGTTACATGAGTTGGTTGATTCAGTTACTTATATATACACAATAGTCAAAGAAACTTGGTTTGCTAAATTTAAGGATCACTCGACACACATTCCCTTGGAGAGTTGGCCCTATCTGAGGCGCCTGAAAGGAAAGTAGGGTACTTGAGCAATTGTGCCCAATAAGAAATTGCCTTCATAATAAAAGTAAGACATAAAGGTAACATCGAAGGAAAATATGCATAATGAACTAATACAAACTGTTGTACAAGGTGGTATTGTAACACAGTTAAATGAAGGTATCATAAAAGAGTTTGCCCTAAGCCAAATAGTAATAAAATTCATGCCATAATATAGTTTATGGAATTGTAGACCAAATCTAGCAGTAGGTGGTGTATGCCAAACGCCCATATGATTCATCTTCGATCCATACGACCAGTAATCGAATTCAGGTGCTCCTCCCAGGATTGGACCGATCTCATTTGCATAGGCATTATGTCAAAAGAGTCCGTAGACCCACAATATGTCATACCATTTCCATTGAACTATTTTTCAAGTATTGTTATTAACAAGGTCAAGTTCAAGAAGTCAGGTTGTAGTGATTAAGTTCGAATGATTACAATTCAGATAAAATGATATTCTGGAACAAAATAAGGGAATCGGTCAACCGGAAAGACAAGGTCGGTCGATCGACCTAGCCAGTAGCTTATTTCTAGGTTTAACTGTGAAATTGGTCGACCAAAATGACAGGGTCGGTCGACCGACCTAGCCAGTAGCTATCTATGGGTTACAGGGACAAGTCGGTCAACCGAAATGGAAAAGTCGGTCGACTGGCCAAAATCTTCCTTACAGTGGTGAGGATCCGTCGACCGAAATTACATAATCGGTCGACCGAAATGACATGTTCAGTCGACCGATTTCTGGTTTCGGTCGACCGATTCCGAAAAAACACAGAATTACACAAGTTGAAATCACACTACTTTTTCTGCCTGGGAATGGAAATAAACAATTAGGAATAGGAGAGTAAGGGCTATTCTATAATGCTACATGATTTTGAAGGGAAGTGGGAGGTTTTAAGCTCCATATCTTCGTCCTTTTTTCTCTCTCGGGTAGGCAAGATGGAGGGGATCAGTCGGTCGACCGATTCCGGCGATATTGCAGACTGGTTTCTGCATGTTCTGGAATAGTGGGTTGAGGCTTCAAGAGAGAGTTTAAAGGAAGTAACTGGGTACACAAGTTTTCCTTTGACAACAGCAAGTCGTGGAATAAGGCTACTTGGGGAAGTAACAAGTGAGAGAGGAAAGTGAAGACAAGTTTCCTACCTGACAGAAGAAGAAGATACAAGATTAAGAGAACGATTCCAAGCTTCAGAGCTCTAGAGCCTCCTCCCTCCCTCAGAGTTCAGCTCCCTCCTTCCTCTACCTCCTTAGCCTTCGGTGAGAGCAGCAGTAAGCGAGCAGTCGAGATCCGGATAAGGATCACAAGGGGTGTGTATATTGTAATCACGGGATTTGTATCCCCTTTTGAAATTGATTGTGAAAGGTATAGGGATTAGGAACTGACCGTGATCGCCACCAACGCAGTCGCCTCTTGATATTCAGGTGGAGGACTGACTACCTTGGAAAGGAAGGATGAAGAGGAAAACGTACCTGATAACGCGATAGAGGAGGCGTCGCGATGCTTTGACGTGAACACGACACAGTGGTCGTCGCCTTCTTCTTCAGTGGATGGAGACTTGGGTTTTCGTCTTCCTGCTCCTCAGCCGGCCGAGGGGCAAGAGCCTCACCTTGCCCTGACCTTTAAACACCTGCCAAAGTGGTTTAAACAAACAAAACACCCATTAGAACTCGTGTGTAGAAGATCTATTCAATGAAAAGCATGAAATCATGAACTAATATGGAGGGAACTCACGAGATTGGGGCTTTTAACCCCTGTGGGTGTTAAGAATAGGTGTGTGTGTCGTGATCTAATGCTAAACTAGAAAGAAAACGAAGCTATGCATGCATGAAATCAAAGAAATAAAGGGAAGAAGGGAAGGAGAATGTGTAGCCGATGGGAAAACGCCCTGGAGGGCTCTTGCTGATCGTCTGGAGGGAAAACTCTCTTCGTGGAAGATGGAGCTCTCTTGCTCAGCAAACCAAAGAATCCGGCCTTGCCCGAAAAGATGCAGAGACGAGGTACTTATGGGTGATTATTCCCAACTCGGGTCTGAGAGGAATAATGGGCAAGAGTCCGACTCTGGGTAAGTAGGTTGTGCAAGGGCTATGGAACTCGGAAAGGGACATGTTAGGAAGGTTTGCTCCGAATTTGAGAAGATTTGGACTTGATTTGGATGTCTAAATGAAGCAATTACCATCAATAGCATGGGTCCAAATTGACTTCGGATTGAGTTTCCTGTGTTAAGGCCCTTAACGCGACGGCCTTGGTGTCGCCTTCTGAACGCGACGGCTCGATACGTCGCCTTCCTCATATGGAAGGCTGACTTGAGTCATTTTGCAATTTTCTGAGGATTAAAAATGTGGAATTATGATCGCGACATAGGAGTTGTCGTCTTCAGGAAGGCGACCTAGGGCCTGTCGCTTTCTGGTCTTTTCTGCATTTCGGCATGTAACGCGTCCAATCAGCCATGCACAGCCTTCAGGATGAAACATCAGACTTATACTCAGAGAGAGATAGACATAATTCAATGCACCAAACAATGACATCAAAGCATATGTGCAAATATCCTGAACAGTCACAGAAGAATAAGCAAGACAGCACGAACTGGTCAGAAGGCGACATAGGACCTGTCGCAACCCTTGACTGAAGAAGGCGACACAAGGCTGTCGCCACCTTGAAGGCGACAGGTCGATATGTCGCTTTCTCAGTTTTCTCAGCCTGAGCTCAAAAGTCTTCAGCATATGATTTGGTTTTGACTCTCACTTGGACTCCTATTGCTCTCCACTCAAGGTCCTACTCCTAATGGGATCAAGAGGAGCTCTCTTCATGGCCATGAGAGCTTGCAACTTACCTCTCCACGAGAGGTTTTCTTTACGGCTCTATGATCCTTCTAGAGTGTTGGTTGGGTGTGAGGATAAAATTTAAACCGGTAGACAACCCCACCACCGATAGTCGGATCTTCGGGTGCCATCCTTTGAACTTTATTGGCAGCGCGGCCAAATTCTCCGATAAGGTTTTATGCAGGACGGCGGACAAGAAGACAAGGAGTGCATGGCGCCTTTACTTCAGCACCCTACCAGTGGAACACTTTGCTTTGGGCATAGCGGCACTTCGCGGAGCAGAGATCCGGCTACCACTCGGACACGGCTTGGACTTGCAATTAATAGGGAATATGACGACCGTGCTCTACAACCCGCAGCGGTGCTACCTACAGATCGGGAAGCCGAGGACGAGAGTGCTTCCGCCATCACACTTGCCTCCCGTGAAGAAGCGACGCTTAGGGAACACGGAGGATGAGCAGGCCGTGCGGAGCGCGCTGGCCTTGTGGAGGGCATGCGCTACCCATACACTCCCGCCGAGACTTGACGAGGACCGGGAAACGTACCAGGCGTACCTCTTGGAGCTTGAGAAGATCCGGCCACTGAGGGGACCGTGAGCTAGGGATAGTCTTGATTGCACTTTTGATGCTTTGATGGGACTTGGGGTGGGCTTGATGTAATAGGAGAATGATGCTTGATGTAAGGGGAGTGAGACATGTTATTGATGTAAGCATTGGATTTATTGCAATGAGCATTGATTTTTTGGAGGCTAAAAGCACTGGTTTAAGAAGGCGACGCTAGACCTGTCGCTACCAAGAAGGCGACAGGTCAACGGTCACGACCCGAAAAGTGAAGGCGACATGAGCATCGTCGCCACTTGAGTAGAAGGCGACATAGACCTTGTCGCGTTCACAGGTCCCGGGGCGGTTTGAATTCGGGCCGAGCGCCCTTCTTCCTCTTTCCCTCTTTTCGAATCCTTCTTCCTTCCTTCTTTCCCTCTATCCGGCGATTCCGGCGATCCTCTTCCCTGCCTCCCTCTCTCCGGTGAACTACTCCAGTGAGCTCTCTCTCTCTCTCTCTCATCTCCTTCCTCTCTCTCTCTCCTATCTCCCTCTCTCTCCTATCTCCCTCTCTCTCCCCTCGGTGACCGTCGATGGGGGTGGCGGAGAAGGCCAAGGCGGCGATGGCGGGGGGCGGCGACGGAAGAAGTCCATCCAGCGCCGGCAACCGGGTGAGGGGACCTCGACGGCGGCCCCGGAGGCTTCCCCGGTCGCGCCGATGGAGGAGGGTCGCCGCGATGATGCCGGGCGAGGACGATCCCGTTGGACCCAAGAAGGTAGGGTCTCAAGCCCTAAACCTATGTGTGTGGATGAGAGGGGATGTAGGGCCTTTTGGCCCAAGGTGAAACGGCCGGAAAATGAATTCTTGCCGTTTCCGGCCAGTCTGTGAACGCGGCAGGGTGGGTGTCGCATTACCAGACAGGTCGCGACGGCCTAAGCGTCGCGTTCAGAAGGCGACAGCCTGCTTGTCGCCTTCACAGGAGGAAGGCAACTCCTCTGGTGTCGCCTTCTGAAGGCGACAATATACCCGTCGCTACCTTAACAGAGTGTTGTTCTACTGATCCCTTGCTGATCCTTGTGTTTTCTGTGATTGTTTTACAGAGCGAGCTACGGTCCCGGCTGGGGTGGTCCGTTGTCCGGGCGATCTATCAGGGGTTGCCGGATTTCCAGAGGACCCGGCTGGAGGAGATAGGGTTCAGCCCCTTTCTGAGATTGGATGAGTTGACGCCGGACGTGGCGCTCATCCAGGCATTGAAGGAGCGATGGGACCCGGAGTGCCACGCGTTCCTCCTCCCATGGGGTCACATGATCCCCACACTGGAGGACGTGGCACAGATCACCGGCCTGAGGGTAGATGGCCAGGCGGTGACCGGGGTGATTTATACCAGCTATCAGGAGATGGTGGAGAGGCTTCTGGGGTTAGAGGTGACGCGGGAGAGATCCTCCCTGGTGCCGAGGATGAGGTTGCAGGCGAGCCTCGGTGTGGCAGACGCGCGCCACCAGACTGGAGAGGGCCAGGCAGAGTACATGGCCCGGTTGACAGCGGATGCCAGAGCAGCACTGGCGGAGGAGGAGGGAGTGGCAGCGGACTGCGACTTGAGGCACTTCCTGATCCTCGTGATCGGGAAGTTGATCTTGGGTACGCGAGGAGACCCGGTGAGCTGTCGGTGTTTGCCTCTACTAGAGGACCTGTTCCAGGTGGGGAGCTATGCGTGGGGTGCGGCCCTTCTGGCCCACCTTTTTGACAGCTTGGGCACCTCTAGTAGGGAGACAGGGGTGGCCGGGTTCTTCCCACTGTTACAGGTATGCTTCTCACCTTTACCCTTTACTGCTTTTCCTGCTTGTCTTAATTAACTGATCGTTTTGCTTTTGCAGGTGTGGGCATACTGCCACCTCCCTTCACTGGGTCGGGGGGTGCCGAGGCGTTGCGGCGCTGTACCTCTCCTGCAGCGCTAGCGGTTTTGCCGCGACGAGCGGTCCCTGCGGCGACAGGTGACGCTCATCCATGACGCGTTGGACACCGTCCCCTTCAGACATGTAAGTACTTCTAGCCTTAACCTTCTCCTTTACTTTGCTTATTTGACAATTGACTGACGGGTCTTTACTTGTGGTGTGCAGGTACAGTGGACTCCCTACGTCGGGGAGGACGACGCTACCCAGCCGTGGGTGGAGCGGGGCCGTCCCTACTTTGGTAGGGACATTTGGCTTCATTGCTTCAACATAGTGGTCCCGCTCCACCACCGGCTAGTGGCGCAGACACTGGGACTCCACCAGGCTGTGGTGGAGTTCCCAACCCGACAGAGGTCATGGGAGAGGCCAGGCCGGAGCTTCCGTGGGATCCAGCAGGTCACGGACTGGACAGTCTGGGTCCGAGAGCAGCTGAACGACTGGGAGCGGCGGGACAAGGAGGTGGTCTCCGAGGCTGCCAGCGACGACTACTTCCAGGCCTATGCCCGAAAGTACGGGGCCCAGGTGTACAAGGGGTCCCGACGACCGGTACGTATTTTATTGTTTTCAGTCTCTTTGAGTTCTTAGTTGATTATGTGACTGACTTGGCTTGTGATTGCAGCTTGACCCCGAGGGACCGATCTCCTCGCTCGAGGGCATCCTCCATTCCACCATCCAGCAGCGGGACGACCTCCAGGCGGTGGTGGATCAGCTGGTAAGTACTCTGCACCCCACCCTTCTGTTTCTGACTGTGGTTGACTGACCCTTGATATTTTCTTTTGCAGCGGGCAGAGCTGGACCGTGCGCAGCAGATGGTGGGAGGGGCTTCCTCCTCCCGAGAGGATCCCGGCAGCTCCGTCTTGGAGGGCCAACTAGCGGCGGCGGCGGCCCGAGCGGAGGACGCCCTCGCCCAGCTGCGGGAGCGGGTAAGTTACTTATTTAGATGCCCCTGTTTTTTTTGCTTCATTCGTGATTTCTGACCAGATTTTTCTGATATTGCAGGAGCAGGAGCTGAGGACCGCCCTGGCACGGACGACCACGCTGGAGGCGGAGATGGCGGAGCTACGCCTATGCCCCGAGGCAGCGGAGGTGGTGCGGTGGTGCCAGGAGGCAGAGGCGGCGGCCCACTGGCAGCAAGAGGCGACGGAGGCGACGCGCTGGCGCCAGGAGGCAGAGGAGGCGGCACGACTGCGCGCCGAGGCTGGGGACCTCTGCACCCAGCTGGGGGAGGAGAGGCATCGCGGCGACATGCTGTGATCCGAGATGAGGGGTTTGGAGAGGGCCCTGGCCTTGGTCGGGCGCAGCCGGTCAGCGACCAGCCGGAGCGGTATCCCGAGCGGGTCCGCTGGGCACTACCTGACAGGTTCCCCGAACGGCGGAGGAACGAGGAGGAGGAGCGACGACGGCGCGAGAGAGCGCCAGAGGGGAGCGAGACCGGGCCGAGAGTGATGGCCCCTCCATCTCCCCGCCCGCCTGAGGGTACAGGGGAGAGTGGTTGAGGGTTTGTACTTTTTTGCTCCTTTCTTTTTGTACATGGTATGAATGGAATGAAACTTTTGTGTTTTTATGGTTTGCGACTGAGTGAGAGTGACGAGTGAGATATGAGTGCCGCTTTCTTTTCTGTCCTGCACACTTAGACAACCACGAAACAAGTCAGATCTGTTCTTAGGCTTAGCCCCTTGCCTTAAAATGCGACGAGCGAGCGATCTTGATAATTCGTCAAGGGGCTAAGCCTTATTAAATAGGCAAAAGATGCGAATAAACAAATGAAATGCATGTATGCAAACGTCTTGGAATCATTTAATGTTTTGAGATTTTTGGAATATTTGATTTTTAGGGTTTTGGAAATATTTGATTTTTTTTTTGAGTTTTGGGGAATATTTGATTTTTGGATTTTGGAAATATTTGATTTTTTTGGGGTTTTGGAATATATGATTTTTTTTTGGGGTTTTGGAAATATCTGATTTTTTTGGGGTTTTGGAAATATCTGATTTTTTTGGGGTTTTGGAAATATCTGATTTTTTTGGGGTTTTTGTTAGCGCCTAAAGCCGGCGTTGGCCCTTCCTAAAATAAGACACGCGAGACGGAAGGTACTCGCATCTTCGAGCCACAATACTTAAACCGATTCGAGCCGCTGGTTAGGAATCTTGATCACCTCCGGTTCTCGCCATAGGGCTTTCTAAGTTAGGACGTGCGTAAGGGGTGACAACGCCTCGGAAAACCTACGCTTAGTTGATGCTGCGACTAATTAAGCCCCACCCAAGAGGTGACTCAGCCTTATAGGGAGAAACAGAAGATTATTTAAGGAAAGTCTTGTGTGGGTATAGGGATGTTGGGTTCGGCTACTTCTACAGCATACCATTCGGAGATTGGGTCTGTTGTGGAGGGACTTTATGGTCTTTTGCTATGGACTTGCCTTGCTTTGGGGCATGCGTACGACCGGGCTCATTAGTGTCCCGCGGGGACTTTGCCACTCTTTGCCATGCCCCTATTGTATTATGGATTTTCTTTTCTTTTGTTTCTTTGCTTCTTTGCCCTTTTGTTATTTTGACCGTCCCTGTTTGAGACTTCCTCTCGTCGGGGTATGCTGCAGGTTGACGACCTCACCCTTACGACCCTTTTGCCCCTACACTTCGACCGATTAGGAGAGAATGACCGATGCATCGCTAGAGTAGGGAACCCTCATAATTGCAGCATCTACCGAGTGTAGTTATCCGGGCTTGCCGTGTGCGTGTGTGTTAATCCTAACTTAGAGCAGCCCTTGGCGATTAGAGAGGTATCTTAGACTCCCAACATGGGGCTACTCCCCGATCTAGGTGTTGTGGCCTCACACCTATAGGCCTAAGGATAGAAACGTTTGAGGTACACCCGTTCCACGGATGTGATAATTCGACGCCCTCAGCATTGATTAAGCGATATGCATTTCCAGGGTAGACCTCCCTCACAACGTACGGACCCTCCCAGTTGGGTTGCAGTTTGGACCTAGGACCTCCGGTTTGATAAAGATGCGTTTCAAGACCATATCACCCTCTTGGAATTTTCGTTCAATTACCTTCTTTTGAAAAGACCTTGAGATTCGCCTTTGGTAGGAAAGCACATGGTCGGCTGCCATAAGCCGCCTTTCATCTAAGAGTTCCAATTGGACTAGTAACGCCTCTCGACGTTCATCAAGATTAAGTTCCTTGTCTAGTTGGACTCTTAGTGAAGGAATTAGGATCTCATATGGAACTACCGCCTCCATCCCGTAGGTGAGAGCGTACGGGGTTTGTCCCGTGGGAGTGCGGACGGAGGTGCGGTAGGCCCATAGAGCCTCTATTAGCTTCTCTGGCCAGTCGGCGAATTTATGCGACTCACAGGTTTTCTTTAGGATTTTAAGAAGGGTTTTGTTAGTTGCTTCAGCTTGGCCATTGCCCTGTGGGTAATACGGCGATGAATGATGCAGCGTGATGTTGTATTTCTTACAGAGGTCCTGGAGCTCTTGTGCGATGAATTGCGGCCCATTGTCCGTGACGATGCTGCTTGGCACTCCGAACCGCGAGATGATGTTTCTCATGATGAAGCGGCACACCGTGGATGCTTTGATTTCTGTGAAGGCTTCAGCTTCCGCCCACTTGGTGTAATACTCAGTCGCAGTTAGGATAAATGACTTTTGTTTGGTTTGAGCATTAGAATCACCAAGAGGGCCGACAATGTCGAAAGCCCACATGGAGAATGGCCATGGTGTGGAGAGTGGGTGTAGTGAGGAGGAAGGGGCATGGATCTTATCAGCATGGAGTTGACACTTGACACACCTACGGACGTAGATGGTACAGTCTTCCTCTAGGGTTGGCCAGTAATAGCCCTGCCTAATGATTTTCTTTGCTAGCATCTGACTGTTGACGTGCCCTCCGCATTCACTAGCATGGGCCCCTTCCACCACCTTCCAAGCTTCGTCATCGGTAAGGCACCTTAAAAGGACTCCATTAAGGGCTCGCCTGTACAGAACTTCTCCGACAACTGTGTACCTTAAGGCGGCTCTTCTGATGGCCCTGCGGTCTTCTCCACTTGCCCCTTCAGGATATGTTCCATCCCTGCAGTACTGCTCTATCTCAAAGTACCATGGCAGTTCCTCTTCATTCAGGATCTCCTCGAGCTCCGTTAACATGACTTGCTGCGCTCCTCTTTTCCTAGCCCTCTCTTCTAAGGTTGCCCTAAGGTCGCTAAACCAAGGGTCTTGGGTAGATGGACATCGAGACGCTGGACGATGATTGTCTCAGTCCGGCGACTCAGAGGGAAGGATAGGGATGAGGCTAGCGACGCCAGAGCGTCGGCCAGGATGTTTTGGGAACGAGGAGTGTGGATATAGATAAGCTTACGGAACTGCCTTGCCAACAACGTGACCAGGTCTTGATATGGCTTGAGCTTTGGGTCACGAGTGCGGTAAGTTGAGAGCACCTGCCGCAGGACGAGCTGAGAGTCTCCTATAATTCTGAGGTGTGATGCCCCCAGCAGATAAGCATGCTTGAGACCAGCAAGGAGAGCCTCATACTCTGACATATTGTTGGTAGCGGGGAAGGTGAGTTGATACGCAAAGGGGATGGTGATACCTTCCGGGGTAAGCAGCACGGCTCCAATGCCCCGTCCCTGAGAGTTGAGCGCACCATCGAAATGAAGGGACCAGAAGGGGTCTTTGATTATGACTGAGAGTTCCTCATCGGGGAATTCCTCTCGGAGGGAGTCACTGTGAGGGAGTGGGAGATGGGCTAGATGCTCGGCGATGGCATACCCCTTGACGGCCTTTTGGACCACAAAGGATATGTCAAACTGGGAGAGGAAACTCTGCCAGCGTGCCAGCCGATCAGAAAGGACGGGCTTTTCAAGAAGATATCGGAGTGGATCCATCCTTGAGATCAGCTTGACCTCGTGGGCTAGGAAGTAGTGCTTGAGCTTTTGGACTACCCACACGAGTGCGGCACAAGTTTTGTCCGCGGTGGTGAGCTTGGATTCAGCGGGGTTGAAGAGCCTAGAGAGGTAGTATGCTGCCCTTTCTTTCCCAGATTCGTCATGTTGTGCCAGGACAGCTCCTAGGGAGTCCTCAATGACTGAGAGATACAGGATTAGCGGCTTCCCGGGTACAGGAGGCTGTAAGACTGGGGGATTCATGAGATAACTTTTCAGCTCGTCGAAGGCTGCTTGGCATTTGTCATTCCATTCGAATTTTGCCCCTCCTTTCAAGAGATCATAAAATGGGCGACATCTTTGCGAATGCTGGGAGATAAATCTTCTGATGAATTGCAAACGTCCGATTAGCCCTCTTAATTGTGCGATATTCTTTGGAGGAGGCATCTCTGCTATTGCCTTAGCCTTGTTAGGATCGATCTCAATGCCCCGCTTACTAACTATGAAACCTAACAGCTTTCCTGATGAGACCCCGAACACGCATTTTTTCGGATTCATTCTCAGCTGATACTCTCTAGACCTCTGCAACACCTTGGCTAGGATTTCGGGGTGTTCTCTCCTGGTTCTTGACTTCACCAAGATGTCATCCACGTATACCTCTACATAAACGTGCATCATATCGTGGAAATGGCCATCATCGCCCTCTGATAAGTAGCGCCGGCATTCTTTAACCCAAACGGCATGACTACATAGCAGTATGTTCCCCAGGGCGTGGTGAAGGATGTTTTCTCTTGATCTTCAGGAGATAGACGGATTTGGTTATATCCTGAATACCCATCCATGAATGAGAGGGTCTCATACCCAGCAGTGTTATCGATAAGCACATCAAGATGAGGAAGCGGGAAGTCGTCCTTTGGACATGCCTTATTCAAATCCCTGAAGTCGATGCAGATTCTGACTTTGCCGTCTTTCTTCATGACAGGGACTATATTGGCCACCCAGTTCGGATAAAGCACTACCCTGATGAATCTAGCCTTATGGAGTTTATCTACTTCGTCCTTCATCTTCAGGGCTGTGAGTGGGTGGAACCTTCGGAGTTTCTGCTTGATTGCCTTTGCCCCTTCTTTCAGTACCAGTCGGTGCTCCACTAGTGAGGGGTCTAGGCCGGGCATGTCCTCGTAAGACCAGGCGAATGTATCCTTGTACTCCCTCAGGATTTGCACCAGTTCCTCTTCTTCATCAGGAGGGAGATTTGCTGAGATAATCACAATCCTGGGATCTTCTTCTGTTCCAAGGTTGACTTCCTTAGTAGATTCATCCACTGCCGTTGTAGGCTCGTCGAACCTCCTTACTCCACTGGCATATTTTTCGGCAGCGTCATCTACTTCGCTATCCTCTTCATCGACTGGGTCCTCATCATTCATTATTTCGTAGACACCAAACCCGTCGTCTATGAACACCCCATCCTGCTCAAAACCTCTTCGAACACCAGCGCTTCTCTCGTGAACTCCTCTATCAATAGCAGCGCTTGACACCGCCGAGCTAGCTCTTGAAGATATCTCCGGGGAATAGCTTTTCCCCGCTGCTTCCTAGGACGGTGCTTGGAATTGGCGGATGGCTGCTGGCCTATCTATCTTAACTCTAGACTCACCTACCTAGACTCTCCTAAACTAGACGACTCTACAGGACTGGGGGAGGACATGGTGTCCTCGAAGAGAATGGCTCCTAATGAAGGAGCAGGAGGGGGACCCTCAGTCGAGGGGTGCCCCTGATCAGCAGAGTGCAGGACGTATGCCGGCTCCTCGACCTCAACATGCATTTGAAAGTGGACGTTTTTTTTTGGGGATCGGAGGAGAGCATGCAACAGGAGAGGGTGACCTCGTGGTCACCTGGATCAGCTTGAAGAGCGGAGAGGACAGCCGGTGGGAGCTGGGGTGTGAGGAGGCTGTGCGCCGCCGTGAGGAGCTGGGGAGTCAGCTGGATCAGCAAAGGAGGAGAGGATGGGACCAGACTGGGAAGGAGGGAATCCAGGAGGGATGGGTGGATGGCTAGGCAGGTGCCTCTCCAGAGTTCATCAACAGTTTTCCCCTCCTCGTAGGGGATGTCCGGCTCTCCTACGTCTGAGGCATCGCTCATGAGCTGCCTTTTGGATGTGATAGCAACGGGTGGATCTAGCAATTCTTCCGCAGCTGGCGGCCAGGTTCTCTCCTCCTCCCAGAACAGTCGGCTGAAGGCGATGGTGATGTCTTCTATGTCGAACCATCTATACCACTCAGCCTCTGGGTCTCCGGTCTTTCTCCTCCTGGTCGGACGGAGGGCTTCTAGGGCTCTATAGGTCAGCAACGGGGCCATGTGCCGAGAGAAGTTCCGGCCATGCACCTCATGCTGTGAGAGTTCTGCTTCGACTACCACGGTGTTATATCCAGGTTGGGTAGGCCCCTTGATGAAGTGACACCAAAGTGTCCAGGTGAGTGGCTCTCGGTCGGCCTTAAGAGTGGATGTGCTGGATGACCATGGTTTGGATTTCTCCCTATACCCTAATCCCCATCGGCTTTTCATGACGATGTCAAGGATTGGTTTGACTATACCTTGTAGCTCTGCCCCTAGGCCCTTGCCTTCTTCATACCCCAACTTCATCATAATTTGCCACCCCTTTGTGCTTAGTGGCTCTTTTCTCTTGACCGCATTGACCCGGGCTAGGTTGACCTCTCGCTGGGACTGGAACGTGTAGCTCCAGGGGTAGTTGACGTCTAGCACCGAGACGATGGGTTTGTTGGCTGGCCACACAGCTGGGAGGTGGGTATCGTGGAGGGCATCTACGGAGTGGTGGTGGCTATGCTCTTGACCTTGATGATTCTCCCTTGGAACGGGAACTTCATGCATTGGTGTGCGGTAGATGGCACAACTCCTAGTGACTCTAACCATGGGCGCCCTAAAATAGCCTTGAACATGGGATCGATATCTAGGACGTAGAAGTCCACTGTGACGGCGAGGGGTCCCAGTTCGGCTTGCACAGTCACCATGCCGTGGCAGGATCTTCTGGAATTGTCGTATGCGGCAATGGTGGTGGGCGTCGGCCTCAGCATACTTTCTGACAGGTCACAGGCTCTTAGCGTACTCAGCGGGCAGACATTTATGGATGCCCCCGTATCGACCAGTGCCGCTCCCACTGCTATATGGTTGATGACTAGAGTGACACAGAGGGGGAGCCTCCTGGCTTCTGGGGGTGCTAATTCGTTTTCTGCAAACGTGATTGCCGGCCCGCAAGTCACCATGGCCAGGGCACTAGGTAGCTTGTCTGCCATCATGTCTTCATTCACTACCACCTTCTACAGGAAATTCCTCAGGGCTTCCTGGTGCTCTTTAGACTTCTTTATGAGCTCCAGAATGGAGATCTTGGCTGGCACGTGGTCCAGGTGCTTGAGGATGTCATAGTGGGTTCCGGGCAGTGGCTCAATCAACCCCTCATCTTGTGCTTGTTGCTGAGCTTGCTGTTGCTGTGGCGGCTGCAGGACCTACTGGGGGTTTGTGGAAGTGGTGGTGGTGGAGATAGGTGGGTACGGGCGGCGAAAGACTCGCCCGCTCCGTAGGGTGGTCGGATTGGTGGGTGGCTGTCTAGCGGAGGATAATGTTGCGGCGGAGGGTTGGTCCGGCCCAGGTGGTGGTAGGATGATGGGTGAGGGAGCGGATATGATAGGGGGTAGAGGGATGGAGACAGGTGGAGCGAAAGGTAAATGATGGGTGGACTAGCGACTGGCGCATATGCTGAACTGGCGGGCAGTATGACGGCGTTGGCCATGGAAACTATAGGAGGGACTGATTGGGGAGCCGCGTAGGCTGGTTGTATTGTTTGGGATTGGATAGGATATTGGTTAATGGCCATCATCTGCTGAACGTCCAGCTCATCATCGTACGTCCAGTTTGCTTGTGGAGGGGGATGGTGGACGATGGGGTTTACCTGGGCAGGTTGTTGTGGTGGTGGGTTCGGAGCTGGTGGATGGTTAGGTAAGGGGTTGTGGACGATCCCGAGGTCCTGCAGTGGCTGCTGATGTTGCTGCTGTTGTTGTTGTGGAGGGGGTGGTTGGCGCTACTGCCTTTGCTGCTGTTGTTGTCTTTGCCTTTCTTTGATGTCTCCGATCACCTGCCGGAGGGCTGTCCAATCTATCCTTTTCTGCTCATGCAGGTCATACACCAAGTCCTTGAATGTGAAGCACTGATCGATGGTATGACCAGGCTGCCTGTGGAAGACACAGTATCGGGTTTGATCCACACTTGGGTTCAGAGGTCTCTCAGGAGGGAGCCTAATGGCGTCTGTGGAGACCAAGGCCAAGAATATGTCAGAGAGTGTCGCCGGCAATGGTGGATAGTGAGATCTCCTAGGGCCCGTGGGACGCCTTTGTTGAGAGCCATCAGGAGGTGGTACTTGGTTGTATTGGCGCTGCTGCTGCCCTTGTGGCGGATTGGTAAGGTTCTGACCCTGGGCATTGTATTGGCGGTTTTGGCTTTGGCCGGTCGGGTTGAACGTGCTTACTTGCTCGTTCACTTGGACGCCTTCGGTGACAGGCCCCTGAGGCTTCCTTTGGAAACGAGACTTCTGGGGTTCAAACATGGAATGGATGGGAGAATCTTTGAGCTGGGTCTGGATGAACCGGGCCCGGCTGTTGAGCTGATGCATATTGGAGATGTCGTTCATCGCCAAAATGTTGCGGTAGGCAGGTGTGGCGTTGGCGATGATGATCTTCACCTTCTCCCCCTCTGGAAGGTACCCCGGAACTCTGGTGGCCATTTGCCTCCACCTATCGGCGTATGCTGAGAAATCCTCATCCGACTTCATCTTTTCAGCCATGAGATCCGTGAGGGAATATTCAGGCCCGACCCTGTCTTGGAATTGTTCGAGGAACTTGGCCTTCACGATAGCGAAGTCTTCAGCGTCCTCGGGTAGCAGGGAGTAGAACCAATCAAGAGCGTGCCCGTCCAGCGACTGGCGGAAGAGATATGCCATGAGACGGCGGTCATGCTGGTAGGGAGCAGACTCATAGATGAAGTCCTTGATATGAGTGTAAGGATTGCCTGAGCCGTTGTACTTGCGGTACTTCGGCAGCTCGGATTGAGAGGGGACCCATAGGCCATTGAAATTTGGCATATGCACATCGTGGTGCTGCCTAGGGTCGACTTGCTGACGGAGCTCTTGGAGCTCCTTCTTGATGGACGCCCACTCGGACATCATGTCCGGTGCGGCGGATGGCTGAGCGTAGATGGACGAGGCACGAGAGGTGGGCCTGGCGCGTGGCTCAGGACGATGAGGGGAGTAACATGGCTGGTATGGTGGAGACCGCGGCCTCGACTCACGAGGAATATAGTGCTCAGACTCAAATGGCGTAAACCGGATGGTCCGCGGTCGGATGGGGGTGTTGTCGGCTCGTCCCATGGTGGCATGGGGGCCGGATGTAGCTGCTGCGGGGCGTGACGCGCCCGCTCTGGGTGAGGGTGAGGAAGCGGCCTTTCCTTTGAGGGCCGTCATGAGGGTCTGGATTTGGGACTGATCAAGCTGAGGAATTAGGTGCAAGAGCTGAGCAGCTTGATCGTCCGATTGAGGAGGGTGGGTGTTCCAAGACGGGCTGCCCTCGTCACGACGGCGACCCTCAGAGGTATGGACGGTAGCGACCCAAGGTGGTGTTACCTCATCAAAGAGATCATGGGGTAGGGACTCTTCGTAATCCCGGGAATTCTGGAGGGCAGTGTCGGGATTCTCACTATTGTAGATCGGGTTCAAGAAAGACTCCATGTTTGGAAAGTAGGTGGAGAGAGATGGGGAGAACCTTTCCAGACTTGAGAGAGACAACCTAACCTAGACAGACTCTTAGTTTCCTAAACAAACAATCCTATGCAGACAAAAGGAAAGAGAAAATGTCTCACCCAAAGCAAGCAGTTGACAATGATGATGGTTACTTTTAATTGATTCGAATTTGCCTTTTAGTGATTTTGACTTTTAGCAAGTTCTCTCCAAATGAGGAAGGGTTTCCTAAATGGGAGAAGGCTTCCAACTTTGGGTAGGACTAGGGTTCTCTCTACCTTGCCAAATGAATCTAGTCTCGATCCTAGGTGGCGACGGGTACAACCAGCCCGGCGACCATGTGGGAATCCACGGTCAGCGGGGACTTACGGAGGCCCTCGAGCGAGTGCTCTAGTCGGACACAAGGAATATGTGGCCGAGAGAGCGAGCGTCACTGAGGAGGAAACTTATACTACGAATATGGAAAGATGTATGCAAATCCTATGTGCACCGGAGTGCATGCAAGATTCTAACCTAGTATTAACACAACAAGAATTAGGGCTAATTGCTCTCAGAGAGGGAAGGCGACAAGGAAGATGTCGCTACCAAGATAGCGACAACCACCCTGTCGCGTTGCTTCTCGCAGTGGACAGAGGGCAATTAAGTCCTAATTATGCACGAAAAAGTCAAACAACCCTATAAAATACAAGAGTGGCAATCTCTCAAGAGCATGGAAAAGAGCATGGCATGATGAAATCTGAATGGAGTATGTGAAAGCAAACCCAAAATTGCAAGGAAACTCAATGAAACCAGAGTACTGACCTGATCGCGACAATGCCCCTGTCGCTTCCTTGAACGCGATGCAACCTCGTCGCGTTCCTCCCAGACTTCAGCAGACTTCAAACAATGGAAAAAAGGTGTATGGATAGAGCGCGTACCTGATGGCGACGCTTCTACTGTCGTTTTCTTTAACGCGACGATCAAAACGTCGCCTTTCTCACAGCACACTGCACACAACCGGACAAGACAGAGGCTTTGTACTAACCTGGTTGCGACGTGTAGCCTGTCGCTACTCGGATCACGATGCCTTTATTGTCGCCTTCTCACCCAGAACCGCAGAGCACTATGAAAACTCGGAGGAAGAGAACAAACAAGGAAAACTAACAAACAACACACCTGTTAGAGGATAGGGACGACAGGGAAAGGAAGAACAAGCGTGATGGGCACAAGTGGTCCCACCGTGATCGCTAAAAGGTGTAATCACGGGATTCGTATCCCCTTTTGAAATTGATTGTGAAAGGTATAGGGATTAGAACTGACCGTGATCGCCACCAACGCAGTCGCCTCTTGATATTCAGGTGGAGGACTGACTACCTTGGAAAGGAAGGATGAAGAGGAAAGCGTACCTGATAACGCGACAGAGGAGGCGTCGCGATGCTTTGACTTGAACGCGACACAGTGGTCGTCTCCTTCTTCTTCAGTGGATGGAGACTTGGGTTCTTCGTCTTCCTGCTCCTCAGCCAGCCGAGGGGCAAGAGCCTCACCTTGCTCTGACCTTTAAACACCTGCCAAAGTGGTTTAAACAAACAAAACACCCATTAGAACTCGTGTGTAGAAGATCTATTCAATGAAAAGCATGAAATCATGAACTAATATGGAGGGAACTCACGAGATTGGGGCTTTTAACCCCTGTGGGTGTTAAGAATAGGTGTGTGTGTCGTGATCTAATGCTAAACTAGAAAGAAAACGAAGCTATGCATGCATGAAATCAAAGAAATAAAGGGAAGAAGGGAAGGAGAATTGTGTAGCCGATGGGAAAACACCCTGGAGGGCTCTTTCTGATCGTCTGGAGGGAAAACTCTCTTCGTGGAAGATGGAGCTCTCTTGCTCAGCAAACCAAAGAATCCGGCCTTGCCCGAAAAGATGTAGAGATGAGGTACTTATGGGTGATTATTCCCAACTCGGGTCTGAGAGGAATAATGGGCAAGAGTCCGACTCTGGGTAAGTATGGCTGTGCAAGGGCTATTGGAACTCGGAAAGGGACATGTTAGGAAGGTCTGCTCCGAATTTGAGAAGATTTGGACTTGATTTGGACGTCTAAATGAAGCAATTACCATCAATAGCATGGGTCCAAATTGACTTCGGATTGAGTTTCCTGTTTAAGGCCCTTAACGCGACGGCCTTGGTGTCGCCTTCTGAACGCGACAGCTCGATACGTCGCCTTCCTCATATGGAAGGCTGACTTGAGTCATTTTGCGATTTTCTGAGGATTAAAAATGTGGAATTATGATCGCGACATAGGAGCTGTCGTCTTCAGGAAGGCGACCTAGGGCCTGTCGCTTTCTGGTCTTTTCTGCATTTCGGCATGTAACGCGTCCAATCAGCCATGCACAGCCTTCGGGATGAAACATCAGACTTATACTCAGAGAGCTTTTAATGAAAGAGATTGATTTGACCAGGAAGAGTCCTCCAGGGCGATGAACTAATGGGAATGATGTCATGATCGGAGAAAGCCAGCTTGACGATGATGAGCCAACGTGGGGCGTTAATGATACGACAAGGGATTTTGCTCGACTTATGGGTCAGAAATGGGTGTCTACATATATGTAGAGTTTTACATATGAGGGCGTGCGTAAATTCATGGATGGTGGGGATGAAATCCTCGAGGAGATTTCACCCCGGGTTAACACGTAGGGGTGTTAATACTCAATATGGATTACGTAGGTGAATAGTGATCATGTTACGTAATCACTGTGTCACATGCATATATATCCATATTTATACATATATATATACTATTTAATATAATACAATTCCTTTTTAATCTTTTCCTATCAGTAAAATTTTATTTATTTAGTTGTTAATTTATGTAGCCTCATGTGTGCGTATTTCTAATGATTGTTTTGGTAATGGTAGTGTGCGGTATACCAGAACGTTATCGTACATTATTTAAAAATTATATGACCAATTATTTTTATAAATAAAATTAGAGAAATAATTTGGCCCTCCAAATTCAACTAGTATCAAATACTAACCTGTAAATAACTCTGGATATTTGACTTTCATAGCATCTTCTATGTCCCCATGTTGCTTCTTCTTGTCCTCTCCAACTCCAATGAACTTTTACTAATGGTACTTTTGGAGTTGTTTGACTTTGCGATCGAGGATTCGAACTGGTTTTTCTTCGTATGCCAAGTTACTTTGCACATTCAAATTTTCATACTCTATGACATGGGATGGATCATAGACATATTTCCGCAGCATAGATACATGAAAAATATTATGTACATTGGATAACTGAGGGGGTAGAGCAACCTGATAAGTCACTACTCCAGCTCTCCTCAATATTTCAAATGGGCCAATGTAACGTGGACTGAGCTTGCGTTTGATTCCAAATATATGGATTTCTCTTCGAGGTGATACTTTTAGGAAGACATGATCTCTTTGTTGGAACTCCAATTCTCTTCTTTGTTGATCGGCATAACTTTTCTGTCAATCCTGTGCGACTTTCATCCTTCCTTGAACTATCTTTACGATCTCTGATATTTCTTGTATCATTTATGGCCCCAGAATTTTGTGGTTTATTCATCTCTGCCCAACAGATGGGTGATCTACATTGTCTACCATACAAGACTTTGAAGGGTGCCATCAGAATCGTGCTCTGGTAGCTGTTATTGTAAGCAAACTCCATGATTGGTAAATGATGATTCCAAACCTGCCTGAATTCTAGTGCACAAGCTCTGCACATGTCTTCAACAACTTGATTTGATCTTTCAGTCTGCCCATTAGTTTGGGGATGAAAGGCAGTGCTGAATTTCAATTTGGTCCCCAAAGTTTCTTGTAGTTCCTTCCAGAAATGCGAAGTGAACCTTGCATCACGATCAGAGATGATATCCTTAGGGATTCTCTGCATTCGAACGATCTCTTTTAAATACAATGCTGCCAGGACATTGACAGACTATTTGCTCTTTACTGCCAGGAAATGAGCTGACTTGGTGAGCCGATCAGTTAGTTCCCAAGGCTGATCAGTCACCTACCCTTGAGGAGATTGAGGTTGTGCAGGAGTTTCCAGACGTGTTTCCTGATGATTTGTCTGGATTGCCACCAGCAAGGGAGATAGAGTTCACTATAGAGTTGCTTCCAGGCACCTCACCTATCTCTAAGGCTCCATATCGGATGGCACCTGCGGAGTTAGCCGAGCTGAGGAAGCAGTTGCAGGATTTGCTTGATAAGGGGTTCATTCGCCCTAGTGTGTCACCATGGGGCGCGCCTGTGCTATTTGTGAAGAAGAAAGATGGTTCCCTTAGGCTATGCATTGACTACAGGAAGCTCAACCAGGTGACAGTAAAGAATAAGTACCCCTTGCTGTGCATAGATGATTTATTTGATTCGCTACATAATGCATCTGTGTTTTCCAAGATTGATCTGCGGTCCGGCTACCATCAGTTGAGGATCAAGGGAGAAGATGTGTCCAAGACTGCATTCAGAACCCGTTATCCTGCAACACTGCTCCCCTGACAGACTGCTCAACCCGCACATAGAGTCTGTCATGGAACCTAATAGTACCGTCATCATGTAGCTCAACCTGTGGGAATAGCAACACTATGTGCAACTCAGTATCTGCCTGCTGAGCCTCTATAACCTGCCGGACTATGGCTGGAGCAAGAAGAATACTGCTTAACATGCACTGTTTTCGCATGGTAGAGACTCTAAAGGATCCCTCTGCTGCAGATTGCCACAACTGCCACTCTCTCAACATGAGATAACTGATCTGTACCTTCCTGCTCAGTGCATCTGCAACTACATTAGCCTTCCCAGGCAAATAGATACTCAATGCTGAAATAATAATCCTTTAGGTACTCCATCTAGCTTCGCTGCCTCATGTTCAAATCCCTCTATGAAAAAAACATATCGCAGGCTCTAGTGGTCAGTGCGAACCATAAATCTCACTTCGTACAAGTAACGACACCAGATTCTCAAAGCAAAAACCACAGCTGCCAGCTCCAGGTCATGGGTGGGGTAGCTCTCCTCATGGGGCTTTAGCTGACGTGACGCATAAGCCACCACTCTGCCATGCTGCATCAAAACTGCTCCCAAACCAACTCTAGAAGCATCTGTGCAGACCTCAAGACCCTTCGTGCTTGAAGGTAACACCAGGACTAGCGCTGACGTAAGCAGTCGCTTCAACTCCATGAAGCTCTGCTCACACTACTCTGACCACTCAAAAGGTACTCCCTTCCTTGTCAAATGAGTCATGGGTGCAACAATCTACGAAAAATCTTTGATAAACCTACGGTAATAACCAGCCAAGCCTATAAATATACGTATCTCTATCACTGTGCGGGGTCTCTCCCACTGCAAAACTGCCTCGACCTTAGCTGGATCCATAAAAACTCCATCACTTGAGATCACGTGCCCCAAAAAGTGAACCTACTGCATCCAAAACTTGCACTTGCTGAGCTTTCCATACAGCTAATGCTCTCACAGAGTCTGCAACACGATCCTCGAGTGTTGGGCTTGCTCCTCCTCTAAAGCAGAGTACACCAGAATGTCGTCAATGAACACCATGACAAACTAGTCCAAGTACTGATGGAACACCCTATGCATCAGATCCATAAAGGCCGCTAGCGCATTGGTGAGCCCAAATGGCATCACAAAAAACTCAAAATGCCCATACCTGCTCCTGAAGGCTGTCCTCTCCACATCTGAATCTCTGATGCACAACTGATAGTAGCCTGATCTCAAGTCAATCTTGGAGAAAACTCGAGCTGATTGAAGCTGATTAAAGAGATCATCAATCCTAGGTAAAGGATACCTATTCTCGATGGTCACTTGATTCAGCTTACTACAATCGATACACAATCGCAAGCTACCATCATTCTTCTTCACAAATAATACTGGAGACCCCCAAGGAGAAAAGCTAGGGCGAATATAGCCTTTCTCCAACGGCTCCTTCAACTGCCTCTTCAACTCTCTAACTCTGTTGGTGCCATATGGTACAGTGCCTATGAAAAAGGTGCAGCACCAAGAATAAGCTCAACAGTAAACTCAATCTCTCTGACTAATGGCAGACTAGGTAACTCGTCTAGAAAGACGTCCGAAAACTCACAAACTACCGGGATGTCCTCCACACTATGAGGTACCTGGTCAACAAGTACAGCAGTGGCAAGAAAACCCTGGTACCCCCAAGAGAACAACCTCCATGATCTTAAAGCAGAAATCAGAAAATGGGAAGAAAGAGGTACAATACCCTGGAAGTAGAAAGTAGCCCCTTCGGGTATCTCGAAGTACACCCTCTTCTTCCTACAATATACCACTGCATCGTACTGCTTAAGCCAATCCATACCCAGTATCACATCAAAATCCTGCAAGTGCATAGCAAACAAATAGGCTGGCAAGCTCTGACCCTGAATCTATACTAGTACCTCTTCAATATTGTACGAGGTAACCAAAAAGTCTCCTGTTGGCAGCTCAACGACAAGGTCACTCGACACTCCCACATCCAGCTCCTCAAGAGAGTCTAAAATCTCCTAAAAAATAAAAGAGTGGGAAGCATCAGAATCAAACAATACTCTAGCTACACAACCAAAAATAGTCACAGTACCTTCCACAAGCTGAGCCGCCTCTGCCTCTGCCCTAGTCATGTGCATAACACGGCTTCTGGTCCTCGGCCTACCTGCACTCAAAGTCTACTAGTGCTGCTGCACAAGAATCTACTACTACTGAGTACATAATTGAGGCTGACTCTACTGCTATGAGTCTCGAGGTAACAAGGGCCAATCCCGCGCCATGTGACCAAACTGGTCACACCGATAACACCTGCCAGCAAAGGAACATTGGCCCTGCTACGAAGGTTGCCCAATAGGCTACTAAAATCTTTCTCTGCGCTGACTGCCTTCTGTCACGTCGAAACCTACTCCTACTCCCCGACCTTGAAGACGTCCCTAAGCAAGAAGATGTAAATGAAGTCGTAGTCTTTAGAGTCTGTTGATAAGTACTATGTTACTGCTTCTACTATGATGGACCCACCTACCCCTGTGCAACTCTAACCTACTCCCGGTTCCGCAAGGTGTCAGCCATAAATGTTGTTGCTATCTAATAGGCTGTGTCCAAGTCAGTGACGTGTGCAACTATCAGTGCCTACCTAGCTCTGGCCTCAATCCTCTCACAAACTGCTGGGTCCTCAGGCCCTCATCTGACATAATCTATGGCACATAGCTCCCTAACTCGACAAATCTAGCTATGTACTGGACCACAGCCATCTACACTTGTGCCAAGCCTAGGAACTGGTACAACCTCTCTGTTTGACATAAGTGGGGCAGAAAGCTATCTCAAACACTGTGACAAACTCTTGCCAAGTGATCTGCCTGAGCGGGTGAGACTAAAAAATGGTCTCGCACTCCGAAGTCCACCATGTCAGTGCCTGGCTCTGCAACTGATAGCTCGGTAACAGAACCCTCTCCTCCTTTGCACACTCCATGGAACGGAAGGTCCGCTCCACAGCATCTAACCACGTCCGCACTGCATCAGGGCTTGGCTGACCCTGGAACTGTGGAGACTAAAATTGTAAAAACTCTCTTAATGGCCTCGCGTGACCTCCCTGATGAGTTGGAGCATCATGGCATTGAGCAGCCAACTATGTCATCACCTCCAAATGGGTCCAGTCAAACTCAGGTGCTGCCCAGGGAGGAGGTGGTGGTGGCGCAACACCACTGTGCATGTCCTGCAGTCCAGGCTGCGCCTGATGTGGTGGTGAGGCATCTCGAGCCTCGTGCTGAGGTGCCTGCTCAGCCACCTCCTCAACACGGCGTCGCCTTAATTCCATAATGGACCTATTTAGAATACGCACACAATATGCAAAGTTACTTCGGTATTGCTTGCTACCACTGTACTCTTCATGCTCTGAGTTACCAACTTGTGACATTTTCTTATATGTCTTGAAAGACCAAGCTCTAATACCAACTGTAACGACCCAAGATCTGAATTACCAGTAACTCATTAGTAACCCAAACCCTAAACTGCCACCCACGAGCTGAAGCTCAAAAGGGTTAAGGAAAAGTATTTGAGGAGAACATATATGAAAATGCACAAACCACAAGGACTAAAACAAACCACCTGTAGCACCCCAAAAATTTAGTGATTTAAAAAAAGATAAATTTAAAAATAATATTTTTTTAATATTTATCAAAGTGGTTAAAACATACGCGCATGATCATATGTGCGATAGGTGAGCTTAAATGAAATAAATTCCGTGGTTAGTCTTCCATTAAGACAAGACAACTAGTGGATCATTTTTGGGCCAAACAATCACTCTTAGCCCAAAGAACAAGAACCATAAGAAGAAATCCCTAAAATTTGCAACCCTAATTGGGCAGAAAATATAAAGGGGCAATTAGGGCAAAAGCAAAGGCAATTAGTCATACTTAACAACCCAAATTCGTGTCTAACCATACTTTGAGATTTCCTTCTAGCTCACACACTCTAATTGGGATGGGAATTCCTCAAACAAGGAAAGGATCAAGTTAAAACTGGAACCCTTATTTCCTAGTTGTATTAGGACTTCTAAACAACCCTAAACACTTAAATACTCATCATAAACTCCTTGGGGATGAGTTACCAAGTTGCTGGGGTCGTGAGGAGGACTTCTAAAGCACCAGAGGAGGAGGAGATCGCCCCCAACCGGAGCCATCTTCCCCTACTATCGTTCTGCATCGACCTGCAGAAGACCTTGCTTAGCATCGATCAAAAGTAGGTTATCTCAGGCCAAACTTGAACAAATCATACACCATGTTAAAGTTCATTGAGTCTACTTTCACATGCACCTATTTCCCCCAATTTCCATCGAGCATGCATTGTGTATTAAGTGTTTTCCAAGAGATGTGCAAGCTTAGGGCTCATAGTGTTCATGTCTAGTTTTACGCATCCCTAGGCCAAATCATGTGAACCCAAAAGTACAATTACCTTCTACTCTTCGTCCTCCATAACTTTCATGTTTTTACTTTTGCCTAAAGAGCCCTAGATCTTGAGTTATAGGCCATGCATGCATGACTGCATCGTTTTTTCACATTTTTGGTTTGAACCATAATCCGTGACTAGACAAGGCATCGCGTTTTAGTGACCGGTATCGCGATGACACGACCTGTTGCGATTACCTTTATCGCGACCACACAAACTGTCATGTTTCTAACCGGTTCTGATTAGGTCCGATGCCCCAAACTATGTGTCGCATAGTATTCAGTGCATGTCTGAATCGCGACAGTGGACTACGTCATGATTTGGTGATCTGTTTTCCCGCCCATGATTTTAGCTTATTTTTATATTCAGGTATTTTGAAAACTACATGAACGCAACTGGTTATACCGTCGCCTTTTTTAATTGGCTCCTTCTAAGCACGCCATACTTGTCTGTTGTGATTTGAACGCGGCAGGTACCCCCATCGTGATTTAGACAGCCGACCGTTTACCTATTTTTAACCATCAACAGCCGTAAAAATAGCGACGATTGAACCTGTCATGATTTCTGTAGCTTACTCGAGACCTGTTTTACTCAGTCTAGAGTGCAAGGATTGCATGTTATGGCTATAATAAGTGTGCATAGTCCGTCTAGTGGCTTAAAAACTGTTCATCCATGTAAAAGCAATAATCACATGAAAGTCTATTCTATGTGTTCTTAATTCCATGATCCTTCTAGGTTGAGATTGCCATGATCATCATGATGTTCTCACTTGCTATTAAACTGAAAGTTTATCATATTAAACTGCTGAAACCATGTGATGGAATCTTGATAGTAATGCTTGATCTTATGTCGTCATGTTACTTGCTTTCTGTTTGTTTTGAACCGATGGATTGTGGATTGAGACACGTTCTACACTACACTCTTGAACAAATAGGCAGCCCCTTCTTGGGGGATTGGAAACTCTCCATAGGTCATTCCATATCCGATCAGTGACCTTTCCTCTAAGACATCTGTAAATCTCAATACTCTGTGGATTCAATCATGGAGACCGAGTTGGTAGTACCTATAGGATCGATATTCGGTGATGGCAAAATCTAGAGGGGGGGGGGGTTGAATAGATTTGCAGTGGAGACTTAAGCAATTTAAAAATTACTTCAAAGTAAAGAATCTATTGAATTAAAAACCACACTGATCTGATGTGATTAAGTGCACAAAGTGTGTGAGACAATTGAACAGTCGGATTATGTGAACTAGTGTGTGAATGTTAAGAGTTTAACCGAACCCCTATGCATGCATCTAATGATGAGATAATATCAAACCATTGCACAGAGATTTTTAGGTTGTTCGGAAATCAAACCATGTGACTCCTACATCCATCCCTCACACTGTAAGGCACACAATACTCAAGAAATGAGTACAACACACACACGAGCACTCGAACTCAGTCCACACACACACAAGCTAGAAGAACCACTCTGTAGAGGTCAAACCCTCTAGTTGAGGCAAGATCTCACACATACGAACACAGTGACAAACACTTGGTCTGCACTGCACACACACAACACACAATTCAGATCTGTGTACAAACCAGCACAGATCGCATCGCACACACTAATATTCAGGACATGAAGAATCAGAAGAGAAGATGAAGATCCAGGGATGTTGGAGATCAGAAAACACAAGATTGGATCTCCTTAGCCTGGGGATGATGCTTGAATGCTTCAATCTGTGAGGGATCAGATGGATCTTCTTAGGTTGGATGAGTTGCTTCACACTTCTGCTCTAACTAGAACAGGGTATCGCACCGCCTAGAGATCTGGTCGTCTGCGCCCTTTCCAAGACTATAATATCATCCTCTTCACACTCGTAGATCCAATTATCTTCTTCCTTAATGCTGCTTCTACTTCTACTGCTTCTACTTCGCAGTTCGCTTTTGGATCATTTCAGCACAAATTCCTTGTCTGCAACATTGGAGCTTGAGCAGAGCAGTGGAGAACCCCTCACTAGACGCCACAGACTTTTCTGAGTGTTATATGGGCTCTTTCTTCAGTAATGAGCTGATAGGAGGTATTTATAGCCTCTTGTACCCACATCGTACCTTGGAGTGTGTGGGCACAGAATTCTAGGTCAATTCGAGCATCCCATGAGTTAACACGTGTTTCAGTGATTTCTGTTTTTGAGCTTCAGTTGAAGTGTGTCGACACAAGTCAATTGTGTGTTGACACATGAAGTCTGATTTCTGTGACAACTTCTCTGGAAGTTAACATGTGTTGACACACCTGACTTCAGTGCACATAACTGCTCACGGGAAAGGCTCATGTGTCGACACTCTAACAGAGGTGTGTCGACGCCACAGACTGTAGCCTTCAATTTCTGCTAACAAGAAATCACACATGTGTTGACACACCTCTTGGATTGTGTCGACACACTTGACCTGCTTGTGTCGTGGCCCTGCACACAGACATTACCCAATTTAATAAGCATTAATGAAAGAGTTTTGAGATGGTGCAATTTAGACTTATCTTGATGTATGACATGAAATCACTTATGATTTATCAACAAAAACATTGTGAATGTTGTCATGATCATTATATGTACAATAGGTGTGTACAACATGTCATTGTCAAGATGTGTGCAATATGTCATCATCCAACTACACAAAACAACAATCTCCCACATATATACAATATGACACCATCAAATTGTGTACAATATGTCATCATCAAAACACACAACTCAACAATCTCCCCCTTTTTGATGATGACAAAATATGACAACATTCTTTCATAGAATTTCTCCCCCTTTTGATAACATTAAAAAGAGTGAGATGAACATGTCAGGTACTATGAATTTCTTCCCCTTTTAAATTATTATCCATTAAAAGGAAATCCCCCCAAAATTAAGAGTATGAATAGAAGTCTCACAAAACATAAAAATATATTGAATTCTTCCCCTAAGTGAAACAACTCTCCCCTTTTGACAGTATCGGAGTTTTCCAACATCAACATAATGGTGACTAAAATAAATGATGTGAAACCAATAGGAGTAATGAAACCAAGTGATTGGGGCGTGAGATCAAGAATCAACAATAAGATTACTCCCCCTGAATATAAGATTGTATTGCAAGGAGCATGAGCAATTTGATTTTCAAGGGTGTGAAGATATCAAGGTACAATGTGATATTAATATATGAGAGTAAATGATAATTGTAACTTTCATAATGTGCACCAAGGGTTAAAATGAAGATGAGTTTTGATTGAGCTAAAATGTCAGTTCTTTATCATCAAAAATCACTTTAGAATTTTTATTTATAAATGTGACATAATTTGTGACCTAAATTGAGTTGTCAAGAGTGTATATCATTAGAAAATCAAAGTTTTGAGCTTAACACAATGTAGAATAACAATTTAACATTCTTGAACAACATGAATTCTATTTTAGGATAGTTGCACTTTGTACACTATTTTCTTTTTCTGTTTATTTCTTTCATTTGAGATATTTTAGGAAATTTAGTAAAGAAATTTAAATTCATGCTTTTCTGTGCAAGCATAAACACTTACCCAGTGCAAGAGTGCCTAACTACTAGGCATGTTAACCATTTGTTTGCTTCTTTTTGAACAGAGATAACTTAGCAACATCTTTTGACTCAAGTACAACTACGTCTCAGGTGGAATAACCTAGTTACTTAGTGTACTAATCATTGCTCTGTAATTTTCCTTGAAATCTTTCTCTTTCTTGAAAATTTTCTTTCAGAATTTTTATTACTTTGCATTAGGTGTCAAGTAGCTTTTCCCTTGATAGATCATGGTCTTGAGTTGTTAATATATCATTCTTAGCATGTGTTAAAAACAAAACTTCAGTATTTCTTATGATATAAAACTCAAGACTACTCAAGTGTCTACTTAAAGTGTTTTGCAATAAAAAATATAAAACAAGCTTTGAGGATAAAGATAGACACATGACTCGCAATCTTATTTTTCATCTTCATAGTTAATCCAAGAGCACAACTATTCCAGATATTTTAAATCTTATTTCTCATATAAAAATATCAATGGAACCTTGAATGAATTCATGAAACATGAAGATATCAACTAATAAGCCAAAAGTTTTTGAAACCTGAGATGGTTCTAAGAAAATTGTTGAAATTGAGAAACTTAACACACAGAGCAGAAATATGAGTTTTGTTTCAACTGTGAGCACAAGCATGAAAGTTGCATATCAAATTTCAATAAAGGTGTTGATGAGAAAGATTTAAGAGAAAGAACATGAATTTTATTTTATACAATATGAACATCATCAAAACACCACAATAATTTCAGAATTTTAGATCATTTTCCCTCAATTAATTATTTAAGACTGATTCAAGAATAGCATTTCTGAATACAAATCTGAAGAACCTGTGTCGACACATGATCTTCAATGTGTCGACACAAGACATTGAAAAACCATTCAGAATGTAACACCCCGAAAATTTAGAGATTTAAAAAATTAAAAATAAATCAAAATAAATAATTTCCGCATTTATCGGAATGATAAAACTTACGTACCATTAGCGTACAAGAGAAAACACATCGGAAAATTCCCTAAAAATTATAAATCAACCCCAAATATTGTCCCTAGATGTTCCACGAAGAAATTCGTGCAACAAAAAATCCGATTGGCTAAATGTACGTCACACGTGACAAATTACCCGAATTTAAAAACTAAGTCGGAAAATTGTTAACGCGGGAAAATAATCCGACCATAAATTAAATAAACATGTTGGAGAGACTTCCAACATCATGTATTAATAACCCATTAACAAGATTGGGCCAATGGAGCACATTTGGCCCAAGGATAAAATTGGGACAAGAAAATACCCAGAAATTTGTGTATGTAATAATGTAGTGATTAGGGAGGGCAAATTAGGGTTAAAATTAGTGGTAATGGCCATGCATGGCAAGACAAATCGTGGCCAACCCTTTATGACACCTTCCCATGGTGTAGCTACCTCCTTTGGGTGAGAGAATCCCATATTTTGGAAAGTAGAAAGTAGAATTCGCAGCCCCCTTTCCTAGTCCCATTAGGACATGTAAATACACCCTAAATTTATAAGAACTTGTCACTAAACTCTTGGGGAAGGTTTGTCAATGATTTGGGGTCGTTTGGAGGCGGGTTAGGGCTTCAGAGGAGGAGGAGAAAGGCGGGGAACTTGAGCTTCATCCCATTTATCCTCTGCTGCATCCAGAACGACGACATCTCTTAGATCTTCTCAAAGGTAGGTGTTCTCAGGCCAAGATTAAATGAAACCCATACCATCTTGTAGAGCTTCAAGTCTAGGTTCATTTTCACTTGATTTTCCCAATTTTCATGGAGTATACATGGAGTATTAGTCGTTTTCCCTAAGTTGCGCACAATTAGGGATTTTTATGTTCTTTTATTTTGCACATGATTCGAGACCAAATTAGACAAAACCCCCATCATGAAAGTTATGATACTAATAGTCTCGTCATGTTTTGTGTTGAACACTTTGTCTAAAAGTCATTTTTTATGGAGTTATAAGCACAGTAAGAGAGCCACTACATGATACTATGTTTGGGTTGCACTTGACCTTTATGTTCTTCATGTTTTCATGGGGTTCGAGACCGAATTAGGTCAAACCCCCAACATCAAAGTTCTTCTACTAGTTGTCTTGGTCAGTTTTGATGTTAAGAAGTTTGTCTAAATATCATTATATAGAGATATATAAGCATGGTAAAGGGAATAGTTAGTTTTTCTTTATTTTCGGGTTAAAGCTTGGAATCGCGTCTAGACCAGGCGACGCGATTCCAACACCTGGTATCGCATCGGCCAGGTCTGACATGATCCACTAAAAGGCATCCATGCAAGGCGATGTGATTCTCATGCTGACCGGTCAACAGCCATGTGAGACTTCGCGCCTGCCTGGGAGTCTGTGCAGGTCTGAATCACGGCGGGATCCCCGGAGGCAATTCAGGCAGTTTTCCCGCCCATCAGATTATTTAATGAATTCTTGTAAACACGTCGCTATACCCAGACATGATTTAGCTTGAAAGGCAGCCATGAAGGCCGACACGATTCAGTTTTCTGCATAGTTTGGCTTGTTTACATGTACACCATGTTTTGAAAAAGTCCACTGTGTTGAACGCTATTCATAGGCCGACCCGAGGCTGTACTTTTCAGTCAGTCAGTCAGCATGTTAGTCTGTGTGGTCTGTCAGCATGTTGCATAGTGTTCCATAGTGTGCATTGGCCTAAAAGAAATCCATCAATTTGAAAGCGGTAATGATATGAATATGATTCTAATGTGTAATTGTGATTGACCTTGTGTTCATTTGATTATCTTGTGATCTTACTTATTGTCAATTTGATATGATAAGATTATGATATGAATGTGGGGATGAATACATGTTAGTATGGACTTGTTAGTTGAGTTTCTATCATGATTTGCATATGAGTTTCGATAGTTATATGCTTTCTGATGTTTCAATAAATTATTTGTCAATTGCATACATGTTAGGAACGATTCGTGACTCGTCACTTACACCTCTACACGAATAGGCACACCCTTCTTGGGGAATTGAGAGCTCTCTGCCGGTCATTCCGAATCGACAAGACTAGCGATCTTTTTCTTAAGACCTCCGTAAGTCTCCGCTCTCTATGGATTCTCACATAGAGGCTGAGCTGGTTGTACCATGAAATATCCTGCAGATAGAGAGCACATGTTCCGCGTACGATCTGTCATTAGTCATCCTTATGTCAATACATTAACGAATTATGAAACATAAGATACGTCGTTATACTGCCCATTTATTCTCCTGAGCTACTGTCACACCTTGGCTCTATGATGATCATGTTCTTATTACATTGAGCTTATTATTGAAATTTCGTGGCCATAATATGAATATGTTTGTTCGGCACAATATGGGACTTCGGTCCATTTGACTAATGCCTGTGCAATGGGGGCCCTGTCTGGTCCTGGGGAAGAGCGCCCCAACGTACTTATTAACCGCAGGAGTATGGACTTGTGGCGCTTGGCATAGCACTGATACGATATGCAAGATTTATGAGAATGTGCCTTCGTTTGTGTCACGTCCTAATAAAAATCTATTTATCAGAATTGACAGAATATAACATGGAAAGGAAAATATGTCAATATATTCCTTAATAACCTCAAAACTACGTTATTTCATAGTTTTTCCTCATTAAAGTTCTCATGAGGAACATACAAAATAAACCTATACTATTACATTTGTAATTCACAATAACACAGAGAGTAAACTAGACAGCTTCTTGTTGACACGTAGATCACTCAGCGCACTTCCCCTTAAACATTCGTTCCACCCAGATTACCTGAAAAGGTAGAATTATGTGAGCTAACTAGCTCAGTAGAATTCAATTCAAGGAACCAAAAAATACGAAGATTAGCACAAGGAATTTCATATATCATTGCTTTTGCATGCCAAGGATGATAGTGCTATGTAACACTAGATAGGGAAGTTACTGAATAGTGAACTTCAAGATTCAGAGATATATAGCAACAATCATGCTTTGATTTGAACATATATAATTACACAGAAAGATGACCTGATGACCAATCAAACACTTAATAATGCTATGCCAAACATCCACTCATCCTTTATCGTTCCGCGCGGCCACTTAAACGAATTTGGGTGCTCCTCCCAGGACTGGACCAGCCCTGATTTGCCAGGCATAATTCTTAAATTGAGTTCGAGACTCACCAATTGTCATCACCACACTCTTATTCTTGTAATGAATCAAGGAAATACAAGGATTTACTCATAGTTTACTCATGGTTTGAACACAAGAATTAAGGAACTTTGGTTCCTTCACTGATTTCAGAGATTGATAGTCATACAAGAACAATTTGGTTCAGAACTTGAAGTAATAATTCAAGGTAAAAAGGAAGATAACATGACTGATTTCAGTAAGTGTTTAGGTGGTAGAAACTACAAAATTTAAGTGGTCCATTGATTGGAACAATTTAAGAGTGTTGGAAACATGGCACTGTCAGCACCTGTCGACAAGCACAAGCTTGCTGTCGACAGGGGCTGGTTTCCAGAACTGAAACTTTCAGTTCTGTGTGTTCCTATCGACAGAAAGCTATGGGCCTGTCGACAGCAACACACAGTGAAGATTTTCTGGTTTCTGGAAATAGGTTCCTGTCGACAGCAAGAGGTTCGTCTGTCGACAGATCCTGTTCAAACTTTCAGAAAGTCATTAAAATCTACTCTAAATGGTTCTCCAAATTTTCTCTATCACTCCTAACATGATTAGGACCTTGAACAAGTAGGATTTCAGGTTTACAACTCAATGTAACATGACGAAAAGATGAAGGAAAGATCATGGAATATAAATCACGTGAATGATTCACAAGAAGTGGAACTCAAGGGGATTTAATGGATAACATTTCTCTCAAATTCTTTTCTCCTTTTCCATTGATCATCTATCAAGTACACTCACTTGAGACTTCCATGGTCTCTCAATGAGTCAATCTCACTAAGAAGAAAGAACCGTCATGGTTCAGTCTACTCTAATCAGTGAGATTAACATGATTCTAAATTTAGACAACTTAAATAGAGGGAGTTATTCTCCATGCCTTGACAACTAACTAAAACATGGTAGAGTGATCAGTTCCTATATGGATATACCTCCTAAGCTTTGAAAATAGCATGCTAAAAGTCTTACATGCCATTAGAAAATAACTCCAAGATAGTGGTGAGGAAACGAAGACAGGCTGAGAAGAGAATCCTACCTGATGAAGTAGTGTGAACTCCTTTTACTCAGACTATCCACAGAACAGAGAAAGAAGTGTAAGCTTGCACGTTATGACAGCTTTAGCAGATGTACTGGCGTACAGATGGGTAATCTTCTCCAAGCACTAACAATAACAGTTCTTTCTAGTGCAATGAAACACCAGGAACAGTCGTTGAAGCCTTTCCAAATAGAGATACTAGCTTGGCATAATGGTAAAGAAGTGAAGTAATCCTCAGCAGCAACATACACACACCAGCAAGAGTGCAGAAAGGTGTATACGAAGGTTGTGGGAGGGTTTTTATAGGCCCAGCAGGTTCCTCATGCACCGGCACGTTGGCCCTTGAGGTGTCGTAGTAAAAACCATTTGGGTTTTTACCACAGTACGTAGTCCATGCTAAACTCCTCATGTTTACACGTTAGTAACAAACGTGTTCACTGCTCGGTTAGGTGTGCTGGCCTCTTTATTGCCTCACACGTAGGCATAACTATTAACCCAGGTAAATCCTTCCCGTAATTCTCCCATAATTCATCTAGCCATGTGTTCCTTAGGTGAACCTATCCAAGCAGTGTCCATTTATCTTGAAATTTAAACCATAAGCTAATTTAATGATTTTGCTAATTATGGTGATTTTTATTTTATTTTTAGATTTTATTTTACACTAGGTGAAAAATCACCCGAAAAATGGTCGCGTCGACTGTACCTTGAAATCCGTACGTCAAAAAATTCAAATAATTATATTTCTGACTTCTCCACATTTTTATGGAAATTATGGCATTCTCAGATTTTTATTTCGTTGTCGTTTTCCGGTGTCGCCCTGTGGAAGCGTGCACCTCTATGTATGACAATGGGGTAACGTTCGTTACCATTAATCATACCTAAATATTAATTATCTCAATTTAATACCAAGTCTAATGTATAATAACCATATTATTTCTATTTTCTTAACACTTTGAATTTCTGGGGCATTACAGTTTGATATGACGTGATAAGTTTGATTTGATATGATATGATAAGATTTGATATGATACGTCTATTCATGTGAATACATGATATCTGTATGAATATGGTCAATCTCTTTTGATATGATTCTACTCTTGAAATATCTGTCCATCGTATATGCAACTCGATATTTGATTTGATATGACATCTGTTCTATTCTGCTATTCCACTTGTTAGTATTGCATGCATTGTCATCATGTTCATGTGCATATCTGCCTATTTAAAATGTTAATCATGTATATTAGTGCCCGCACAATATTGAGATGTAAATCCTACTGAGCTAGTTCGCCCACCTTATCATCCTGTCCTTTTTAGGTAGTGATGAGGAACCCGTGGAGTCCGATGGGGCAGGGCAAGAGTGATGAGCACCCGACATTGAGGAGATGAAGTATTAGGAATAGATAATTGAGTAGTCTATGTATTAGTGAAACATTTTCATTTGAATAAGGGACCCTTTAGTTGGTTCTTCTTATGTAAGGTCGTAACTAGTTGAATGAAATGTAATAAAGTATATTTTTGGTGACCATATTATAGTCTCAAATGTGTTCTTATGTTCAATTGTGACTCTGTGCTGTTCAACTGTGATACACCTATTTGTATCGTTCACGTCTCCCGGTATTTATTCCGCTGCTGGATATCGGGGCGTGACACAGAATGTGGCAGCAAGAATTGGTGTCGACACAGGATCAGTTGTGTGTCGACCTAAGCAATTTTTTTGACTTTTTACAATTCAACATAATTTGACTTTTAAGTGAGCAGCTTTGCAAGAACATTTTTGCACTTTTTCAAATTACTCCCCCTTAACATGTGCATGGAATGAAAAGGTTTTGCAAGTAATTCACACATGATTATGCACACAATTAGCTTTATGCATAACATGACTTATGGTACTTGGCAGAGTATTTTACTCACGCATAATGATAGTTTTCAGACAAGCATAACTTGTTCATCCACATTTCACTATTTGATATACCAAGAAGTCACAGGGAGGTAAGATGCACTACAAATCAAGGGTAAATTTATACAAACAAGTTGATACAACCATGATACCCATTGCTAAGACAAATTATTGTTGGGAGCAGCAACAAAAGGATAGTGAAGCATGACAGAATTTTATTTTTCATTTATTTCTCTTATGAAAACTCTAAGAGTTTATTCTAATGCAATCAACACAATTCTAAAAAGATAAGAGAGTTTACTTGAGAGATCTTCAATTCCTTTTTAAAGATTTTACATGTGGTCTCCAATTATTCTTGCCTTGCATAGCCAATGTCTTGATTCCAAATAAAAAGGTATGGCTACAAGGCTCATCAGCTTGCTGATCAAGCAGGCTTTGGGACCCACACTTGCTTGGGTCTTGCAATGAAATCAATGTTAGAATGCAACAATGATTTTTGAATCCAAAAGGTTTTTTTTTTTTTGTATAGATGCATTTCTTTCATTAATGGAACTATGAGCAGCATTAGTTCCACATTTACTCTTTGTCTTGTTCAATGCATCTATATTTTCATGAAATTTTCTATTTTTTAATTTGTTTTATCATAAACAACAATAGAATTATTTTGTGCAACATTTCTGTGCATATTCACATGCAATTTCTGAATTTTTTTAGTATGAACGTGATGTTTATTCCTATATGTATGAGCATGAGTATGAACATGTGGCCATGCTTATAAAATGTGAAACATTGGACATACTTGGCATATTTAAGGAAATTCTGATTTCTAAACCAACAATGTTTGACAAGATGGTCAGGTTTATTACAATTAAAGTAAATAAGAAAATTTCTTATCTTGTACTTACCTTTGCTTAAGTACATTGTTTTATGTACACTCAACATTGTTTATGTACCTTTGCTTAAATTTCTCATCTTTGCTTTGTAGGGGTATGCCCCGGTGTTTATGTACACTCAACATTCTATTATCTATAAATTTGGGACAGGGTTAACCCTGCTCCCTTCTTTGGCCAAAAAAAAAAAGTACATTTGCTGGAAACTTCTTTTCCTTTGTGGAGACTTAAAATGAGGTGGAGGAGGTAGCCTTTGGTAGCTCTTGGCATAATGTAGAGTTGGAACTTGACTTGGAACTTTTCTAGTTTATGGAGGAGGTAGAGGAATCTTGTGCAATATTTTCTATTTTTCTATTCCAATTTTCTTGTTTTTAACAGCAATATGATTGTTCTTCAAGATAGCATTTTTCTTGTTGTTCTCATTTTATCTTTGACCATTTTTCTGAACAAGAACTTTCACTGGTTTTTCATTGAAGATATCAGAGTTCTTGTTAGCAGTAGCTTTAACAAATATTATTTTAGTTTTCTTTTCATTTTCCTTCTTTTTCACAGAATTAAGATTTTTAATTGCAACATTCTTGAGTTCATTCTCCAGCTTTTGTCTTTCATCTTTTAATGCAACAACTTCTGTTTTTGAGATCAGAAGCCTTTTTAGTATGACATCCAAACCATTTTTCATTTCGTTCTTTTCATTTTCAAATTGAGCAATTTGTTTTTCCAAATCAGTAATTTTGTTACTTAAATTGCTACAGTCATTGTCCAAAGGTTTGTCATGCAACATGCATTCAATCTTCTTTTTCAGGTGATGATTTTCTTCAACAAGTTGTCTGCATTTCTCATTTATTTGATGATCATGAGCCATATTGGAAATCTGTTTGTTTAATTGATCATTGCTAAATTTGAAGTTCTGATTAAAATCAATCAATTTTTCATTTTCCAGATTAATGACTTTAGATCTGAATAGCTCATGGTTTTCCTTTAATTTATTCAATTTATTTTCACAAATTTTGACTTCATCTTTCAAATTCTCTTTCTCAAAATTTAACTTTTCAACTTCAATTTTCAAGTCTTCATTCTCTATTTTCAGTCCTTCAGCTTCTTATTTTGAGATTTAATATTTTTAAATTTTTTACACATGTTCACAGCATTCCAACAAATCATCATAAGACAATTTCTCATTATCACTGTCAAAACATGAATTGAGAGAATTGCTGAAATTTATCGAACCATTTGAGCTTTCCTGAGCCATAAAACATATTTGCTCATCTACAGAACTTGAGGAGGTATCTCCTTTTTCTTCATTCTGGTCTTCATCTGACTATGTTGCCAACATTGCCTTTGGCTTCTTCTTCCTGATGTCCATTTTGTGTTTCTTGTGCATTTCCCTCTTGATCACAGGACACTCACCTTTCATATGTCCTGGCTAGTTGCACCTGTAACAAATAACACCTTCATTAGTCTTTTCATTTTTGCCAAAGTTATTATTATTTGAAGAAGAATTCCTTTTTCTAAAAAAATATTTATTCTTTCCATTGAATTTTCCTCTTCTTGATTTTAAGAATTTTTTGAAATGTCTAGTCATGAGGGCAATCTCATCCGCAACAGATTCAGACTCTTCACAATCAAAATTTTCTTGGATTTTCTCCTTGTGACTTAATGAAGCCTTAAGTGCTACTGGTTTAGCTTTAAGAATGTGTTCTTTAGTCCTTTTCCAGTAAGGGTAATCATATCTATAAAAATATGGTGGTCTATTAATAGAATGACCCTCAACTACAAAACCTCAAGAATCCATGGATCAAAGTAAGAGATAGTGAATGAGCGAGCAGACAGTTCAAGCAATTAGATCATATAGACCAAGTAGTCAACCAATTAAGCAATTCAAGCAAATCAGATGATGTCTCTAAAGATTAAATAGAAGCAATCAAATCAGATCAGAGCGATTAAGCACACAAAAACAGATCTGCCAAATCAAAACCGATGAACAGAGAACCAGGCTCTGACACCAATTATAGGATCACATATTTGGTGATGGCAAAATCTAGAAGGGGGTGGGGGAGGTTGAATAGATTTGTAGCGGAGACTTAAGCAATTTAAAAATTACTTTGAAATAAAGAATCTACTCAATTAAAAAACCCACTAATCTGATGTGATTAAGTACACAACGTGTGTGAGACAATTGAACAACTAGATTATGTAAACTAGTGTGTGAATGTTAAGAGTTTAATCGAACCCCTATGCATGCATCTAACGATGAGACAATATCAAACCATTGCACAGAGATTTTTAGGTGGTTCGAAAATCACACCACGTGACTCCTACATCCACCCCTCACACTGTGAGGCACACACTACTCAAGATCTGAGTCCAACACACACACGAGCACTCAGGTTTAGTCCACACACACACAAGCTAGAAGAACCACTCTGTCAAGATCAAACCCTCTAGTAGAAGAAAGATCTCACACACATGAACACAGTGACAAACACTTGGTCTGCACTGCATACACACAACACACAATTTAGATCTATGTACAAACCAGCATAGATCGCATCACACACACTAATATTCAGGACATGAAGAATCAGAAGAGAAGATGAAGATCTAGGGAAGTTGGAGATCAGAAAACACAAGATTGGATCTCCTTAGGCTCGGGATGATGCTTGAATGCTTCAACTGTGAGGGATCAGATGGATATTCCCAGGTTGGATGAGTTGCTTCACACTTCTGCTCTAACTAGAACAGGGTATCGCACCACCAAGAGATCTGGTCGTCTGCGCCCTTTCCAAGACTACAATCTCGTCCTCTTCACGCTCGTAGATCCAATTCCCTTCTTCCTTGATGCTGCTTCTACTTCTATTGCTTCTGCTTTGCGGTTTGCTTTTGGATCATTTTTGCATAAATTCCTTGTCTGCAACTTTGGAGGTTGAGCAGAGCAGTGGAGAACCCCTCTTTAGCCGCCACAACCTTTTCTGAGTGCTATATGGCTCTTTCTTTAGTAATGAGCTGATAGGAGGTATTTATAGCCTCTTGTACCCACATCGTACCTTGAAGTGCATGGGCACAGAATTCTAGGTCAATTTGAGCATCCCATGAGTTAACATGTGTTTTAGTTGATTTTTGTTTTTGAGCTTCAGTCGAAGTGTGTCAACACAAGTCAATTGTGTGTCGACACATGAAATCTGATTTCTATGACAGCTTCTCTAGAATTTAACATGTGTCGACACCTTAACAATGGTGTGTTGACACCACAGACTATAGCCTTCAATTTCTACTTATAGGAAATCACACATAAGTTGACACACTTCTTGGATTGTGTCGACACACATGACTTGCTTGTGTCTTAGCCTGCACACAGACATTACCCAATTTAATAAGCATTAATGAAAGGGTATTGAGATGGTGCAATTCAATCTTATCTTGATGTATGACATGAAATCACTTATGGTTTATCAACAAAAACATTGTGAATGTTGTCATGATCATTATATGTACAATAGGTGTGTACAACATGTCATTGTCAAGATGTGTGCAATATGTCATCATTCAAATACACAATACAACAATCTCCCACATATATACAATATGACACCATCAAATTGTGTACAATATGCCATCATCAAAACACACAACTCAATAGTACCATTGAAGTTCCCTGGAGATAGTGTGCACTTCATCTCTCGTCTCTTTCTCGTGAGTGTGACTTTATAATCTTGGACTTAAGCCGTTAATGTCAATATTTAACTAAAGTGTAAATTGCACTGTTATGATGCTAAATTTCTCTCGACTGTTGTTATCATGAAATCATGTTCACATGACTTATCTTTCTTGTAATCCTCATGAACATGATATTGAATTGTTACATCTTGAAACTCTTGTTATTGGCCATGATTGATTGTGGGTATCTACATTTTAAAATAGTGAGATGTAGACTAGGCATGGCGAGTGTCCAAGGGCTCCGGTCTAGCCCCAATGATGGAGAGTCATTAATATACTGTTAACCATGGGGTATACTGATTACTAGCATTGCATCTGCGTTAGGAGTACTTGCGTGTTGAATGCTAGATACATAAACCACATACACGTGTCCTAGAGTGCATTCCAAGGTGGCATAGATCCTTAGTGCACATTAGTGTCTTCATGCCTGATTACTGTTACATGTTGAGTGTTCTTGCTCGTGCGTGCTTGCTTGGTTCCATGATATGGCCATCCTATATTCTTGCAAATATTGATATCCTACGTGCTTGTACATAGTGTTCTATTGCTAGTTCTATCTTGCTACCTCATTCTAGATCTTGTTCAATCTATCTTATTCACGTATCGTGTTTATATGGATTTATCGTTCATGCATATCTAGCTAATCGTGCCTTCCTAGTTCTAAATTGCTAATCACTTAGATCATTGCCGCACATTGAGATATAAATCCTACTGAACTAGTTTGCTCATTCCCTACTTTTCAACATCATAGGTGACGTTGACGAAGAAGTGGAAGGAGAAGACTATAAGGGGAATGCATCAGCGTGATGAGCATGTTCCAATCTTAGTTTCTACCAATAGTTTACTTTGAGAGTAGATTGATATAGTAGGTAGTGAGGTTGCTTGTAATTTTCCCTTTGTTGAGTCTTAGTCATGTAGTTCAACAATGGAAGAGTATGTAGTACTTCTATTTGAAACAAAGTGTTGGAGATTCGAATACAATAGTACTTGTGTTCGTTATTTGGGCCCTATTCTTATATTTGTGTTGATACACATCTAGTGCTCGCTAGCTAGAGGCTTATTTGCCGACTACTTACGTCTTGAAATATCAATCTTTAATCTAAATATATCCATTGCATAATTCTTGAGACGTGACACCACCACTATATATATATATATATATATATAAGATCATGGTACAACTCAGAGCAGATCCAACAAAAGGAAAGAGTATAGTATATACGTATACAAATGAGAGCACCACTCTCAGCAGCTAAGTAGGTCCAGCATCGAAGTGACTCGGCTCCTCAGCATGGAGCCGACAACGAACCACTTGAAAGGGAAATGAGTGAGTCTCAAGAAGAGACCTAGTAGGGACACTAACCCCCACCAGAAAAACAACACTAAAAGTGTAGAAAAAATATACTACACTAAAGAAACACTGCTCTAAAACACACAGAACCAGTGACGTGACGCCCAACTCCTCACAGGAGTCTGTTAGAAGACTGGAACCTCCTAGGCTCAATAGCACACAACAACTATCACACACACTCACACAAGAAGGTAGGACTAGCTAGGGTCTATGGTTGGTGCCTCGATGCCACAGAGTCCTCAACTCCTAGCCACGTGTGCACACTCAGATGCACTCCCTTACGTCTAGTCTACGACCTGTTTTCCCCTACGTCAGACTGAAACTGTGGAGAAGAGGCCCCATAGAAATCGGCTCATAACCACCACAAGGGGTAGGCACTGGACGGAGTCGCACTCGACGCCCTGGCTCACCGGTGGGATAACTCAATGCCAGTCATCCAGACGGAGCCCAGCTCAACTCCCTAGAGGAACATGATCCAAACACAAGCACGACAAAGCACAACACACACACAGATGGAGACACTCTCAACGTTTGGCACACTGTGCCAAGAGGTAGACACCACATGTGACGGAACACCTCGTCCAAGTCCGTTAAACCGATAACGTACTTGATCCGAGTCCGTCTCCCGCGAACGGGCTGAAGCCTCGCAAGGGATACCACACCATAGTCCGTGTAAACACAAAGGAACACACCATTTTATATATTTATATCACAAGTTTACATAGCCAGATTTCCACAAAACTGAAAGAAAGTACAAGAGCCTGGGGCATACCCCGAGGTACAACTGAAGGAAGTAAACAACTAGCTACACTAGCTGCACTATACTGCTGAAGGTGCTGACCCTGCACTGCTACGACGCAGCTCTGAACTGGACAACGGCCGAGAAACATCCTCCTCGCCCTCACCTTTGGGGGTAGGGGTGAGCCTCGCTAGTCACTGGCTCAGTAGGGAACTCCCTCAACACCGAGCAAACCAAAAACATAGGTACGATGGTGATAAACTATACTAGCAGTTTATAGAACAATTAAGAAGGATATTAAAGCTGTAAATATACTCACCATCTGCCGACTAGGTAAAGCAACTATATTAAATAAACGGCAAACCGAAACAGTGTACAAGCTAAAGTAGAGTCCGCCACACTCGAGCCACGTGAACTGGTTCGCGACACTAGTGACTGACTCGGACAAACACACACAGATCTACCTCTCAGTCTCGCAACCACGAACGAAAGGTCCAGCTACCGCTCCATGTGAAAAGGTCAAGCAACTGTGGAGACCAACTAAACACCACCACCTGCGGACCACACGGTCGCAGGCCCATGCCTGGCACCTCCAGAGACCCTGGCCTGGGCTCGCTAGAGTGAGGCACTAGAGAAGGACTAGCTAGGGACCAGTGTCGACTACCGGTGTCCGTACCCCCAACTACGAGCGCGCTACAAGTGACCAAAAGACAAGTACAACAGCCACTGTCCTACTGTCGTCTTTCCCTCAGCCGGACGTACAACTCAAGCAAAGGAGTGAGGGTGTCCAGGTCAGACGACACAGACCTCGACAGTACAACACAAGTATCGGGACAAAGCCCCGAGCTAACAACTTGGCTCACAGAGAACCTGGGGCACCCAACTGGAGAGGTAACCACGGTAGGCGTCGTACTACTTGCCACGCACACAAAACCACGTGAACTCTTGTGTAAACCGCATGCACTAATAGTCCACTACTCGTGAACACCACGTAAACATATAAAGAATTGACTAACTGCGTACTCAATATGCTAGTCTCAGAAACCACGTGCACACTGTGCACCATAAGTACCAACACACCGCTTATTATCGATAAACACCCTGCATGGCAATATTTAAATAAACACATATTGGCGGCAACATCGATTGCCGTTGATGGAATATAGACGGCAAGGGATCTGGCCGTCTAGTTCCTAGCTGAAGAACCTGGCGTCAATCGATGTTGACGCCAAGCTCCTCAACTCCAGTTTCTGCAAAAACCCTAAACCGATTCTACAGACATTCTTTGCGACGACCCTCTTTATATCAGTACGATTATACCAATCCACGTCGGTATAACGAACGTCATCACAGTGGGACATTTACCCAACACTAGTACACATGGCTGAGATGCTCATAAATATAGATACGGAGTAGCGGAAGTAAAAGAACTACTTGTCATTTCATTTCATCATCCACATTTAACATACATGGTTCAAATAACAATTTTTAAGAGAACTAAAGTCCACATAAATAAAATACTAAAATCAGATTACATAGCTCGTCCACAATTACATAATAGTTCTATTACAATGCCTCATTACGTACTATGAAAGCAAAAGTCACAACGTCGACTCCACCAAGCTACTCGCCACGCTCGGAGTCACTCTCCACTGTCTCCTCCAAAGGTGTCCGGTCACCAACTAAACCTGTACGCCGAAGCAAGGAGTGAGTCTAAAAGACTCAGTAAATAACTCCATACACATCATTCATGCATACATCACAGTAGGTTCTACATTCCAATTCACGAAGCAAAACATATAGCATGCTTGAACATTGATAAGAGACAACCTATCATGGTATTTCTACAAAATTTAAAACATATGGTACATGACTTAAGACATTCTAAAATAAATATCCTATCACATACTTACTACTCATTCAATCACATTAAGCTACAACATGATAGCAACTAACATGGGATTCTCACATGCATAAAAGGAAACATTCCTATCATGGTTTCTACACATTCTTGCACATGCACACTATCATTTCATACACTTTAAGGTTGCTGTTATAACATTATTTCACATTAACATATCATGGATCACAATTTCACAATCTAACACATTGGTTTCACATGTTTGCACAATTACTCATTCACAAAGTTCTATTTTTACACATTGCACGTTTACACATATTCAACTACACAATTTACACATATTCACATTCACATTTCACAATTTAGTGCCGTGACACATAGTCTAAACCACCATTAGAAGGACACATCACATAACACATATACATAACACATAGACGTCACCTGGGCAATATAGTGACGACTCTTGGACTGCGCAGACCGGGAGAACAAGTCTCCACCCTAACCAGTGGTACTTGTCCACCTCCAGGATTTCATCCTAATGCCCTTAGGATCTTAACACATTGAACCTTCCCATGGGGACTTTTCCATGGTACGGTTCCACGGCCCTCTATGGAAGCAGTGTCACACATGGCATATTCTTACACATTACACATTCCGATTTTAACACACATATTACACATGATATACACATGTCTTTACATTTTCTCACTTATACACATGGTTCTATTTTCCTATTCATGATACTACTGCTGACAGAAATCAAACATTCAGTACCTTACACTAATCAGGTTGAAACATACATAATCAACCATGTTCATATTAGCATGCGTTGAACACTCGTTTTCGCATGGAAATTTCGTAGAGCACTCTACAGTTATCCAAATAACATGAGAATTTAACCACAGACTAATTTCAGGTTTATGATCACACATGCAAATTTTCATATTTTTCTGAGTCATATTACATTTACAGAAATTAAAACATTCAATCTCATGCCATTTATAATTCAATTTATCATGGAACATAACATGAATGTTCGATTTGACCATTCACAGGTCTGTACCTATCATTCATAATGTCACAGAAATTTTCCCCGAAATTTTTGCACAACATGCAATTTTCCAAAGTTTTAAAACAATCTAGGCATGCTCTCTATTTTCTAATATAGAAATTATAACAAGTTTCATAATCATGGGAAAATTCCCAAATTTTTGGGACATGGACTGTCATGCATTTACATCATCTGGAATATTTATGGAAGTCAAATTACACATGGATCATGCAAACAGTAAGCTACCATACCCATGATCTTCATTTCACATGCATTTCACATAATTCTAACAACTTAGATAAATCACAGAAAAGTATAAAAGTCTCACAAACACATTCCATTAACCATATTACATAACATATAGTGTTTACAATATATCCTCAAGCGAAAACACATCGAAAATTTATCATATAGGAGGAGAGAACAGCTCACTGTTCTGTCCTGAAGAACTTAACGGCACAGTTTGGCCGTTAAAGGAGATTAACGGCAATATTGTTGGCCGCTAATCGAAGAGCTTGAGGGCAAGGGATCTTGCCGTCAAGTTCTAGTCCATGCAAGAAGACGGATCGAGCTCCAAATACAAGAAGAATGGGGGAATCCAGGACACGAAAAAATCTCATAAAAATGATAGAAACCTCCTAGACAATACATGGATGAAGTGGGTGGGTTACTTGCCTCTTGTAAAATCTCCAAAGGGGTGAAAATGGGCGATGAAGCTCTCCTTGGGCAGTCCCAAGAAGCCTCCAAAACACCTTCACTCCGTCTTCTGTGGTGTTGTAGCTTCCAGTCCGAGGTCGGGGAAACCTCCTCCTATGTCCAAGCTAGCTTCTAGTCACTGTAGATCGCCGGATGAAGCTCCAATCGTCAGATCTGAGCTCTCAAAGCTCAGGTTTTCTCACAGGGCTTAGGGTTTCTCTCCTTCTCCTTGCAAAGAGCCAAGAGAGGGTCTTGGGGTTGCAAAAAGGGGTTTGTTTATAGGAGAGAGACCTCTCAACTCACGCAGGGGTTGATGTGAAGGCTTGAGAGCCGTTGGGGACGTCTCCCCAATGGTTGAGATAGCTTGCCCCCGAAATTTCGGGGTCTGCTGCGCACTGAGTTTCAGAGAGCTAGACGTCCACATCCATAGCCGCCTACTGAAGTGTTAGCGTCCAACGATATGGACGTTGACTCACATGGACGTCCACCGATGTTGACGCCAATTGGCCCTTCGGCTAGAGCTTAAAAACATGCAGATCCATGCTTACTCCATACATATATGTACATGAAACCTATGTAGTATAATGTATACACTACTACACCATGCAAACATCCAATATTTACAACTAATATACACATGCATACATAAGTACGACTAGCTAATATTGTACATAGATATCTACATATGCATATACAAGTTACACACAAACATGAATTCACATAAAATAGAATAAAATGACAACAAATTCAAGGGCCTTACACCCTCTCCCCATTAAGGAAACTTCGTCCTCGAAGTTTGAACGACACTACTCAAAAAAAGGGGATACTTCATCCTCATCACATCCTCAAGCTCCCAAGTAGCCTCCTCTCGCGAGAAGTTCCGCCATAAAACCTTTACCGACGTAATACTCTTGTTCCGGAGATGTTGAACCTTCCGGTCAAGAATAGCTACTGGTTACTCCACATACGACAGGTCTGGCTGAATTTCCACTGGCTCATGACTAAGCACATGGGATGGATCTCGGACATACTTCCTGAGCATAGAAACGTGGAAAACAGGATGAACACTAGCCAAAGCTGGGGCTAAAGCTAGCTCATATGCCACGTTGCCCAGTCGTCTGAGAATCTCATACGGGCCAATGAATCTAGGGCTTAACTTACTATGTCTGCTAAACCCGACAACACCTCTTGTAGGTGAAATCTTTAAAAAGACATCCTCACCCACCTCGAACTCCAAATCCTTCCTCCTGTTGTCGGCGTAGCTCTTCTGCCTATCCTGCACTGCAACAAGCCTCTTCCTAATCAATTGAATTTTATCCGAAGTCTCCTGAACTAACTCCGGACTGATCAACTGCCTATCGCCGGTCTCCTCCCAACATAAAGGAGATCTGCAAGGCCTTCCATACAACGCCTCAAATGGAGCCATACCAGTGCTCGCATGGAAGCTGTTGTTGTATGCGAACTCCACTAGAGGTAGATGACGCTCCCAATCATCCTTCCAATCCAGCACACACGCCCTCAACATATCCTCGAGCGTCTGGATAGTCCTCTCAGACTGTCCATCTGTCTGGGATGAAACGCCGAACTGAGCTTCAGCTCCGAACCTAACGCATCCTGTAGACCTTTCCACAATCTCGAAGTAAATCTCGGAAATGATCGACTTCGGCACACCATGCAATCTAACCACACTACTAACATACAATCTAGCTAAACTCTCAACCGACTGCTTCTTCTTCATAGGTAAGAAATACGCAGTCTTCGAGAATCTATCTACAACTACCCAAATCGAGTCATTGCCCCTTCTAGATCGAGGCAAACCCGAAACAAAGTCTATAGTGACAGCTTCCCACTTCCATACTGGGATCTCCATCCTTTGCATAAGGCCAGATGGTCGCTGTCGCTCGGCCTTCACTTGCTGGCATACTAAACACCTGGATACATAATCCGCCACATCCCTCTTCATGCCGGACCACCAAAATGACCACTTCAAATCCTGGTACATCTTAGTGTTACCGGATGAATAGAGAATCTCGACCTGTGAGCTTCTGCTAACACATGCTCATGGACATCTACCAAGTCAGGGACACACACTTGGTGATGGAATCTAATCACGCCATCCTCATCACGAGCAATGCCTACCTTGCCCACTAACTCTAGGAGTCTAGGGTCGGCTTTCTACTGCTCGATCACCTCATCCAATACTGAGGATCTAAGGGATAGCTGAGCTACGAAATCCTGACATGACGATGGCTCTAACTCTGTCATCGAGCACGCCGCATCCACCAACATCTTCCAATCCTGTTGGAGAGAAGACCTCTTCCTGCTCAGAGCATCCGCTACGACGTTCGCCTTTCCAGGATGATACTGAAGGTCGAAGTCGTAGTCTTTTAAGAACTCAATCCATCTCCTCTGCCTTAGGTTTAATTCCTTTTGGGAGGAAAGATACTTCAAGCTCTTGTGGTCGGTAAACACCTCAAATCTGACACCATAAAGATAGTGCCTCCAGATCTTTAGTGCATGAACCACTGCTGCAAGCTCCAAATCATGAGTCGGATAGTTCTTGTAACGCCCCGCTCCGGCCCGGTACAACCATACCGACCCACGTCGGACAAGAGGGAGATGTTACTGGGGAAAAGACCCCAACAGTGTCGAACATCAAGGTGGAATATCTCATGACGAATGGAAATAGAATGAGCGGAAGCAATATTACCATCAACTTTTATATTTACATCTCATAATCAAAGGAACTGATTAGTATATATAACAAAATGAATGTTGCCCATAACTGAACTAGTACATTTAATAGGGTTTAACATTACATTTCTTCTTCCCAACTATAATATCATCAAATTATAAAACCCAAGCAATCTCTACTTCTCGCAATCTGAACCAAGTCTCGCCAATTCCTCTTCTAGAACCTAAGCTTCACCTGAATATTAGCAAGAGTGAATCTATAGAACAGACTCAGCAAGTAACTAGGAATTTCAAACTCACAACCTACACTATAGCATATTTTGAAAAAGCATGGTGATATATTTATATATCCAGTGGTAGAACCAGTAGCGATAGAGGTAACAATAACAGAAATAGTAATATTTATAATAAGAATAGTATTGGAAATAGTGACGATAATAGTAATAGAAATAGTAACGGTAGAAACAATGGTAGTGACAATAGTGGTTAATGGTAACAATAGGAGTAATAGAAATGGCAGTAGTAGTGCTGCTCACATATAGTACACAATCGAACACCAGACATGCAGGATTCTAGAGGTGGCCCCCACAGGTTTAAGAGGTGGCTCCCACTATGTAGAACTTTGCGCCATAAGGCCTCAAGAGGTGGCTCCCATAGCGTAGCACTTTGCCATGTGTGGCACTTAGTTCCTACACTTCCGGCTAGGCAAGGCAGTAGCAGTGGCAATAGCAGTGGCAGTGACAGTAGAAATAATGGTAGTAACAATAGTTGTTAATGGTAACAATAGGAGTAATAGAAATAGTAACGGTAGAAACAATGGTAGTGACAATAGTTGTTAATGGTAACAATAGGAGTAATAGAAATAGTAACGGTAGAAACAATGGTAGTGACAATAGGGGTTAATGGTAACAATAGGAGTAATAAAAATAGTAACGGTAGAAATAATGGTAGTGACAATAGGGGTTAATGGTAACAATAGGAGTAATAGAAATGGCAGTAGTAGTGCTGCTCACATATAGTACACAATCGAACACCAGACATGCAGGATTCTAGAGGTGGCCCCCACAGGTTTAAGAGGTGGCTCCCACTATGTAGCACTTTGCGCCATAAGGCCTCAAGAGGTGGCTCCCATAGCGTAGCACTTTGCCCTGTGTGGCACTTAGTTCCTACACTTCCGGCTAGGCAAGGCAGTAGAAATGATATTTAGCAATGGCTATAGCAGTGGCAGTAATAATAGCAATAGTAGTGGCAGTGACAGTAGCAGTAGCAATAGCAGTGGTAGTGACAGTAGTAGTGTTAAGCCGGACACATTGCCCTAACTATCATTAGAAGGCCAGTCAGACGGTACACTATCACCTAGGCAAATGAGTGATAGGTCTTGGTTACTACAGAACTGGGAGAAGCTCTCTCCACCATATACCAGTGGTACTTGTCCACCTCCAGGATTTCCCCCCGTTGCCCTCGGGGTCTTGTACAATAGTGAACTTTCCTGTAGGGGCATTTCTACAGTACGGTTCCAGATACTTCCTATGACGGCAGTGTTTGTTTCAACCAGACACAGTGCCCAAACCGTAGTAGGAAGTCAAATATGAGCTTTCCCATAGGGGCATTTCTATAGTACGGCTCCAATAGAACCCCTATGATAGCATTGTCCATTTGGCTAACCACAACAATGATGGCAGTGACGGTATTGGTAAGAGAAATGATAACAGTGATGGTAAACAATAACAGTAGTAGTTTCTAAAGGTAGCAATAATGGTAACCGTGACGGTAGACGGTACACATGGATAGTAACAAGGACGATGACAGTAACGGTAATTTAGATATGTTCTTTATCATATAAATAGATGTAAAACACATTAAAATCAATAGAATAGAGAATATGATTGTGAATCAAAAGTCCTAATCACTTGCCTCTTGCATGTCAAACCAATAACGAATTAAGTTGAAGCCCGGCTTCGATATAATGTTTCCTTTATTATATCACCCTAATATGCGTCGGTGGGTGCTTCCAGAGCACGGATCTTATTGAGCAGAACCTTCAGAGCATGGATCCTACGAGAAGAACCTCCACAGCATGGATTCTATGTGTAGAACCTCCAGAGCATGGATCCTACGAGCAGAACCTCCACAGCATGGATTCTATGTGTAGAACCTCCAGAGCATGGATCCTACGAGCATAACCTCTAGAGCACGGATCCTATGAACGGAATCTCTAGAGCATAGATCCTACAAGTAGAACCTTTAGAGTCCGGATCCTACGAGCAGAACCTCCTACTGAGCATGAAGAGGAGAACCCCATGCTCCCCCTTTCTAGCTCTTGGCCGCCCCCTCTCTTCTTTCCTCTCTATTGCTATGGATGGTAGAATGAGAAGAGAGGAGAGAACCCCCTCCTATTTATAGGCCTTTAGAGCCCCTAGGATGGTGCCACCTCTTCACCTTTCAATGGCCAAGATGGTGACACTTGTCACCCTCTCCTCCATGCATATCTTAGTGGCCACCAACCCTACACTTGTTAACTCCCTAACCCATCCACATCTCACCTCTCTTTTGATGACACCTCTCATTCTTCTAGAAGCTTCCATTACATAGATGGTGACACGTCATCATCTCATTTAACCTTATCCTATCATGCCGTAATACCATCTCTATGATTTATTTGCTTATATACCCAATTTGTATGCATATATACCCATTCCAACTCATATGTGAGTAATTCTTAAAAATGGATTCGAATTGAGGATTTGAAAGTAGTTTTGAGAACTTATAAAATTTAAGATAAGACCCTATGAAATTGGTCAATGATTACTTAAACCCTAACATTTGATAATTATGTTCATACATTTTCTATTATAGATATACACAATTATTACATTTATACTTTCTTGGTATTTACATATATACTTTTCCTGAAAAATTAGAAGTTAACTAAATTTATTATGGTGAGATACGTACGGTTTTACCTTAGCGATGAAAATCCCAAACTGATGAGTACGGTGATGCCGATATAAAGCAAAAAGAATTCAAGCAAAATTGTATACAAAAATCCGGGGCATCATAGTTCTTCTCATGCTCCTTCAACTGACGAGAAGCATATGCCACTACCCTTCCTTGCTGCATTAGCACACAGCCTAAGCCAATCCGAGGCGCATCCGTGTAGATAGCAAAACCCTCTACACCGCTCGGCAAGACTAACACCGGAGCTGACGTGAGCTTAGTCTTCAACAATTGAAAACTACTCTCACACTTCTCGGACCAGACAAACTTCACTCCCTTTCTGGTGAGCTGTGTCAATGGGGCGGCCATGGATGAAAATCCCTCAATAAATCGCCGATAGTAACCAGCCAAACCAATAAAACTCCGAATCTCTGAAGGGGTCTTGGGAATCTCCCAATCCATAACTGCCTGGACCTTTGCTGGGTCAACTGCAACACCAGCACCGGAGATAACATGCTCGAGGAAATGAACCTCGCGCAACCAGAAATCGCATTTGCTGAATTTAGCAAACAGCTTATGCTCACGAAGAACCTCTAACACTACCCTCAAATGCTGACGGTGTGTGGCCTCGTCCGGAGAGTAGACCAGCACATCATCAATGAACACTACAACAAAGCTATCTAAATAAGGCCTACACACCCTGTTCATGAGATCCATGAACGCTGCAGGGGCGTTGGTCAACCCGAAAGGAAGGACCAAAAACTCATAATGTCCATAACGGGTTCTAAATGGCATCTTGGACACATCCTTACTCCTAATCCTCAACTGATGATAACCAGATCGCAAATCAATCTTAGAAAAGACTGATGCATCTTGCAACTGGTCAAACAAATCATCAATGCGAGGCAAGGGATACATGTTCTTCACTGTCACTTGGTTTAGCTTCCTATAATCGATGCATAACCTAAGTGATCCATCCTTCTTCTTTACGAATAAGACATGTGTGCCCCAAGAGGAAACACTAGGGCGAATAAATCCCTTATCTAGCAACTCTTGCAACTGCCTCCTTAACTCGGCTAACTCCGCAGGTGCCATCCGATATGGAGCCTTTGAGATAGGAGAGGTGCCCGGAAGCAACTCTATGGTGAACTCTATCTCTCTATCCGGTGGCAATCCAGATAAATCATCGGGAACAACGTCTGGAAAGTCCTGCACTACCTCGATCTCTGCAAGAGTAGGTGACTCATCAGCCTCAGGTACTAACACCACGCTGGCAAGAAAAGCGTCACAACCCTTGTTTACCATGCGCATCGCCTTCACGGCAGAGATGACCAAATTTCCCGCCAAGTTCCTTGGCAAGGGATGAAAGAACTCATCCTCACCAGGAATGCGGAAAACAATCCTCTTTCCACGACAATCTACTAACGCATAGTGCTCCTCTAGCCAATCCAGACCAAGAATAGCATCATAGTCCATCTTTAGCAAGAAGAAACACCCTTCTAGGACTCTATCTTCAATGCACAAAGGTAACGACGGAATGCACTTCCTAGTCGATACCGTACCCACAGGTGTGTGTACAGACAAAGGGACCTCTAACTCCTCAGACTCTATGGCTGACTCTAGAGCTAACTGCCTAGCAAACCACTCGGAAATGAACGAGTGAGTGGCACCCGTATCAAACAAAACCCGAGCGTGCACACCTAGAAGTAAAACTGTACCTTCGGTGACATGCTTCGCCTGCTCGGCATCCTCTCGTGCTAGAGCAAACACTCGAGCTGGGGCTCGAGGCCTTTCTGGTCTTCCTGTAGCTGGCGCTGCTGCTGCTATCACTGCTGGGGCTGGCGCTCCGCGCTGGACTCCCTGCTGAAGTCTCGGACAATCCTTGATCTTGTGGTCGCTGCTTCCGCACTTCAAGCATTTCCCCGCAATCATCCAACACTCCGTACCACCATGTGTCTTCCCGCAATGGGGACACTCCTTCTTCATACCAGGGGAACGTTAAGAAGGTACCTGTGCACTGCTGGTTGTTACCGGATGCTGCGGTGGCTGGTACACTGCTTTCTTCTTGTCCTGCCACTGGAACTTAGCTGCAGGCCTCTTCTGTGAAGCCTTCTTCTCCTTGAGATACTGTTGCGTCTCGCCCTCCTGTCTACAAGCAGCACTAAGTGCCTCGTCCAAGGTACGATGGTCAAACGCCACTAGCCTCGTCCTCAGTGATGGCTTCAGGCCCATCACGAACTTCTTTGCTTTCCTGCGCTCATCTGTCACGATATGAGGTGCATATTTAGATAATTCTGCAAACCTGGCCTCATACTCGAGCACGGTCATGGGGCCTTGAGTCAAGGAGAGGAACTCCTGCTCCATCCTATCCTGGATATACTCGGGGATGAATTTGGCCCGAAAGAGCCTCACGAACTCATCCCAAGCAACCTCAATAGCGCCGTCCTCGAACCGGGTACGCAGTAATGAAGCCCACCACACATTAGCTCTCTCATGTAACATAACCTTCATAAGCACCAACTAAACAACTTCAACTTAACAGGGGATATAAACAAATAAAACTAGCACATACCTGTATCATATAGGTGGCTAAAGTAACCTTATCATCGTCCGCACACCTAATAGCCCGGAAGATCTTCTCGATCTCCCTCATCCAGCTTTCTTCTAGTAACGGATCGCTCTCCCCCTTAAAAGAGGGTGGCAGCATCCTCTTGAATCTTTCCATGATGGAAGGTCCACCATAGTCCTGAGCTGGAACTTGAGCCTGCTACATCAAACAACAAATAATACACATTCAACATAACATCATACAATTAAATAAAACAGACTACACTTTGATTGATTATGCTAACCTGAGCTTCCAACTGAGCCTGGAGTGCAGCCTGGGTGTGGGCCTGCGTCTGCATGGCCTGCACCAAACCTTGCATGAACACTCCATAATCCACAGGCGGCGGTGGGGGAAGTACAGGACCCTGTGGTGCCGGGGCCTGCTGCTCCGCCTGCTCCTCACACCTCTGCTCACCCTCACGAGCAGGCACACCACCACGTCTACCTCTCGAAGCCATGGCTGCAATAAATTTCAGCCACCATTAGAGCTATGCTATTTAATTTCCTAACCATTTTTCTTATCTATTTTCCACTCATTATTAATGTTTTCTACACATGTGGACATTCCTATGTAGACTTAGAATGTAATGGGGATGATGACTTATATATATATTCATGTGCAATCTCAACCGGTGGTCTCTGATACCAATCTCTGCGACGACCCTCTTATACCGGTACGATTATACCAATCCACGTCGGTATAATGAACGTCATCATAGTGGGACATTTACCCAACACTAGTACACATGGCTGAGATGCTCATAAATATAGATATGGAGTAGCGGAAGTAAAAGAACTACTTGTCATTTCATTTCATCATCCACATTTAACATACATGGTTCAAATAACAATTTTTAAGAGAACTAAAGTCCACATAAATAAAATACTAAAATCAGATTACATAGCTCGTCCACAATTACATAATAGTTCTATTACAATGCCTCATTACGTACTATGAAAGCAAAAGTCACAACGTCAACTCCACCAAGCTACTCGCCACGCTCGGAGTCACTCTCCACTGTCTCCTCCAAAGGTGTCCGGTCACCAATTAAATCTGTACGCCGAAGCAAGGAGTGAGTCTAAAAGACTCAGCAAATAACTCCATACACATTATTCATGCATACATCACAGTAGGTTCTACATTCCAATTCACGAAGCAAAACATATAGCATGCTTGAACATTGATAAGAGACAACCTATCATCGTATTTCTACAAAATTTAAAACATATGGTACATGACTTAAGACATTCAAAATAAATATCCTATCACATACTTACTACTCATTCAATCACATTAAGCTACAACATGATAGCAACTAACATGGGATTCTCACATGCATAAAAGGAAACATTCCTATCATGGTTTCTACACATTCTTACACATGCACACTATCATTTCATACACTTTAAGATTATTGTTATAACATTATTTCACATTAACATATCATGGATCACAATTTCACAATCTAACACATTGGTTTCACATGTTTGCACAATTACTCATTCACATAGTTCTCTTTTTACACATTGCACATTTACACATATTCACACTACACAATTTACACATATTCACATTCACATTTCACAATTTAGTGCCGTGACACATAGTCCAAACCACCATTAGAAGGACACATCACATAACACATACACATAACACATAGATGTCACCTGGGTAATATAGTGACGACTCTTGGACTGCGCAGACCGGGAGAACAAGTCTCCACCCTAACCAGTGGTACTTGTCCACCTCCAGGATTTCATCCTAATGCCCTTAGGATCTTAACACATTGAACCTTCCCATGGGGACTTTTCCATGGTACGGTTCCACGGCCCTCTATGGAAGCAGTGTCACACATGGCACATTCTTACACATTACACATTCCGATTTTAACACACATATTACACATGATATACACATGTCTTTACATTTTCACTTATACACATGGCTCTGTTTTCCTATTCATGATACTACTGCTGACAGAAATCAAACATTCAGTACCTTACACTAATCAGGTTGAAACATACATAATCAACCATGTTCATATTAGCATGTGTTGAACACTCGTTTTCGTATGGAAATTTCATAGAGCACTCTACAGTTATCCAAATAACATGAGAATTTAACCACAGACTAATTTCAGGCTTATGATCACACATGAAAATTTTCATATTTTTATGAGTCATATTACATTTACAGAAATTAAAATATTCAATCTCATGCCATTTATAATTCAATTTATCATGGAACATAATATGAATGTTCGATTTGACCATTCACAGGTCTGTACCTATCATTCATAATGTCATAGAAAATTTCCCCGAAATTTTTGCACAACATGCAATTTTCCGAAGTTTTAAAACAATCTAGGCATGCTCTCTATTTTCTAATATAGAAATTATAACAAGTTTCATAATCATGGGAAAACTCCCAAATTTTCGGGACATGGATTGTCATGCATTTACATCATCTGGAAATTTTATGGAAGTTAAATTACACATGGATCATGCAAACAGTAAGCTACCATACCCACGATCTTCATTTCACATGCATTTCACATAATTCTAACAACTTAGATAAATCACAGAAAAGTATAAAAGTCTCACAAACACATTCCATTAACCATATTACATAACATATAGTGTTTACAATATATCCTCATGCGAAAACACATCGGAAATTTATCATATAGGAGGAGAGAACAGCTCACTGTTCTGTCCTGAAGAACTTAACGACACAGTCTGGCCGTTAAAGGAGATTAACGGCAATATCGTTGGCCGCTAATCGAAGAGCTTGACGGCAAGGGATCTTGCCGTCAAGTTTTGGTCCGTGCAAGAAGACGGACCGAGCTCCAAATACAAGAAGAATGGGGGAATCCAGGACACGAAAAAATCTCATAAAAATGATAGAAACCTCCTAGACACATACATGGATGAAGTGGGTGGGTTACTTGCCTCTTGTAAAATCTCCAAAGAAGTGAAAATGGGTGATGAAGCTCTCCTTGTGCAGTCCCAAGAAGCCTCCAAAACACCTTCATTCCGTCTTCTGTGGTGTTGTAGCTTCCAGTCCAAGGTCGGGGAAGCCTCCTCCTATGTCCAAGCTAGCTTCTAGTCGCTGTAGATCGCCGGATGAAGCTCCAATCGCTGGATCTGAGCTCTCAAAGCTCAGATTTTCTCACAGGGCTTAGGGTTTCTCTCCTTCTCCTTGCAAAGAGCCAAGAGTGGGTCTTGGGGTTGCAAAAAGGGGTTTGTTTATAGGAGAGAGACCTCTCAACTCACACAGGGGTTGATGTGAAGGCTTGAGAGCCGTTGGGGACGTCTCCCCAATGGTTGAGATAGCTTGCCCCCGGAATTTCGGGGTCTGCTGCGCACTAAGTTTCAGAGAGCTAGACGTCCACATCCATGGCCGCCTACTGAAGTGTTAGCGTCCAACGATATGGACGTTGACTCACATGGGCGTCCACCGATGTTGACGCCAATTGGCCTGTGACGACCGTCATTATACCGGTACGGTTATACCAACCCACGTCGGTATAGTGAACGTTATCACAGTGGGGCATTTACCCAAACGCTATCACATGATTGAGATACACACAAATATAGATACAGAGTAGCGGAAGTAAAAGAACAAGGTCTTTCATTTCATTTCATTTCATCATCCACATTTAACATATATGATCCCATGACAATTTAAAAGAAATAAAGTCCACATAATGAAGTACTAAATTCAAATACATAGTTGTCCACAAATTACATAGTGTTTCTATTACAATGCCTCAGTTTACATACGATGGAAGTCAAAATGTCACACTACAACTCCGCCAAGCTACTCCCCACACTTGGAGTCGCTCTCCACGGTCTCCTCCAAAGGTGTATCACCTACTAAACTTGTACGCCGAAGCAAGGAATGAGTCTAAAAGACTCAGCAACTAACACCACACACATCATACATGCATGTATCACAGTAGGTTTTTCATTCCAATTTACAAAGTAAAACATATAACATGCTTGAACGTTTATAAGAGACAACCTATCATGACAATTCTACAAAATTGTAGCACATCGTACATGGTTTAAGACATTCCAAAATAAACATCCTATCACATGCCTTCTACTCATGTAATCACATGAAAGCTACATTTCAAATAAGGCTATAACATGGAAGCAACCAAACATGGGGTTCTTGCATGTATAAAAGGAAACATTTCTATCATGGTTTCTACACATTCTTACCCGTGCACATTATCATTTTATACACTTTAAGGTTGCTATTTTGACATGGATTTAGCAATTCACATCCTATCACATGAGAGCTACATTCTCGATTAAACTACAACGTGATAGCACTTAAACATGGAAATGTTTACACATAAGCAAGAATTGTTCCTAGCATGGATTCTACGCATTTTTGCACATATAAAACATTCTTGTAAACACAACTAGGTTGCTGTTATAACATAATTTCACATTAATGTCATGGATCACAATTTCACAATCTAACTTATTGGTTTCACATGTTTGCACAATCACTCATTCACATAGTTCTCTTTTTACACATTGCCCATTTACACATGTTCACACTACACAATTTACACATAGTCACATTCACATTTCACAATTTAGTGCCGTGACACATAGTCCAAACCACCATTAGAAGGACACATCACATAACACATACACATAGACGTCACCTAGGCAATACAGTGATGACTCTTGGACTGCGCAGACCAGGAGAACAAGTCTCCACCCTAACCAGTGGTACTTGTCCACCTCCAGGATTTCATCCTAATGCTCTTAGGATCTTAACACATTGAACCTTCCCATGAGGACTTTTCCATGGTACGGTTCCACGGCCCTCTAAGGAAGCAGTGTCACACATGGCACAGTCTTACACATTACACATTCTGATTTTTTTTTAACACACATATTACACATGTCTTTACATTTTCTCACTTATACACATGGCTCTATTTTCCTAATCATGATACTACTGTTGATAGACTTTAAACATTCAACACTTTACACTAATCAGGCTGAACAATGCATAATCAAACCACATTCATGATAACATGCATTAATCATTCGTTTTCACATGGAAATCTCATAATATCATTTTCTGTTATCCAAATCACATGAAAATTTAACCACAGACTGTTTGCAGGTTTATGACCACACATGCAAATTTTCACATTTTTCTGAATCATATTTACATTTACAGAAATTAAAATATTCAATCTCATGCCATTCATAATTCAATTCATCATGGAACATAACATGAATCTCAGATTTGACATTTCACAGATCTGAATCTATCATACACATTATTACAAAAATTTTCCCGAATTTATTTCACAGCATACAATTTACTGTGGATTTTCGAAATTTCTACACATGCTTTCTATTTCCATTGCAGAAATTACAGTAAATCACACGAACATGAAAAAATTCTCAAATTTGCAGGGTATGGGCTGACACATATACACATGGTATAGAAAAATCTAGGGCATTTAATTCCTCAGAAATCATGTAGACAGTAGGTGAACATGCATAATCCATTCTCCAAACATATATTTCAATAAGTCCAACAATTCATGCCATTCACCAAAAAGCACAGAAAATTCCACACACATCACATTGTCTATTTTACATAACATATACGATTACATTATATCCTCATGCGAAAACGCTTCGGAAATTAATCATATAGAAGGAGAGAATAGCTCACTGTTCTGCCCTAAAGAACTTAACGGCACAGTCTGGACGTTAATGGAGCTTAGCGGCAACATCGTTGGCCGTTAATTGAAAATCTTAACTGCAAGGGGTCTTGCCGTCAAGTTCAGGTCTGTGCAAAACACAGACCCGAGCTCCAAAGGAAGGAGAAGTGTGAGGTTCCAGGACACGAGGAAAATCTGTAAAAATGGTAAAACCCTACTAGACACCTACATGGACGAAGTGTATGGGTTACTTGCCTTTTTAAAAACCTCCAAAGGGATCTAAGTTGCTGTTGAAGCTCTCCTTGGGCAGTCCCAAGAAGCCTCCAAACTCTTCTTGCTCTGGGTTCTTGGTCGATGCAAGCTTCAGTCGAGTGTTGGGGAAGCCTTCCCCAATGTCCCGACTCCCTCCTGGTAGCAGTGGATCGCCGGAAGAAGCCTTCAGTCGCCGGATTCAAGCTTGCCAAGTTCAGTTTTCCTCCAGTTTTTGGGCTAGGGTTTCTCTCCTTCTTTAAAGAAGTCAAGAGAGTTCTTCTGGTGCAGAAAGGGTTTAGTTTATAGTAGAGGGGTTTGGGAAATCCCAGAGGGGTGATGTGAAGGCCTGATAGCCGTTTGGGACATCTCCCCAATGGCTGGGCTTGCTTGCCCCCGGAATTTCAGGGTCTGCAACGCATACATGTCAGAGATATTAACGTCCACATCCATGGCCGTTGACTTAAGTATTAGCGTCCATCGAGGTGGACACTGACTCATCATGGACGTCCATCCATGTTGACGCCAATTTGGCCCTTCGGCCAGAACTTAAAACATGCAGAAACCATGCTTAACGTTTACATATACATACATGCCATATATACTATCATGTACACATTATCACCATGCAATTTAAGCAATATTTATAATCTAATTATACACATGCACACATAAGTATAACTAGCTAATATTGTACATAAATATCTACATATGTATATACAAGTTACACACAAACATGAATTCACATAAAATAGAATAAAATGACAAACAAATTCGAGGGCCTTACACCCTCTCCCCCTTAAGGAAACTTCGTCCTCGAAGTTTAAACAAAACTACTCAAACAAACGGGGATACTTCTTCTTCATCGCATCCTCAAGCTCCCAAGTAGCCTCCTCTCGTGAGAAGTTCCACCATAGAACTTTCACCGACGCAATACCCTTGTTCCGAAGATGTTGAACCTTTCGGTCAAGAATAGCTACTGGTTGCTCCACATACGACAAATCTGGCTGAATCTCCACTGGCTCATGACTAATCACATGAGATGGATCTCAGACATACTTCCGGAGCATAGAAACGTGGAAAACAGGATGAACACTAGCTAAAGCTGGGGGTAAAGCTAGCTCATATGCCACGTTGCCCTATCTTCTGAGAATCTCATACGGGCCAATGAATCTAGGGCTCAACTTACTATGCCTGCCAAATCTGATGACACCACGAGTAGGTGATATCTTCAAGAAGACATGTTCACCCACCTCGAACTCCAAATCCTTCCTCTTGTTGTCGGCATAGCTCTTCTGCCTATCCTGCGCCGCAACAAGCCTCTTCCTGATAAGCTGGACCTTATCAGAAGTCTCCTGAACTAACTTCGGACCGATCAGCTGCCTATCACCAGTCTCCTCCCAACATAAAGGAGATCTGCAAGGCCTTCCATACAACGCCTCAAATGGAGCCATACCATTACTCGCATGAAAGCTGTTGTTGTATGCAAACTCCACTAGAGGTAGATGATGCTCCCAATCATCCTTCCAATCCAGTACACACGCTCTCAACATATCCTCGAGCGTCTGGATAGTCCTCTCGGACTGTCCATCTGCCTGGGGATGAAACGCCGAACTGAGCTTCAGCTCCGAACCTAACGCATCCAGAAGACCTTTCCACAACCTCGAAGTAAATCTTGGATCTCGATCCGAAATGATCGACTTCGGCACACCATGCAATCTAACCACACTACTAACATACAATCTAGCTAAACTCTCAACCGACTGCTTCTTCTTCATAGGCAAGAAATGCGCAGTCTTCGAGAATCTATGTACAACTACCCAAATCGAGTCATTGCCCCTTCTAGATCGAGGCAAACCCGAAACAAAGTCCATCGTGATAGCTTCCCACTTCCATACTGGGATCTCCATCCTTTGCATAAGGCCGGATGGTCGCTGTCGCTCGGCCTTCACTTGTTGACACACTAAACACCGGGATACAAAATCCGTTACATCCCTCTTCATGCCAGACCACCAAAAGGACCTCTTCAAATCCTGGTACATCTTAGTGTTACCCGGATGAATAGAGAATCTAGACCTGTGAGCCTCCGTTAACACATGCTCACGGACATCGACCAAATCAGGGACAAAACACGGTGATGGAATCTAATCACACCGTCCTCATCACGAGCAATGCCTGCCTTGCCCACTAACTCTAGGAGTCTAGGGTCGGCTTTCTGTTGCTCGATCACCTCATCCAAAACCGAGGACCTAAGGGATAACTGAGCTACAAAATCCTGACATAGCGATGGCTCTAACTCAGTCAACGCGCAAGCCGCATCCTCCAACATCTTCCAGTCCTACTGGAGAGATGGTCTTTTCCTACTCAGAGCATCTGCTACGATGTTCGCCTTTCCAGGATGATACTGAGGGTCGAAGTCATAGTCCTTCAAGAACTCAATCCATCTTCTCTGCCTCAGGTTTAATTCCTTTTGGGAGAAAAGATACTTCAAGCTCTTATGGTCGGTGAACACCTCAAATCTGACACCATAAAGATAGTGCCTCCAGATCTTTAGTGCATGAACCACTGCTGCGAGCTCCAAATCATGAGTCGGATAGTTCTTCTCATGCTCCTTCAACTGAAGAGAAGCATACGCCACTACCCTTCCTTGCTGCATTAGCACACACCCTAAGCCAATCCGAGACGCATCCGTGTAGATAGCAAAACCCTCTACACCGCTCGGCAAGACTAACACCGGAGCTGACGTGAGCTTAGTCTTCAACAATTGAAAACTACTCTCACACTTCTCGGACCAGACAAACTTCACCCCCTTCTGGTGAGCTGAGTCAATGGGGTGGCCATGGATGAAAATCCCTCAATGAATCGCCGATAGTAACCAGCCAAACCCAGAAAACTACGAATCTCCGAAGGGGTCTTGGGAGTCTCCCAATCCATAACTGCCTGGACCTTTGCTGGATCAACTGCAACACCAGCACCAGAGATAACATGCCCGAGGAAATGAACCTCGCGCAACCAGAAATCGCACTTGCTGAACTTGCGTACAGCTTGTGCTACGGAGAACCTCTAATACTACCCTCAAATACTGACGGTGTGTGGCCTCATCCGAGAGTAGACCAGCACATCATCAATAAATACTACAACAAAGCTATCTAGATACGGCCTAAACACCATGTTCATGAGATCCATGAACGCTGCAGGGGCATTGGTCAATCCGAAAGGAAGAACCAAAAACTCATAGTGTCCATAACGGGATCTGAATGCTGTCTTGGACACATCCTCACTCCTAATCCTCAACTGATGATAACCAGATCGCAAATCAATCTTAGAAAAGACTGATGCATCTTGCAACTGGTCAAACAAATCATCAATACGAGGTAAGGGATACCTATTCTTCACAGTCACTTGGTTCAGCTTTCTGTAGTCAATGCATAACCTAAGTGACCCATCTTTCTTCTTGACGAATAATACAGGTGCGCCCCAAGGGGAAACACTAGGGCGAATAAATCCCTTATCTAGCAACTCTTGCAACTGCCTCCTTAACTCGGCTAACTCCGCAGGTGCCATCCGATATGGAGCCTTTGAGATAGGAGAGGTGCCCGGAAGTAACTCTATGGTGAACTCTATCTCTCTATCCGATGGCAAACCAGACAAATCATTGGGAAAGACGTCTGGAAAATCCTGCACTACCTCGATCTCTGCAAGAGTAGGTGAGTCATCAGCCTCAGGTACTAACACCACGTTGGCAAGAAAAGCGTCACAACCCTTGTTTACCATGCGCATCGCATTCATGGCAGAGATGACTAACTTTCCCGCCAAGTTCCTTGGCAAGGGATGAGAGAACTCGTCCTCACCAGGAATGCGGAAAACAATCCCCTTCCCACGACAATCTACTAACGCGTAGTGCTCCTCTAGCCAATCCAGACCAAGAATAGCATCATAGTCCTTCATCTTTAGCAAGAAGAAAACAGGTAACGACGGAATACACATCCTAGTCGATACCGTACCCGTAGGTGTGTGCACAGACAAAGGGACCTCTAACTCCTCAGACTCTACACCTGACTCTAGAGCTAACTGCGTAGCGAACCGCTCGGAAATGAACGAGTGAGTGGCACCCGTATCAAACAAAACCCGAGCGTGCACACCTAGAAGTAAAACCGTACCTTCGGTGACATGCTCCGCCTGCTCGGCGTCCTCACGTGCTAGAGCAAACACTCGAGCTAGGGCTCGAGGCCTTCCTGGTCTTCCTATAGCTGGCGCTGCTGCTGCTACCGCTGCTGGGGCTGGCGCTCCGCGTTGGACTCCCTGCTGAAGTCTCGAACAATCCTTGATCTTGTGGTCGCTGCTTCCGCACTTCAAGCACTTTCCCGCAATCATCCAACACTCGGAACCACCATGTGTCTTCCCACAGTGAGGACACTCTTTCTTCACACCAGAGGAACGTACAGAGGGTACCTAAGCATTGCTGGTTGTTACTGGATGCTGCGGTGCCTGGTACACTGCTTTCTTCTTGTCCTGCCGCTGGAACGTAGCTGCAGGCCTCTTCTGCGAAGCCTTCTTCTCCTCGAGATACTGCTGCATCTCGCCCTCCTGTCTACAAGCAGCACTAAGGGCCTCGTCCAAAGTACGATGGTCAAACACCACTAGCCTCATCCTCAGTGATGGCTTTAGGCCCATCACGAACTTCTTTGCTTTCCTGCGCTCATCTGTCACGATATGAGGTACATATTTAGATAGTTCTTCAAACCTTGCATCATACTCTAGCACGGTCATGGAGCCCTGAGTCAAAGAGAGGAACTCCTGCTCCATCTGATCTTGAATATGCTCGGGGACGAACTTGGCCCGAAAGAGCCTTACGAACTCGTCCCAAGCAACCTCAATAGCTCCGTCCTCGAATCGGGTAAGCAGTAATGAAGCCCACCACACATCAGCTCTCTCCTGCAACATAACCTTCATAAGCACCAACTAAACAACTTCAACTTAACAGGAGACATAAAGAAATAAAACTAGCACATACCTGTAGCATATAGGTGGCGAAAGTAACCTTATCATCGTTCGCACACCTAATAGCCCGGAAGATCTTTTCAATCACCCTCATCCAACTCTCAGCTAGTAACGGATCACTCTCCCTCTTAAAAGAGGGTGGCAGCATCCTCTTGAATCTTTCCATGATGGAAGGTCCACCATGGTCCTGAGCTGGAACTTGAGCCTGCTACATCCAACAACAATTTATACACATTCAACATAATATCATACAATTAAATAAAACAGACTACACTTTGATTGATTATGCTAACCTGAGCCTCCAACTGAGCCTGGAGTGCAGCCTGGGTGTGGGCCTGCGTCTGCATGGCCTGCACCAAACCTTGCATGAACACTCCATAATCCACAGGCGGCGGTGGGGGAAGTACAGAACCCTGCGGTGCCGGGGCCTGCTGCTCCGCCCGCTCCTCACGTCTCGGCTCGTCCTCACGGGCCGGCGCTCCGCCACGCCTACCTCTCGAAGCCATGGCTGCAATAAATTTCAGCCACCATTAGAGCTACGTTAATTTATTTCCTAACCATTTTCTTATCTATTTTTCATTCATTATTAATCAATTCTACACATGTGGACAATCTATGAAGATTTAGCTTGTAATGAAGATGATGATTCATGTATATTTATGTATAATCTCAATCAGTCGCTCTGATACCAATCCCTGTGATGACCCTCATTATACCGGTACGTTATACCAACCCACGTCGGTATAGTGAACGTTATCACAGTGGGGCATTTACCCAAACGCTATCACATGATTGAGATACACACAAATATAGATACAGAGTAGCGGAAGTAAAAGAACAAGGTCTTTCATTTCATTTCATTTCATCATCCACATTTAACATACATGATCCCATGACAATTAAAAGAAATAAAGTCCACATAATGAAGTACTAAATTCAAATACATAGTTGTCCACAAATTACGTAGTGTTTCTATTACAATGCCTCATTTACATACGATGGAAGTCAAAATGTCACACTACAACTCCGCCAAGCTACTCCCCACACTTGGAGTCGCTCTCCACGGTCTCCTCCAAAGGTGTATCACCTACTAAACTTGTACGCCGAAGCAAGGAATGAGTCTAAAAGACTCAGCAACTAACACCACACACATCATACATGCATGTATCACAGTGGTTAGTTTTCATTCCAATTTACAAAGTAAAACATATAACATGCTTGAACGTTTATAAGAGAAACCTATCATGACAATTCTACAAAATTGTAGCACATCGTACATGGTTTAAGACATTCCAAATAAACATCCTATCACATTGATGATCAGTCTGTCCCCATGTAATTTTAATGTATTTGGTGATTAACAAAACTAAACTAGTTTTTATAAATAATATCTAATGAATATTTCATAAGTCTTAAAGTACAGGAAAAATACCAAGGTCAATCAAGCCAATAAAGGTATGCATTACTTCTTTGAAGCTTTAATCTTTTCAACATGATATTTCTCTAAGTCCATATCGATTTCTGTTGAAATTCATAACGATTTCCTTATTAGACCGAAAAGTCATGTTGTTTCAATCAAGTCGATGTCATAACGACACTATAAGTTATTGTAACGATTTCTTTAGAAAGCGCAACGACTTGCCTATCATAATGACTGTATAAGTTATCGCAATGATTTCTTTAGAAAGCGCAACGACTTGCCTGTCATAACGACTCTATAAGTTATCGCAACGATTTCTTTAGAAAGCGCAACGACTTGCTCGCCGCAACGATTCTATAAGTTATCATAACGATCTCTTTAGAACTCGCAACGACTTGCCTGTCATAACGATTTCATAAGTTACCGTAACGATTTCTTTAGAACTCGCAACGACTTGCCTGTCGTAACGATTTCATAAGTTACCGTAACGATTTCTTTAGAACTCGCAACGACTTGCTTGTTGTAACGATTTCATAAGTTACCGTAACGATTTCTTTAGAACTAGCAATGACTTGCTCGCTCATAATGATTTGCTTTGCACAAAGATTTCTTTAAGCGCTCACAACGATTTGCTTTGCGCAACGATTTCTTTAGAGCTCATAACGACTTGATAAGTGTTCATAACGATTTGCTCTCTATAATGACTTGTTAGTATTCATAACGACTTGATAAGTGTTCATAACGATTTGCTCTATAATGACTTGTTAGTATTCATAAACTTGATAAGTGTTCATAACGATTTGTTCTCTATAATGACTTGTTAGTATTCATAACGACTTGATAAGTGTTCGTAACGATTTGCTCTCTATAATGACTTGTTAGTATTCAGAACGACTTGATAAGTGTTCATAACGATTTGCTCTGTATAATGACTTGTTAGTATTCATAACGATTTCATAAGTCATATAGACATCGACTTTACAGTTTATATCAACTTGATTTTTATCTTATCTCTTGAAGCATTGACTAGTCAAAGTCACGCATATATCTATCTGTCACTCCTGCATTTATGAGTTCTGAACGTATCTCTGCATGCATGCAGACAATATTGTCCATTATTGTGCTTACTCTGTATACATCCTTTAAAACAAGCTAATTGGGATTGCTACTCTAGTGAATACTCACATCAACGTATACTGACAACAAGAGATAGTTTGAGTTGTCTATTGTCTAGCATTTAATGTGTGCAGGGTCCTGAAGACTTTCTATCATACAATGTTGGACCTATAGACGTCAGAAGACATTATCTCCTTGCGTGCTCAAATGGATAAAAGATAGTTGAAGCTTCCAAAATGTCAACCAGTCTAACGTCTATCAATCCAAGAGACAACGGATACTTCAACGGCTGTATTTCAAAATAAGGAGATATAAACTCAAAGACAGAAGAAAAAGAACCAACGAAGAAGACAACAAGATCTGTGTTCAAACGTTCAAATTCTTCTGCAAGGAGTCCAGAGCCAAGAATCACTTTCCTCATCACCTTCAGCTCTTTTGCTCTCTGTGCTGTAATAGATTTTCTAAGAGAGCCCGTGTAGTTCTGAGAGTGTGCCTTGTTTAGATTCTTGCTCTCAGTGCTAGTTGCTTCAGATCTTGGCTTGTTAAAAGCTTGATCTAGGGGCTTGAATTTCATTCAATTCTCTTTGAGTTGTTGTTCCCTTCGGTGTGAAGGAAGACCTGGTGGTATCCAGGGTGTAGTTCCCTTCGGTTGTGAAGGAAGACCTGGTGAGGTATCCAGGGTGTTGTTGTTCCCTTCGGTGTGAAGGAAGACCAGCTAAGCTGGGTGTTGTTGCATCCTTAGGGGGACTGTACCCTAGTTAGTGAAATCCTGAGTTGTTGCTCAGGGACTGGACGTAGGACTCCTAAGGAGAGGAAGTCCGAACCAGGATAATTCTTGTGTTGTGTGATTGTCTTCTTTGTGTGTTTGATATTTAAACTAACAGTCACTAACCTCCTTCGAAGAACGTTTGTGTGAATATTTTTAGTTACAGGTATCTTGTAGATTATTTTAAAAGACCCATTCACCCCCCCTCTGGGCTCGTCAACTGGGCAACAAGTGGTATCAGAGCAAGTCTCTTCGACAAAGAAAGGATTCAACGATCTGAAGAGTAAAGATCCATGGAAGCCCAAGGTAACATTGAAGGTCAGTCTGTCAACCGACCCCCTCTCTTTGATGGTGAAGATTATCCTTACTGGAAGACCAGAATGGAATACTTTCTACAAGGCCACGACTATCAAATTTGGTCCATAGTAGAAGAAGGTGATCTGGTAGTCACAAATGAGAAAGCTCAATAGACAGATGATGACAGAAAGAAGTTCTCCTTGAATTGCAAAGCAAAGAGCATCTTATGCTGTGCTCTAAGTAAGAAGGAGTTCAACAGAGTTTCTGCCTGCAAATCCTCAATGGAAATGTGGGAAAAGCTCAGGATCACATATGAAGGCACAGACAAGGTAAAGGAAACAAGAATCGACATTCTTGTCACTCAGTATGAGAGATTTCATATGCAATCAGGTGAATCCATAACTCAAATGTTCAGCCGGTTCACTGACATCACAAATGGACTAGTTGGTCTGGGGAAAACTTATGAGATTGGAGACATGGTGAGAAAAATACTTAGATCCTTACCATCCTCATGGACCCCAAAGGTCACAATAATAGAAGAAGCTAATGACCTGAAGAGTATGTCAGTAGAAAAGCTCATTGGGTCCCTCATGGCCCATGAGATCAACATGGAAAGGCTGGGAGGGTCATCTAGCAGAAAGAAGCACTCCAACGCCTTAAAAGCTGAAGAAGATTCACCAGAAGCAAGTTCAGCTGAGAGTGAAAGTAATGCAGACAGCGAGAATGAGGAAGCAATGCTATCTAAAAGATTGCAGCGGATTTTGGCTAAGAAGAAGAACTTCCAATCAGGTAGAAGGCACTTCAAAAGGAATAAGGACTTCAAGAAGCCAGATGGAAAAGAGATGAAGAAAGCAGAACCCATCTGCTATGAGTGTAAGAAGCCTGGACACATTAAAGCTGAGTGTCCAAAATTTAAGAAGCCGGAGTTCAGGAAGAAAGACAGCTCCAAGAAGTTCAGAAAGTACAAAAAGAAGGCGATGGCAGCAGCATGGGAAAACAGTAGCGACTCAGACAGTGAGTCAAGCTCCTGCAGCGATGAAGAAGAAGCCAACTTGGCCTTCATGGCTAATACTGAAGAAAAGGTAACCTCTGACTCTTCTTTTGATTCATGCAATGGTTCAGATTCCGATAGTTTAGAAGAGGCTTTCAACGAACTATATGAAAAATATAAAGAAGTAACCAAACTATTAAAAGTAAGCAAGAAAAACATAGTTTGTATAGAAAATACAAACTCAGATCTAAAATCAGAAAATGATCAATTAGAAAGTCAAATAACTGAACTTAAAAGAAGAAATGAACTGTTATGTGAAGACTTAAAAGCTAAGAATGAACAAATAATTAAACTTGAAAAATAGGAAAATGTAGATGAACTAAGAACTGAAATCAAAACACTAACAGAAGAAAATATACAGTTATCTAGCACATTAGAAAAATTCACCAATGGTAAAAACTCCCTCATATTAAAAGGTGCTAGAAGATCAGGTAAAAGAAAAATGGATTAGGATATACACCCCCAGATAATGAGAAACCATAGTTTATCCTAAAACATATCCAACACCAAAATTTGTACCTGAACAAGATATAGCATACAAAGCTGATTTCAAATATATAGAAAAAGTAACCAAATTATCCTGCTGTAGTCACTGCAACAAGTTAGGACATATCATAACGACATGCCCAACAAGACATAAGAAATGGATAATAAAAAGTAAAATAAATGACACTAACCCATCAGGACCCAAAAGAATTTGGGTACCTAAAACTTGATGTTTTTATTTCAGGTTATCCCTCGAGCATCCAAATGGTATTTGGATAGTGGGTGCTCAAGGCACATGTCAGGAAACCAGAAGTTATTCTCTCATCTCCAAGCTGAAGAAGGAACAGTCACTTATGGAGATAATGGGAAAGGAACAGTGATAGGCAGTGGCTCTGTGAATAACAAAGGAAAAACAGTCATAGAAGATGTGTTATTAGTCAAGGGATTGAAGCACAACCTTATTAGCATCAGCCAGCTGTGTGACAGAGGCCATCAGATCAAGTTTCAAGAGTCAAAGTGCAGCATACTGAAGGATGGAGCAGTCATCTTTGAAGCTAATAGAGAAAAGAATTTGTATGTGCTCTATCTTGAGGAACTCAAGGAACAAGACGTCTGTCTGGCAGCAAATAAGGATAAATCTACTGAATTATGGCACAGACGACTAGGTCATTGCAGTATAGATGGCATGAGAAAATTGCTGAAGAAGAATCTTGTGGAAGGTCTACCTAAGGTCAGTGCAAAAATGGATGGTGTCTGTAGACCTTGTGCTAAGGGAAAGCACACCAAGAGCTCCTTCAAGTCAAAGACGGTGGTGACCACCTCAAAACCCTTAGAGCTCCTTCATATGGATCTATTTGGGCCAATGAGGACTACCAGTCTTGGAGGAAAGAACTTTGGATTTGTCATAGTCGATGACTACTCAAGATTCACATGGGTATCATTCCTAGAGCATAAAGATGACACTTTCGAAAATTTTGTCAGTTTCAGCAAGAAAGTCCAGAAAATCAGAAGTTCAGCATTGTGTCTATCCGATCAGATCATGGTGGTGAATTTCAGAATGAAAAGTTTGCTAGATTCTGTGATGATCAGGGAATTGAGCATAATTTCTCAGCACCAAGAACACCACAGCAAAACGGTATCGCTGAGAGAAAGAATAGAACCCTATTGGATATGGCAAGAACTATGCTCTCAGAATATGATCTGCCAAGATACTTCTGGGCTGAAGCAGTCAACACAGCAAGCTACATTATCAACCGAGTAATGATCAGGCCAATCCTGAAGAAGACTGCATATGAACTGTTCAAAGGGAAGAAGCCAAAGATCAGCCACTTCAGGACTTTTGGATGTCCTTGTTTCATCCACAACAATGGAAAAAGGGACATTGGTAAGTTGGATGCCAAATCAGATGAAGGTATCTTCATGGGGTACACCTCTAAACCCAAAGGCTATAGAGTATTTAATAAACGCACTTTATTAATTGAACAGTCTGTACATATTATTTTTGATGAAACTAACCCTTCCTTGAGAAAGGAAGAAGATAGTGAAATGATGATACAGATGAGCTATCCAAGAAACTAAAGAATTCATCTATTGAGGACAAGGATGATCCACCTCTGGAAGACATGCAACAAAAGGAAATTTCACATGAAAATCTTCCAAAGGAATGGAGACACAAGAAAGATCACCCACTCGAAAATATTATTGGTGATCCATCTGTAGGGGTAAGAACAAGAGGTAATGTAATTCCTGTGATTACCTAGCATTTGTTTCTCAAATAGAGCCGAGGACAGTCAATGAAGCTCTTTGTGATGAATCTTGGATATTAGCCATGCAAGATGAATTAAATCAATTCAAGAGAAACCAAGTATGGTCACTTGTTCCTAGACCATCAGACCATCCAGTCATTGGCACCAAATGGGTGTTCAGAAATAAACTGAATGAAACTGGTGTGATTCTAAGAAACAAGGCCAGATTGGTAGCTCAAGGCTATTCACAAGAGGAAGGTATAGATTTCGATGAAACCTATGCACCTGTAGCTAGACTTGAGGCTATTAGAATTTTGCTTGCATATGCATCCGCATTAGATTTGAAATTATTTCAAATGGATGTTAAGTCTGCATTCTTGAATGGTTTTATTAAGGAGGAAGTCTATGTAGAACAACCTCCAGGTTTTGATGATACTGATTTTCCGGATCACGTTTTCAAATTACACAAAGCATTATATGGTTTAAAGCAAGCACCTAGAGCCTGGTATGAAAGGCTTAGTTCTTTTCTTTTAAACCATGGTTTCAGTAGAGGTCAAGTAGATAGTACTCTTTTCATAAAGTTAAAGGTCAAACACATTCTACTAGTTCAAATTTATGTAGATGATATTATTTTTGGTTCTACTGATGAATCCCTTTGCAAGTACTTTGAAAAGTTGATGCAGGGAGAATTTGAAATGAGCATGATGGGAGAACTTAATTATTTCCTTGGATTACAAATCAAACAAGGAAAGGAAGGAACTCACATCTGTCAAGCAAAGTACACAAAAGAACTCTTAAAGAAATTTGGATTCGAAAATACCAAGCCACTGTCAACACCAATGAGTACATCAACAAGGATGGACAGTGATAAAGATGGTAAGAAAGTAGATCAAAAGATCTACAGAGGTATGATTGGATCATTACTTTACTTAACAGCTAGTAGACCCGATATTCTATTTAGTGTATGCATGTGTGCTAGGTATCAGGCCGATCCTAGAGAATCACATTTAATTTCTGTGAAAAGAATATTTAGATATTTAGCAAGAACTCATGACTTAGGTCTTGGTATCCAAAATGTTGTGAAATTAACTTAGTAGGTTATTCTGATGCTGCTGGATGCAAATTAGATAGAAAAAGCACCAGTGGTTGTTGTCAATTTCTTGCAGGATGTTTGATATCTTGGTCTTCAAAGAAACAAAATTCAGTGGCACTATCTACAGCTGAAGCTGATACGTAGCTGCTGGAGGTTGCTGCACACAACTCTTATGGATAAAGCAACAACTTGAAGATTTCGGATTAAACATCAAATCTATCCCACTGTTGTGTGACAACACCAGTGCCATTAATCTCACCAAGAATCCAGTTCAACATTCAAGGACCAAGCATATTGAGGTTAGATATCATTTTATTCGTGACCATGTAGCAAATGGTAATATTGAAATATCTTTTATTGATTCAAATGGTCAGTTAGCAGACATTTTCACAAAAGCCTTACCCGAGGAGAGATTCACATCTCTTAGAAGGGAATTAGGCATGTGCAATTTGTGAAAAATGTTATGTTTAAAACCGGCACATTAAATTTCAGAATTAAGTAGTTTTTCCCTCCATGCGTTTAAGCAAAAGAAATTCAAATTATCCTTTGTAACCGCTCTCTCATTGAAGTCGGTTTGAATAGTCAAACTCTTTTGTCTTCTTCTCGCCTTTTGGCGCCTCACTTTCCCCAGTGCATTTATTTATTCATAAAATCAATGACAGAACGATTCGTATCTCATCGTCTACCTTTTCCCCCTTTTTATCCTGTCGCATGAGCCGATGCCCTAACAACTCATACCTCAACCCTCTGCAAATTTGAACCTTCCTCCTCCTTCCCGCAAAAATTTCTTGAGGATTCCTTCTCTTCTCCTTCCGTTTCAACCCTCCAGAGACTTTCCCACCTGAATCCATGGCCGCACCAGTCATCGCCGGCAGTTTGGGTGGCTACAGCGCCGAGTTTCTCACTCCTGAGCAGCAGGAGAGGTTTACCTTTGTGAAGACGAAGCTCTGTGGCAATAAAGAAGTCGATGTTGCTAATCTGAGGAAAAATGGAATGAGCAGCGTGGTAGAATTGATCAATCAGATGCAGTGGACGGAGTTACCACCTTTTCGGAGGTTAGTTATCCGGACCTGGTAAAAGCATTCTTCGTTTGTTTGAGAACAGAGGAAGATGGGTCCCTAGTTTCTTCAGTAAAGGGAACCCTGATTAGAATAGACCCTGAGTTGCTGAAGATGTTGTTTGATGTGAAGACTTCCGGGTTTAGTGGGGTTCACACTGTGGACGCCCAAGTGAAAGGTTTGGGAATTGTAGGGCCGGGCTTCAAGCTAAGGGATGGCAAGCTTGATATAAATCAACTAACTGCTTTCAACCGCCTCCTTCATTTTATTGTATGTCAAATCTTAGTTCCCAGAAGTGCAACATTTTCATCTTGCACAAAGGCCGACTCTGACATGATGTACTGGGCCATTCAAAATAAGGAGATAAATATGGCCGCAGTGATGATGGAAAGAATGAAATTTGCCAGAGATCAGATTTGGGACACCAAGAGCAAGTTAAATGTGTCCCTGCCCTATGCCCACCTACTTACCAAGATCTTCAAACACTTCGGTGTTGATCTTTCTGGGGCAGTTGTAGAGAAAATGGGCCAAGCAATCAGGTCCAGGAACCTGAAGAAGAGTGGCTTCTCTGTGGAAAATGGTGTCTGGTCAAGGCTTCAGTTGCTGAAGGCGAAGCCATCATTGACGACGCCTCAGTTGTTCATCAGGAAATGGGATCAGAGGCTATGATTCCAGAATTGCCAGTGGAGTCAGTTTCAGTTCCAGCAGTTGAGCAGCAGAATCATCAGGCCCCTCTATAGCAGAAGTTCAGCCTGAAATTGCAGTAGAAGAAGAAAGAGTATCAGTAGCAGCTTCAGAATTTCCAGAAGAATTAGCTCTAAATTTTGCAGAAAGGAGAATTGAGGATATTCTCCCAGAGGATATGTTCAAGTTGAGGACCCACTACCCTCAACTGTCGTTGCATCTATTCTCTCAGATATTATTGATTCGATTCCTTCCACCACTAGTGCCAGAAATAGTGGCAGAGTTGCTGAAGAGGCAGTGGCATCAGGCCACATTGATGTACCAATGGAAGATATTCCAGTAGAGCTAGAGCACCCAGCTGCTCAGGGTGACTCTGTGATGGCGGATGCTCCCATTCAGGGGGAGCAAGTATCAAATGAAGAAGATGCTCCTATTGAGGGGGAGCTATCAAAAGAAGGTTCAGTAGAAGCAACTCCTGTTGTTGATGATCAGGAGGAAAGGCATAGAGATTCTCCAAATTGGATGACAGAGAAGGGAGACTGCAAGCTCTTTCTCAACCTCCTCCAGCAAAGAAGGCAAGAAGAAGGAAAAGAAGTTGCCTCTGAAGTTCCTCTCCTGGCTGATACACCTTTGAGAGGCAGGTCAAACAGAAAATTGTTATAAATTAAAGCCTGTGATTGAGAGGCTTGATGCTCAAGGCACAATCCTGTGCTCTCTCCATCAGATGTTAGTTCAATCTTCATGAGCCAAGCTTCAACTTCAAAGGATATCTCCAACATAAGAAATCCATGAAGTGGTTTAACCAGGAAATGGGGTCTATGAAAGTTTGCTGGGAGAAATTCTCAAAGTGGTTGGAGCTCAAGTTTCTCCTCCTCCACCTCCTGCAGCCCAGGTTCCAGTCAGGCCATCAGCTCAAGAAGCAGGCCAACAGGGCCAGAAGCAGCAGCAGCACCAGCAGAGGCAGCAGTGAATGTTGAAGGGCCATCTGGGCCGGATGATCAGGTTAAAGGGCCTCCAGGGCCGCTGAGCAAGGGTCAGGGCCATCAGGGCCATTGGAGAGTGAGTCTGTGCAGAAAGAGGCAGAAGAATCCTTGGCACCCAAGCCCCCGCTCCCTCTTCTCCCTCTCACACACCTATCCCTCCAACTCCACCCTCAGCTCCTACAGCTCCTCCTGCTCCACAAACATTCAAGAAGCCTCAATCCAGACCAATCTCTTCTCCTACTCCATTTCCTCCTCCTCAGTCCACCTCATCTCCTACCTCCTCTACTACAATTCCTTCTCCTTCTCCTATACTTGAGGCCCCTCCAGCATCCTCAGCTGGAGCCTCCTCCTCCTCCTCTGGTCCCTCCCTTGGACCAGTTGATGATTTCCCACTACTTCCCACTCTTTTCTTCATCCTACTCCTCCACCCTCTTTCATCACTATCATACCTGAAAGAGCCCTTAACTCTCCCTTTATGGAAAAGATAAAGGATGAGTTTGAGGAAGGCATTCTCAGGTCTGTGTGAAGGTTGGGGAGCACATTCACAGGGCAGACCCTTCTAGTCCTGCCCCCAAGAAGAGGAAACTCACTTCTACTTCCTCCCTTTCCTCTGAACCCAAATACCCACCTTTGTGGTTTTCTCTCACAGTGGACAACAAACATAACCCACTGTATAGGGAATACCTTTCCAAGTTGTTCTTGCCACCATCATTAACCTTCCTTTTCAAAATCTTTCAGATCATTTGAACACCATTCTACCCTACACTTCTCTTTCAAAATCCGAAAAGTCCAAAATCTTCTCTCTTGCCCACTCCAAAACTGAAGATCAATGGGGCAAAGGTCACAAGGATCTCCTAAAGAAATTCATTCTTGCCAAATCTGCCAGATTTCCTCCAAGGGACCACTCCCTGACCTTGTCTGAGTGGTTCAGGATGTATCACCAAGAACTTTGGGCACCCTTCATTCAAAAGGAAATCAAGATGGTCAGACACTATGTGTTGTTCAACAACTACAGATATGTCCATCGACTTCCTGAAGTTCAGCTCAGCCATTCAGAAAGGCCATTTCAGCTCTATCTCCGGATATCTCTCAAACTTCAGATGTTCAGGTAGATTTTGCTACCCTCCAAGTACCTGAAGAGATAGCCCTTCCTCAAATCCATTTCCTTGTCATGGAATCATCTGTAGGATCCATCATTTTTGAGCGTTTTGCCAGAGTAATGGGCAGAATTAAAGTACAGAAAGGCTGCCTGGTTGCTTTTCCTAGATTCCTATTTAGGGAATATCACCAGGGGCATGTAAGTGCTGAAGTTCTAGCCCCCATTCTGTCTGAATGTGAAAGGCTGACATCCTCAGAATGGTCCAAGTTCTACCCCTTGTCAGCTCAGCAGTTGTTTGAAATCAATGAAGCTCAGGCCAGGGAAGGCAAACCAGCCATTTCTCCAGCTACCTTCTTGGATATGAACTCTATACATCTTGTTGATGACCCTTCAAAGTCTGGGAGGAAAGATACAAAGTTTATGTGGCTATGCCCAAGGCTCTCAGAGACAACCACAACCACTATCCTGTGACCATGGACCAATTCCTCACCTGTGCCAGCTTTGGGACTCGTCGTTTCCTCAAGATGAGCATGGACAAGAATGCATATGCTGATCTTCTCTTTCAGCACCTAGATCTTCATCTCAAAAGGATGGCTTCCTCCATGGGACCATCCTACTCTTTGTCTTTTGAAGTTTTTAAAACTCATTTTGAAGAGCAGGAAGCACAGGCATGGGAAGCCATTTCCCATTTTGCCTCTCTTTTGTCTCCTGCCTTCTATTTACCTGTACCACCTCAAAGTTAATGAAAATTCCCTTGGTCATCTGCCTCTATCTTTTCTCTTCTTTCTTTGTCTCAGATTGTCTTTTTTCACAATGACAAAAAGGGGGAGAAAATTAGCATGTCTGAAATACATTCCAATAATTTTTTAAAGAAGAAAATTAGCATGTCTTATCTTCAAACTGATTTCAGATATTTTTCATCCATGCTTATTGTTCAGTTTTGTCATCACTAAAAAGGGGGAGATTGATGATCAGTCTGTCCCCATGTAATTTTAATATATTTTGATGATTAACAAAACTAAACTAGTTTTTATAAATAATATCTAATGAATATTTCATAAGTCTTAAAGTACAGGAAAAATACCAAGGTCAATCAAGCCAATAAAGGTATGCATTACTTCTCTGAAGCTTTAATCTTTTCAACATGATATTTCTCTAAGTCCATATCGATTTCTGTTGAAATTCATAACGATTTCCTTATAAGTCCGAAAAGTCATGTTGCTTCAATCAAGTCGATGTCATAACGACTCTATAAGTTATCGCAACGATTTCTTTAGAAAGCGCAACGACTTGCCTGTCATAACGACTCTATAAGTTATCGCAACGATTTCTTTAGAAAGCGCAACGACTTGCTCGCCACAACGATTCTATAAGTTATCATAACGATCTCTTTAGAACTCGCAACGACTTGCCTGTCGTAACGATTTCATAAGTTACCGTAACGATTTCTTTAGAACTCGCAACGACTTGCCTGTCATAACGATTTCATAAGTTACCGTAACGATTTCTTTAGAACTCGCAACGACTTGCTTGTTGTAACGATTTCATAAGTTACCGTAACGATTTCTTTAGAACTCGCAATGACTTGCTTACTCATAACGATTTGCTTTGCACAAAGATTTCTTTAAGCGCTCCCAACGATTTGCTTTGCACAACGATTTCTTTAGAGCTCATAACGACTTGATAAGTGTTCATAACGATTTGCTCTCTATAATGACTTGTTAGTATTCATAACGACTTGATAAGTGTTCATAACGATTTGCTCTCTATAATGACTTGTTAGTATTCATAACGACTTGATAAGTGTTCATAACGATTTGCTCTCTATAATGACTTGTTAGTATTCATAACGACTTGATAAGTCATATAGACATCGACTTTACAGTTTATATCAACTTGATTTTTATCTTATCTCTTGAAGCATTGGCTAGTCAAAGTCACGCATATATCTATCTGTCACTCCTGCATTTATGAGTTCTGAACGTATCTCTGCATGCATGTAGACAATATCGTCCATTATTGTGCTTACTCTGTATACATCCTTTAAAACAAGCTATTTGAGATTGCTACTCTAGTGAATACTCACATCAACGTATACTGACAACAAGAGACAGTTTGAGTTGTCTACTGTCTAGCATTTAATGTGTGCAGGGTCCTGAAGACTTTCTATCATACAACGTTGGACCTATAGACGTCAGAAGACATTATCTCTTTGCGTGCTCAAATGGATAAAAGATAGTTGAAGCTTCCAAAATGTCAACCAGTCTAACGTCTATCAATCCAAGATACTTCAACGGCTGTATTTCAAAATAAGAGATATAAACTCAAAGACAGAAGAAAAAGAACCAACAAGAAGACAACAAGATGTGTGTTCAAACGTTCAAATTCTTCTGCAAGGAGTCCAGAGCCAAGAATCACTTTCCTCATCACCTTCAGCTCTTTTGCTCTCTGTGCTGTAATAGATTTTCTAAGAGAGCCCGTGTAGTTCTGAGAGTGTGCCTTGTTTAGATTCTTGCTCTCAGTGCTAGTTGCTTCAGATCTTGGCTTGTTAAAAGCTTGATCTAGGGGCTTGAATTTCATTCAATTCTCTTTGAGTTGTTGTTCCCTTCGGGTGTGAAGGAAGACCTGGTGGTATCCAGGGTGTAGTTCCCTTCGGTTGTGAAGGAAGACCTGGTGAGGTATCCAGGGTGTTGTTGTTCCCTTCGGGTGTGAAGGAAGACCAGCTAAGCTGGGTGTTGTTGCGTCCTTAGGGGGACTGTACCCTAGTTAGTGAAATCCTGAGTTGTTGCTCAGGGACTGGACGTAGGACTCCTAAGGAGAGGAAGTCCGAACCAGGATAATTCTTGTGTTGTGTGATTGTCTTCTTTGTGTGTTTGATATTTAAACTAACAGTCACTAACCTCCTTCGAAGAACGTTTGTGTGAATATTTTTAGTTACATGTATCTTGTAGATTATTTTAAAAGACCCATTCACCCCCCCCCCTCTGGGCTCGTCAACTGGGCAACACACATGCCTTCTACTCATGTAATCACATGAAAGCTACATTTCAAATAAGGCTATAACATGGAAGCAACCAAACATGCGGTTCTTGCATGCATAAAAAGAAACATTTCTATCATGGTTTCTACACATTCTTACCCGTGCACATTATCATTTTATACACTTTAAGGTTGCTGTTTTGACATGGATTTAGCAATTTACATCCTATCACATGAGAGCTACATTCTCGATTAAACTACAACGTGATAGCACTTAAACATGGAAATGTTTACACATAAGCAAGAATTGTTCCTAGCATGGATTCTACGCATTTTTGCACATATAAAACATCTTGTAACACAACTAGGTTGCTATTATAACATAATTTCACATTAATGTATCATGGATCACAATTTCACAATCTAACTTATTGGTTTCACATGTTTGCACAATCACTCATTCACATAGTTCTCTTTTTACACATTGCACATTTACACATGTTCACACTACACAATTTACACATAGTCACATTCACATTTCACAATTTAGTTCTGTGACACATAGTCCAAACCACCATTAGAAGGACACATCACATAACACAACACATAGACGTCACCTAGGCAATATAGTGACGACTCTTGGACTGCGCAGACCGGGAGAACAAGTCTCCACCCTAACCAGTGGTACTTGTCCACCTCCCGGATTTCATCCTAATGCCCTTAGGATCTTAACACATTGAACCTTCCCATGGGGACTTTTCCATGGTACGGTTCCATGGCCCTCTATGGAAGCAATGTCACACATGGCACAGTCTTACACATTACACATTCTAATTTTTTTTTAACACACATATTACACATGTCTTTACATTTTCTCACTTATACACATGGCTCTGTTTTCCTAATCATGATACTACTGTTGACAGACTTTAAACATTCAATACTTTACACTAATCAGGCTGAACAATGCATAATCAAACCACATTCATGATAACATGCATTAATCATTCGTTTTCACATGGAAATCTCATAATACCATTTTTTGTTATCCAAATCACATGAAAATTTAACCACACATTGTTTTCAGGTTTATGACCACACATGCAAAATTTTACATTTTTTGAGTCATATTTACATTTACAAAAATTAAAATATTCAATCTCATGCCATTCATAATTCAATTTATCATGGAACATAACATGAATCTCAGATTTGACATTTCACAGATCTGAATCTATCATACACATTGTTACAGGATGTTTTCCCGAATTTATTTCACAACATACAATTTACTGTGGATTTTCGAAATTTCTACACATGCTTTCTATTTCCATTGCAGAATTTACAGTAATCACACGAACACGAAAAAATTATCAAATTTGCGGGTATGGGCTGACACATATAGGGTATGGGCTGACACATATATGGTATAGAAAAATCTAGGGTAATTAATCCTGAAACACATAGGTGAACATGCATAATCCATTCTCCAAACATATTTCATGTCCAACAATTCATGCCATTCACCAAAAGCACAGAATTACACATGCACATTGTCTATTTTTTTAACATATACGATTACATTATATCCTCATGCGAAAACATTTGGAAATTAATCTATAGAAGAAACGGAACACTCACTGTTCTGCCCAGTTGCACAGTCTGGCCGTTATGGAGCTTAGCGGCAACAGCCCAGTTGACGAGCTCAGAGGGGTTTTAAAATTAATCTACAAGATACCTGTAACTAAAAATATTCACGCAAACGTTCTTCGAAGGAGGTTAGTGACTGTTAGTTTAAATATCAAACACACAAAGAAGACAATCACACAACACAAGGATTATCCTGGTTCGGACCTCCTCTCCTTAGGAGTCCTACGTCCAGTCCTGAGCAACAACTCAGGATTTCACTAACTAGGGTACAGTCCCCCCAAGGACGCAATAACACCCAGTTCAGCTGGTCTTCCTTCACACCCGAAGGGAACAACAACACCCTGGATACCTCACCAGGTCTTCCTTCACAACCGAAGGGAACTACACCCTGGATGCCACCAGGTCTTCCTTCACAACCGAAGGGAACTACACCCTAGATGCCACCAGGTCTTCCTTCACACCCGAAGGGAACAACAACTCAAAGAGAATTGAATGAAATTCAAGCCCCTAGATCAAGCTTTTAACAAGCCAAGATCTGAAGCAACTAGCACTGAGAGGAAGAATCTAAACAAGGCACACTCTCAGAACTACACGGGCTCTATTAGAAAATCTATTACAGCACAGAGAGCAAAGAGCTGAAGGTGATGAGGAATGAGATTCTTGGCTCTAGACTTTCTTCAGAAGAATTTGAATGCTTGAACAAGCGTTGTTACTTCTTCTGTTCTTCTAACTTGTATTTATATCTTCAATTCGAAATATAGACGTTGAAGTGTCCGTTGTCTCTCTCTTGAGTAGTCGTTAGACTGTTTGAAATTTGGAAGCTTCAACTATCTTTTATCCATTTGAGCACGCAAAGAGATAGGGTCTTCTGACGTCTATAGGTCCAACGTTGTATGATAGAAAGTCTTCAGGACCCTGCACACATTAAATGCTAGACAGTAGACAACTTAAACTGTCCCTTGTTGTCAGTATACGTTGATGTGAGTATTCACTAGAATAGCAATCCTAAATAGCTTGTTTTAAAAGATGTATACAGAGTAAGCACAATAATGGATGATATTGTCTGCATGCATGCAGAGATACGTTCAGAACTCATAAATGCAGGAGTGACAGATAGATATATGCGTGACTTTGACTAGTCAACGCTTCAAGAGATACGATAAAAATCAAGTTCTTATAAACTGTAAAGTCGTTGTCTATATGACTTATGAAATCGTTATGAATACTAACAAGTCATTATAGAGAGCAAATCGTTATGAACACTTATTAAGTCGTTATGAACTCTAAAGAAATCGTTGCGCAAAGAAAATCGTTGTGAGCGCTTAAAAAAATCTTTGTGCAAAGCAAATCGTTATGGACGCTTAAAGAAATCTTTGTGCAAGGCAAATCGTTATGAGCGCTTAAAGAAATCTTTGTGCAAAGCAAATCGTTATGATAACTTACGAAATCGTTACGGCGAGCAAGTCATTGCGAGTTCTAAAGAAATCGTTACGGTAACTTATGAAATCATTATGACAGGCAAGTCGTTGCGAGTTCTAAAGAAATCGTTACGGTAACTTATGAAATTGTTATGACAGGCAAGTCGTTGCGAGTTCTAAAGAAATCGTTACGGTAACTTATGAAATCGTTACGTTAGGCAAGTCGTTGCGAGTTCTAAAGAAATCGTTACGGTAACTTATGAAATCGTTACGACAGGCAGGTCATTGCGAGTTCTAAAGAAATCGTTACGGTAACTTATGAAATCGTTACGACAGGCAGGTCGTTGCGAGTTCTAAAGAAATCGTTACGGTAACTTATGAAATCGTTACGACAGGCAGGTCGTTGCGAGTTCTAAAGAAATCATTACGGTAACTTATGAAATCGTTACGACAGGCAGGTCGTTGCGAGTTCTAAAGAAATTGTTACGGTAACTTATGAAATCGTTACGACAGGCAGGTCGTTGCGAGTTCTAATGAAATCGTTACGGTAACTTATGAATCGTTACGACAGGCAGGTCGTTGCGAGTTCTAAAGAAATCGTTACATTAACTTATGAAATCGTTACGACAGCGATTTGATTGAAACAACATGACTTTTCAATCTTATAAGGAAATCATTATGAATTTCAACAGAAATCGATATGGACTTAGAGAAATATCATGTTGAAAAGATTAAAGCTTCAGAGATGTAATGCATACCTTTATTGGCTTGTTTGACCTTGGTATTTTTTCTGTACTTTAAGACTTATGAAATATTCATTAGATATTATTTATAAAAACTAGTTTAGTTTTGTTAATCACCAAAATACATATGTAATTAATTGAAATTACATGGGGACAAACTGATCATCAATCTCCCCCTTTTTAGTGATGACAAAACTGAACAATAAGCATGAAAAAAAAATCTGAAATCAGTCTGAAGATATGACATGCTAATTTTCTTCTTTAAAAAAAATTGGAGTGTATTTCAGACATGCTAATTTTCTCCCCCTTTTGTCATTGAGCAAAAAGACAATCTGAGACAAAGAAAGAAGAGAAAAGATAGAAGCAGATAACCAAGGGAATTTTCATTAACTTTGAGGTGGTACAGGTAAATAGAAAGCAGGAGATAAAAGAGAGGCAAAATGGGAAATAGTTTCCCATGCCTGTGCTTCCTGCTCTTCAAAATGAGTTTTAAAGACTCCAAAAGACAAGGAGTAGGTTGGTCCCATGGAGGAAGCCATCCTTTTGAGATGAAGATCTAGGTGTTTATAGAGGAGATCAGCATATGCATTCTTGTCCATGTTCATCTTGAGGAAACAACGAGTCCCAAAGCTGGCACAAGTGACAAATTGGTCCATGGTCATAGGATAGTGGTTGTGGTTGTCTCTGAGAGCCTTGTGCATAGCCACATATACTTTGTATCTTTCCTCCCAGACTTTGAAAGGGTCATTAACAAGATGTATAGAATTCATATCCAAGAAGGTAGCTGGAGAAATAGCTAGTTTGCCTTCCCTGGCCTGATCTTCATTGAGTGCAAACAACTGCTGAGCTGACAGAGGGTAGAACTTGGACCATTCTGAGGATGTCAGCCTTTCACATTCAGACAGAATGGGGGCTAGAACTTCAGCACTTACATGCCCCTGGTGATATTCCCTAAATAGGAATCTAGGAAAAGCAACCAGGCAGCCTTTCTGTACTTTAATTCTACCCATTACTCTGGCAAAACACTCAAAGATGATGGATCCTACAGAGGATTCCATAACTAGAAAATGAATTTGAGGAAGGGCTAACTCTTCAGGCACTTGGAGGGTAGCAAAATCTACCTGAACATCTGAAGTATGTGAGATGGCTGGAGTGAGAGCTGAAATGGCCCTTTTGAACTGGCTGAGCTGAACTTCAGGAAGATGATGGACATATCTGTAGTTGTTGAACAACACAAGGTGTCTGACCATCTTGATTTCCTTTTGAATGTAGGGTGCCCAAAGTTCTTTATGATACATCCTGAACCACTCTGATAAGGTCAGGGAGTGGTCCCTTGGAGGGAATCTAGTAGTTTTGGCAAGAATAAATTTCTTGAGGAGATCCTTGTGACCTTTGCCCCACTGCTCTTCAGTTTTGGAGTGGGCAAGAGAGAAGATTTTGGACTTTTCAGATTTTGAAAGAGAAGTGTAGGGTAGAATGGTGTTCAAATGATCAGTAAGATTTTAAAAAGGAAGGTTAATGATGGTGGCAATAACACTTTGGAAAGGTATTCCCTATACAGTGGGTTATGTTTGTTGTCCACTGTGAGAGAGAACCACAAGGGAGGATATTAGGTTCAGAGGAAATGGAGGAAGTGGAAGTAATTTTCCTCTTCTTGGGGGCAGGACTAGAAGAGTCTGCCCTATGGACATGTTCTCCAACCTTCAACACAGACCTGAGGATCCCTTCCTCAAACTCATCCTTTATCTGTTCCATAAAGGGAGAGTTGAGTTGAGCTCTTTCAGGTATGATAGTGATGAAAGATGGTGGAGGAGTAGGATGAAGAAAAGAGTGGGAAGTAGTTGGGAGGTCATCAACTGGTCCAAGGGAGGGACCAGAGCAGGAGGAGGAGGAGGCTCCAGCTGAGGATGCTGGAGGGGCCTTAAGGATAGGAGAAGGAGAAGGAATTGTAGTAGAGGAGGCAGGAGATGAGGTGGAATGAGGAGGAAATGGAGTAGGAGAAGAAATTGGTCTAGATTGAGGCTTTTTGAATGTTTGGGGAGCAGGAGGAGCTGTAGGAGCTGAGGGTGGAGTTGGAGGGATAGGTGTGTGAGAGGGAGAAGAGGGAGCTGGGGGCTTGGGTGCCAAGGACTCTTCTGCCTCTTTCTGCACAGACTCACTCTCCAATGGCCCTGATGGCCCTGACCCTTGCTCAGCTGGCCCTGGAGGCCGTTTAACCTGATCATCTGGCCCAGATGGCCCTTCAACATTTACTGCTGCCTCTGCTGGTACTGCTGTTGCTTCTGGCCCTGTTGGCCCTGCCTCTTGAACTGATGGTCTTGAAGGCCCTTACTCCGGAACCTGGGCTGCAGGAGGTGGAGGAGGAGGAATTTGAGCTCCAACCACCTTGAGAATGTCTCCAGCAAACTTTTCATAGACCCATTTCCTGGTTAAACCACTTCATGGCATTTCTTATGTTGGAAATATCCTTTGAAGCTGAAGCTTGGCTCATGAAGATTGAACTAACATCTGATTGGAGAGAGCACAGATTGTGCCTTGAGCATCAAGCCTCTCAATCACAGGCTTCAAATTTATTACTATTTTCTGCTTCATTAGCCTTTCATGTGGAGTATCTGATAGGAGTGGTACTTCAGGCTTCACTTCTTTCCCTTTCTGCCTAGCCTCTGAAACTGGAGGAGGCTGATCATCATTTGAATCTTAGGAGCTGGCTGTCTCCCCTTCTCTGACATCATTCTGATCACGAGGCAGGTCTTCATTAATTGGTACATCACCTATTGGCTCATTATGGTGAGCTGCTTCTTCTTCTTGACCTTCCTTGGATTGCTCCCCCTGAATGAGAGCATCTTCTTCCATGAATTCTTGCTCCCCCTGAATGGGAGCATCTTCCAAAATAACACTTGATGGAGCACTAGACTGCTCCTCTTGAACTGATGCTGCCACTGATTCCTCAATGTGGCCTGATGCCACAATTTCTTCTGCAAATCCACCAGTCTCTGAGGTGACTGGAGAGGTGAGAACAGAATCTACTACATCTCTAAGAATGGAGGCGATAATGGAGGTGGGCAAATTATCTGCTGCACCTACCACTGCTTCTTCTTCAGGTCCTTCTGGAGATTGTGAAACTGCTTGGATAAGGGGTGACCCTGCAGTCTCAACTGCTGCTTGAGTTTCTTTTACTGATTCTGCTGGAAGAGAAGGTACTGTTGGCTCAAACACTATTCTCTGCTCTACTGCTGCTTGGACTGCTGCTAGCTGCTCTGTTGCTGGTTCTGCTGCTTCTTCCTGAACATCAGGAATATCACCTATAATGGCTTCTCCCTCGGCCACTGTGATCTTAGACCGAACACCATCTATAACTGAAAAACCACTTTTCCTGAGATTTCTGGACCTAATAGATTGACCCATTTTCTCAACTACTGCTCCTGTCAGATCAATACCAAAGTGCTTGAAAACTTTGGTGAGCAGATGTGCATACGACAAGGAAACATTTAGCTTGAACTTAGTGTCCCAAATCTGATCTCTGGCAAAGGTCATTCTTTCCATCATCACTGCGGCCATGTTGATTTCCTTGTTCTGTATGGCCCAAGACATCATGTCAGAATCTGCCTTTGAACAGGTGGAGAATGTGGCACTTCTTGGAACCAAGATCTGACATACTATGAAGTGGAGGAGGCGGTTGAACGCATTTAGTTGGTTGATGTCCAATTTTCCATCTCTTAATCTGTATCCCGACCCTACAATGCCAAGACCCTTGACCTGGGCGTTTACGGAGTGAACCCCACTGTGCCCTGATGTTGTTACTCCAAACAACTCATGCAGAAGCTCACAGTCTATCATAATCTGGGTTCCCTTAACATATGAAACCAGGGACCCATCTTCTTGAGTCTTCAAGCATACATAGAAGACCTTCACGAGATCTGGATAACTTACCTCAGAGAAGGTTGCTACTCCCATCCATTGCATTCTGTTCAATGCTTCAATAACACTGTGCATACCATTCTTTTCCAGATCAGCAACGTCTACTGCCTTGTTCCCACACACTTTGGTCTTCACGAACTGGAACCTCTCCTGCTGCTCAGAAGTGAGGAACTCGGCGCTGTAGCCACCCAAACTCCCGGAAACGGAGGATGCAGCCATGGAATCAAGTGTGGAGGTTTTCTGGAGGGTTGAGAAGGAAGGAGGAGTAAAAGCCCTCAAGAAATTTCGCGGGAAGAGGAGAGAAGCTTCAAAAATTAGCAGAGAGTCGATGTCGAAATCGCTAGGGCATCGGCTTGAGCAACCAGACAAAAGAGGGTAAAGGTAGAAGACGAGATATGAGTCGTTATCTCATTCAATTTTTAGGAATAAATTAATGCGTTGTGGAAAGTGAGGCGCCAAAAGGCGACAGAAGAAGACAAAAGAGTTTGACTATTCAAACGACTTCAATGGGAGAGCGGTTACAAAGGATAATTTGAATTTCTTTTGCCTAAAGCCATGGAGGGAAAAGTTACTTAATTCTGAAATTTAGTGTGCCAGTTTTAAACAAAAACTTTTTCACAAATTGCACATGCCTAATTCCCTTCTAAGAGACGTGAATCTCTCCTCGGGTAAGGCTTTTATGAAAATGTCTGCTAACTGACCATTTGAATCAATAAAAGATATTTCAATATTACCATTTGCTACATGGTCACGAATAAAATGATATCTAACCTCAATATGCTTGGTCCTTGAATGTTGAACTGGATTCTTGGTGAGATTTATGGCACTGGTGTTGTCACACAACAGTGGGATGGATTTGATGTTTAATCCGAAATCTTCAAGTTGTTGCTTTATCCATAAGAGTTGTGTACAGCAATTTCCAGCAGCTACGTACTCAGCTTCATCTATAGATAGTGCCACTGAATTTTGTTTCTTTGAAGACCAAGATATTAAACATCCTGCAAGAAATTGACAACAACCACTGGTGCTTTTTCTATCTAATTTGCATCCAGCATAGTCAGCATCAGAGTAACCTACTAAGTTAATTTCACAATGTTTTGGACACCATAGACCTAAGTCATGAGTTCTTGCTAAATATCTAAATATTCTTTTCACATAAATTAAATGAGATTCTTTAGGATCTGCTTGATACCTAGCACACATGCATACACTAAATAGAATATCAGGTCTACTAGCTGTTAAATAAAGGAGTGAACCTATCATACCTCTGTAGATCTTTTGATCTACTTTCTTACCATCTTTGTCACTGTCCATCCTTGTTGATGTGCTCATCGGTGTTGACAGTGGCTTGGTATTTTCGAATCCAAATTTCTTTAAGAGTTCTTTTGTGTACTTTGCTTGACAGATGTGAGTTCCTTCCTTTCCTTGTTTGATTTGTAATCCAAGGAAATAATTAAATTCTCCCATCATGCTCATTTCAAATTCTCCCTGCATCAACTTTTCAAAGTACTTGCAAAGGGATTCATCAGTAGAACCAAAAATAATATCATCTACATAAATTTGAACTAGTAGAATGTGTTTGACCTTTAACTTTATGAAAAGAGTACTATCTACTTGACCTCTACTGAAACCATGGTTTAAAAGAAAAGAACTAAGCCTTTCATACCAGGCTCTAGGTGCTTGCTTTAAACCATATAATGCTTTGTGTAATTTGAAAATGTGATTTGGAAAATCAGTATCATCAAAACCTGGAGGTTGTTCTACATAGACTTCCTCCTTAATAAAACCATTAAAAAATGCAGACTTAACATCCATTTGAAATAATTTCAAATCTAATGCGGATGCATATGCAAGCAAAATTCTAATAGCCTCAAGTCTAGCTACAGGTGCATAGGTTTCATCGAAATCTATGCCTTCCTCTTGTGAATAGCCTTGAGCTACCAATCTGGCCTTATTTCTTAGGATCACACCAATTTCATCCAGTTTATTTCTGAACACCCATTTGGTGCCAATGACTGGATGGTCTGATGGTCTAGGAACAAGTGACCATACTTGGTTTCTCTTGAATTGATTTAATTCATCTTGCATGGCTAATATCCAAGACTCATCACAAAGAGCTTCATTGACTGTCCTCGGCTCTATTTGAGAAACAAATGCTAGGTAATCACAAGGAATAACATTACCTCTTGTTCTTACACCTACGGAAGGATCACCAATACTATTCTCAAGTGGGTGATCTTTCTTGTGTCTCCATTCCTTTGGAAGTTTTCATGTGTAATATCCTTTTGTTGCATGTCTTCCAGAGGTGGATCATCCTTGTCCTCAATTGATGTATTCTTTAGTTTCTTGGACAGCTTATATGCATCATCATTATCACTATCTTCTTCCTTTCTTAAGGAAGGGTTAGTTTCATCAAAGATAATGTGTACAGACTGTTCAATTAATAAAGTGTGTTTATTAAATACTCTATAGCCTTTGGGTTTAGAGGTGTACCCCATGAAGATGCCTTCATCTGATTTGGCATCCAACTTACCAATGTCTCTTTTTCCATTGTTGTGGATGAAGCAAGGACATCCAAATGTCCTGAAGTGGTTGATCTTTGGTTTCTTTCCTTTGAACAGTTCATATGCAGTCTTCTTTAGGATTGGTCTGATCATTACTCTGTTGATAATGTAGCTTGCTGTGTTGACTGCTTCAGCCCAAAAATACCTTGGCAGATCATATTCTGATAGCATTGTTCTTGCCATATCCAATAGAGTTCTATTCTTTCTCTCAGCAATTCCATTTTGCTGTGGTGTCCTTGGTGCTGAGAAATTATGCTCAATTCCCTGAACATCACAGAACTTAGCAAATTTTTTGTTCTGAAATTCACCACCATGATCTGATCGGATAGAAACAATGCTGAACTTTTGATCCTTCTGAACTTTCTTGCTGAAACTGACAAAGTTATCAAATGTGTCATCTTTATGCTCTAGAAATGACACCCATGTGAATCTTGAGTAATCATCGACTATGACAAATCCAAAGTTCTTTCCTCCAAGACTGGTAGTCCTCATTGGCCCAAATAGATCCATATGAAGGAGCTCTAAGGGTTTTGAGGTGGTTACCACTGTCTTTGACTTGAAGGAGCTTTTGGTGTGCTTTCCCTTAGCGCAAGGTCTACAGACACCTTCCATTTTTGCACTGATCTTTGGCAGACCTTCTACAAGATTTTTCTTCAACAATTTTCTCATGCCATCTATGCTGCAATGTCCTAGTTGTCTGTGCCATAATTCTGTAGATTTTTCCTTATTTGCTTCGAGACAGACATTTTGTTCTTTGAGTTCCTCAAGATAGAGCACATACAAATTCTTTTCTCTATTAGCTTCAAAGATGACTGCTCCATCCTTCAGTATGCTGCACTTTGACTCTTGAAAGTTGATCTGATGGCCTCTGTCACACAGCTGGCTGATGCAAATGAGATTGTGCTTCAATCCCTTGACTAACAACACATCTTCCATAACTGTTCTTCCTTTGCTATTCACAGAGCCGCTACCAATTACTGTTCCTTTCCCATTATCTCCATAAGTGACTGTTCCTTCTTCAGCTTGGAGATGAGAGAATAACTTCTGGTTTCCTGACATATTCCTTGAGCACCCACTATCCAAATACCATTTGGATGCTCGAGGGATAACCTAAAATAAAAACATCAAGTTTTAGGTACCCAAATTCTTTTGGGTCCTGATGGGTTAGTATCATTGATCTTACTTTTTATTATCCATTTCTTATGTCTTGTTGGGCATGTCGTTATTATATGTCCTAACTTGTTGCAGTGACTACAACAGGAAAATTTGATTACTTTTTTATATATCTGAAATCAGCTTTGTATGCTATATCTTGTTCAGGTACAAATTTTGGTGTTGGATATGTTTTAGGATAAACTATGGTTTCTTCATTATCTGGGGGTGTATATCCTAATCCGTTTTTCTTCTTACCTGATCTTCTAGCACCTTTTAATATGAGAGAGTTTTTACCATTTGTGAATTTTTCTAACGTGCTAGATAAATTTATGTTTTCTTCTGTTAGAGTCTTGATTTCAGTTCTTAGTTCATCTAAATTTTCCTGTTTTTCAAGTTTAATTATTTGTTCATTCTTAGCTTTTAGATCCTCACATAGTAATTCATTTCTTCTTTTAAGTTCAGTTATTTGTTTTTCTAATTCCTCATTTTCTGTTTTCAGATCTGAATTAGTGTTATCTAGACAAGCACTGTTTTTCTTACTTGTTTTTAACAATTTAGTTACTTCTTTATATTTATTATACAATTCGTTGAATGCTTCCTCTAAATTTTCTGAATCAGAATCATTGCAGGAATCAAAAGAAGAGTTAGAGGTTACCTTTTCTTCAGTACTAGCCATGAAAGCCAAGTTGGCTTCTTCTTCATCGCTGCAGGAGCTTGACTCACTGTCTGAGTCACTACTGTTTTCCCATGCTGCTGCCATCGCCTTCTTTTTGTATTTTCTCAACTTCTTGGAGCTGTCTTTCTTCCTGAACTCTGGCTTCTTGAATTTTGGACACTCAGCTTTAATGTGTCCTGGCTTCTTACATTCATAGAAGATGGGTTCTCCTTTCTTCATCTCTTTTCCATCTGGCATCTTGAAGTCCTTATTCCTTTTGAAGTGCCTTCTACCGGATTGGAACTTCTTCTTCTTAGCCAAAATCCGCTGCAATCTTCTAGATATCATTGCTTCCTCATTCTCGCTGTCTGCATCACTTTGACTCTCAGCTGAACTTGCTTCTGGTGAATCTTCTTCAGCTTTTAAGGCGTTGGAGTGCTTCTTTCTGCTAGAGGACTCTCCTAGCCTTTCCATGTTGATCTCATGGGCCATGAGGGACCCAATGAGCTTTTCTACTGACATTCTCTTCAGGTCATTAGCTTCTTCTATTGCTGTGACCTTTGGGGTCCATGAGGACGGTAAGGATCTAAGTATTTTCCTCACCATGTCTCCAATCTCATAAGTTTTCCCCAGACCAGCTAGTCCATTTGTGATGTCAGTGAACCGGCTGAACATTTGAGTTATGGATTCACTTGATTGCATCTGAAATCTCTCATACCGAGTGACAAGAGTGTCAATTCTTGTTTCCTTTACCTTGTCTGTGCCTTCATATGTGATCCTGAACTTTTCCCACATTTCCATTGAGGATTTGCAGGCTGAAACTCTGTTGAACTCCTTCTTACTTAGAGCACAACATAAGATGCTCTTTGCTTTGCAATTCAAGGAGATCTTCTTTCTGTCATCATCTGTCCATTGAGCTTTCTCATTTGTGACTACCAGATCACCTTCTTCTACTATGGACCATATCTGATAATCGTGGCCTTGTAGGAAGTACTCCATTCTGGTTTTCCAATAAGGATAATCTTCACCATCAAAGAGCGGGGGTCGGTTGACAGACTCACCTTCAATGTTGCCTTGGGCTGCCATGGATCTTTACTCTTCAGATCGTTGGATTCTTTCTTTGTCGAAGAGACTCGCTCTGATACCACTTGTTGCCCAGTTGACGAGCCCAGAGGGGGGGTGAATGGGTCTTTTAAAATTAATCTACAAGATACCTGTAACTAAAAATATTCACGCAAACGTTCTTCGAAGGAGGTTAGTGACTGTTAGTTTAAATATCAAACACACAAAGAAGACAATCACACAACATAAGGATTATCCTGGTTCGGACCTCCTCTCCTTAGGAATCCTACGTCCAGTCCCTAAGCAACAACTCAAGATTTCACTAACTAGGGTACAGTCCCCCCAAGGACGCAATAACACCCAGCTCAGCTGGTCTTCCTTCACACCCGAAGGGAACAACAACACCTTGGATACCTCACCAGGTCTTCCTTCACAACCGAAGGGAACTACACCCTGGATGCCACCAGGTCTTCCTTCACAACCGAAGGGAACTATACCCTGGATGCCACCAGGTCTTCCTTCACACCGGAAGGGAACAACAACTCAAAGAGAATTGAATGAAATTCAAGCCCCTAGATCAAGCTTTTAACAAGCCAAGATCTGAAGCAACTAGCACTGAGAGGAAGAATCTAAATAAGGCACACTCTCAGAACTACATGGGCTCTCTTAGAAAATCTATTACAGCACAGAGAGCAAAGAGCTGAAGGTGATGAGGAATGAGATTCTTGGCTCTAGACTTTCTTCAGAAGAATTTGAATGCTTGAACAAGCGTTGTTACTTCTTCTATTCTTCTGACTTGTATTTATATCTTCAATTCGAAATATAGATGTTGAAGTGTCCGTTGTCTCTCTCTTGAGTAGTCGTTAGACTGTTTGAAATTTGGAAGCTTCAACTATCTTTTATCCATTTGAGCACGCAAAGAGATAGGGTCTTCTGACGTCTATAGGTTCAACGTTGTATGATAGAAAGTCTTCAGGACCCTGCACACATTAAATGCTAGATAGTAGACAACTCAAATTGTCCCTTGTTGTCAGTATACGTTGATGTGAGTATTCACTAGAATAGCAATCCTAAATAGCTTGTTTTAAAAGATGTATACAGAGTAAGCACAATAATGGACGATATTGTCTGCATGCATGCAGAGATACGTTCAGAACTCATAAATGCAGGAGTGACAGATAGATATATGCGTGACTTTGACTAGTCAACGCTTCAAGAGATAAGATAAAAATCAAGTTCATATAAACTGTAAAGTCATTGTCTATATGACTTATGAAATCGTTATGAATACTAACAAGTCATTATAGAGATCAAATCGTTATGAACACTTATCAAGTCGTTATGAACTCTAAAGAAATCGTTGCGCAAAGCAAATCGTTGTGAGCGCTTAAAGAAATCTTTGTGCAAAGCAAATCGTTATGAGCGCTTAAAGAAATCTTTGTGCAAGGCAAACCATTATGAGCGCTTAAAGAAATCTTTGTGCAAAGCAAATCGTTATGATAATTTACGAAATCGTTACGGCGAGCAAGTCATTGCGAGTTCTAAAGAAATCGTTACCGTAACTTATGAAATCGTTATGACTGGCAAGTTGTTGCGAGTTCTAAAGAAATCATTACGGTAACTTATGAAATCGTTATGACAGGCAAGTCGTTGCGAGTTCTAAAGAAATCGTTACGGTAACTTAAGAAATCGTTACGACAGGCAAGTCGTTGTGAGTTCTAAAGAAATCGATACGGTAACTTATGAAATCGTTACGACAGGCAGGTCGTTGCGAGTTCTAAAGAAATCATTACGGTAACTTATGAAATCGTTACGACAGGCAGGTCGTTGCGAGTTCTAAAGAAATCGTTACGTTAACTTATGAAATCGTTACGACAGGCAGGTTGTTGCGAGTTCTAAAGAAATCGTTACGGTAACTTATGAAATCGTTACGACAGGCAGGTTGTTGCGAGTTCTAAAGAAATCGTTACGGTAACTTATGAAATCGTTACGAAAACGATTTGATTGAAACAACATGACTTTTTAGTCTTATAAGGAAATCGTTATGAATTTCAACAGAAATCGATATGGACTTAGAGAAATATCATGTTGAAAAGATTAAAGCTTCAGAGAAGTAATGCATACCTTTATTGGCTTGTTTGACCTTGGTATTTTTTATGTACTTTAAGACTTATGAAATATTCATTAGATATTATTTATATAAACTAGTTTAGTTTTATTAATCACCTAAATACATATGTAATTAATTGAAATTACATGGGGACAAACTGATCATCAACATCGTTGGCCGTTAATTGAAAATATTAACGGCAAGGGGTCTTGCCATCAAGTTCAGGTCTGTGCAAAACATAGACCCGAGCTCCAAAGGAAGGAGAAGTGTGAGGATCCAGGACCCGAGGAAAATCTGTAAAAATGGTAAAACCCTACTAGACACCTACATGGACGAAGTGTATGGGTTACTTGCCTTTTTAAAAACCTCCAAAGGGATCTAAGTTGCTGTTGAAGCTCTCCTTCGGCAGTCCCAAGAAGCCTCCAAACTCTTCTTGCTCTGGGTTCCTGGTCGATGCAAGCTTCAATCGAGTGTTGGGGAAGCCTTCCCTAATGTCCCGACTCCCTCCTGGTAGCAGTGGATCGCCGGAAGAAGCCTTCAGTCGCCGGATTCAAGCTTGCCAAGTTCAGTTTTCCTCCAGTTTTTGGGCTAGGGTTTCTCTCCTTCTTGAAAGATGTCAAGAGAGTTCTTCTAGTGCAGAAAGGGTTTAGTTTATAGTAGAGGGGTTTGGGAAATCCCGGAGGGGTGATGTGAAGGCCTGATAGCCGTTGGGGACATCTCCCCAATGGCTGGGCTTGCTTGCCCCCTGAATTTCGGGGTCTGCAACACATGCAGGTCAGAGATATTAACGTCCACATCCATGGCCGTTGACTTAAGTATTAGCGTCCATCGAGGTGGACGTTGACTCATCATGGACGTCCATCCATGTTGACGCCAATTTGACCCTTCGGCCAGAACTTAAAACATGCAGAAACCATGCTTAACGTTTACATATACATACATGCCATATATATACTATCATGTACACATTATCACCATACAATTTAAGCAATATTTATAATCTAATTATACACATGCACACATAAGTATAACTAGCTAATATTGTACATAAATATCTACATATGCATATACAAGTTACACACAAACATGAATTCGCATAAAATAGAATAAAATGACAAACAAATTCGAGGGCCTTACATGTCCCTTCGGCTAGAGCTTAAAAACATGCAGATCCATGCTTACTCCATACATATATGTACATGAAACCTATGTAGTATAATGTATACACTGCTACACCATGCAAACATCCAATATTTACAACTAATATACACATGCATACATAAGTACGACTAGCTAATATTGTACATAGATATCTACATATGCATATACAAGTTACACACAAACATGAATTCACATAAAATAGAATAAAATGACAACAAATTCGAGGGCCTTACATTCTTGGTTCCGAAATCATCGAGAAAACATGAGGAAATACTTCCTCTAACATCCACACACTATAACCAAGCCGTAACAGCATGTTTCACTACTCAAATTGATCAAACCACCCATTAACCCGCATGGAACACTTCCTTCCTAGAAACGCTAATTATCACGTCGTTTCATGCTTTCAGAATACATTAAAGCGATTAGAATGAACTAAAGGGATCGTCCCCTACCTCAGGACGCGCTTAAACCTCCTAAATCCTCCCGATTCGCACCAAATCCTCCACGAGCTTCTACATGAATCACGCCTCGCACTGGCATTTCTTGGCACAATTGGTCACCGCCACTCGTTCCACGATCCTCCAACTAACCTTCTGCAACCATTGGAAGCACCGGGGAAGCAAGGACATGAAAATAGAGCGAGGGAGAGGGAGAACCGAGTGGAAAAGTTGCCCTCGGGTGACCCTATATTCTGCAGGTCGCACAAGTTGGCGTCAACCCTAATGTCGCTTAGAAAACCGCCATCATAAACGTCCACAAAGTCTGACGTTAAGTTCATAAGGTTGACGTCACCTTCTATGGACGTCAAACCAGTCAACGACCACACCTGGCCATCAACCCCTACTCAACTGCAGCAGGTCCTATTTTGTTTCAGGACCAAACCTGCGCCAAACCTGCGCACACCACACGTCCAAACCACACTGGCCTCACAAGGGCTACTACAACCATCACACACATGATCCATAAGGATCCGAAAAGCATGCGACGTTACATTACTATCATATAAAAAGAAAATTTCAACCTCGAAATTCTTAACACAACTCAAGCAAAAACAACTTAAATATGCACATTTTTACAAGTACTATCATCTAAAAAGAAATACAAAACCTTATTCAAACAGATAGGGATACCCTTTAGCCATCTCATCGGCTAACTCCCAGGTATCCTCACCTCCCAATCTATTTTCCCATCTCACTCTAACTAGCTCAATTTCTTTATTCCGCAGCTTCTTTGTCTTCCGACCAGTGATCTGCACTGGATATTCTGGCATAGTCATATCCAGCCTCAGGTCACCACCTTGATAACTGATTATTTGAGCTGAATCTTCAATGCACTTTCTTAACATAGAAACATGAAATATATCATGGACATCCGCAAAATCTGCTGGCAAATCCAGCCTATAAGCTGTTTCCCCAATCCTTTTAATTATCTGGAAAGGTCCCACATACCTTGGGCTCAATTTTCCAGTCTTGCCAAACCTCATGATACCTTTACTTGGGGAAACTCTTAAGAAAACAAATTCTCCAACTTCAAACTGAAGTGGTCTCCTCCGATTATTAGCATAACTCTTTTGCCTACTTTGAGCTGCCTGCAATTTTTCCTTAATAAGTTTCACTATTTCTGTGGTTTGCTGAATTAATTCAGTGCCCACTAACTGCCTTTCTCCCACTTCATGCCAGTTCAATGGGGTTCTACATGGCCTTCCATATAAAGCTTCATACGGTGCCATCCCAAGACGAGTATGATAACTATCATTATAGGCAAACTCAACTATTCCCAAATGATGCTCCCAGTTACCTCCCCAAACTAAACAACAAGCTCGCAACATGTCTTCAATTTTCTGAATAGTCCTCTCTGTTTGACCATCTGTCTGGGATGATAAGCGGAGCTATATCTCAGCTCAGTGCTAATTACTTTTTGCAGACTTCTCCAAAAGCCAGAAGTAAATCTTGGATCTCTGTCAGATACAATAGTTTTCGAAATACCATGCAGTGGAATAATTCTATCAACATAAACCTTTGCTAATATGTCCACTGTCCAAGACATACTTACTGCCACTAATCTGCACACCTTGGTCAATCTATCAACAAATACCCATATTTCATTATGCCCGAAACTCGATTTTGGTAAGCCTTCCATAAAGTCCATGGCATTATCATCCCATTTCCACTGTGGAATGGGCAACGGTTGCAATAGACCTCCAGGCTTCTGATGCTCTGCCTTAATTTGCTGACATACAACACATCTTGTGTAAGACCCTCGAATTTTCGTCGTATTATTTGTATTTGTGTGTGTATGTTTGTACCTGTGTATGTATGTACATAACTACGTACGCATTAATTAGTATAATTACGTGTGCATGTGTTTATATTAAGTATAAATAATGTATGTATTGCAGGATGATAGTATGGATACAATACCATATGTATATTGCATGTATAGGTGCATGGTATGCATGGTTTTCTGCATAATTTAAAGTTCTGGCCAAAGGTCACCTTGGCGTCAACCCTAGGCCGTTTAGCAAGTGTCAGCGTCCAGACATGGATGCCAATTCTCATTCCGGCGTCCAGCGATATGGACGTCAATTTCTCTGACCTGCATGCGTTGCAGAGCCAGAAAATCCGGGAGCAAGGTATGGCCACCCATTGGGGGATGTCCCCCAACGGCTCTGAGGGTGTCCCATCACCCTAGTGAGTGGGAAAGAGACCCTCCTAAATCCTGAACCCGAATTGGACTCTCCCACTCTTCCCTTCACCCTTGCAAGAGGAGAAAGGAGAAAGAAAAACCCTAGGAGCAAGTCTGAGAGAAAACCCATTTTGCCACCCAAAAATCCACATCCCTGGACCTTGATCCGGCGTCCCCCTGCTGCAAGGAGGTTGCTGGACCAACGAGGAAGGCTTCCCCGACATTCCCTCGGCGTGGAGATCATCCAGGAGCCCGGAGGAGAGATCGTTTGGAGAGGGTTCTGCAACTTTCTTGGAACTGCCCAAGGAGGTCTTCACCGAGCCATAAATCCCTTGGAGGAATTTTAGAAAGGCAAGTGACCTATCCCTGATGTTCCCTTATGAGTCTAGGTTGTTTCTATGATTTTTATGGAATTTTCCTCGAGTCCTAGACCCTCCTATTCACCCAAGATTCAGAGCTCGGGTCTGTATTTCTGCACAGACCTGGTTCGACGGCAAGGTCCCTGGACGCCTGTGATGAGCTTGGCGTCCATCGACCATGCCGCTGACCCTGAGTCAGCGGCCAGAGACCGCCGCCGAGTTCTTCTAGACAGAACAGTGAGCTGTTCTGTCCCTCTTATACATTAATTTCGGTATGTTTTACATGATGAGGATATATGGTAAACCTTATACTCTATGTATATTGTGCATTGTGGTGTGATGGTGAATGTGGAAATGGTATTCCTTAAACTTGTGAGCATGAATTGTTGATTCTTGCAAAATTAGTTTTCATGATTAGAATTGTATGAAGGCCTTGGTTTTGGTCTGATCATGAAAGTCAGTGGGTCAATATATGTGTTTTGTGAATTTGGTAAATTATCCATGCTAGTGTAACGTGTTAATAAAATCCGATTCGATAGAATAAAATGAAAGCATGCAAGAATGATTTGTAGTGTCAATCCATAGATGTGTGAATTAGGGAAATTTTGTATTCTCAGTTCATGCATATGTGATTAGCTTATGTTTAAACAGCAAGTGGCTAATTTGCAAAATGTGCTAGACCCATGTTAACTTAAGTTGTTAATAGCATGCTAATTAGGCGTTTTATTTTCTGTAAATCCTATTTAGCTCAGAAAAAAATCTGAAAAATTGAGGGTATGACCTTGAACCCAAAAATAGCATGTGGTTAAAATTTCAGGTCATTTGGATCAGTAAATAAAAAGTTATGTGTTTTTCATGTGAAATGTGATAATTCGTGCATATGATCGTAATGTGATTAAATTTTGTTTAAACCCAGCATGATTAGTGTGTTTACTGTATGTTAAACCTTAAAATTCTGTAGTACCATGTTAGGAAAAAAAAACAGAGGTATTCATGTGAGTGAGAAAGTGAATGAGATGAAGTGTTATGTGTAAAATCAAGTGTAAAACGGTAAATGTGTAAATGTGTAACTGTGCCAATGTGACACTGCTTCCGTAGAGGGCAGTGGAGCTGTATCAGGAAAAGTCCCCGTGAGAAAGTTCATTGTGTTAAGTGACCCTAAGGGCATTAGGGGGAAATCCTGGAGGTGGACAAGTACCACTGGTTAGGGTGGAGACTTGTTCTCCCGGTCTGCACAGTCCAAGAATCGCCATTGGAATGCCTAGATGGCGTCTATGTGTAATGTGATGTGTATATGTCCTTCTTTGGTGGTTTGGACTATGTGTCACGGCACCTAAAATGTGTAATGTGAAATGTGTAATGTGTATGTGCCCATGTGTAAATGTGTAAGTGACATGTGAATGTGTATGTGTAAAGTGAACCACGTAAAAGATGGAACTTGTGTAAAGAAAATGTGAAACTAAAGATGTGAAAATGTGTTATTGAAAACCATGTGAGACAAATCTGAAATCATGTGAAATCAGTGAATTTATGTGGTCATCATTATGTTATTATGTGCAAAGATGTTTAGAACCCATGTTAGGGATAGTTGGTGAAAACGGGCAAAAGATAGCATGATTGTTGATCACATGACATGTCTTATGTAGCATTGTAGCTCTCATGCATAGGTTTTCAGCCATGAAACCATATGAAATCAGCAACTTAAAGCATGTGAAAAGGTTCATGTATGTGTTTAAAAATGTGTAAAATCCATGCTAGTTGTGTTTCCCTTCCATGTATGTAAAAGTTCATGTTGATAGCTCTCATATTTTGATTCTTTAAAGATTAAAGTTTCATGAGTAAATTGAATAGAGACCATGTGATAGGTGAATTTTATTTTAGAAATCTGAAAGCATGAGTGATGTATAAAATTGTAGAACCTTCATGATAGGTTGAAAACTTGAATTGACTAACATGCTATGTGTGGCTAATTGTAATGTGCATGTAGAAACCACTAGGACTTATAAGTGTATATCATGAGTAGTGTTGCTTGCTGAGTCCTTGGACTCACTCCTTGCTTCGGCGTACAGGTATAGTTGGTGACACGACACCGCTTGAGGAGACGGTGGAGACGGACTCCGAGCGCGGAGACTAGCTAGTTGTTGGAGTTCTTTGAGTTTGTGTATTTCATAGTATGTAAATTTGGAACATTGTACTAGAAGTATCACGAAAAGGATGTTTAAGTGTGGACATTTGTATTTAATTTCAGCAATTTAAATTATGTGAACTCTTAGTTCCTTTTGTTAATTGCAAATTGCATGTATGTTTAATGTGGATGATGAATGATTGAAGACAGATGTCTTTTACTTCCGCTACTCTGTTGTATATTTGCGTGCATCTCAGCTGTATGTATCGTTTGGGTAAATGTCCCACTGTGGCAGCACTCGCTATATCGACGTGGGTCGGTATGACCGTACCGGTGTAACGAGGGCCGTCACATCTTGAAACAAACTCAGCTATATCCTTTTTCATATGAGGCCACCAGAAATATTTCTTTAAATCCTGGTACATTTAGTACTACCTGGATGGATAGTGTACCTGGATTTATGAGCCTCTTTCAACACTCTTTGCTTTACCTCTCTTTTTGCTGGAACAAACAACCTGCCTCTGAGCCTAACCACACAATTATCATCAATGGTAACTTCCTCCATTTTTAAAATTTCAGGCAAATTCGCATCTATTTTTTGAGCTTCCACAATCTGCCAATATAATGACGGCTCTACAGCACTAGCAGCTAGTATTGCCCGTCGCTGACTATTGGGCACATACAAGGAGTTCTCTACTATTTCTTCATACAATTTCCACTCTTTGATCATCATCAGACTTACATATGCTTTTCTGCTCAAAGCATCAGCCACAACATTGGCCTTACCCAGATGGTAAGCCAAACTGAAATCATAATCTTTCAAGTATTCGATCCATCTGTGCTGACAGAGATTTAAATCCTTCTGCGAGAAGATATACTTCAAGCTTTTATGATCTGTAAAGATCTCAAATCTCTCGCCATACAGATAATGCCTCCACATCTTCAAGGCAAATACAACTGCTGCCAACTCTAAATCATGGGTGGGATAATTTTCTTCTGCCGGCTTCAACTGCCTGGACACATAAGCTATCACTTTATTATGCTGCATAAGCACTGCGCCAAGTCCTTTCCTTGAAGCATCTGTATAAACCACAAAACCACCACTTCCTGCCGGTAATGCCAATATAGGTGCTGATGTAAGCCTCTTTTTCAACTCCATAAAACTTTTCTGACATTCACCGGACCACACAAATGGCACACCCTTCTTGGTTAATTTAGTCATGGGTGCCGCAATCTTAGAAAAATCTTGTATGAAGCGCCTATAATAACCTGCTAACCCAAAAAACTTCTAATCTCAGTGATTGTCTTAGGCACTTCCCACTTCATCACCAATTCCACTTTACTTGGATCGACTGCCAATCCATCTGCCGAGATGACATGACCCAAAAACTGAATTTCCTTCAACCAGAACTCACACTTATTAAATTTAGCAAACAACCGATTATCTCTTAATAACTGAAGAGTAAACCTCAAATGAGTAGCATGCTCCTCTTCAGAAGCTGAATAAATCAGAATATCATCTATAAAGACCACAATGAATTGGTCTAAATACGGATGAAAAATTCTGTTCATCAGATCCATAAAAGCTGCTGGAGCATTGGTCAGCCCAAATGGCATAACTACAAATTCATAGTGACCATATCTAGTTCTGAATGCTGTTTTATCTATATCTTCCTCTTTAATTCTTAACTGATGGTACCCAGACCTCAAATCAATTTTAGAAAATACCTTCACTGATTGCAATTGATCAAACAGATCATCTATTCTTGGTAACGGGTACTTATTTTTAATGGTCACATCATTCAACTTCCTATAATCAATACACATACGAAAACTTCCATCTTTCTTTTCACAAATAACACTAGTGCTCCCCACGGGGAATGACTCGATCTAATAAACCCTTGCTGCAATAGCTCTTCTAATTGCTTTTTCAATTCTTTAAGTTCTGCTGGTGCCATTCGATATGGAGCTTTAGAAATCGGCATGGCACCTGGCAGTAACTCAATGGTAAAGTCCACCTCTCTATGTGGAGCTAAACCAGGCAAATCTTCCGGAAAAATATTAGCAAATTCCCTAACCACGGGAACTGCCTCCACTGACTGACTAGCCTCTACCAAACTAACTGAGGCTAAATAAGCCACACACCCTGCATTTATTAGCTTTCTAGCTCTTATTGCAGAAATTATAAACTTAGAAATACAGAAAGGCATACCTTGATATTCAAACACTGAATCATTAGGATGGCAAAACCTGATCCTCTTCTTTCTGCAATCTAACAGTGCTCCATAAGTCTCAAGCCAATCCATTCCCAAAATAATATCATAATCTGTCAACTGCAGGGCATACAACCGACCTGGCATTTGGTTCCCTTCGATCACAATAGGAGCTTCATCTACATAGCTCGAAGTGAGCAGGAACTCACCCGAGGGAACCTCCACTACTAACTCACAAGACTTTTCCTCTAAAGGATGAGTCATGCAATTCAGAAACTCTTCAGAAATAAAAGAATGAGAGGCACCTGAATCAAATAAGACTCTTGTTGAATAGTCATAAAGAGGTAAAGTACATTCTATCATATTCGATGCCTCCGCCTGGGCTTGGGTGATAGCCATAACCTGACCCCTTCCCCGCTGCTGCGGTGCTCCTCTGCCACGACCTACCTGTGGCTGCTGAAACTGCTGCGGCTGCTGCTGCACACCTCTTCCATATCCATACTCTCTTGGATAGGGGCAATTACGGATCAAATGCCCCGGCTGATTGCAATTATAACATCTATACCCTGGTGGAATAATGGGTTGTCTGGAAGTACTCTGTTGCGATTCCTCCACCTCTGGCCTACCACGACCTTGCTGAAATTGCTGTCGACCTCCCCATCCTCTTCCTTTACCTTTAAATGCTTGCTTCAATTTCTGGCCCCACTTACCAAAACTTGATGGAGAAGGTCCTGCTGGTGCTTTACCCTTACTCACACCCACTGACTGCTGCGGTAGCCGAGAACTACCTGAATCTGACTCACCCACCTGACGAGTTCTAATAGACCTTTCCAACATAGCTGCCCTCTGAGCTGCTTCTTCCACTGTTTTACACATAAGTGGCACTATTGCATTCTGCAATTCTACTCTTAAACCTCAAATAAAATATTCAACCATCATATTATTATTCGATACTACATAAGGTGCATATCTGCTGAGTGCCATAAATCACATCTGGTACTTTAAAACTGAAGAGTTACCTTGCTGGAGTGTCCGAAACTGCTCCCTTTTTACTTGCTGTACTTGAATCGGAAAGAATGTATCGTTAAATACATCAATAAATTCCGACCAAGCGATAGCCTCTTCAGTCTTGCCTGCAAAAGTGGTCTGCATCTTCAATCGCCACCATTCCAATGCAAAACCCCGCAACTGATAGGCAGCTAGCACAACTTTATCTGTTGCCGGACACCTCATGGTCGTAAAGACCCTCTCAATCTCATGAACCCAGTGCTCCGCTGTATCTGGATTCGGCCCTCCTGAGTAAGTAGGCGGCTGCAATCTCAGAAACTTCTCCACCTGCATCACTGGCTCCTCTGCTGCTAAGGCTGGCGGTGGCAAGGGTGCTACAAAAGGCACTTCCGCTCCTGGCGGTGGCGGAACTAGAGCTAAAGGTATAGCCCCTCCGACCCCAGGTGGTGCAACAATCGGTGGGACCGGCGCCTGCTGATCCATCCTCATCCGTATATCGGTGAGGCTTTCCCAGATCCTTTCTATTATACGCTGAGTACTCTCCTCTGGATCATCTCCTCCACCGCCCTAATCTCTTCTATCAGCCATTTCAGAAATTTCTGCTCAAACAAAACATCAAACAGAATCACAATAATGAATCATCAGAAACCAGGGTCCCTACCAGCAGTATACTTAAGACTTAAAATAAGGCTATGTAATCTTCTAATTCCTTTATATTAACATGGACCTTGCTCTGATACCAACTGTGACAGAACACCTCGTCCAAGTCTGTTAAACTGATAACGTACTTGATCCGAGTCCGTCTCCTGCGAACGGGCCGAAGCCTCGCAAGGGATACCACACCATAGTCCGTGTAAACACAAAGGAACATGCCATTATATATATTTATATCACAAGTTTACATAGCCATATTTCCAAAAAAGTGAAAGAAAGTACAAGAGCCTGGGGCATACCCCGAGGTACAACTGAAGGAAGTAAACAACTAGCTACACTAGCTGCACTATACTGCTGAAGGTGCTGACCCTGCACCGCTACGACGCGGCTCCGAACTAGACGACGGCCGAGAAACGTCCTCCTCGCCCTCACCTGTGAGGGTAGGGGTGAGCCTCGCTAGTCACTGGCTCAGTAGGGAACTCCCACAACATCGAGCAAACCAAAAACACATGTACGATGGTGATAAACTATACTAACAGTTTATAGAACAATTAAGCAGGATATTAAAGCTGTAAATATACTCACCGTCTGCCGACTAGGTAAAGTAACTATATTAAATAAACGGCAAACCCAAACAGGTGTACAAGCTAAAGTAGAGTCTGCCACACTCGAGCCACGTGAACTGGTTCGTGACACCAGTGACTGACTCGGACAAACACACACAGGTCTACCTCTCAGTCTCGCAGCCACAAACGAAAGGTCCAGCTGCCGCTCCACGTGAAAAGGTCAAGCAAATGTGGAGACCAACTAAACACCACCACCTGCGGACCACACGGTCGCAGGCCCATGCCTGGCACCTCTAGAGACCCTGGCCTGGGCTCGCTAGAGTGAGGCACTGGAGAAGGACTAGCTGGGGACTAGTGTCGACTACCGGTGTCCGTACCCCCAACTACGAGCGCGCTACAAGTGACCAAAAGACAAGTACAACAGCCACTGTCCTATTGTCGTCTTTCCCTCAGTCGGACGTACAACTCAAGCAAAGGAGTGAGGGTGTCCAGGTCAGACGACACAGACCTCGACGGTACAACACAAGTACCGGGACAAAGCCTCGAGCTAACAGCCTGGCTCACAGAGAACCTGGGGCACCCAACTGGAGAGGTAACCACGGTTGGCGTTGTACTACTTGCCACGCACACAAAACCACTTGCACGTCACACACAAACCACGTGAACTCTCGTGTAAACCGCATGCACTAATAGTCCACTACTCGTGAACACCACGTAAACATATAAAGAATTGACTAACTGTATACCCAGTATGCTAGTCTCAGAAACCACGTGCACCATAAGTACCAACACACCGCTTATTATCGATAAACACCCTGCATGGCAATGTTTAAATAAACACATGTTGGTGGCAACATCGACTGCCTTTGATGGAATATAGACGGCAAGGGATCTGGCCGTCTAGTTCCCAGCTGAAGAACCTGGCGTCAATCGATGTTGACGCCAAGCTCTTTAACTCCAATTCCTGCAGAAACCCTAAACCGATTCTACAGGCATTCTTGATCCCGAAATCATCAAGAAAACATGAGGAAATACTTCCTCTAACATCCACACACTATAACCAAGCCGTAACAGCATGTTTCACTACTCAAATTGATCAAACCACCCATTAACCCGCATGGAACACTTCCTTCCCAGAAACGCTAATTATCACGTCATTTCATGCTTTCAGAATACATTAAAGGGATTAGAATGAACTAAAGGGATCGTCCCCTACCTCACGACGCGCTTAAACCTCATAAATCCTCCCGATTTGCACCAAATCCTCCGCGAGCTTCTACGGGAATCACGCCTCGCACTGGCGTTTCCTGGCACAATTGGTCACCGCCACTCGTTCCACGACCCTCCAACTAACCTTATGCAACCATTGGAAGCACTAGGGAAGCAAGGACATGAAAATAGAGCGAGGGAGAGGGAGAACCGAGTGGAAAAGTTGCCCTCGGGTGACCCTATATTCTGCAGGTCGCACAGGTTGGCGTCAACCCTAATGTCGCTTAGAAAACCGCCACCATAAACGTCCATCAAAGTCAACTGACGTCCTATTTTGTTTTAGGACCAAACCTGCGCCAAACCTGCGCACACCACACGTCCAAACCACACTGGCCTCACAAGGGCTACTACAACCATCACACACATGATCCATAAGGATCCAAAAGCATGCGACGTTACACCACGTGTCCCAGCCTCGCACACATAAGCGAGCTACTCTGCTAGGACCTACCTATGGGGTTGATGACAACCCCAATTGCCATTAACCTGGGGTAAATGGCACAGCTCTTGCCGTCCACCAAAATAGGCGGCAGTGCCGACTGCCATTAACCTAATATTGACGGCAACAGACCTTGGTTCATCCTAAAGATCTTGACGTCAACAACCCTTGACGTCAAGTTCTTCAGCTTCCAGCAGCTGATACGGCCCTAGGCCACTCCCCAGGGCGATCTATCCTAGAATAACAGGATCTGATGATGGAAAATGCTTTCACTCATCAAATGACGCCAGTATAAAGCCGAAAAACACCGATCCAATGCTTGGATTGAACAATACACCCTCAAAATACGACATGCAGAAACCTTCCCCAAAAACTCGATTAACACACAATCACATGCACATTTAACACATATAAAGATCAAAGGGGGTTTTAGGGTTAGGATCCCTACCTCAAGACGCCAAAAACACCAAGGAAAACTACAAAATCTCGTCGATTTCCCACGCATCCCTGCGAGGTCAATCCTCCAAAACCGTTTTTTCCTTACCCGTTCTAAAGCCACCACTCACACCGCGACCTCCCCACGAGCTTCCATCGGCCACCAGAAGAGGTAGAGAAGGAAGGAGGTGAAGGTGGTGGGTGGAAGGGGGAAAAAGGGTGGGAGAAGGGGCCTCGGGTTGTCTTATAAAAACATACCCGACAGAAGTTGATGTTCACCTATGGTGCCAACAACTTCACCGCCAAGAACTTGACGTCAACATTGATTGCTGTCAAGTTCAACGCACGGAATATTCCAGAAACCCGAGTAGACGGCAACATCGCTTCCCGTCAAGAACAAGTAGACAACACACTGTTCTGCCGTCAACTCAATGTTGACGTCAATCCCCCTTGACGTCAACCTGTACTGTTCCGAAAAGGCCCATTGAGGGTCCAATAAAGCCCATAGCCTTACAAGCACCTTTCAATCTATCCACTAAGATGTTTTACAATTAGTTATTCTATCTATGGAGGATCTTAAATAGTCATTTTTTTTGTTAGTTTTTCTTCATTTTTAAGTTCATTTTTCTTGCTATCCAAATTCATGATCTTACTATTTTTGTCATTTATGTCTTCACATAGTAAACTATTGGCTCTTTTAGTTTCATTAAGTTGCTCTTTTAATTTTTCTATTTCAGATCTTAAGATGGTGTTAGATTTTTCTTCATTAACCAGATTTAGTTTAAGGATTTCGTCTGTTTTACAATAGTTTTATATTTATCATACAATTCATTGAATGCATCTTCTAAACTATCTGAATCAGATTCAGAGAATGAAGTAAACGATGTTTTAGAGTTTACTTAATCTAGTCCTGCCATTAGGACTACATTTGCTTCTTCCTATTCAGATTATAAACATGAAGAATTTGAGCTTGATACTTCTTCATTTTCACATGTAGTTGCCATTGCTTTCTTCTTGTATTTCATGTATTTCTTATCCTTTCCTTTCTTTTTCTCCTACCTCTTAGTTGGATCTTTTTTTTTGAGCTGAAGACATTCTGATCTGAAGTGACCTGGCTACTTGCACTCATAGCATTTTGGTTCGTTGCTCTTTTTTGCCATTCTTGAAGTATCTCTGAGATCCATACTTCTTTTTCTTACCAAGAATTCTATGAAGCTTTCTTGATAGTGTTGCTTCATTATTACTGTCTTCAAAGTTTTCTTTGGAATCTTCAAATGATGATGAAGAAGAAACTACAGCTTTCACATGCACATTTCTGCTTCCATCGTTTCTCAAATCATTTGATTCTTCTAAGAAGACCGTGCTCTAATACAACTTGTTGGATCTAGATGGAGCTATAGATGTCCTAGGGGGTTAATAAGACTTTCTACAAATAAAAATTATGTTTAGATCTAAAAGAACACTTAACAGATATGTTAGTACCTTGTGTATTGTGTGTGAAACAAGTGCAACTTGGCGAAAACAATCACAAACAAAGCACATGAAATTTATCATAGTTCAAACCTCCTCTTAATTAGGAGTCCTACGTCCAGTCTCCAAGCACCCCTGAGAATTTCCACCAACCACCAAGAAAACTTAGTCTTCCCTTCAAAGAGGGGTATTACAATCACTTGCTCCCAAACAAACTTTCCCTTAAACAAAGGGGCATAAAAACCTCCTACCACAGTAGGCCCTCCCTTCTACCAAAGTGGAACACAAAGGGAACAAACCCCTTATGTTTACAACTCAAGGATGTTACAAACTAAGTGCTTCTCTGAAGATAAGCAAGCACGGATGAACAGAAAGAGATCTGAAGGAAGGAGAATTGTGGCACTTCTCTCTTTTTGATTCTAAAGTGGATTCTAAAAATAATCTAATAATTATAATACACCCACTGATAGATTGGTTGAAGACTTGAGATGTAGCAGCCTTGATTTTTTTAAAATCCTAAATAAATAAATTTTTTATTAATAAATGTGAAATGGAAGTTAATTAGAATAAAGGGAGAATAAATGGAATAAAAGGAAATTAAATTAATACCCATTAAGCTAAATTAGTAATGTGTTTTACTAATGGTCCTAACATGGATTGTTGGGCTCAAATGTGAAGAGCCCATCATGGGATGGGAGTTAATTAAGCCAATTTTGTACCTAATTAATTAATAAATAGAAAAGGGTTAAGATAAATATTTATTAATATATAATTACCCTAATAAGGAGCCCTTATCCCATCCTACCTTGGCCACGAGATTAGGCCTCTTCCCCATCCTTTTAGGTGGATAAAAGGCAGAAAAATAGGTGATAATTATGGATTTTTGAAGTTGGAGGAGAAGAGGAGAGTTTTAGGAACTTTGGACTCTATTAGCAAGCTATACACCCCCAAATTGACCCTATCACCCCATAGATCGTTGCTGGAGCTCTGGGAGATGAAGGGGAAGGCTGGAGGACGAAGGAGCAAGGAGGAGAAGGCTTGGATCAAAGGGGGATTTCTTCTTCTTCGTCACCAAACCTAGGTTTTCTTAACAGCAAGAAAAGATAGGCAATCTCTTAAGCACAAACTAATCAAATTTTACCCTAGGTAGATCATGATTCCCTCTTGCAAAGCCCCATGATTGCCCAATTTTTTGTTGCTCCATGAAGGAGTATTAAATGTTCTAGGTTCTGTCCATACCATGCACCCGAACCTTCATGATTGCTTTCAATCCACGCATGTACTTGATCCCATGACATGCAAAAATTCTCATAAATACTACATCCTGTTAGCTTCCAAACGCCCCTAGTTTCCCTAAATTCCATCATGTATCCTTTATGAATTAATTCATTTTCAATGAATTGTGCATGTTTAGGTCACCGAAATGTAACATTGTTAAAGCATGCACAACCCTTGTTAGTTTCCTAATTACTCATACCTGTTGATAGATCCATGAGTCTACTTTCATTTAAAACTAGTTTCATAATTTTTGGATTATCGTGCGATTTTATATCGATTTTTAAAGTGGTCTATATCATGCATGGGAGGGAAGGACCAAACCCAAAAAGGGAAAATCCCCTTTTCTGGGTCAGGTCGCTCCTCTGAAATCGCGACGGCCCGACCCGTCGTGATATTAGAGGAGTCACGACCGGCCGGTCCGTCGCGTTATAAACGCGACAGCCCGCGCCATCGCGATTCTCTCCCGGCCCGCGCCAGGCCAGCCGGTTCAGCGGGTTGCGCCCGAACCACCCGTCGCGACTTGAATCGCGACGGGTGAATCCACCGCGATTTCAAGATTTGGCCAGAACAGTAAATTGTGCTTGTGCCCCTGCTGTTTATGCTATTTAACCATTGTTTATCCTCAATTGACATACTGTTATATATATTTCGACCTGATTAATTAATAATGGGCAATAATTATATAAATCTAATTAATTAAAAGCCAAGTGCACAATCTTTCATGCTCTCATGATTATTTACACGTGTACACACTTAACACAAATGTTTGCCATTAAACCTTATTAAATTACTCAATAATATATCTGGTAATTATTAAGTGTAGTTATTTCAATTAAATTTCCCTATTATTTAAATGACACTTGTCTTCGTTTTATTCGCGTGCTTTGTACACCGATATCGCGTCCCTCTGCCTTCGAGCACTTGAGGCAAGACAGACAACGCTTCTTTACACACTTTTTCTTGGCATGGACCACCTCTCCATTGGGAATACTCCTGACTGGACCAGGGACTTCTTGTTAAGGCCTCCGTAAGTCTCCTTGGCTTTGGCGCACGTCCTTAGCCGACGAGCTGGTTGTACCCTTAAATTCCGTTACACTCTTAGGGATCAGTACGATCCAACAGCCTTAGTGTGTTTCCTTCTTACCTTGTGATCACGCTGGTGTAATTGATGACCAAACTGTCCCCATAATAAATATTTCCATTTATTTATTAATTTTGATGATTAACAAAATAACACTAATGGATTTCTTGAGCCTTGAGAACAGGAAGCAAAAGAAAAATGAAAGATCAAGACAATCTGGTAAGTCCCATCATTTCTATCCAAGTCCCTGTAACGACTTCTTTAGACCTCGTAACGATTTCTTTAGAACTCGCAACGACTCTCTAGCCGTAACGACTTCTTTAGACCTCGTAACGATTTCTTTAGAACTCGCAACGACTCTCTAGCCGTAACGACTTCTTTAGACCTCGTAACGATTTCTTTAGAACTCGCAACGACTCTTTGAGCCGTAACGACTTCTTTAGACCTCGTAACGATTTCTTTAGAACTCGCAACGACTCTCTAGCCGTAACGATTTCTTTAGAATTCATAACGATTTCGCGTAACGACCTCTTTGTTAGTCATAACGATTTCGCGCAACGACTTCTTTATTAGTCATAACGATTTCGCGCAAGACTTCTTTGTTAGTCATAACGATTTCGCGCAACGACTTCTTTGTTAGTCATAACGATTTCTTGCAACGATTTCTTTAGAGCTCACAACGACTTGCTATAATTCATAACGATTTCATAAGTTATGAAGTCAGCAAGATTCTTTTATCGAATTTCTTGATGCATCAGTATAATGCTTTTTAATAGCGTTGAAAAGTCAAAGTCATATCTTGTCCGTTGACTGCTATGCATTAAATGCTCTCCGATCGTATCTCCCATGCATGCAGACAATATCTTCCATTTCTATGCTACTCTGTCTACGTACTTTTTCTTGGACAGAAAGGAGCTTTGCTATATACTGCAATATCTGTTCCATCTCAACTAACAATAGACAGCAGTCCTAGCTGTCTTCTATTTATTGATGATATGCTTACAGATATCTGACAAGACTCATCTGGACAACGTTGGACACAAGATACAATGTTCTATGACATCTCTTTAGCGTGTACACCAGGATAAAAGACTGACGATCAGAAGCTTCCTCAGTGACCAGTCTAACGTACACAAGGATAAGAGACAACGGACACTTCAACGTTCGAATTTGAATCAGCAGTTTAAATAGAAGACTCAAGACGAAAAGAAAGTGTAGGGCGAGCAACATCGCTTGATTCCAGAAGAAGAAGGAAATCCATCTCTCACAATCTTTAGAACTTTGAAGAAGAGCGAAGCCTCCACTCCAAACCTGGTTCTAAGCTCTTAGCTCTCTGTGCTCAAAAGGAATCCTCAAATTTGTAAGAGCCTGTGTGGTCCTTGGAGAGAAAAACCTTGTTAAATCTCTTTCTCTCTCGGGGGCCTAGGAGCTTCAGGTTGTAGCTGGTCAAGCTAGAATCTGAAGCCTGTTTTCACAACCTTTTTCTGATTAGTTTGTGTTCCCTTCTGGACGAAGGAAGACCTGGTGGTATCCAGGGTGGTTGTTGTTCCCTTCTGACGAAGGAAGACCTGGTGGTATCCAGGGTGGTTGTTGTACCCTTCAGGTTGAAGGAAGACCAGTTGAGGCTGGGTGTAAGGATCCTTAAGGGGGATTGTACCCTTGGTAGTAAAATCCTGAGGTATTGCTCAGGGACTGGACGTAGGTCTCCTGTGGAGAGGAGTTCCGAACCAGGATAAAAATCCTTGTGTCTTGTGGTTGTGTTTTGTGTGATTGTTGTCTTGTTTGCTCTAACTCTAACCTTGTTATTAAGTTGTGCAATCTTTTCAGTAAACAGGTTTTAATCAAACATCGAAGTTTTAATAACCCATTCACCCCCCCTCTGGGCTAGCTAGCTGGGCAACAAGTGGTATCAGAGCCCGTCTCTTCGACAAAGAAGAAGATCCAACGATCTGAAGAGCAAAGATCAATGGCAGCCCAAAGTCACTTCGAAGGTCAGTCTGTCAACAGACCTCCCTTGTTCGATGGTGAAGATTATACGTATTGGAAGACCAGGATGGAATACTTTCTACAAGGCCACGATTATCAAATCTGGTCAATAGTGGAAGAAGGTGATCTGGTCGTCACAAATGAGAAAGCACAATGGACAGATGAAGATAGAAAGAAAATCTCTTTGAACTGTAAAGCTAAGAGCATTCTATGTTGTGCTCTAAGCAAGAAAGAGTTCAACAGAGTTTCAGCATGCAAATCATCCATGGAAATGTGGGAAAAGTTAAAGATCACATATGAAGGTACAGACAAAGTAAAGGAGACAAGAATCGACATTCTTGTCACTCAGTATGAAAGATTTCAAATGCAAACAGGTGAGTCTATTACCCAAATGTTTAGTAGATTTACTGACATTACTAATGGCCTAGCAAGTCTAGGAAAGTCATATGAAAATGCAGATATGGTAAGGAAGATTCTCAGATCCCTGCCATCTTCATGGACGGCAAAGGTCACAGCTATCGAAGAAGCTAATGATCTTAAGAAATGTCAGTAGAAAAACTCATTGGGTCTCTCATGGCCCATGAAATAAACATGGAAAGACTAGGAGAATCCTCCAGTAGAAAGAAGCAGCCAAATGCGCTTAAAGCTAATGGGGACTCATCAGAAGAATCCTTAGATAACAGTGAAGATAGCAAAGATAGTGATGATGAAGAAGCCATGCTCTCAAGAAGATTGCAGAGAATCTTGGCAAAGAAGAAGAAGTTCCAGTCTGGTAGGAGGTACTTCAAGAAAAACAAAGATCTCAAGAGACCAGATGGAAAAGATCAGAAGAGGAATGAGCCACTTTGCTATGAATGCAAGAAACCTGGACATATCAAGGCAGACTGTCCAATGTTAAAGAAAAATGATCACAAGAAGAAGGACAGCTCCAAGAAGTTCAGAAGATTCAAAAAGAAAGCCATGGCAGCTGCATGGGACAACAGCAGCGACTCAGATAGTGAGTCAAGCTCGAGCAGTGAAGGTGAAGAAGCCAACTGGCTCTCATGGCGAATACCGAGGATAAGGTAACATCTGATTCTTCTTTCGATTCCTGTAATGACTCAGATTCGGATAATTTGGAAAGTGCATTTAATGAACTCTACAATAAGTATAAAGAAGTGTGTAAACTACTTAAGCTAAGCAAGAAAAATATCACATGTCTCGAAAATACCAACTCAGATTTAAAATCTGAAAACGAAGAACTAGAAAAACAAATAGTTGAGCTTAAGAGAAGAAATGAACTATTATGTGAAAATTTAAAAGACAAGAACAGAAAAATCACTGACCTAGAAAAACAGGAAAACTCAGATGATCTAAGAAAAACTGTAAATGAATTAAAAGAAGAAAACAATACACTAGCAAGCACCCTAGAAAAATTTACCAATGGTAAAAACTCTTTAATATTAAAAGGTGCTAGGAGATCGGGTAAAAAGAAAAATGGACTAGGATATACACCCCCAGATAATGAAGAAACCATAATATACCCTAAAACATATCCAACACCAAAATTTGTACCTGAACAAGATGTAGCATACAAAGCTGATTTCAAATACATAGAAAAAGTAACTAAGTTATCCTGCTGCAGTCACTGCAACAAGTTAGGACATATTAAAATGACATGCCCAACAAGACATAAAAAATGGATATTAAAAGGTAAAGTTGATGATACTAACCAATCAGGACCCAAAAAGAATTTGGGTACCTAAAGCTTGATGTTCTCATTTCAGGTTAACCCTCGAGCATCCAAATGGTATTTGGATAGTGGGTGCTCAAGGCATATGTCAGGCAACAAGAAGATATTTGTTGATCTCCAAGCTGAAGAAGGTACAGTCACCTATGGAGATAATGGAAAAGGGACTGTGATAGGAAGCGGGTCTGTGAACATCAAAGGAAAATCAGTCATAAAGGATGTAATGCTGGTCAAAGGGTTAAAGCACAATCTCATCAGCATCAGCCAGTTGTGTGACAAAGGCCATCAAATTCAGTTTCAAGAATCAAAATGCAGTATCTTAAAGGATGGTGCAGTCATATTTGAAGCCTACAGAGAAAGAAATTTGTATGTTCTATATCTCGATGAACTCAAGGATCAAGATGTGTTTGGCAGCTAGCAAAGATAAATCAACTGAGTTGTGGCACAGAAGATTGGGCCACTGCAGCTTGGATGGGCTGAACAAGCTCAGAAAAAGAAAACTAGTTGAAGGACTGCCAAAGGTAAATTTCAGATTGGATAGCATTTGCAGACCTTGTGCAAGAGGAAAGCACACCAAGAGCTCCTTCAAATCAAAGACTGTAGTAACCACCTCAAAGCCCTTAGAACTACTTCACATGGATTTATTTGGGCCAATGAGGACTACCAGTTTGGGAGGAAAGAATTTTGGATTTGTAATAGTTGATGATTATTCAAGATTCACTTGGGTATCCTTTTTAGAGCACAAAGATGACACATTTGAAAATTTTGTCAGCTTCAGTAAGAAAGTTCAGAAAGATCAGAAATTCTCAATTGTCTCTATTCGATCAGATCATGGTGGTGAGTTTCAGAATGAAAAGTTTGCGAAGTTCTGTGATGATCAAGGAATTGAGCACAACTTCTCAGCTCCAAGGACACCTCAACAGAATGGAATTGCTGAGAGGAAAAACAGAACTCTTTTGGATATGGCTAGATCAATGTTATCAGAATATGATCTGCCAAGATATTTCTGGGCCGAAGCTATCAACACTGCATGTTATATCATAAATAGAGTGATGATCAGGCCAATTCTGAAAAAGACTGCTTATGAACTCTACAAAGAAAAGAAGCCAAAGATTAGCCATTTCAGAGTATTTGGATGTCCTTGCTTCATCCATAACAATGGAAAAAGGGACATTGGTAAGTTGGATGCCAAATCAGATGAAGGCATTTTCATGGGGTATTCCTCTAAACCTAAAGGTTATAGAGTTTTCAATAAACGTTCCTTATTAATTGAACAATCAGTACATGTTATTTTTGATGAATCTAACCCTTCCTTGAAAAAGGAAGAAATTAGTGACATTGATGATGCAGATGTCTTGTCCGAAAAATTAAAGAAAACTTCAATTAAGGACAAAGAGGATCCAACTCTGGAAGAACTGCAGCAAACAGAAATCCAACATAAAGATCTTCCAAAGGAATGGAGACATCAGAAAGATCACCCTCCTGAAAACATCATTGGTGATCCATCTGTAGGGGTAAGAACTAGAGGTAATGTAATTCCATGCGACTATTTAGCATTTGTCTCTCAAGTAGAACCTAAGACAGTCAATGAAGCTTTATCTGATGAATCTTGGATACTAGCCATGCAAGATGAACTAAATCAGTTCAAGAGAAACCAAGTATGGTCACTTGTTCCTAGACCATCCAATCATTCAGTTATTGGCACCAAATGGGTGTTCAGAAATAAACTGGATGAGTCTGGAATAATCTTAAGGAACAAAGCCAGATTGGTGGCTCAAGGCTACTCCCAAGAGGAAGGCATAGATTTCGATGAAACTTATGCACCTGTAGCTAGACTTGAGGCCATTAGGATTTTACTTGCTTATGCATCCGCACTTGATTTAAAACTTTTTCAAATGGATGTCAAATCAGCCTTTTTAAATGGTTTCATCAAGGAGGAAGTTTATGTTGAACAACCTCCAGGTTTTGACGACTCTGAATTTCCAAATCATGTATTTAAACTACATAAGGCTTTATATGGTCTAAAGCAAGCTCCTAGAGCCTGGTATGAAAGGCTCAGTAATTTCTTATTAAATCATGGTTTCACTAGAGGTAAAGTAGATAGTACATTATTTATAAAATCTAAGGTTAAACATATACTTCTTGTACAAATCTATGTGGATGATATTATTTTTGGATCTACTGATGAATCTCTTTGCAAGTACTTTGAAAAGCTTATGCAGGGAGAATTCGAAATGAGCTTGATGGGGGAGTTAAGCTACTTCCTTGGATTGCAAATCAAGCAAGGGAAGGATGGCACTCATATCTGTCAAGCAAAGTACACCAAAGAGCTGTTGAAGAAATTTGGATTTGAAGATGCAAAGCCATTATCAACTCCAATGAGCACATCAACCAGAATGGACAGTGATCAAAAAGGTAAAAGGGTAGATCAAAAGAATTATCGAGGTATGATAGGATCATTACTTTACTTAACTGCCAGTAGACCAGATATTTGTTCAGTGTATGCATGTGTGCTAGATATCAGGCAGACCCTAGAGAGTCTCACTTAATCTCTGTAAAAAGAATATTTAGATACTTAGCTAGAACTCATGATTTAGGTCTCTGGTATCCTAGATCTTGTGAGATAAATCTAATAGGATATTCAGATGCTGATTATGCTGGTTGCAAAGTAGATAGAAAAAGCACCAGTGGATGTTGTCAGTTTCTTGCAGGATGCTTAATATCATGGACATCCAAGAAACAAAATTCAGTAGCTCTATCAACAGCTGAGGCGGAATATGTTGCTGCTGGAAGTTGCTGTACACAACTTCTTTGGATAAAGCAACAACTTGAAGATTTCGGCATTCACATCAAATCAATTCCTCTATTGTGTGATAATACTAGTGCCATCAACCTCACCAAAAATCCAGTTCAACACTCAAGGACGAAACACATTGAGGTAAGATATCATTTTATTCGAGACCATGTAGCTAGTGGTAATTTAGAAATTTCGTTTATAGATACAAATGGTCAATTGGCAGATATCTTCACAAAAGCCCTACCTGAAGAGAGATTTACATCTCTTAGAAGGGAACTAGGGATGTGCAATTTGTGAAAGAATTTCTGTGATTTTATTGACATATAAATTTTTCAGATTAAATGAAAAGTTCTCTCTCCGTTAAAGTTAAACAAAACTCAGTTATCTACATGCTTTGACCGCTTCTGTGTAGAAAGTTGTTTGACTTGTCAAACCTTTTTGTCGCTTTCTACCTTTGCCGCCTTTTGGCGCTCCTCCTGTCATTAAAGTAATATTATTTTATCCAAATCGCTTTGAGATCGATTCGTCTTCTATCTTTACCCTTTATATTCTCTATCTGTTCACCCAAAGCTGATGCCCTAACGATTTTGGGATCGACTCTCTGCATCTTTCGAAGCCTTCTTCTCTTCCCGCGAAGAACTCCTTCGAGAACTTCCGTCCCTTCCATCATCCCACCTTTTCAGAATCCTTCCTCTTCTGCACCCATGGCCGCTCCGTTGATCTCCGGAAGTGTTGGGGGCTACAGTGCTGAGTATTTATCCCCAAGGGAGCAAGAAAGATTTACCTTTGTGAAGACAAAGATTTGCGGAAATAAGGCAGTGGATGTTCAGAATCTTGAGAAGAGTGGCATGGCCAGGCTAGTTGATACTCTAAGAAGATCGCAGTGGATGGATGTGGTCACCTTCAGTGAGGTAAGCTACCCGGATTTGGTAAAAGCCTTCTACATCTGTCTGAAGTCAGAAGCAGATGGATCCCTTGTTTCCTCTGTCAAGGGTATCCAAATCAGAATAACCCCTGAGCTGTTGCGTGATCTGTTTGGAGTAAAGACCTCGGGATTTAGTGGCATTCACTCTGTGAATGATGAAGTCAAAGGTCTCGGGATTATCGGTCCAGGATTTAAGTTGAAGGATGGGAAGCTTGATATTAACCAGATGTCCGCGTTCAACCGATTGCTTCATTTCATAGTCTGCCAAATCTTAGTTCCCCGTAGTGCTACCTTTTCCTCATGCACTAGGGCAGATTCGGACATAATGTTCTGGGCTATCCAGAACAAAGAGATAAACCTGGCCGCAGTAATGATTGAGCGAATGTTGTTTGCACATGCTCAGTTATGGGAAACAAAGAGCAAGTTGAATGTTTCCCTTCCATATGCCCATCTTCTGACCAAGATTTTCCAGCACTTTGGAGTAGATCTGTCAGGTGCGGTAGCTGAAAAGATGGGCCAGTCTATAAGGTCCAGAAACCTGAAGAAAAGTGGCTTTTCAGTACAAGAAGGAGTTTGGTCGAAATCCTCTGTGGCTGAAGGAGAAGCAGTTATGGCAGATATTCCAGAAGCAGTAGAAGTAGAGCAAGCAGCAGCAAGTCCAGCAGAGCAAGAACCAGTTGAGTCAGCTCCTGCTCAGGGGGAACCTGATGAAGATGTTGTCTTGGAAGAAGCTCCTACTCAGGGGGAGCAAGAAAGTATTGAAGTGCCTGCTCCCATTCAGGGGGAGCATGCTGAGAGTGAAAAGACAGAGAAGGAAGCCTTTTCTGCGAAAGCTGCACCTACTCAGGAAACTCCAGCTCCAGCCTTGGTTGATGTTAGTGAAGGCCCAAGTGCATCTATAAATCTTGAGGAGCCTGTCTCTCAGCCAAGTAAGCAGAAAAGAGTTGTTCACAGGAGGTCAAGGAAGGGCCATAGGAAAGTAAAATTGAAGCATGTTATGGCCTTGTTAAAAGCCCAAGGAGAGATCTTGGCATCAGTTCAGTCTGGTATACAAGAAATTGTTTCAACTCAAGTTTCAACCTCCTCAGACGTATCCTCAATAAGAAATGCAATGAGGTATTTCAATAAAGAAATGTCTGATATGAAGAATTTGCTGGCTCATCTTTCAAAGTCTAGTGGTGTCCCTCCTGCACCTACTCAGAGCAGTCCAGCTGAAGTTCCTAGGCCACCAGGGCCTCCAGCTGAAGTTCCTAGGCCACCAGGGCCTCCAGCAGAAGTCTCAGGGCCATCAGGGCCATCAGTTGTAGGGTCACCTGGACCAGTGGCAGCCTCAGGGTCTTCGGACCCTCTCCTGCAGTCAGAGAAAGTCAGGCCAGAGGAAAAGAGCCAGTGTCAGTCTCCAAGGCCCCTGATCCTTCATCTCTTGCCACTCCAACCCTCTCCACCCCTTCATCTCCTCCTACTGCACCTCCTGCTCCACCAACCATCAAACACCCATGCCTCGCACCCAACCTTCTTCATCCTCTACTTCCTCTCAACCCTCCTTCTCACCTTCTCCAGCTCTCATCTCAGCTTCATCCTCATTAACTCCTCAACCTTCACCTATTAACACCCAAACATCTCATCCTCAACCAACCTCTTCCTTTAATCCTAAACATTTTTTCTATCCTCCTACTCCTCCTAATTCTGTTACCTTTCCTCCTGTGAAACCTCTACCTCTTGGTATTTTTGACACCAATGTTCCAGACCTTTTTGAAAGGAACACTCTCCTCACCATTCTTTCCACAGCCTCTCACATTCACAGGACTGACCCTCCTAGTCCTGTCTTGAAAAAGAGAAAAACATCTTCCTCTCTAAGCACTCCTTCTGCTTCTCTCTACCCTCCTTTATGGTACTCTCTTACCCTTGATCCTAAGAGAAGACCTATCTACAGAGAATACCTCCAGAAATGCATTCTTTCTACCATTTATGGTATTCCTTTTCTCAACCTCTCCGAACACCTGGCCATTGTTCTTCCCTTTACTCAGATATCTCAAGCTTTCAAATCCAAAATCTTTGAGGGCACTGAGTTCAAGACAGAAGATCAGTGGGCCGCTATCAAAGGGAACAAGGCTCAGTACTCAAAATACCTGACTGCAAGGGCCGAATCTCTCTCTCTCAGAGCTCACCCACTCACCTTCTCTGAGTGGTTTATCTTCCAGCACAAGAACTCTTGGGGATCCTTCATTCTGAAGGAAATTCGAGTTGCCAGAGCCTTTCAGCTGTATAGTGACTTCTGCTACTTGAACAATCGTCCAGAAGTTCAGTTTTGCCAGTTCAACTCGCAGATTACTGTGCTGCAATCAGAGACCCCTCTCAACCTTCCTCTGACAGTAGACTTTGTCTCCTTCAAGGTTGAGTTTCCAGTTCTTCTACCGAAGCTGCACTCGTTAGTGTTTAATTCAGATGCTGGATCTCTCGCTCTCGATATGTTTGCAAGGCAGCTGGGCCGGATGTCAGCCAAGCAGGGCCGATCTCCCTCCTTCTTGCGGTTCATCCTCAGAGAATATCACTCTGGCCGCATCTCTTCTCTGACCTTAGCTCCACTCATTTCTGAGTGTGAACGCCTCACCTCATCAGAATGGGAGCTTCTATATCGGGCCTCTTATCAGCAATTGGAAGCTGTCAATCAAGATCTGGTCAGTCAGAGGAAGCCTGCTCTTTCTGCAGAAGCCTTTATGGATCTCAATTCCATCGCACCCATACCAGAGCTCTATGCTGTCTGGGCAGCTAGATATTCTGCCTTCTATGCCCTAAAGCAGGATCTATTAACTCAGCAACTTCACTATCCAATTTCCTTGGACAGATTTCTCCATAGGGCCAGTTTTGGAAAGAGTACCTACTTCAGATTCATTTTGGACAAAACTCAGTATGGAGAGTTCATAGAGCAGCAAAGGCAACTCTACATTCAGAGGAACATCCCTTCCATGGGACCCTCCTTCTCAGTTACCTTTGGCGTTTTTCTGCAAACTTTTGAGGATCTTGAGATCAAGGCATGGGCTGTTATCTCACAGCATGCCTCCTTGTTATCTCCTTTGTATTATCTTTCTCCCTCTTAATAAAAATCTTTCTCTCTTCTTTGTCTCACAGCTTATCTTTTTGCCTAATGACAAAATGGGGGAGACAACTAACGTAAACTGAAAAACATATTTCATTCTTTGTCTGATGTTTAGTATATTTTGTCATCATCAAAAAGGGGGAGATTGATGACCAAACTGTCCCCATAATAAATATTTCCATTTATTTATTAATTTTGATGATTAACAAAATAACACTAATGGATTTCTTGAGCCTTGAGAACAGGAAGCAAAAGAAAAATGAAAGATCAAGACAATCTGGTAAGTCCCATCATTTCTATCCAAGTCCCTGTAACGACTTCTTTAGACCTCGTAACGATTTCTTTAGAACTCGCAACGACTCTCTAGCCGTAACGACTTCTTTAGACCTCGTAACGATTTCTTTAGAACTCGCAACGACTCTCTAGCCGTAACGACTTCTTTAGACCTCGTAACGATTTCTTTAGAACTCGCAACGACTCTCTGAGCCGTAACGACTTCTTTAGACCTCGTAACGATTTCTTTAGAACTCGCAACGACTCTCTAGCCGTAACGATTTCTTTAGAATTCATAACGATTTCGCGTAACGACCTCTTTGTTAGTCATAACGATTTCGCGCAACGACTTCTTTATTAGTCATAACGATTTCGCGCAACGACTTCTTTGTTAGTCATAACGATTTCGCGCAACGACTTCTTTGTTAGTCATAACGATTTCTTGCAACGATTTCTTTAGAGCTCACAACGACTTGCTATAATTCATAACGATTTCATAAGTTATGAAGTCAGCAAGATTCTTTTATCGAATTTCTTGATGCATCAGTATAATGCTTTTTAATAGCGTTGAAAAGTCAAAGTCATATCTTGTCCGTTGACTGCTATGCATTAAATGCTCTCCGATCGTATCTCCCATGCATGCAGACAATATCTTCAATTTCTATGCTACTCTGTCTACGTACTTTTTCTTGGACAGAAAGGAGCTTTGCTATATACTGCAATATCTGTTCCATCTCAACTAACAATAGACAGCAGTCCTAGCTGTCTTCTATTTATTGATGATATGCTTACAGATATCTGACAAGACTCATCTGGACAACGTTGGACACAAGATACAATGTTCTATGACATCTCTTTAGCGTGTACACCAGGATAAAAGACTGACGATCAGAAGCTTCCTCAGTGACCAGTCTAACGTACACAAGGATAAGAGATAACGGACACTTCAACGTTCGAATTTGAATCAGCAGTTTAAATAGAAGACTCAAGACGAAAAGAAAGTGTAGAGCGAGCAACATCGCTTGATTCCAGAAGAAGAAGGAAATCCATCTCTCACAATCTTTAGAACTTTGAAGAAGAGCGAAGCCTCCACTCCAAACCTGGTTCTAAGCTCTTAGCTCTCTGTGCTCAAAAGGAATCCTCAAATTTGTAAGAGCCTGTGTGGTCCTTGGAGAGAAAAACCTTGTTAAATCTCTTTCTCTCTCGGGGGCCTAGGAGCTTCAGGTTGTAGCTGGTCAAGCTAGAATCTGAAGCCTGTTTTCACAACCTTTTCTGATTAGTTTGTGTTCCCTTCTGGACGAAGGAAGACCTGGTGGTATCCAGGGTGGTTGTTGTTCCCTTCTGAACGAAGGAAGACCTGGTGGTATCCAGGGTGGTTGTTGTACCCTTCAGGTTGAAGGAAGACCAGTTGAGGCTGGGTGTAAGGATCCTTAAGGGGGATTGTACCCTTGGTAGTAAAATCCTGAGGTATTGCTCAGGGACTGGACGTAGGTCTCCAGTGGAGAGGAGTTCCGAACCAGGATAAAATCCTTGTGTCTTGTGGTTGTGTTTTGTGTGATTGTTGTCTTGTTTGCTCTAACTCTAACCTTGTTATTAAGTTGTGCAATCTTTTCAGTAAACAGGTTTTAATCAAACATCGAAGTTTTGATAACCCATTCACCCCCCCTCTGGGCTAGCTAGCTGGGCAACAGTAATCACAGGGATTGGCTTCCCCTCGACACACGAAAGTGTACTAAAACTAGTAGCATAAAAATGATGTGTGATCGCCACCTAGGTAAGTTGCCTAATGATATGGAAAGACTATGGCTAACTTAAACTAGGAAAACGAAGAGAACAAGAAACTGACCTGGTGTCGCGGTCGCCATGGCCACCGCGTTTCTAGTATCGCGTCAGTGAAAGTCGATGCGTCTATTGTCGCGTCACCCTAGGCCGTCGCGTTCTCTGAATACGGGAGAATTGTTGTTGTGACCTTCTTCTAGTCCTCCATCCGGCCAGAGCACCAGAGCTTCTCGTAGATTTTGCTTGCTTGCCTGCCAATCAAAAGAAAACGCAAGGAGAAGACCCCATTAGAACATGTAAAGTGTAGTATCTATTCTAAAAGACGAAGTGAGATGGGAAACCATGGTGGGAATGCACCTGGGGTGGTTTTAAACCCCTGTGGGTGTGGGAAAACATGGGTGGATCGTGGATATGCTCTATTTAAAAAGGACATAAAAATGCATGCAGAAATAGAAAAGAGAAAGGGTAGAGAGAATGAGCCCCATTAGGGCGACTTCCTGGCGTGGATGCAGCTCCGATGATGTGCAAAGAGATCCAGGAGATTGCTAGAGTCGCCCTCTTCACATTCCTTGCTCCATTAATGATGAAATGAGTGAGTTGTGGGGAGTGGAATGTGAAGGGAATGAAGGGAATGAGTGGCTGCGTGGCTAAGTCTAGTTCAGAGGGAATTTTGGCAGCCCTTCGGGGTGATCATGAGGCTCTCCTCGTCCATGAGGAGGGGTCTTCCTTATATAGAGCTTGGAGTGAGAATATTAGGCATTATCTCCTCAAAAAGGTTTAGAAATTAAAAGTGGGGGATAAAGCTTTATCAAAATCAGGTGTAGAGTCCTTAGGGGAGCTTAGGAGAGTCCTTAGGGCCAAAAATCCGCCCAAGGGGTCGGGATAACCCTCTTAGACCAAGTCAAAGTGCATGGGAGGATAAATAGGGTGTGGTTATGGAGGCCAGAGATCTCGGTCCTTGTCGCGTCAGATCGTAGGGTCGCGATTAGAAACGCGACGGTGCGGGGGGGTCGCGACAGCATTTCCCACGTGCATGTATAATGCATGGGCTGTCGCGGCGGCCCAACTAGTCGCGACTATAGTCGCGGCGCCACGATGCGTCGCGACAAGGAACCCGAATTATCTTGTATTATCCTCCTATCCACATGATAAAATAGGAGTTATATTCTTCTAAGGACTCTTTCAAATGATAGATTTCGGGATTTCAAGGCATTTTAATGGATGCTGGGCTCAAATCAAGACAAATGATGGGCTCAAGGTGAGTGACCAATTAGGGGCCCACTAAGGTAGCAAGAAATGTGGTTCAACCCATTAGTCATAATCGAGTGTCTACAGATTGCCCCTCCTTGGCTTCTACTTTGCAGGGGAGCGAAGCGGAAGTGGCGTGGAGATGTCATGAAGTGACGGTGGAACGGAGATGACGCGGAGTGGACTGAAAAGTGGAGGCCAAGGTAAATAGACACCCAATGTTAACTAACAGGAAATTGGAATCCTTGTGAAAGCCCCGAGTCGGTTGTTCGAGTAGAATGCAAAGAAGAGCACAAGTCTGGACGAGAAGAAAAAAAGAAGAGGACGATCAACCCCTCAATTGAGAGGTACCCTAGCCGATTGGCCTGCAGGTTTCGTTTTGGAAGGACATGTGCGTGCTAGGCAGGTAACTCATGACTCTGTCCTGGGAGCGGTTCGCAACCAAAACGGATTAAAGGAAAAGGATGAATATTTGGATGGAGAATCCAGACAGGGAAATTCTTGTCAATCTGACGGGAACAACTTGCTCGGAGGCAAACCTTTCCGATTCGGAGTGGAATTGGATTTCTTGTTTGGAACATGAAGGATGATATGGGCACTCAACATGAGCTCATCAATGGTCAAGAATGAGTCAGGAAAGTTCAAAGTCCTACATGATGCATGCTGGGCCAAAATAAAAGAAATTATTAAAACAAATGCAAAGGAAATGAGAAAACATAAGATATATCAAGGATAATATTGTTAAGCTGGATAAGAAGGGTTAAGAGACTACCTGCAACCGCAGTCCAGGCCTAAACCCATCGTCCCCGATCTTAACTAGCTCAACGGCCTATCTAATGGTTAACAACGTGCACCTAGATTATCATAGTTTTTGGTAAAGGGGAACTCAAATCCTAGAGCACATTGAGAACCAGTCGGTCCTTGAAAAGATATAATAAGTAGAATACCATATAGTAATGCGAGGAATAGGGACAGAAATACGATACCTGACTTACCTGGGACGACATTTCCTCATTTTTGAATTTTTTTTTTTTAATCATTCAGCATAATAATCACAAGATGATAAATGAATTTAATGAACATAGTCAAAGAAACACGTATGCAAAGCACAGGTAAGAGAAATACACATTTGGGTATAAACGCGACACACCCATCGACCGCGACCTTGTTGCATCGCAGCGCCCTGTCGCTACATAGTCGCGTCGGATCGCGGCGTCGCGACTCGGACAGAGTCCTGAAAGTGCAGAAAAACAAGACTTAGACTTATCCTAAGACATCTAGACTAACACTAGGACTCCTAAACCTTTCCTAGACTTATCCTAACTCCTAGTTGCGGGACTAGAGTGGGTTTCTAACTCCCTAAAGCTTATAAATAAAGGGTTTGGGCTGTTAATCCCACAGCTAAACTCCTGTGCTACAAAATCTTCAAGTTCTTCATCTTTCTTCATCTTTGCAGTCATGAAGAGGAAGCTTTCGGCGTTTGCAGAGGTCATCCCTCCATACTCCGGCCCAAAAGCTGCTAAGGAGTCTCACGCCGATCTTCAGCACCTTTCAGACATCCTGAAGCATATCTACTCTCACCCGGATCTTCAACTGAGTGGCTCTATTTCTGCACTTTGCTCTGTTTTTTTTTTTTTTTCTTTTTTTTTCTCCTCCTCTTCCCCATCTCATCTTAGATCTCCTCCTTCTTCTTTTTTCAGATCCTCCCTGGTCATAGGCGGTTCTCTAGATTACCATGGCTGCTTCCAATGCTTGACATGCTGCCGCCTGCCTCAATCTCCCTCCTAAAAGAGTGGGGATTGTCTACAGTGCTTGTACTCGCCAAGAAGTACGACAAGATCGTCCATGTATGGGATAGCATCACCGCACTTACTGAGCTGTGGCACACTCAGACACACTCTTTTATCTTCCCCGGTTTTGAAGCCACCATACTCTTGGAAGAATTAGAGATCATGCTCGGTCTCCCACGGTACCATCGGGGTGAAGAGATAGAAATATCATATACTGTGGAGCAGATTAACTCCTGGAGCATTCTGGCCAAGTTCACCTCCATGAAGAACGACCTACGCTCCATGACCAGTGGCATGCACGTCCACCTACTCCCCATCGCACAGTGGGTCGTCTCACAATGCAAGCGGAAAATCAGGAGATACGGTGCCATTGCCAAGGCGGCTGCCATCTGCATCTGTGGGATCATACTTTTCCCGGTTGAAGACGTGACCATCTCCTTCGCCAATTTGAGCATCATCGATTCTATCTCAGAAGGTTTGACTATTGACCAAGCAGTTTTGAGCTATCTATATGCCGGTTTGTCCTCTGCAGCACTTGGAGGACCCTTCTACGGATCGGTGATTTCCCTCGAGCTATGGATGGGGATGCACATCCAATTTCGGGCGGCGGAGGACTTGACCGTGGAGTGCAAGACGATGTGGAACCACCCATTGGCGCACGTGGGGGGCCACTCCACATGAGCACCCGAGCTTGGTGCAAGACGGCCCATGTGAAGGGCATTCAAGCATGGCGCAAGTATCTCCGAGGTATGACTGTGGCGGACTTCGACACGCTCCCCCGATTCATGCACGACAAGATGATCCATCTCTCTCAACGTACCGGGCTTGCCTTGAGGTTGTTGGGCAATGAGGCACTCGTTTCTTACAACCCGGACCGTTGCTACCTCCAGTGCGGTGCGGCCCGGACGGTGGTTCCAATCCTCTCACACTTCCCGCCTATCCAAGAGAGGAAGAGGGGCGACGCGCAGGACGAGCGTGACATGCGTAGCGCCGTCGTCCATTGGGAAGGATGTGCCATGAGTGTGATCCAAGCGGAGGTGGAGGAAGATGATGAAACGGTTAAAGAGTACATTGAAGATTTGAAGAAGCTCCAGCCAGCGGGAGGAAATATTTGATCTGCTTGATTTGATTTGTAGGCCAGATGGTAGCTAGGAAAGGTTTTAAAAGCATTGATTGGTTGTTTTAGAATGAATTAGGGAGTGTAAAGACTTTGCATATGAATAAGAATGAATTTTCTATGCAACCAAGCGCTCTGTTGATGACGCGACAGTTAGGGGTGTCGCCTTTATGTCGCGGCCAGGTGGCGCGTCACGACTAAGTCGCGACGACCCTTCTCGACGCGACATGAACGCGACCGCGTGCTGCGTCACGTCACGAACCGAGTCATTCAAAAACAAAACGGCTCCTTCTTTCCCTCTTTTTGCTTTTTCAAAAACCAAAAGCATCCAAAGCTCCCGAATCTCCGAACTTCCTGCAACCCGTGCAAACCTTTGCCCCAAGATCTTCCTTCAACCTCAATCAAGCCCGAAATGGAAGGAAAGGGGACCGCGGGTGAGGGCTCTTCCCGGAGGAAGCGCCAAGCAGAACGCCGGAGCTCCCGGTGCCGAGCCGAGGATCCTCCCGTCGAGGAGGAGGTGCCCGAGGTAGAGATGGAGGAGGAGGAGGAGGAGGAAACGGCCCAGGCGGTGGATGTGAAGGAGGAACTGAAGAAAAGGGCCAAAGCTATGAAATCGGTAAGTAACATCGACCCTAAACCTTGTATGAGCATCTAGATGTGGTAAACGGAGCCCCTAGAGGGCCTAATGTAGAGTGAAAAGCCCAGAGAAAAGGGGTCAAACAAAGAAGGTTCCGGCCGGGTTTGATCCTGATAACGCGTCAGCACGACCCGCCGCGACATGCTATCGCGGCGGGGCGGGGCGTCGCGACATTGTCACGGCGTCTAGGGCTGACGCGACCTTATCACGACCCAGAAAGGTGTCGCGATAAGGTCGCGGCACCCCGCTCCGTCACGACAAGTCCGCGACGGCGAGCGTTGCCGCGACATGAACTGAAACATAGGAATTGAGGAATTTAAACTTGACTTGAATGGATCTTGCAGGGTGAGATGAGGGCTCGAGTGTTGTGGACACTAGTGTTGGCTGCCTTCCTGGCCCTTCCCCCTTTCCAGAGAGATCAGGTAGAGGAGATGGGATTCGGGGAGATTTTTAGGATAGAGAGGATGAGGGTGGATCCGGCCCTCACTCAGGCCTTGCAGAGCAGATGGGATACGGAGGCGAATGCCTTCTTATTCCCTTGGGGGCATATGATCCCCAGCCTAGAGGATGTGAGCCGGATCACAGGGCTCAGTGTGTATGGGAGAACGGTGAGTGGCTATACCTACCCCTGCTACCACGACTAGTCGAGCGACTCTTAGACCTCCCCGTGGAGCGTAGGTCTTCCCTAGTGCCCAGAGTAGCCTTGCAGGAGAGCCTAGGTCTGTTTGAGGCGGGGAAGAACGCAGGGGAGAGTGAGGATGAGTACTTGGAGAGGCTGGCTAGAGTTAGTAGGAGGGAGCTAGCGAGTGAGCCTGGGCCGCAGGCGGACTTGGACTTGCACCGCTTCCTCGTCCTCTTTCTTGGTAGACTTTTGTTTGCCACGAGGGGCGACGCAGTCAACTGCCGCTTCCTGCCTTTGCTGGCGGATTTAGGTGAGGTAGGGGGATATGCTTGGGGGGCAGCCTTCCTAGCGCACCAGTTCGACTGTCTGAGCGCCTCAGATCGGCAGACATTCACGAGCGGTTTCTACCCCTTTCTCTAGGTACACTCTCTCCTACCCCTTCTAAAATTACACTGCACTTTCCTTAAATTGCTCTTTGACTTGTCTTCTATCTTGCAGGTTTGGGCCTATCTACACCTTCCTGCCCTGGGGAGAGGGGAGCTCACACGGATGGGCCTAGTGCCCATTGCACGCTGCTGGGAGTCCCGCCGAGACACTCGCCACCTTGCCGACCAGTTGGAGCGCCTCCAGGAGGCGATTGACAGCTACCCCTACCTGGATGTGAGTACTAAAAACCTTCCCTTTTGGCATACCCATTGATTTGATTGGTGATTGGCTAACTCTGTTTTGCAGGTGGTTTGGCAGCCGTATCTGGGGGAGGGTGATGAGGGACAGCCTTGGTTGGTGTAGGCCCGCCCCTACTTCGGTAGGTCGGTGTGGTTGCATGCGCTAAACCTCGTGCTACCTTTGAACCTATTCCTGACTCAGAGCTCACTGGGCCTCAGGCAGAGTGCTGTGGAGTTCCCCGTCCGGGATCGGTTTCACCGGCCGGGTCGGAGTTTCCGGGGACTCCACGACACTACTGACTGGTGTGAGCGGGCGCGGGAGCAGATAGAAAACTGGGAGCGCAAGGGCAAGTCGATGAAGTCCACGACGACTACAAACGATGCATACCTCTGGGCATATGCCTTGAAGTACGGGGGTAAGGTGTACAAGAGCGCTCGCCATCAGGTAAAGTGTTCTAAATTAGCACTTGCGAATTTTGAATTGGTGAACTGTGCTAATCAAATGACTGCAGGTGGACGTGGCTGGCGAGGTGGCGTCGCTTCGAGCTCTCCTTCTCTCGGCGACGCATGATCGGGAGGCGGCTCAGAGGGAGACTGAGGAGTTGGTGAGTACTTACTCAGACTTCAGTACTAAATCCATGTTTTGATTTGAAAACTAATGTGTGCTTCTGTGTGCAGCGGAGAGAGTTGGAGAGTGTGAGGAGAGGAGCAGGTGGCGCTTCCACCTCGAGAGGCGGAGAGAGTGACCGGGCGTCGTTGCAGGCTCAGTTGACTGCAGCGATCTCGAGGGCAGAAGAGGCTGAGAGGCATCTGGAGGACCGGGTAAGTACGATCTGAAGACTTGATTAGGTTGACCTTGATTTGATTGATGTTAATTGATTGCTTGTTGTGCAAGAGAGAGATCTTCGGCTTTCCACTGAGCATGCCATGGATCTGCAGGCTCAGCGCGACCGATACCAGGGGGAGCTCCAGACTACTCGGGGCGACAGAGACCAGCTGCGTATCCGAGCGGAGGCAGCTGAGACCCAGGCGACGGAGGTGACCGGCGAGCCTGACCAGCTGCGCACTCAGATGGAGGCAGCTGAGGCTCGAGTGGCAGTGATGACTACAGAGCTGGCGGCACTGCGAGTGGGGAGGTCACCAGCTGTTCGAGAGGAGCTAGAGCGACTGCGAGCAGAGCTACAACTGCAGGAGAGCTTAGCGCAGAGGCTTCAGCAGATCGTGACGGACATAGGCCGTTCACGGAGCAGGAGCAGGAGTGCAGCGAGCGCCAGCAGGGCGACAGGAGGCACAGTGGGACAGTACTTAGCGAGTTCCTCCAGTCGCCGGAGGAACGAGGCGGAGGAGAGGCGTCGCCAGGACGAGGGGGGTGCCCAGGGCGAGGGAGGTGGTGGTGCGATGCTGCCGCCACCTGACAGACAGGAGGGATCCGGGGAGTGTGGCGGTGGAGAGTGAGGAGACTTTGTGAGCCACCTCCCCTTATCTATGTACATATTGTTCATAGTCAGCACCGTCTCTTTACTTTTCATGTCAATATTCATGTTTAATGAATGGTTTGTGATTGACACGAGTGAGAGGCAAGTTTCAAACAAGCGAGAGAAGAAGGGAGTCTTGAGTGCGACGTTGTACTCTGCTTTTGAAATTCCTATTCCTGCACACACTTAGAAAAACAAGTTAGATTTGTTCTTAGGTTCGGCCCCTTGCACTTAAAATGATAAAAATCTAACTCCGTAATTGTCAAGGGGCCGAGCCTTATTAAATAGACGAAAAGATCATGAAAACAATGCATGCTAAGGAAAAGCAATATGTACACACCCTTTTATTTATCTGAAAACTATATATTTTTTATGATTTTGAGAATCTTTTGATTTTTTTGAATTTTTGAATTTTTGATTTTTTTTTTGGGTTTTGGGGGATCTTTTGATTTTTGTTTTTTTTTGGAATTTTTGATTTTTTTTTTGGTTTTTTGGATTTTTTTTATTTTTGATTTTTTTTTATGTTGGGGATCTTTTTATTTTTTGGATTTTTGGAATTTTTTTTGATTTTTTTTTTAGATAACAACACTTCTTAATGTTGAGCGATTAACCGTGAGTCTCCTTCTATCTCACTTTGGCGAGTAAGATTTATGTGCAACGCATATTCATCTTAGGTCTGCTAAGATTTCTCGCCCCTGTGACAACAATGTTCCAACACAGACCAAGCGTAGGGATTCTTTGGTCATTTTTAGGGAGGATAGGAAGAATATAAATGTGATAAGACTTAATCTCGGGGTCGGGGTTACCGACTTGTAAGACTTGCAACAAGTGAGCTACATGTGTCATCCATCTGTTGTCCAGGGACTTTAGGGCCACAGTATTTTCTCTTTTGACTGGGGCATGCGCGCGACCGGGCTCAAGGGCGTCCCGCGGGGAACTGTACTGCCACTCTTTAACATGCCCCTTCATTTTATCATTTCGTCGCTTTATTTTTGTGCTATATGCTTTTCTGCCCGTCCCTCCTTGAGACTTCAAATACATGGTTTATACTGTTGCAAGTTTAAAGGTTAGTCTTCCCTTGCCCCTAGACCTTGTCTGAGTAGGGAGATAATTGACCTCTTGTTTCCCTGAGCAAGGGCTAAGTGAGAACACTGTATATGAAGGGACAATGACCTTAGGCTACCATGTTGAGTATGTAATTGCACATAAATATTATTTCGTCAATATGAGAGGGAGAGAGACACTTGGCAAATGGCTACTTATTAATTGGTGTTGTTATCCAAAGATTGTTGATCAGGGGTGGAATCTTTTAAGATATAATCCATTCCATGGGTGAGAGAGTTCATCACCATCGGCATTAACTAACCTATATGCGTTCCCCGGGTACACTTCTTTAATGACATACGGCCCTTCCCAGTTTGTAGACAATTTTGACCTTGGACCTCCAGGTTTTATGAAAATTCACTTCAAAACCATGTCTCCTTCTTGAAACTTACGCTCAATCACTTTCTTTTGAAAAGATTTTGAGAGTCTATTTTGATATGAAAGCACATGATCGGCTGCAGCCAGACGCCGTTCGTCTAAGAGTTCTAGTTGTGTAAGTAACGCCTCCTGATGTTCATCGGGATTAAGTTCTTTATCCAACTGAATTCTTAGCGAAGGGATGAGGATTTCGTGCGGACATACCGCTTCCATCCCATATGTAAGTGAGAAAGGAGTTTGCCCCGTAGGTGTGCGGATGGAGGTGCGGTAAGCCCACAGAGCCTCAATTAACTTTTCTGGCCAATCAGCAAACTTATTAGACTCACAAGTTTTCTTTAAGATTTTCAAAAGTGTTTTGTTAGTAGCTTCGGCCTGGCCGTTGCCCTGTGGATAATAAGGAGACGAATGATGCAAAGAAATATTGAACTTCTTACAAAGATCTTGAAGGTCTTGTGATATGAACTGGGGTCCATTGTTGGTGACGAGGCTGCCAGGTACTCCAAACCGCGCGATGATGTTCTTCATGATGAACCTGCACACAGTCGAACCTTTGATTTCTGCAAATGCTTCTGCTTCGGCCCACTTGGTGAAGTACTCAGTAGCAGTGAGGATGAAGGATTTTTATTTTATCTGAGCATTAGGATCACCAAGAGGCCCAATGATATCAAAGGCCCACATGGAGAAAGGCCAAGGAGAAGATAGAGGATGCAAGAAGAAGATGGAGCGTGAACTTTATCGGCATGGATTTGGCATCTGACACACCTACGAACGTAGGCGGCACAGTCCTCTTCTAACGTTGGCCAGTAGTAGCCCTGCCTAAGGATCTTTTTGGCTAACATCTGACCATTCACATGTCCTCCGCATTCACCGGAGTGAGATCCTTCCACTATCTTCCAAGCCTCTTCATCGGTCACGCATCTGAGGAGCATTCCATTTAGAGCGTGTCTGTAAAGAACTTCACCCACGAGGGTATACTTTAATGCCGCTCTACGGATAGCTCGCCTATCTTCGGCTTCGGCCTCTTCTGGGAAGGTACCGTCTCTGCAAAAATGTTCAATCTCATGGTACCACGGTCTCTCTTCTTCTATCAATTCTCCTAATTCAACAAGCAACAACTCTTTCGCTTCTTTCTTTTCTGCCTTCAACACTAGGGAGCTCCTAAGGTTTGAGAACCAAGGATCCTGAGTTGAGGGAGCTTCTAGCCTCTGAACAGTGATGGTCTCAGTGCTCCGGCTGAAAGGGAAGGAGAGAGACGAAGCTAACGACGCCAGTGCATCGGCCAGAATGTTCTGAGAGCGAGGAGTATGAATGTAGATGAGTTGACGGAATTGCTTGGCTAGGAGTGTGACAAGATCTTGATAAGGCTTGAGTTTGGGGTCACGTGTAAGACCCCGGATTTTTTTTTTTTATTCTCTTTATATATATGTATGTATATGAATGGTGTGTTGGGTGTTCGGTTGTTGTGTGCTTCGCATGCGTAGTTCATTGTGCCTACTTTAAGTTTTATCCTTCTTTTGAATATGAGCATGTGCGAATATCTATATATATACATAGGTGTATATGATAATTAATGTAGAAGTGAACAATTAGCTAATTAGAGGTGTATTATGAATACCAAGAATCTCTGACTTAGGATACTTGAATAATACTATGCGTGTGTTATCTAAATATTGAAGAATATCCTATACTACCTATTTCATGGAATTTTGTATGGGAGTGTATGAAGTACATATGTGTATGTACGTATGTATGTTATCTTGTGCGTGTGACAATTGTATACCTAATTCTACATGCATAACACCTTGGTGTATTTGTGTATGCATGTGTATGATTAGTTGTAAGCGTTGCTCATTTGCATGGTTTAGCTAATGTGAATATTGTACTACGTACATTGCATATGCATAAAGAGTTCAAGCATGGTAGGTATAATTAGTGGTTTATATTGAAATTCTATACTCCTCAAGAATAACATGCATGTATTTTTATGATATTTAGGTGAGAATAGCCAATTGGCTAAATTATGCATGTAGTACATATTAAGGAATCCTATGCATATAGTACTTAAGCAATGTTAGGTAAAGTTGTGTAAGTTAATCTAATTATCGGTGCGCATGTTGTACCCATCTATTCCAAGCATAATGTACATAAGTATGCTACACCCGTGTGTGTATACTATATATATGTCAAATCAAGTGTGTGTGTGCAAGGACTATTTTATCGAATAGATTATTCCTAGTTAACCTAACTCATATCACCTCCTAATGATTTGTGAAGCCCTCATAATTCTTGTCATTTACCTTTCCGGGTGTTGAGTCACACTTATGTAAAACATCTTGTACGCATAGGTAGATATCTACGTACATCTATCTTAGTGTATTTATGTATGCTTGTGTATGCCTAGGTATGAATGATATTGATTGCCTGGTATGGTAATGTACATGTTACACCTTATACGTTGTATGTATATATATAGAGTAAGCATGGTTTCTGCATGTTTTAAGTTCTGGCCGAAGGGCCAATCAGCGTCAATGTGTTTATATTAAATATAAATAAGGTATGTATTGCCTGGTGATAGTATGGATATAATACCGTATACATATTGCATGTATATAAGCTTGGTATGCGTGGTTTTCTGCATAATTTAGGGTTCTGGCCGAAGGCACCTTGGCGTCAACCCTAGGCCGTTTATCAGGTGTCAGCGTCCAGACATGGACACCAACACTAACTCCGGCGTCCAGCGATATGGACGCCAACTTCTCTGACCTGCATGCGTTGCAGAGCCAGAAAATCTGGGAGCAAGGTATGGCCTCCATTGGGGGATGTCCCCCAACGGCTCTCAGCTTGTCAAATCGGTATGGTGAGTGGGTGAGGGGCTCTCATTAGGTCTGAACCCGAATTTGGCCTCTCCCACTTCTCACTTCACCTTGCAAGAGGAGAAATAGAGGAGAGAAAACCCTAGGTGAGCTGTGAGAAAAACCCATTTTAGAACCCTCAAAATCCGACCCCTGGACCTTGATCCGGCGTCCCCCTGCTGCAAGGAGGTTGCTGGACCAACGAGGAAGGCTTCCCCGACATCCCCTCGGCGTGGAGATCACCCAGGAACCCGGAGGAAGGCGATCTAGAGGGAGGTTCTGCAACTTCTTGGGACTGCCCAAGGAGGTCTTCACCAAGCCTTTAAATCCCTTAGAAGAATTTTTGAAAGGCAAGTGACCTATCTATGGTGTCCCCGTATGAGTCTAGGTGGTTTTTGTCATTTTTATGGAATTTTCCTCGAGTCCTAGACCCTCTATTTCACCCAAGATTTAATGCTCGGGTCTGTGTTTCTGCACAGACCTGATTCGACGGCAAGGTCCCTGGACGCCCAGTTCCTGCTTGGCGTCCATCGACCATGCCGCTGACCTTGAGTCAGCGGCCAGAGACCGCCGCCTAGTTCTTCTGGACAGAACAGTGGGCTGTTCTGTCCCACTTATGCAGTAATTTCGGTATGTTTTATGCGATGAGGATATATGGTAAAGCTTATACTCTATGTATATGGTTAGTTGTGGTGTGTGAATGAATGTGGGATGTGATGGTGAATGTGGGATAATGATATCTTGTAAACTTGTGAGCATGACTTGTAGACAATTTTGCAAAATCCATGATTTATGATTTAGATTAGTGTGAATGCCTTAGTTTCGGTTTGATCATGAAGATAGTGGGTCAGCATATGTGTTTGCAAATTTTGGTAACTTATCCATGCTTGTGTAATTTGTGAATAAGCTCGGTCCGGTAAAATAAAAGCATGCAAGAATGGTTTGTAAGGTTTCATCCATAGATGTATGAATTAGGGTAATTTTGTATCCTAAATTCCTACATATGTTAGTAACTTATGTTTAAACAGCAAGTGGCTAAATTACAAGATGTGTTAGACCTCATGTTAACTTAAGTTGTTGATAGCATGCTAATTAGGTATTTTATTTTCTGTAAATTCTATTTAGCTCAAAAAATCTGAAAATTTAGTGTATGATCTTGAACCCGAAAACAGCATGTGGTTAAAATTTCAGGTCGTTTGGATCAGTAAATAAAAGTTATGTATTTTCATGTGAAATGTGATAATCTACGTATACTATCGAAATGTGATTAGTTATTGTCTAAAACCAACTTGATTGGCGAATTTACTGTGTTAAACTCTGAAATCTGTAGTAGCATGTTTAGGAGAAAAACAAAGACACATTGTGCATGAGAAAACGAAGGAGATGTGAGTGTTATGTGTAAAACACATGTTAAAACTCGGTATGAGTAAAGTGTAAAAGTTGTGCCTATGTGACACTGCTACCCTAGAGGCATCGGGAGCCGTATATAGAAAAGTCCCTATAGAAGGCTCCATGTGATATAAGTTTGTCCCAAAGGCATTGGGAAACCCCGGAGGTGGGCAAGTACCACTGGATAGGGTGGAGAGGGCTTCTCCCGGTCTGCGCAGTTACCAAGATTCACCGCTGTATTGCCTAGGTGGTGAGTATGTGTATGAGTTGTGTCATGTGTTGTGTTATGAGTTGTGTTGAGAGCTGTGCTAAGGAATGAGCACGAGCTATGAGATATTTGTTAGTGTCCTCTACTGGTGGTTAGGACTATGTGTCATGGCAAATCGTTTAAGTAATGAGAAAGGAATAAAGTGTGAATTATGTGAACATGGCATGTGGTAAGTGCCCAAGATGCACGTGGTAAGTGCAATCGACGTGATATGTGATAAGTGAAAGTGGTAGAGAAAATGATGTGGAAATGAGTAAATTGTGTAAGTGTGAACATGCGTACATACCAAATGTGTAAAAGCAAACAATGTGAATGAGTAAGTGTGCAATCATGTGAAACTGAAAATGCGAGAATATGTTATTGAAACCCATGTGAGACAAATCTGAAATCATGTGAAATTAGTGAATTTATGTTATTATCATCATGTTATTATGGGCAAAAATGTCTAGAATCCATGTTAGGGGTAACCAATGAGTTTGTGTACAAGATAGCATGATTATTTGTTCACATGATATGTTTTAAGCAACGTTGTAGCTCTCATGTGTAGATTTATAGCCATTGAATCATGTGAAATCAGCAACCTAAAGCATGTAAAATGTCCATGTATTTGTCTAAAAACATGTAAGATCCATGCTAGTTGTGTTTCCTTTCATGTGTGCACGATGTTCATGTTAGTAGCTCTCATGTCTGGTTCTTTAAAGACAAGTTTCATAAGTAAATTGAATAGAGAGCATGTGATAGGTAAATTTTATTCCTACAACATATGAAAGCATGATCCATGTATAAACTTGTCAAACTTTCATGATAGGTTGAAACTTCGGAAATGACTAGTATGCCATGTTTTGAAAATTGTGAATGTGCATGTAAAACCCCTATGACTTATACGTGTATGTTATGGGTAGTGTTGCTTGCTGAGTCTTTGGACTCACTCTTGCTTCGGCGTACAGGTTGACAGGTATCGTGCACTAGAAGGAAGCGTGACGAGGATCACCATATAGAAGACTATTTTGTGGAGCTGTCACCAGTTGTACCTTTCTTTTGCACAAAAAGGATTATTGTATGAACAATATTTGGATATTGTAGTTCTCTTTATTTTGTATTAATGTGGACATTGTCTTTCCATTTTGCTATTTAAATTGTGGAATGTGTGTTGGTGATGGGTTAAGAGTTGAGTTGTTTATTTTATTCCGCTGTACTCTATTGCTATCCAGGTACATATCAACCTATTGACCAGTGTTGGGTACATGTCCCACTGTGACGACGCCCTTTTTACCGATGGGGATTGGTATAATCGTACCGGTATGAAGAGGGTCGTTACATCACGAGTGCGATAGGTAGAGAGGACTTGCCGAAGAACGAGCTGAGAGTCTCCTATGATCTTAAGGTGACGCGCGCCTAAGAGGTAGGCGAGCTTAAGACCGGCTATGAGAGCCTTATACTCGGAGATATTGTTGGTGGCGTAGAACTAGAGTTGATAAGCCAAAGGAATGGTGATCCCTTCTGGGGTGAGCAAGACTGCACCTATGCCCCGTCCCCTAGAATTGAGAGCTCCATCGAAATGGAGTGACCAGAAGGGATCGCGAGAAATAAGTGATAGGTTTTTGTCGGGGAATTCTTCTTGAACCATATCACTATGAGGAAGAGGAGGTGAGAAAGGTGCTCAGCGATGGCATACCCTTTTATGGCTTTCTGAACAATAAAGGAGATATCGAATTGAGAGAGGAAACTTTGCCAGCGTGCCAATCTGTCGGCGAGAACTGGCTTCTCAAGGAGATACCTAATAGGGTCCATTCTAGAAATCAAACTCACCTTATGAGCTAGGAAGTAGTGCTTCAATTTCTGCACTACCCAAACTAGCGCTGCACAGGTTTTCTCCATTGTGGTGAGTTTGAGCTCGGAAGGATTGAAGAGCCTAGATAGGTAATAGACTGCCCTTTCTTTGCCGGATTCATCATGCTGAGCAAGGACAGCTCCTAGGGAGTCCTCAATTGTTGACAGATATAGGATTAGGGGTTTCCCAGGGATAGGTGCCTGAAGCACGGGCGGATTCATAAGGTAACTCTTGAGCTCGTCAAAGGCCTCTTGGCATTTATCATTCCATTCAAAATTAACCCCTCCTCTCAACAGTTCGTAGAAAGGACGACATCTTTGAGAGTGCTGAGATATGAATCTCCTTATGAACTGCAGCCGACAAATCAAACCTCGAAGTTCAGATATGTTCTTAGGAGGAGGCATCTCATTGATTGCCTTGGCCTTGTGTGATCTATTTGAATCCCCCGTTTACTAACTATGAAGCCTAATAATTTTCCTGAGGAAACTCCAAACACGCACTTCTTTGGATTCATCTTCAATTGATACTCTTGTGCGCGACGGAAAACTTTGGCAAGTACGGAGGAGTGCTCTCTTCGGGTCCGTGACTTCACCACGATATCATCCACGTAAACCTCAACATCAATATGTATCATGTCGTGGAAGATAGCTAGCATTGCTCTTTGATAAGTGGCGCCGGCATTCTTTAGTCCAAACGGCATGACCACATAGCAATACGTTCCCCATGGGGTGGTGAAGGAGGTCTTTTCTTGATCCTCCGGGGCTAGACGAATTTGATTATAGCCGGAGTACCCATCCATGAATGATAGAGTTTCGAACCCTGCTGTATTATCGATCAAAACATCCAAATGAGGTAGCGGGAAATCATCCTTTGGACATGCTTTATTCAAGTCCCGGAAGTCTATGCAGATACGCACTCTTCCGTCCTTCTTCATAACCGGGACAATGTTCGCCACCCACAAAGGATAGAGGACTACACGAATGAACTTGGCTTTGTGTAGCTTATCGATCTCCTCTTTCATCTTCAAGGCGATGTGGGGGAGGAACCTCCTTAACTTTTGTTTAACGGCAACTGCCCCTGGCTTTAGAATCAACCTATGTTCCACCAGAGCGGGGTCAATGCCGGGCATGTCATCATAGGACCAGGCAAAGGAATCCTTGAACTCCCTTAACATTTCTATGAGCTCTTCTTCTTCTTCAGGAGGGAGACCAGAAGCTATGGTTAAGAGCCTGGGGTCCTCTTCCGTTCCCACATTAACCTCTTTGGTGGGTTCATCTACTTCCGAGGTAGGTTCATCGAATTTCCTCATGCCACTTGCATACATCTCGGCAGCATCCTCTATTTCACAATCTCCTTCATCTGATGGGTCACCTTCGGCTAGGATCTCGTATACCCCAAACCCATTGTCTAGCCTTTCCTCTATTGGTATCTCCTCTAAGTCTAAAGCCACAGCTTCTTTGACAAACTCCTCGACAGCCAGAAGAGCGCTACACCTTTGAACTAAGTCTAAGAGATACCTGCGGGGTATGCCACTACCCTTCCTTTTCCTAGACGGAGACGGGGACTTACTAGAAACTACCCCTGACTTTAAGCTAGACTTGATATTTACAGGAGACTCTAGAGACGCGTCCAGAGATTTATTGGAAAGGAAAACGAAGGGGGCGGCAGAGCCACAGAGATCCTCCGATGAGGTTGGAGGGGAAGGCGGGCCACCCGAGCTCAGGGTGCCGGCAAGAGCATCGGGGTGTAGGGGAGCAGAAGGCCCCTCACCCGAATCATTCGAAATGGCCATGTCTTTACCACGAAGAGAACGAAAGAAGAACGATGATGGTCGTTGGGGAGCAGTCATGACGGGGATCGCCGTCGAAAGCGGGAGCAGGAGAGGGATGATGGGGATCGCCGTCGGAAAGCAGGAGCGGGAGAAGGATGACGGGGATCGCCGTCGGGAAGCAGGAGCAGGAGAGGAGTGACGGGGATCGCCGTCGGAAGCAGGAGGGGAGTGACGGGGATTGCCGTCGGAAACAGGAGGGGAGTGACGGGGATCGCCGTCGGAAGCAGGAGGGGAGTGACGGGGATCGCCGTCGGAAGCAGGAGGGGATTTTTTTTTAATTTTTGAAATTTCTATTTATTTTTATTTATTTTATATATATATATATATATATATATTTTGTAAACAAAATAGAACTAACCTACATGGTGAGGTTTCGGGAGAAAGGCAAAACTGACCCATTGAGTGAAATGATGAAGAAGATCGAAGGGTGGAGTAATGCTTCGATAGCATCGGAGGAAAGTTGGAGGATGAAGGGAGGAGATAAGGGAATGGAATTAGAATTATGGACAAAGATGGATGAGACGAAATGGCTGAGTGGTCGGGACAACCCTGGCCAGAGCTCCCTTGTCGATTTGGCTGAATTAATTATTTCGACTTCATCCCCGAACCCAAGCAACTGTCGCTTGGTGGGGGCTGCTGATGCTGCCATTGCTATCTGTGGTGTGTCCTCCTCGACAAAAAACGGCCGGCGGCTGAAATGAGGTCTTCTAAACCTGGCTCCTCTGCCTCTGCTTCAGATTCTTGAAATAACATACTGACTACTGAGATTAGATCTTCGAGATCTGGCGCATATGGGTCTGTCTCGGCCTTCTTCTTCTTGCCAGGACGCTGAGCTTCTAGGACTTGATATGCTGAATTTGAAACTTCCTTCATCATGGTGTTATACCCTGGTTGCACAGGTCCTCTAACATAGTGATCATAAAGTGTCCAAGTAAGGGGCCCTTGATCTGACTGCGAGGTGGATGCTAATGCTGCCCACATTGTGTATCCCAAGCCATGTTTTGTTGATTTTCTTGTGCCGGTGACCGTTTTGACCCTGCCTTGGAGGTGAGTACCTAGCCCCTTTCCGGTCTGATAGCCGATTCTGAACATGATATCCCATCCTTTTGCATTTGCTGATCCGTCCTTCCTGACTACTGCCACTGTCTGGGATATAATTGGGCGATTGGAGGAGAAAGTGTAGGCTCAGGGGTAGTTCACATCCAGTATAGAAATGACGGGTTTGTTGGATGGCCAAACCGAGGGCAAAACTCTCTCAACAGCTTCCACCGTGTGGGTGGTGGTCACACTCTTGACCTTGACTATTCTTCCTTGAAAAGGGAACTTCAAGCATTGGTGTGTCGTGGATGGTACTGCCCCTAGTGACTCGATCCACGGGCGTCCCAAAATGGCCTTGTAAGTGTGATCTATGTCCAAAACATAAAAGTCGACTGTCATGACAAGTGGCCCCAATTCTGCCTGCAATGTAATGACCCCATGACAAGCTCGTCTGGAATTGTCGCATGCGGTATGGTAGTAGGGGTGGGTCGCAACTGACGCTCCGATATATTGCAGGCTCTTAAGGTGCTTAGTGGACACACATTGATCGAAGCTCCTGTGTCCACTAATGCCGCATCAATGGCTACCTTATTTATTGTGAGTGTAACACATAAGGGCATCTTCCTAGCTTCAGGAGCCGCTAATTCACCATTGGAGAAAGTGATTGTGGGCCCTTTGTTGACAATGGAAAGCACGGAGGGTAGATTGTCAGGGTTCATATCTTCACTGACCATGACCCTTTGTAGGAAGGCTCTCAGGGCATCTTGGTGAGTCTGCGATCTCTTGATCAGCTCCAGTATAGAAATCTTGGCAGGGGTTTGGTCCAGATGCTTCAGAATGTCATATTGGGTCCCCGGGACCGGTTCTACTTCCTGCATGTCTTGCTGCTGTTGGTTGCTGGTTTGTTGAATCGGTTGACCTGGCATGGCCACGGACGCAATAGGGTACATCCGGTGGAACATCCTTCCGCTCCGCAAGGCAAGGTTGTGGTGGAGGGGAGAAGGTGAAGTGTCCAGGATGGAGGGGTTGGCTAGTAAAGGTGCTGGTGCAGGGGATAGCGGGAAGTTATTTGGTGGGGGAGCAATGGAAGACATGGTGGGGGAGTCGTAGGGTGGTGAGGTGATGGCAGCGATTGTGGAGGAAGGAGGCTCTTTGGGTAAAGATGTGATCGTGGAAGGCATGTGGTGAGAAATGGTCAAAAGTTGACCCACTTCGTGTTCATCATCAAAGGCCCATTGAGCATCGGGTGGTGGGTGATGGACAACTGGATTGACTTGTGCGGGCAGAGGAGGTGGTGGAGCAGGTTGAGGGTTCGGAGCTACAGGATGTTGGGGCATGGGATTGCGGATTATGCCCAGGTCATTTGCTGGCTGCTACGGCTGCTGTGGCTGTTGCTGTTGCTGTTGTTGATATTGTTGTTGGAAGGGTTGGTACTGTTGTTGCTATTGCCTTTGCTGTTGTTGCTGTTGCCTCTGACCTTGCTGGTTTCTTAATGTCTGTATCAGTCTCTTCATCTCCGCCCAATCAATCTGATTCTGCTCATGAAGATCGTATATGATATCCCTGAATTGGAAGCAATCTGAACATTGTGACCCGGATGGCGATGATACACACAGTATTTCGTCTGGTCCTCTGCCATGTTCCAATTCGGCTTCTCAGGAGGGAGTCGGAGGGCGTTCAAAGACATAAGGGCTGCGAAGACATCGGCCAAGGATTCGGGCAAAGGAGGATATTGGGCTCTCTTGGGTCCATTGGGTTTTCTAGGTGCAAAACCATTCTGGGGTGGAGGGACTTGAGAGTATTGGCGTTGGTCTTGTGGAGGGTTCTGACTTTGAGGAGGAGGTTGTCTATTGTTGTTCCATGGTTGTTGGGGTTGCTGAGGCTGCTGGGACCTACCTATTAGGCCTTGGGGGTTACTCACCGCACCTACCTTTCATTGATTTGGGTTCCCTCGGTGACAGGACCTTGGGGTTTCTTGGCATAACGAGCTTTGGGGGTTTCAAACATGGAATGTATAGGCAAGTCTTTGAGTTGAGTTTGAATAAAGCGGGCTCGACTATACAGCTAGTGCATAGTGGTAATATCGTTCATGGCTAGGACGGCTCGATAGGTAGGGGTTGCATTGGAGATCAACAATTTGACTTTCTCCCTTTCCGGCATGGGGCAGCGGACCTTGGAGGACAGTGCGTGCCACCAATCGGCATAAGCAGAGAACTCCTCATTCAGGTTTCATTTTCTCGGCCACTAGATCCACAAAAGAATATTCGGGTCCAACCCGATCTTGGAACTGCTGCAGGAACCTTTCTTGAACAATCCCGAAGTCCTCCGCTTCCTCAGGAGGCAGGGAATAAAACCACTCTAAGGCTGGACCATCCAAGGATTTTCTAAACAAGTAGGCCATGAGGTGACGGTCGTACTTGTGAGGTGCTGATTCATAAACGAAATCTTTCAGATGAACATAGGGGTCTCCTACCCCGGAGTATCGCCGGTAGACAGGGAGCTCTGACTAGGGCGGCACCCGGAGATATTGAAAGGACAGAAGAGCAATGTCGGCTACCTTACGAGGATCTATCTGCCTCCTGAGGTCATGAAGCTCCTTTTTCATGATGGCCCACTCCGCTAGGAAGTCGGAGGGGGCTGGAACATGACATGTAGAGACGATGGAGCGAGGTTGCTCGAAAGTATGAGACCCCTCGTGGGGCAGAAATGCAGGTTCAGCCGTGTAATAGTTGGAAGTTGGAGGGGATCTAGGCCGAACCTCTCGTGCCGGAAGGTAGTTTGGCTCTGAAAAGTGAATGGTGTGAGGACGGAGGGGTGTGGGATTTGCACCTGAGGAAGGAAGGTGGGGTGCTGAAGCGATATGGATGGAAGAGTCCGTTGGCCGTCTGAGTTATGGGCAGATGGAGACAAGGGCTGCTTGCCTTTGGCAGCAGCGATGAATTCTCGCACTTGTTCTGGAGTTAAATGGGGGAGCAGCTGGCTGAATTGCGAATGGGGGTCATCCCCCTTTGGAGGAGAGGGAGGACAGGATTGACCCCTAACGATAAGAGGAGACTGAATAGGGGGGGGGGGAGTATGGCCGAGGTGGATTGGGCCACGTCTTCGAGGAGCCCTATAGGCAAGGTATCATCAGAAAGGACATGGAATTGGTCCATATCGAACAAAGGATTGTGATAAATCACAAGGATGGGAGGGGACTGACTCGATCTTCCTAGGCAACGACGCATGCACCTCCCCAATCAATTGGGAAGGTAATACAGACACACCTAGACTCTATCACAGCAAGGAAAGACTGAGATGAGGAGGGAGGGATCAAAGCACTCAAGTTATCATGCTTAAGGTGCAAATTTTTAAGATTTCAACTTGACCTTTTAAATGAATTGACTGGAAGGATGTCACTTGGCCAAGCGGTCTCTAGTAGGAATGGACTCAAGTGCTTCGGGGTAGCCAAGGGTGGCATACACTCACATGCGAGGGTGGCTCGAACTATGGGTGCAACGGGTACAACCTGCCCGATGAACCGCAACGTGCGTACGGTCACGAGGACTTACGGAGGTCCTCGGAAGGCGGGTCCGAGTCAGCCTACGAGTGCTCGTAGGTGAGAGGACTCACTCAACCAAGGGGGAACCTGATCAACTGGGATGAGTAGCGTATGCAAAGGACTAAAAAGTCCAAAATGTATGCAAGAGTGGGGATAGGGAGCAAACAGGGTGAAAAACCAGCCCTCGGGGGAAGTCGCGACGGCCGGGTATGCCGCGACACGATCGCGACAGCGCGAGCTGCCGCGATACGGACAGAGACCCGAGAACACAGTGGATCACCAACCCAATACAAGCAGACTTCCCTAATAAGATAAGAAACACAAAGAAACACTAATCAGGTACAACATCGATCGAAACGCAGACAAAATCCGATTCATGGATGAAAGAAGTAACATACAAAGCAAACCTGTTAACGCGTCGCCTGTCCAAGCCGCGACCTGTCGCGTCCAATCCTTTGACCACGATAAGAACTGGAAACTTACAGATGAAACTAAACGGAAAATCCGAACCCTAACAGGATACTATCGGACAAAAATGCGAGCAAACATGATCTAAGCAATATAAGAAAGATGCATGCTCTCATGGGCATTGAACAGAAAGGACAAAGGGAATAGCAAGCACTAACCTGATGACGCGTCCCCCTGGTGCGACGTGAACTTGTCGCGACAGCGCGATCGGTCGCGACAATGACAGAGCGGGAAAAATGCAGGGAATAAAGAACAAAACCCTAACAAGACACTATAATGACAAACAACAAGGAAACATGGCAAGCAGACAATCAAAATCTACGAGGGTGGCAGTGAAGGTCCCACCGTGATCACCAAAAGGTGTAATCACAGGGATTGGCTTCCCCTCGACACACGAAAGTGTACTAAAACTAGTAGCATAAAAATGATGTGTGATCGCCACCTAGGTAAGTTGCCTAATGATATGGAAAGACTATGGCTAACTTAAACTAGGAAAAGGAAGAGAATAGGAAACTGACCTGGTGTCGCGGTCGCCATGGCCGCCGCGTTTCTAGTATCACGTCAGTGAAAGTCGACGTGTCTATTGTTGCGTCACCCTAGGCCGTCGCGTTCTCTGAATGCGGGAGAATTGTTGTTGTGACCTTCTTCTAGTCCTCCAGCCGGCCAGAGCACCAGAGCTTCTCGTAGATTTCGCTTGCTTGCCTGCCAATCAAAAGAAAACGCAAGGAGAAGACCCCATTAGAACATGTAAAGTGTAGTATCTATTCTAAAAGACGAAGTGAGATGGGAAACCATGGTGGGAACGCACCTGGGGTGGTTTTAAACCCCTGTGGGTGTGGGAAAACGTGGGTGGATGGTGGATATGCTCTATTTAAAAAGGACATAAAAATGCATGTAGAAATAGAAAAGAGAAAGGGTAGAGAGAATGAGCCCCATTAGGGCGACTTCCTGGCGTGGATGTAGCTCCGATGATGTGCAAAGAGATCCAGGAGATTGCTAGAGTCGCCCTCTTCACGTTCCTTGCTCCATTAATGATGAAATGAGTGAGTTGTGGGGAGTGGAATGTGAAGGGAATGAAGGGAATGAGTGGCTGCATGGCTAAGTCTAGTTCAGAGGGAATTTTGGCAGCCCTTCGGGGTGATCATGAGGCTCTCCTCGTCCATGAGGAGGGGCCTTCCTTATATAGAGCTTGGAGTGAGAATATTAGGCATTATCTCCTCAAAAAGGTTTAGAAATTAAAAGTGGGGATAAAGCTTTATCAAAATCAGGTGTAGAGTCCTTAGGGGAGCTTAGGAGAGTCCTTAGGGCCAAAAATCTGCCCAAGGGGTCGGGATAACCCTCTTAGACCAAGTCAAAGTGCATGGGAGGATAAATAGGGTGTGGTTATGGAGGCCAGAGATCTCGGTCCTTGTCGCGTCAGATCGTAGGGTCGCGATTAGAAATGCGACGGTGCGGGGGGGTCGCGACAGAATTTCCCATGTGCATGTATAATGCATGGGCTGTCGCGGCGGCCCAACCAGTCGCGACTATAGTCGCGGCGCCACAATGCGTCGCGACAAGGAACCTGAATTATCTTGTATTATCCTCCTATCCACATGATAAAATAGGAGTTATATTCTTCTAAGGACTCTTTCAAATGATAGATTTCGGGATTTCAAGGCATTTTAATGGATTGCTGGACTCAAATCAAGACAAATGATGGGCTCAAGGTGAGTGACCAATTAGGGGCCCACTAAGGTAGCAAGAAATGTGGTTCAACCCATTAGTCATAATCGGGTGTCTACAGCTGGACCATCTAGTCTGTGTATTAGCATGGCTAGTGGGCGGTGGTGACTTCTACCAGACTGCCGATACACGATGGTGTGCTGTGCAATTGTGACTATCATCGGTTTTTAACATTGTTTTACGAATATACCCCTGTCTCATCTACTATTCTTGTACTCTCATCTGTTCACGTTCTTTCTACTCTCTCATCTATTCATCTATTACTCTCATCTATTCTTGGTACTCTCTTGGCCATCTATATGATTGTCTAAGATAAAGAAAAATGACTTATGCCAGTGCAATAGGGTCTGATCTGGTCCTGGGAGGAGCGCCTGAAAAGTGCCATTTGCCCATGGGAGTTTTAATGATCAGGATGTTGGAATACATCCAGTGCCATTATACAATCAAGATTTAATCTATGACAATCAAAGTGCAATTCTGTTCAAGTGCTATCTATACAAGTGCTATCATTACTAGTGCACCATTGTGCAACTTTACATACTATATCGTTACATGGTCAATCCTTTATCGTACTTGCTGTGCTATTTTCCATGTACTAATGCTATCGTTCTCTTGCTATCGTTACCTTGCTCTACATGACTATGCTCTCTAGTTATCCTGCCATTTAAGAAATTAATCATTTAAGGCATGCTTGTTCTAATGAGATATGAAGTCCTACTGAGCGTTATTCGCTCATCCTGCGTTATTATTTCATGTGTTTCAGGTGAGTCTGATGGAGATTACCACACTCACGAGGAGGGAAATGAGGATGATGCTCAAGAGTGACCCGTTCGTCAACTCGTGCTTAGTAGTTAGTTAGATAGTCGTCAGATAGTCAGTATTTAATAGTTTAGATTTGAATAAAATACTCTGGGCCCTAGTTTTGGCTCTAATTACTGAATGTAATGGAGTTTGATGAATTATTAATGAAGTTAGAGTTTATTTGATATTATTACGATTGTGTAATGGTTTGTCATTTATTTATCACTATGTACTATTTAATAACTGTAATTTCGCTCCGATATTCCACGTCGGGGCATTACATGAGAACTTGAATGCTTGGAGTGCATTGGTTTTGACATATTGCTCTTGCTTTTCTTTTTCAGATGACTCTTGTCTCTTTCTGTGTGGATCTCTATGTTTGTCTCTCTATTTTTCTATTCTATTGTTGTATCTTCATACAGACTTCGACTTTTTATATAGCCTTCAAAGTCTTCAGCTATGGCCGTTTGAATTATATTCGTTGTGACAAAGAAGGAGCTTGATAAGTCTATCTTCGGGTCCTTCTTCTTTTCAATGGCTTCTTGGCTATTTTGGATAGATTGATGCTCATGTTGGTAGCTGCAATAAATGTTTGCAAGCACCATACCCATGCAATGTCTTTTCTCTTTTTCATGGTTAGTCTTGTATTGAATAAAATATTAGACAGTGAAAATAAAAGGCAGATCTTCTAAAAGATATTTATCTATTTCAGAGAAAAGTACTGTCCTTAAAGTATGTGAGGGTAGGTGAGCATTAAAGGTGAAATGCACACCTGCTTGGCGCGCAATGTGTTTGCGAATGTCTAACCTTAAAACCTAGAAACTTGTCAGTTTAAAAGACACTAAGAAAGGACTTGCAAGGAAGACAACTATCAAGGAACATTCTTAAAATACAATACTCCAGGTATGTTCTCATTTATATATAATAAATTTGAATGCAGAGAGCATAACAAACAAGATGTTCAAAAGTACTTGCTGGAGTTTGGAAATCATGAGTACAAAGAAGAATGCACTTTAGTATTAAAATGTGAGACCCCCGAATTTTTGCCATTTTATATTGTGCATGTGATATTTACTTGTTATGTATGTAGTGTGTGTATTAAATTTGTGCATATTATAATTATTGAATTGTTCATATGCATATGTATGTATATATGTTATTTTCCGTGAATATAAGTAGTTAGCTAATTTTGTATATGTTGTACTTAGTTAAATCCTATGTATATTATATTTAAGTAATGTTGTGCATATGATATGTAATTATTGCTATATATCTTGTAGGTACTCATGAAGTTATTTTGTACATGTAATATATTTAAATGAGCATGCATTATCTAATTGTTGATGTACATATTATGTTCACTTAAATCCATGCATATTGTATGCAATTATGCTGTGTACATATATATATATAGGTTTATCTCTGTGCATATGATATTTACTTATTTCAGTACCCATTAAACTATTTGTGATGTAATGGTACATATGTTTTGATGTATTATTGTTTTCTAGCTGAAATGCCAAGTTGGCGGCAACATGCATGCCGCTGACTACATGGCCATGGGAAGTTGGCGTCCAGATCGATGGACGCCAAACCCCTATTGGCGACACCAGATGTGGATGCCTAGTTCCCAGTTTTCTGGCGGTTTCAGATTTGGTAACGCCCGCGTTTCTCTTGGTTCCAATTTAGGAAACCTAGCTCTAATGGTAGGAGACTTACCCTAATGCGTACCCAACCTACCCAGCTCTATTAAAACACTCTATTTCGGCCGAGTCAAGTATTTTTGGTCTTTGGAGAAGCTAGGGTTTTTCTGTGGAAAAACCAGACCTTTGGAGAGCTGGATCCGGCGACTGGAGGAGTTTTCTAGCAACCTAAACTGACTAGAAGATACTCCATACGTTGAGGAAGCAACCCCAACTCCGAGGATCAATCTACATCAACAGAAGGACCGGATCTAGAGAGGTTTTGAGCACCTTCTTGGCTGGGCCGAGGAGGCTTCTTCGACAAGATTTGATCTCTGTGGATTTATTTGGAGGCAAGTGATCTAGGGATATCGTTCCTACTCATGTCCCCTTAGGTCCCAATATTTTTGTGAAATTTTTCTCGTGTCCTGGAACCTCCAAATTCCCTTTGCATTGTGTTCTGCTTGCATTGCCTGCAGACAAGAAGTTGGCGGCCACATGTGTGCCGCCAAGTTCCTGTGTTGGCGGCACTAGACTATGCCGTTAACATTGTTGGCGGCACACACTGTGTCGTCAAGTTCTTCAAGGTTTTAAAGAAGTGTTGCTTGATCTCTATAATGTGTTTATTGAACTTCTGGATATGTGTGCATGCTGTAGAAATTGTATGGGGTTAGGAACAGTCATTAGGTCATATCATGAGGACAAGTTAAAATTCTATAATTAGTTCTATTTATTAAAAATTCTGTAACTGGACAGTGAGTATGAATTGACCATGATAATTCGTGAATAATTAGATCCATTGTATATTAGGGTTTTATAAATTTTCCATGCTAGTATGATGACTATTTTCATGTTTTGAAACTGTTAGATACTACTGTTTTACTATGAAATCGGATTAAGTGAAATTCTTGAGAAATATGCCTAAATTCTGTCTTAATTACTAAAATTAGATTTACTATTCATAAAATCTGGAAAATTTGGTATGTGATATACTAACTGCATGAAACATGTGATAAAAATTTGATACTGATGTGACAACAGTAGGTACTGTTTGTGTTATAACAAGTGAAATTAATTATAATGAACATGTTTAGTTTAATCATGTAAATTTCATTGTTAACAGCATGTTAATATTCTGTTTTGAATTATTTATCACTGTTAAATAGTAAGAGTAAATTCTGTAAACTAAAATGTAAATATTATGCAAAGTGCATGTAAAAAAAGGATTAAAGTGTGTATATAAGTGTGAGTAAAATGTGATGAAATGTGATAATGTGCTTAATGTAAAATTAGCCGAGATTGACACTGCTACCATAGAGGTCTGAGAGCCCTACTGTAGAAAAGTCCCTATGGGAAGGCTCAATGTTTAAGTGATATCCTAAGGGCATTAGGATGAAATCCTGGAGGTGGACGAGTACCACTGGTTAGGGTGGAGAGGGCTTCTCCCGGTCTGCGCAGTAACCAAGATTCGTCACTAGTTTGCCTAGGTGATGAGTGTGTGTTAAGTGAAGTGCTAAGTGCTAAGTGATAAGTGCTAAGTGCTAAAGTGTGTGTTTTTCCTCTAGATGGTAGTTAGGACTATGTGTCACAGCAAATTAAGTGCAAAAATATGGATAATGTATAAAGGGACATGTGAATGTGGCACATGGTAAGTGCAAGTGATGTGATAAGTAAAAGTGCAAATGAAAACTATGTGAAAATGTGAGAAAGCATGTGTAAGTGGAAGTGAATGTAAGTGAGAGGGCAAATGCATGTGAAAGCCAAAGTGAAAATGCATGTATTCGTATCATTCATGTGTTAAGCATAATATCATGTTAGTATCATGTTAATATCATGATTATGTAGTTTAGTGACATCCATGTATTAGTGATATGTGAATATGAGCAATTGTGAAAAGTGATTATGTGATAGTGTAGTATGAATATGTAGCATATAAAAGGATGTAAATTCAGATTAATTCATATTAAAACAGCAACCTAAATGTGTGGAAAAGTGTTATGTTTAAATGTGAAATTGAATAGATAACATGGTAGGAGTGTTATTTACATTGTACATACTTCCATGTACTAAAATTTTAGAATGGTGCAAGGATTTGAATAAAGTGTGAAACCATGAATCATGATATATGTTGTATGTAGAGAGCATGCTATAGATCGTTGTGAATATTGTATATTCAATGTTATGATTGATATGAATTATAGATTGAAATATGAACCTATTTAATGATCATGTATAGGAACCATGTGTAGATGTATGTTTGTTATCCATGTTTAGAATGAGCATGTGTTATTGTAGATTACTATGTTATTAGATTAGTATGTATGTGATATGTGTAAGAGTGGTATCTATAGATTGCTTGCTGGGTCTTTTAGACTCATCTTTGCTTCGGCGTACAGGTGAGCCAGCTGTTTACGTTTCTGGAGAGGGCACAGTGAGGAGCGACATCGAGAGCGAGGAGTAGCGGCTTGTGGAGACCGTTTATTAGCTTTTTTATTTCACAGTATGAAGAATGTTATTAGTTTGGACAATTTGGTAGACAATAAATTTCTTTTGGAATTGTAATAATGTTGACTTTGTTATTTACATTTGCTATATAGACTGTGGAATGACGTGATGATGATGGAATGAGATGAATTATTTATTTTATTTCTGCTGTTCTCATTTGTTATTCATGTATATACCAACCTATCGTTTAGTGTTGGGTTAACATCCCATTGTGATGGCGCTCTTTGTACCAACGAGGATTGGTATAATCGTACCGGTATGAAGAGGGTCGTTACATAAAATCTTTATGAGGGTTGGAGTAAAGATATGTTAGTAAGGAATTAAGAAATTAATGATGTAACATAAATCAAGAGTTTAATATTTAAAGCATACTATGATTTGATTGTTATATAGATGAAAATAATAATAATATAATCTGTTCATTGATTAATAAAGAACTTTACAAAAGATATCATAAAGTTAAACGAAATGAAATAGCATCAACATATATGCAATTAGATAATTTTCTGTTAAGTGCAGAAACTTCGACTATACTGGAGTCGGAGTGGTATTTCGACTGTTGAGATTTGTCCACAAGTTGATATCAAACTTCGACTATCTAGGCATCGGAATAGAACTACGACTATTGTGAATTGATCGCAAGTCCGAGTCTCACTTCAGGTTTCCAAGAGTCGGAGTTAGACTTTAACTATTGTGATTTGTTCACAAGTTAGAGTCTCACTTCGACTTCCATGAGTCAGAGTTGGACTTCGACTATTGTGATTTGTTCACAAGTCGGAGTCTCACTTCGACTTCCATGAGTCAGAGTTGGACTTCGACTATTGTGATTTGTTCATAGGTCAAAGTCTCACTTCAACTGTCGACACTTGTTCACTAATTGATATCTCACTTCGACTTCACAGGAGTCAGAGTCTTACATGATAGTATTAATTGTGGACATAGAACAATTTTACTACTAGTAGTTAAGCATGTGTCGGCTGGTAAGCATTTGTGTGTCAACATATACAACCTATCATTAATTGTACAGTATAATACACGCATGTCTTTAGTAATTTGACTTTTTGGTTATAATTTGGTAAATTTTTTTATTACTTGAATAAGAGATGATTTTGTCATATTAAAAAACATTTAAGTAAAAGGTTTGCAAAAACAACTGCACAACATATGGGTCATTAGAGATTATTATTTAATGTCTAACCATATTTTTTATGAAATTTTTAGATGCGTTTTTACACATATGATAATAGCTTTTATCATTATCGGGTTTATTCGTCTTAAGACTTTGCTCAATGTTGGCCAACCAATTATTCATATCTTGACCCACTTTCTTTATGACTCTTTGTAATTTATTATTTAGTTATCGGAACATAATTTTTTGTTTAATTCAATTGCAATATCCCACATGTGATATTGTTTTTTTATTTATATTTTAAAAAATCTTAGTTGCTACAAATTAGTTTGAGATCAGATCATGGCAGAGAATTCAAGAATGAAGAGTTCATCAAGTACTGTGAAGAAAATAGTATTGACCACAATTTTTAGCACCAAGAACTGCTCAACAGAATGGTGTACTAGAAAGAAAGAACAAAAACTGCTAGATATGGTAAGAACAATACTTTTTAAATATATTTTATCAAAATATTTTTGGGGTTTAAGCAATGAATATAGCATGCTACATCATCAATAGCGCTATGATCAGACCTATACTCAAGAAGGCACTATATGAGTTGTACAAAGAAAAGAAACCAGTATTAGTCATCTTCGACTGTTTGGTTGTAAGTGCTTCATTTTGAATAATGATACAGATAACTTAGAAAAATTAGATGCAAAAAGTGACGAAGCTATTATTTTAGGTTATGTGTCCAAACAAAAAGGCTATAGAGTTTTCAATAGGAGGACATTATTAGTTGAGCAAATTGTTCATGTTTTAATTGATGGAACAAACTCTTCTATAAATAGGACGGAAGAAGATGCTCTTGTTGATCTTAACAAGAAAATAGAACATATTTCACTTGAAGAGAAAAATGAAGACTACCCTTGGAAGATCTACAAGAACAAAACGAATTTCATGAAGATCTACCTAAAGACTTGAAATATCAAAAGGATCATCCCAAAGAAAATATAATAGGTAATCCTCAAGACAAGGTAAGAACAAGAGGTATGTCAATTCCCTATGATTATTTAGCATTTGATTCATAAATTGAGCCTATGACAGTAAAAAAGCATTAGAAGATGAGTCCTGGATCCTAGCCATGTAGGAGGAACTTAACTAATTCCTCTTGGGGATCATTGTGGAGGCATCAAATGCACAATGGAAGGAAGTTAAAAAAAAAAAAATTATGGTACACCTTGTTATTGGACTGGGATGATGTCGGGGTATGGAAGCCACATGATAACAATACAAGGTGATACGTTCTCACCTAGGGGAGCTCGAATATTGTCAGAAGCACAGAAGTTGGCTGGCTGAGTCGAAGGAGCTCTCATGAGCTCCTCTTTAGCGATATCCATACGACAGCGACTGCCTCTGACTCCTCCTCTATGTCAGTGTACTCCTCCTCGTGCACCTCCAAGGTGCAATAATAGCAGAGTAGCAGTAGGATCAGCAATAGCAAAGAGGGGCGGTATCCCTCTTTCTCACCTCTCCCTCTCTCTCAATAGAGGGCTACAGATGAGAGGTGGAGGAGGAGGAGGAAGAAGGCATTCAAAACCTATAGTGCATGAGCTTTTTTTGGAGATCCATCTCTCCAAAAAGAGGGCTTCTCGCCAACCAATGCACGAAGAGGTCGTGCAACCAAAATGCACATTGGACCATACCTTTCTTGCCGGCAAGATAGTGTGTCTCCAATACCATCTTGGCGACAATAGATCTTGTTGTCAACATATGCTAGTGGTAGTCGATCTTGCCATCAACATGACTTCGATTTTTAGCTACCACTCATGCTGAAGTGATGACGACAATTGATCTTGTCGTTAGAAACTATTCTAACTATAGTCGATCTCGTTGTTAACAACACTTCTACTGGCAGCTAAATCTAGTCGAAATTGAAGTGACAATAAGAATAGATTTCATTGTCAGGAACCATTTCCAATGACAGTTGATACTGTCATTTACCACACCTCGACTGCATTACTATCTTGTTGAGAGAATTCATATTAGATAACTCTTATCCAATCCTCTATCATTGTCGCGTCCTCCACCTTATACGTATGACGCTCTAGGCCCAATACGGAGCTAGATGTGAGTTACACCTGTCAGAACCTCTTCTGACTTAGTGAATTATTATATCCATAATAATTCGGTAAACTCATCAACTATGGATGTACTAGGCCACTACGCCATAGTCCTCAGATGGTACATGGAAACCTAATCCACTGAACCTTTCTGCCCACAGTTACTGTGTATCTATAGTTCCTCATCCATCTAATATCCCAGAGACCGTATATTAGTCATGGTGTAGTCAGGTCTATACGGAATCCAACAGAGTCATCCTATTATTGGATTCTTCTAGAGAACTCCTTCTCTCTCAATCCAATTGATCTGGCCAAGGATTTGCCTGAGTAAGAACACACATGATATTCCTCTCACGATATCAAGAGTAGATGGTCCTTTATTGACACACAATTACCTTTGTAAGGTTGGCTACCATTCCTAACAATTAGTTGTACTAGATCTGGAACTTCCAGATCTATAAGTCTAGTACTAAAGAATGGAGTACTCAAACAAGGCATCCTTGGTGTCTCAAGTCTAAGTGTAAGGCCCTCGAATTTTGCCCTTTTATTTAGATGTTTGGTCATGTGATGATTAGTTGTCTTGTGCATGAAGACTTGTGCATATATGTATATGTAATTATTCTGTACATATTGTATTATTATGATGTTATATGAGTTTACCATGTACATATTGTTGTATTTACATAGTACATATAATATTTAAGTTATACATTACAATTGCATGTAAATATATAGTGTATATATATATATATATATATAATTTTGGATATTCTTGTGTTCTGGCCGAAGGGCCAATTAACGTCAACATGCATGGACGTGCATGGGAGAGTCGACGTCTAGATCGATGGACGCCAACTCCCAGTAGATGGCCAGAGATGTGGACTTCTATTTCCCCAAAATCTGTGCACTTCAGATTGGAAATGGCTGCGTTTCTTGCGCTCTGGTTTAGGAAACCTCCGCCCAACGGTAGGATCCTTGCCCTAACGCGTACCCCAAACCCTCTGGCCTATAAAACTCTCATTTTCGAGCAGATTGAATCTTTTTGACTCTTTGAGAAAACCCTAGACTTCTGTGCGAACCTGAGATTTTGGAAAGCTTGATCTGGCGTGTTAGTGCGTTTCCGACAATCTACATCGACTGGGAGAGTCTTTGGACATTTGTGGATCTTCCCCGACTCCGGCATGCCACATCTATCACCACAGAGAGTGGATCGAGGGGAGTTTTGGAGCACTTCTTGGCTTGGCCGAGGAGGGCATCTTCGACCTCTAAATCTCATCTAGAAATTTTTTAGAGGCAAGTAACCTATGGATCTCAATCATACCCATGTCTAGTAGATCCTAGGTATTTTTATCGAATTTTCCTCGTGTCCTGGAACCCCCATTCACTTTCATTTGTGCGTTCAATCCGCACTTTTGCAGATAGGAACTTAACGGCCACATCTTGTGCCGTTGAGATCCCTAGTTGGCGGCAACATATTGTGCCATTAACCTAGGTCAGCGACAACATGTGTGCCGTCAAGTTCTTCAGGTCATTTTACAAAATGTCTATTTGATCTCTGTTGTATAACTTCGGACTTCTAAATATGTGTACATGCTGAGAAAATTAATCTAGGTCATATACACATGTTAGGTCACATCATGAGGCTAGGACGAATTTCTGTGTACTGTCCTAATTATTAGAAATTCTGGAAATGGAACAATGAGCATGAACTACCTGTTTTAATCCCAAATAAAATTTATTGTTGCATGTTAGAGTGTCATAATTTTTATGTGAGTATATGACTGCTAAATTCAGGTGCTGGAACTGCTAAATATGACTGTGATACTGAAAACCATGTTTAAATGGATTTCTTGATAAATCTTCAGGAAGCTTGCTTAAATTATTATAAATTGTATGTTGTTTCGAAAAATCTGAAATTTTGTGGATGTGATAATTAACCTAAGAATAGACCGTGATAAAAATTTCACACTGTTTGAATAACAATAGGTATTATCGCTGAATTAATACCTAAAAATGACCATGTTGAGTATGATGAAAGTGATTATGTATAATTCAATAATTTGCAGCAATTCAATAATTTGCAGCATGAATGGGCTTGTGTATGAGTTAAAATACCATCTTGAAACAGTAATAACAAATTATGTAAACTGATCCACATATACTTGTTAAAAGTGCATGTGTGTGTGACCAATTGCATGTAAATAGTGTAAGAAAAGTGGTAAAGTGTTTAATATGTAACATGTGCCGTTAGTGACACTGCTACCATAGAGGGCTGTGGAACTGTACCGTAGTAAAGTCCCTATGGGAAGTTTTAAAGTGTGTGATATCCTATGGGCAATTAGGATGAAATCCTGGAGGTGGACAAGTACCACTGGTTACGGTGGAGAGTACTTCTCCCAGTTCTGCACAGTTAATCAAGATCTATCACTGTGTTGCCTAGGTGATAGGTATGTGAATGTGTATATGTGTGTCCTTCTAGTGGTGGTTTGGACTATGTGTTACGGCAACTAAGTGTAAAATGTGAATATGTGAATGTGAAATGTGAAAGATGTGTAATGTGAAATTGTTAAATGAATGTGTTAGCATGTGAATAAGTGTAAACCCATATGAATGTGTTTAATTCATGTCAAAACAGCAAGCTAAAGGTATGTATGTTGGTGTTAAATGCATATGATAATGATTAGAATCTATGCTAGGTTGCTAATTACTTTATGCTTAATTCCATGCTCTAGATGGGTAGAGTTGTACCATAATATGGATAATGTTGAATTGTTAAATCATGTATCATGTGTTCTATTGCTATAAGTTTTTCCATGTATAATAGTTTAGATTGTATAAAGCATACAACATGAGTTACTCCTTATCTTTAAAAGTCAGCATATGCATATGATATGTGTATGGGTGTTGTACATGGATTGCTTGCTGAGTCTATTTAGACTCATACTTGCTTCGGCGTACAGGTGTGACAGGTGTCTCCACATCCGTGGAGGATATAGTTAGGAGCGTGTCAAATTTTGTCCTTATATTTTGTTGTGTGTGTAGAATCGTGCTTGTGTGTAAATATCGTGTATGCATAAGTAGATATCTACGTACATATTAGCTAGGTGTACTTATGTATGCATGTGTATGTTTAGATGTAATTGTTGTTTGTTTGCATGGTGTAGTAGTGTATACACTATACTATATATATTGCATGTATATATATATAGCGAATATATGGTTTTCTGCATGGTTTAAGCTCTGGCCGAAGAGCAAATTGGCGTCAACATGGATGGACGTCCATGTTGAGTCAACGACCATGTCGATGGATGCCAGCTTTGAGGTAAACAGTCATGGATGTGGATGTCTACTTCTCTGATATTCTGTACGCAGCAGACCCCGAAATTCCAGGTTGGGCTTGCTCACCGATTGGGGAGATGTCCCCAACGGCTCTCACCTCTCCCATCAGTCCTGCGTGAGACATCAGGCCTTACCTTATAAAACTTCATCCTTTGCAACTTGGGAAAGCTCTCTTGGCTCTTTGCAAAGAGAGAAAACCCTAGCTGTGAGAGAACAAGAGAAGAATGAACTTTGGAGGCTTTGATCTGGCGATCAGAGGCTTCTTCCGGTGATCCACTGCGTCAAGGAGGAAGTCTGGACATAGAGGAAGGCTTCCCCAACCCTGGCCTGCAGTGGAGATCAACCTAGAACCCGGAGCAAGAGGATTTTTGGAGGCTTCTTGGCACTTCCCAAGGAGAGCTTCCTCAGCCATTTAGATCCCCTTGGAGATTTTTCTAAGGCAAGTAACCCATCCCCGTGATGCATGTATATGTCCAGTAGGTCTTAGGTATTTTATGGGATTTTACTCGTGTCCTGGATCCCCCACATTCACCCTTTCTTTGGAGCTCGGTCTGTGTTTTTGCACAGACAGGAACTTAACGGCAAGATCCCTTGCCGTTAATCTCTTCAGTTGGCGGCAGACGATGCTACCGTTAACCCCTTTGAACGGCCAGCCTCTGCCGTTTAGTTCTTCAGGACAGAACAGTGAGTTGTTCTTCCTTATATATGATTAAATTATGAAGTTTTTTCGCATGAGGATATATTGTAAACATTATATGCTATGTATTATGAATGGTGGAATGCATTGTGAGATTTTTTGAATTTCTGTAAATAGTATGAATGGTTACATTTATGAAAAATGCATGTTAGATGAGACCTTGGTTGTGTTAGTCTACTGTTCACATGATTCGTGAGGAATTTGAATGCCATAATGTTTCTAGACCATGTGTATAAATGTCAGTCCATGCTCTGCAAAATTGGGAATTTTCCCATGATCATGTGATTTATTACAATTTCGGTAATGAAATTAGAAAGCATGTATAGGGTCATGTAAAAATCACAGTAAATACTATGATGTGAGATAAATTCGGGAAATTTTTTTGTGATAATGTGCATGTTAGATACAGGTCTGAGAACTGTCAAATCTGACATTTATGTGGTGCTTCCATAATAACTGAATTATTAATGGCATGTGAGTGAGTGTTTCATTTTCTGTAAATTCTGTGTAATTCAGAAAAATGTGAAAATTTGTATGAGTAGTCTGAAACCTACAAACAGTGTGTGGTTAAATTTTCATGAGATTTGGGTAATAGTGGGGTATATTGTGAAATTTCCATGTGAAAATGAGTTATTAATGCATGCTATCATGATTATGGTCTGATTATGTGTTTTCAACCTGATTAGTGTAAATTATTGAGTGTTTAAACTCTGTCAAATAGTAGCACCATGATTTAGGAAAACTGAACCATGTGCTTAATAGCGAAAACGTAAGTGATGTGTAAATTGGGTGAAATGTGTGTGTGTTAAAAATCGGAATGTGTAAAATGTGCCGTGTGTGACACTGCTTCCATAGATGGCTATGGAACCGTACCGTGGAAAAGTCCCCACGGGAAGGTTCAATGTGTTAAAATCCTATTGGCATTAGGATGAAATCTTGGAGGTGGACAAGTACCACTGGTTAGGGTGGAGAGTTCTTCTCCCGGTCTGCGCAGTACCAAGAGCCGTCACTGTGTTGCCTAGGTGGCGTCTATGTGTTATGTGTTATGTGAATGTGTCCTTCTAGTGGTGGCTTGGACTATGTGTCACGGCATCTAAATGTGAAAATGTGAATGTGTATATGTGTAGATTGTGTAGTGTGAACATGTGTGTATGTGTAATGTGTAAAAGTAAACAATGTGAATGTGCAAATGTGTAAACATGTGAAACAAATGCGTTAGAATGTGAAATTGTGATTCATGTTATGAAAATGTGGGATTCATGTCAAAACAGCAACCTTAATGTGTTTATAACAATATTTTACGTGTGCAAAAATATGTAGAATCCATGTTGGGAATATTTTCCTTTTATGTGTGTGAAAATCCCATGCTAAATTGCTATCATGTTGTAGCTTAAATTGTGAATGTAGCTCTCATGTGGATAGATAAGTAGAAAGTAGGTGGTAGGTATTCTAATTTGGAATGACATAAACCATGTATCATGTGTTGTGAATTATGTAGAAATATCATGACAGGTTGTCTCTTATCATTGTTTCAACCATGCTATATGTTTTGATTTAATGAAATTGAATTTAGGACTTACTTGTGATGTATGCATGTATGATGTGTATGGAGTTTACTTGCTGAGTCTTTAGACTCACTCTTGCTTCAGCGTACAGGTTTAGCAGGTGACCCTACTTCCTTGGAGGAGACCGTTGAGAGCGACTCCGAGCGAGGAGAGTAGAGTGTTGTGGAGTCACCATCATTGTACTTTCACTTTCATAGTATGTAAATGGAACTCATGTATTTGGAACTTATGTAATTGTGGACAAACAATGAAATTATTTGAATTTTGTATTTCATTATGAGGATTTAGTTCCTTAAATTGCTATATGGATCATGTATGTTTAATGTGGATGATGAAATGAAAGACAGTGGTTCTTTTAGTTCCGCTACTCTGTATGCATATTTGTGTACATCTCACTCATGTGTGTTAGTGCTTGGGTAAATGTCCCACTGTGACGAGACTCACTATACCGACGTGGATTGGTATAATCGTACTGGTATAAGGAGGGTCGTCGTAGAGTGACTCCGAGTGCGAGGAGTAGCTATTTGTGGAGATCTCTAAGTTACCTATTTCATTTCATAGTATGTAAAATTGAAATTGTGTAATCAAGGATGGGCAATGTATTTCTTATGAAAGTTGTATAAATGTGGACTTTAGTGTTTTCTTTCATCTTATGTTATACAGACTGTGGATATTGATGATGATGATGATGGAATGGAATGAAATTGTTACTTTATTTCCGTTGTACTCTTTACTATTCATGTACATATCAACCTATCGTTTAGTGTTGGGTCAATGTCCCGCTGTGACGTCGTTCTCTATACCGATGTGGATTGGTATAATCGTACCGGTATAAGGAGAGTCGTTACACTAAGGACTTGTTACACAACTGAGACTACAGAATTGTTGCTTGAGAATTTGGTATGATCAACCATATAGCATTTTGAGTTCAGATCATTCAGTGAACTCTTTCTCTAATGAACACTTGCACTATATTCCTAGTGTCTCCACATAAGCAGTTATGAGACTAGTTGCCTCCATTATATGGATGGGGTATATAGCACACTAATCTGTCTAGTTATCCCAATATCCTTCTCGAGTAACCTATGATCATAAATATTTATGATCTGTGTATAAAGATGATAGGTCTCATTATCATCCTCTCATCACGATCCTAATCCTCATTGCACAGACCCATGGACATCACAATATATAAACATCATCCTATGCTTGTAATATAGAGTGAGAAAATGCCATTAATATTACTCACTTAACCTAAAGCCATTCACCTACATGTCTGACCCCCATCAGACCTCTGTGTTGCACAAAGCGAATCTTAGTCAGTGGCTTTGTCAACAAATCTACAATGTTATCTTCGGATGGAACTCTTTCCACTACTACATCACCATAGGCCACAATCTCCCTGATCAAGTTGAACCTCCTTAGAACGCGCTTAGACTTCTGGTAAAACCTAGGTTCTTTTGCTTGAGAAATTGCCCCATTGTTCTTGCAAAACAATGGAATCGACTCTTCACTACTAGGCATGAGTCCCTGATCTGTGATGAACTCCTTCATCAAGACTGCTTACTTTGCATCCCTGCTGCAACAATATACTCCGCCTCTACGGTAGAGTCAACAATAGTCTCTTGCTTAGAACTCTTCTAGCTTATTACACCTCCATTTAGGGTAAACACAACTCCGAGTTAGACTTTATATCATTGACATCTGACTAGAAACTTAAGTTCGTGTAGCCTTCAACCTTGAGGTCACATCCTCCATATACTAGTAAAAGATCCTTAATCTTTCTCAAGTACTTAAAGATACACTTTACTACTTTCCAATGTTCCAAACCTGGATCTGCCTAATGCCTACCTGTAACACTTACAACATGTGCTACATCAGGCCTAATACATAGCATAGTGTGCATGATGGACCCTATCACAGAGGCATAGAGAACTCTATGTTTGCCCTATTTATGGACATACTTCTAGAAAGTGAAATTCCATGTCTCATTGGTATGAGATCTCTCTTGTGTTGACCAGGTTGCAAACCCAGAGGGGGGGGGGTGAATGGATTGCAAATATATATCTAGAAATTTTCTTGTTAAAAATAACTTCAAACAGAAACATTAAATGCAGGTGTTAGAGTTTGTGAGCAGCAGAAATACGATAAAAGCAATCAAACAAAGTGCACAAGGATTTTTATCCTGGTTCAGACCTCCTATCACTAGGAGTCCTAAGTCCAGTCCCCAAGAAACTACTTGGGATTCGACTAACAAAGGGTATAGTCTCCCTTATAGACACTTACACATCCAACAGTCGTTGACCTTCTCTTCAACCTACGAAGAGGCAATACAACCACTTGTAGCAACATGCCTTCCCTTCAACAAAGGGAACACACAACCTACCAACAACAAGTCTTCTCTTCGCACTAGAAGAGGAACACTCTAAAAGAAGAGTTGAAGGGATGGCCCCTAGATCATGCTTATACAACAAATCCTTCCTTGATCTGAGGCGCGAACTGAGAGAGGAATGGAGCTATGATGCTACTCACTCAAAAACAATAGGCTCTCAAAGGAAGAAAGAAATGAAGCTTTAGGAGAGCTTGGAGTGAGGGTGTACTGCTCATCTAATGGTTGTGAGTATTGCTAGCTTGGTTCTCAATGTCTTTTTGCTTCTTTACAACCAGTGTCTTCTTATAGGCACTTCTGCTATCTTTAGATGTAAATGTTGAGATGTCCATTGTCTCTCATTTCTTGACAGTTGTTTCCATGCAATCGCAGTAGGTTCTACATTAGTGGAGTGCTTGACTATCAGAAACCTGCAGACAATAAATGCTTGGATAGAGACAGAGACAGAGACAGAGATCATATGAATATCTCCTATGTTAGTCAACGTAACATGTCCAATGATGTAGTCATGTGTAACTACTAGAAACCTGCAGGCATTAAATGCTAAGAGAGATGTCTTCAGTCAACGAACAAAAATATGTTAGATAGAAATAGATATATCCATTCTGTCACCATATAGATCATAAGAAGACTTTTTATAAGAATGGCAAACTGTAAAACACTTTCTGCAAGGGAGCTGTGTCCTGTGACTAACTAAGCCACAAACAAATATCTTAGAATACTTGCATGAGAAGATGTGTTTCCAAGAAAGATATGTTCCTTTATGTTCACACGTAAAGTGTTAGAAGACTTATCAGAAAAATAGTAGCCAGTCAAAAAGTCATAATGCGTGGGAACTATATCCACCAACATACTATATATGTGAAGATAATTTTAAATGCTTATGTATAAGAGATATCCAACAAACGGCGGGAGATTTGAAATTCATACGTTCAAATCGCTAAGGATATTTAAAACATTTTTGTGAATACTTTAATCATATTATCAAAGATGCTTTTCAGAAAGTTCCTTAATCAGAAGATATGCAATATGATTAATATGATTTCATCAATGAAAAAGTCTTTTTAGATATAATGTATATTCAATTTGAAATAGCAATTGATATGATAAAGCCAACCGATGTTTATGTTCAAGGCAATGGATGTTTATGCAAGCCAATCGATGTTTATGAAGAAAATCAATGTTTTATAAAGGCAATTGATCTTTAAAGAGGCAATCGATGTTTATGCAAGACAATCGATGTTTAAAGGGAATCGATGTCAAAAGGTAATCAGTGTCTAAGGCAATTGATGTCTAAGGCAATCGATGTTTAAGGCAGTTGATGTTTAAGATAATCGATGTTTAGGTGAAGAGCAATCGATGTTTAAGACAATCGATGTTTTAGTGAAGTAATCGATGTCTAAGGCAATCGACGTTTAAGGTAGTCGATGATTAAGATAATCGATGTTTAGGTGAAATCAATCGATGTTTAAACATAATTGATATAGAAGCAATCGATGTTTAATGTTCAGTAATCAATGTGATATTAAAACAACAATTGATGTGTCACTTCGACTGGTCAAGATACAACGCAATCAGTCGAAGTGGAACTTCGGATATGACGAAATGTAACTTCGTATAAAATAGTTCATAATGTTGTCAGTCAAAGTGAAACTTCGGATATGACGAAGTGAACTTCGTATAAAACAGATTATAACGTTGTTGATCGAAGTGAAACTTCAGATATGACGAAGTGTAACTTCATATAAAATAGTTCATAACGCTATCGGTCAAAGTGAATCTTTGGATATGACGAAGTGTAACTTCATATATGATGAAATGGAACTTTGTATAAAACTGTTCATAACACTGTCAATCGAAGTGAAACTTCGGATATGACGAAGTTCGGATATGATGAAGTGAACTTTACATATGGCAAGGTAGAGTTCGACTAATCACGACCAGAAACATGCATCATGAAGTGTTAGCATCGGATATGACGAAGTGGACTTCGAATATGACGAAGTTTAAAGCTATAGAAGATGAAAATTGACTTCGATTGAAACTGTGAAAAGATTATTAATGATGAAAAACATGAACTTATGAATGACAACAAAAACTTACAAGCAATTGACACCATCTAGTGTACCTAGAAATACTTGAAATACTTACAATGGTGATCCTTGAAGTATTGTTTATTTCCTTTGAGTCTCTTGTTGATAGACTTAACCTAACCAAAATGATGTTAAGGTAAAAACACATGATTTAGATAAATATAAATTTTTTTTCATAAGTTTTGTTATCTCCAAAATATATAATCATGGAGATAAAGGAGTCAACATCTTGAAATTCTCATGCCAAACCTTTTGACAATGGTGTCTATGTACTTAGAGTGGGACAAGCCAAGCATACACTTGGATCTATCTCTATAAATCTGAATCCTTAAAATGCAGGATGCTTCCCCTTAGTCTTTAATGGAGAAATTCTTTGATAACCAAGCCTTCATTGTGGATAACATTCCAACATAATTCTCAATGTTAAGGATGTCATCTACAACATCCAAAAGGTTATAGCGCATCAACTTATCTTCCTGTACACACAAGGCTCATCTTCATTTTTAACGAAGTCATAAGACTTGATTGCCTCGTCAAATATTGTGTTCCAAGTTCAGGAAGCTTTCTTTAGTCCATAAATGAACCTAAGCAACCTGCACACCTTATCTAGATCGATCTTTTACATGAATCCCTAAGGCTATATCATATACACCTCTTCCTCGAGGTTGCTATTGGGGAATGTCATTTTTACATCCATTTGCTAGATCTTATAATTGTGGTATGTTGTAATGGACAATAGAATTATGATAGATTTTAGCATGGCGACGGGCTAGAATATTTCATCATAGTCAACACCTTGTCTTTGATGATATCCTTCAGCCACAAGCCTTGCTTTGCAGGTCCCTATCATTCTATCTACTCCAATCTTGTTCTTGAAGATCCACTTGCATCCAATGGGTACAATACCCACAGGTGGATCAACTATGTTCCAAACCTTGTTGGAGTACATAGAATCCATCTCAAAATTCATGGCCTCTTGCCACTTCCTGGACTCTATCCTTATACTAGCCTCCTCGTAGTTATGAGGATCGATATTCTCAGAGTCTTGTCCCTTGATATGTCTCACATACCTCTCAAGAGGAATAAGCACTGTACTTGACCTACTCAAAGTTTGATCATGTGTGATATGTGCCTGAACAGACTCTTTTCGTGGAATGGTGCTTGAGCTTGGTTCTCCAACCACGCTTTATTCTATCATGCTCCCACTGTTTCCACCAAGAATGTGCTCCTTCTCAAGAAACACCACCCTCATGGCAACAAATACATTTTGGTCTTTAGGGTGATAGAAATAATACCCACTAGTTTCCTTGGATATCCCATAAATATACATCGTTCCATTCTTGATTCCAATTTATCGAGATCGTGTTTCTTAACGTGGGTAGGGTAGCCCCAAATCAAAACAACCTTAAGATTGGGCTTCTTCCCTTTTCCATATCTCATATGGAGTGAACACTACTGCCTTAGTTGGAACTCTATTTAGAATGTAAGTTGCGGTCTCTAGGGCATATCCCCAGAATGACACAGGTAGGTTGGCAAAACTCATCATGGCCCACACCATGTCCAACAGCATGCGATTCCTCCTTTTCGATACACCATTAAGCTATGGTGTATGGGGAGAAGTCCACTGGGATAATATCCTATGGTCTTTGAGGAATTGAGTGAACTTTGTACTTAAGTACTCTCATCTCCGATCTGATCAAAGAGTCTTGATACTCTTTCGTGTCTGTTTCTCCACTTTATTCTTATATTCTTTGAATTTCTCAAAGGCTCGAACTTGTACTTCATTAAGTACACATGTCCATACCTTGAGATGTCGTCAGTGAATGTAATGAAGTAGGAGTATCTACCTCTAGTATGTGTAGAGATAGGTTAACATATATCAATATGTATGAGTTTCAGTAATGTAGAGGCCCTCTCTCTAGTTCCACTAAAAGGAGAGTTTGTTAATTTCTCTTAAAGGCAAGATTCAGAGGTTGCATATAATTCATAATCAAAGGGACCCAAATAACCATCCTTTAGCAACTTTTGAATTCTTATTTCATGGATATGACCTAGCCTACAATGCCAAAGGTATGCATCATTCACCTCATCTCGCTTCCTTTTAGATACATTATGTATGTTCATGACACATGGAGCAACATCCAATACAAACAAATCATTTGTCAAAGCACCTCTATCGATGATCTTATCATTCAAGAAAATAGAACAACCACTATCCTCAAAAGAATTTGTATCCTACATAATTCAAACATGAAATAGGGATAATGTTCTTGATGATAGAGGGTATAAAATAGCATGTGTCTAACACAAAAGTATCTCCACTAGCTAATCGTAGGTTGACTTCTCTGACAGCAACAACAACAACTTTTGCATTGTTTCCCTTCATTAAGTCGACCTAATCCCTTGCCAATCTCCTATTCTTTGTCAGGACTTGCAACAAATTGCAAATATGAGATGCACATCTAGTATCCAATACATGGATATTACCATAATTTTTTGACAAATGGAAATCAATTATGAACAAACCTGAAGCTACTCTAAGCATCTATTTTGCCTTTTCTACAAGGTATTCCTTTTAATTTCTCTTTCAATGCCCATCCTTGTTGTAGTAAAAGCATTGTTCTCTGTCCTTTGCCAGCTCTTTCTTGGCAACCCTTGCCTTGCCCATTTCTTGCCTTGCCTTTGCCTTTCTTAAGGGTCTTCTCTGTGTCTATTTTTTGTTGGTCTCACCAACATAGAGAACTGACTTCTCTTTCTTGATAGCACCCTCTACCTCTCTCAACATATTGAGGAGCTCAAGGAGGCTTGCCTCTATCTTGTTCATGTTGAAATTCAAAATGAACTATGAAAAGGAATCTTGAAGGGAGTGAAGTATGAGGTTCACGCATAGGTCATCCTCTAGGACAACTCCTAGAGCCGTCAGCTTCTCAATCCACTCAATCATCTTGAAGACATAGTTCTGAACCGATGTCCCCTTAGTCATCCTCACCCTGAATAGACTCTTCAAAATCTCATATCTGTGAGTTCGTCCTTGCTTCTTAAATAGTGTGCAGAGATGCAGTATGATGGATTGTGCATCCATCTTCTCATGTTGTCTTTGGAGCTCAGGAGTCATGGAGGCCAGCATATAACATTGAGCAAGGGTCGAGTCCTTATTATACTTCTTGTAGCAAGAAGCATCTTCCTTGCTAGCCCCTTCCACTAGCTCAGGTACAATCTCATAGAGAACATACACAATTTTATCCCCGATGAGAACAATCCTCAGGTTCTTGAGGCAATCCACATAGTTAGGACCAATGAGACAATTGACATCTAGTATGCCACAGAGTGGGTTTGCAAGCGATATATTTCTAAAAAATAAAGATGCAGCGGGATATTAATAACAAGTAGACTTTTGGATTTAAATAATTAAGATATGGACTTTATCTTAATTAACTGCCACTATTTTCTTGTGAGACACATGACCTCTGGCGTGTGAATCGGAAGTTTCTAGCAAACTTTTCGAGGCGAATAGGATCCAATTGGTGTTCTGACATGACCTCGAGGGACTCGATCAATCATACCAAGCCCAAAAGGTAGGCAACTCTTGCCAATCACAACTCCTTGTGATTCCCATCGCATTCAGCTTCTAAACCATCATGGCCTCGAGGGACTCAACCAACCATGATGTTTAGTTAAGTCAACACCATCATTATAAGATGAGTATGATTCAAGGATATGCTCTTGAGGGACTCGACCAAGCATAGCATATCGTCAAGTCATCGGTGGCATCTCTATGTCCTAGGCCAGCTGTCAAAACCCATTATGAGTGAGCCTCGAGGGACTCGACCAACTCAACCCATATTAAGAATGATGATCAGTCCATCTCCATATAAAATTTATCATGAATTATATATATAATTTTTGGTGATTAACAAAACCCTATAAAATGTTGTATAACAAATGTTTCTAAAGATGATCCACAAAAACTAAATCAAGAAAATCTGTAAGTTATCCTCGCACACTGCTGCAAGTTCAAATGCATATGTTTTTGTCTAAGTACACAACGATTTCCTTTATAGAAACAACGATTCGATCACCATAATGATTCTATAAGTAACTTAAATAACGATTTTCGTCTCACAACGATTTCATAAGTAAAACAACGATTTCCGTCTCACAATGATTTCATAAGTAAAACAACGATTTCCGTCTCACAACGATTTCACAAGTAAAACAACGATTTCCATCTCACAACGATTTCATAAGTAAAACAACGATTTGCTTTTACTTAAAGAACGATTTGATCGAAACAATGATTTGCTTTCACTTAAACAACGATTTGATGGCGACAACGATTTGCTTTCACTTAAACAACGACTTGATCGAAACAACGATTTGATCGCAACAATGATTTGCTTTCACTTAAAGAACGATTTGATCGCAACAATGATTTGCTTTCACTTAAAGAACGATTTGATCGCAACAACGATTTTCTTTCACTTAAAGAACGATTTGATTGCAACAACGATTTTCTTTCACTTAAAGAACGATTTGATCGCAACAACGATTTGCTTTCACTTAAAGAACGATTTGATAACCACAACGATTTGTTGTCACTTAAAGAACAATTTCCACTTAAACAACGATTTGCTCAAAACAACGATTCACTTTTACTTAAACAACGATTTCTTCATGAGAACAATGATTTCATTAATAAATGGATTATGTTCACATCGACTTGGTTTCAACATGGATTGCATTCTCACATGATTGTATCATCAATTTAATATCAATATCATTTCTATACTGAATGTTCTTCACTTTCAAGTAAATTTAAGAAGCTCTTGAACAGTCTTGCTTTATCTTCTTATTTAAGAATCATTCCTTATAATATTAAAAAATGCATATGCTTAAGACTTTATGTATTTAAAAAACCTTCCCGCGCGTCATACTTGAAGGATCGAAATGAATGTGTGGAAAAGATCTAGAAGGGGGGGGGGATGAATAGATCATAGCCACTTTTGCGGAAGCTTAAGCAATTTGAAAACTATTTAGAATCAGAGGCAATGTTATCAGTGAAAAACTACAGATCTGATTAGATTTGAGTGAGTTGAAAAACTTAGATGTGAAGCAAGTTGATTAAGTGAATTAAAAACGGATCCTATGCAAGCATCTAGCGGATGAATCAATCAAACCACAGAAGACAAATGCACAAGGATTTTTAGGTGGTTCGGAAATCACCCAAGTGATTCCTACATCCACCCCTCACAACCCGTGAGGCTTCACTAACACAACTGGGCTACACACCCAAAGGAGCCTAACAACTCCAACACTTCAGAGCATACAACTCACACAACCTCTAGAGCAAGACTACTCTAGAAACACAGAGCAAGACTGCTCAAACCAACCCTGAGCTTACAACTCAAACTGAGCTCGACGGCTCACAACACCCTGAGCACAATGCTCACACTGAAACTGCTAGACACCAACTTAAGACTAAGATCCTCTAGCAACAGATCTAGTTGAAGTTTGAGAACTCTAAAGAGAGTTATGCAGAAGCACTTGCATAATCTCAAAAGATATCTCAGAAGAATAGAAGAAAAGGTAAATTGTATTGAAAGGCTTCGTTCTTCAGTGTACTCCCTTGTAGAAGCTTGAATTGAGAAGGAACTTGTGAAGCTTGAAGTCTAAGTCGATGCTCTGCAATCTAAGAAGTTGGATCTTCCTCGAATTCTTCACCCAAGAAGTCTTCTACAGGATCTGCCTCCTTGGAATGCTTCAGAGAAGTCTTCAGGAATCAAATTCCAATTCCCACACCTTGAATTGGTGGGAATTGGTCTTCTGGAAGCACTTGGAGAGCAGGGGAAGGAGACACGAGCTCTTCTTGGCCGCCAGGAGTTTCTTGGAGGCTCTGAGAGAGTTGGGTCCTTCTCGCTTGTGAAGACTGGCCAAAAAGACACTTTATATCCTTAGGATTCCAAAGATACCCTTTTAGGGTACAAGGGCACGCATTCCTAGGAAGATTCTGATCGCCCTAGAAGGACACGTGGCAGCCATCAACTTTTAGGATGAAAAGTTTCCATAGTGTGTCGACCTGCCCTGGTAGTAGTGTCGACACACTGTCCAGAATATGTAGAAGGCTGTTCTGGGAAGAGGGTCTCGTGTCGACCTGCTCTTGAGTGTGTCGACCTGCTGTCCCAAATCTGCAAACTGGCTGTTCTGGGAACTGGGTCTAGTGTCGACCTGCTCTGAGAGTGTGTCGACCTGCTAACCCAATTCTTCAAACTGGCTGTTCTGGAAATGGGATCTAGTGTCGACCTGCTCTGAGAGTGTGTCGACCTGGGTAGGCTTGATTTCTGAAAAACTGCCACTCGTGTCGACACACTCTTGACATGTGTCGACACAGTCTCAACATTTTTACACATTTTGCCTTTGAATCTGTGTTGATGTGTCGACACCATTGATGGGTGTGTCGACTCATCTTTTGCATAAAAATGTTTGTACCTGAAAAATGAACACATATATCATTAGTTAAATGATTTGTCATGACCATAAATGATAAATGTGGTTTGAAAAATACTTTTTGAACATGAATTTCAGGTATGATGTTTTTGACATGTTTCAATTAAATTACTTTAAGAACACTTCTTGTCATCATCAAAATAGGAGGGAAATGATATGAATTTGCATTCAACCCAACAATACTGTATCCTAAAATCTTGACCATTTTATTGTGGTAGTACAATACTTCCACATGATATCCTTGCTTACTTCACTTGTCACATAAAAACGTGATGACTGAATAACATTCCTTTTTGGTGTATCTTCATTCTGCGCAACCACTAATGTTGACTGACAATTTAGACAAAGAAAAGTTGTCTAGGTGTCAACATTTATTGTATGCAGGACTTTTGTATAAACGCACGTCAAAGATGAAGCTGCCAACCTGACAAAAAAGGATAGAAGATTCACACAATCCTTCTCTGAAGGTGTAAGGGTCAATCTTAGCATTTATGGCTGCAGGATCACCTACGCCATGCTTCGGACTAGTCTCTCTAATGTGCATGAAGCTGTGAGACAATGGACATTTCAACGACTACTACAACGGTCAAAATATTTCGCAGAAGATAAATAGAAGACTGGGGACTCCATGGAAGTCAGTTAGATCATTTGAACTCTTGAATCTTCGAAAAGCTTGAAGCTCTAGTCACCTAAAAAACAACAAGAGCCAGCTCGTCCATTCCAACCTTCCAAAGCTCTTAGCTCTCAGAGATCTCATTCCATTCCTTTTGAGAGCTAGCATAGGTCTGAGAGAGAGAGTTCATTCAAGTTTATCTGGTGTCTCTCAGACTTCGCCTCAGATCAAGCATTATCTATAAGCTTGGTCTTGGGGCCCTCCTCTTTCAACAAGATCTTTGTGGGCATTCCTCTTCGGGTGTGAAGAGAAGACCTGTTGAATCAGGTGGTGTAATTCCTCTTCTAGTAGAGAAGAGAAGGCCAGCTATTGCTGGATGTGTAAGTGTCCATAAGGGGGACTGTACCCTTGTTTAGTGGAAACCAAAGTTGTTACCTAGAGACTGGACGTAGGACTCCTTGGGATAGGAGGTCCGAACTAAGATAAAAATCTCCTGTTGTTTGTGTGATTGCTTATGTGTCTTCATTATCACTAACTCTAACTATCGAACTTAGTGTTTTCTATCTAGTTTATTTTATTTACAAGAATTTCTACTAAATTTTTTTTAAGCAATCCATTCACCCCCATCTGGGCTTGCTATCTGGGCAACAAAGAAATGATGTATCCCCTATAATGATGAAGGCCACGTGGGTCTATCTCATTGCCTCATGCTTATTGACTTAATATATTATTAACAGAGAGGTTTTTAATTTGATTTAGTCTCACAACTAAATAATACGCATCCCACACATATATTTAGCATATATTTACATCGCAGGTAAATATGTACCTAGGAGGTGCATAAATAAATATGTATTATATATATATAAATAACCACACTGGATGATCATGGATCAGATACTAGCGTGATCAGGTCAGAGCCAAATGGTTGGATCACAAAACCCAATATGTGTCTTGGAGCATCCCATGCTCGATGATCTTTCTCCTTGTACTCATTAATTATACCGGGAACTCCACGCTCCCGCTGCGCCTTCTTGTGTAATTACAACTTAATTATAGGTACATAGGCCCAAAAATGTATATTTTATTCAATAAGAAATCTTGATCTTCTCAAGGGGAGATATAGTTTTGGGGAGATAAAGTTCTATGATCATCCTCCTACATCGTACACATCACATGCATACATGTAAGCTACTAGAAATTAATTAAACACTTTAATTAATAAATAATTAGATTAACTCTTAATCTAATAATTTTAAGTTAACCTTTAATCCTTAAATTGGACTAACTCTTAATCTTAGTTCTGTAATCCTCATAATGACAATAGAACTAAGATGCCCTTATATTTATTCGAATCCTTATATTTGGTATTTTCTAGAATCACCTAACTTCTCAGGCTAGACATTCCCTTAAATAAGCAAAACAGAAAAAAACAACCATTTGAGATTCTAAAATCCATATGGCCCATGAGGAAATGCCAAAAACATGTGTTTTCTTGTCAAACATGGACAATCCATGCATCAAGAGAACAAGATTTTAGAACTAGTCAAGAGAAGAAGAACATGCAGGTTCATAATCAACTTGACAACAACAAACGCCGTTGCCAACAATTTGGCGTCAATCATTCCCGCCGTTAAGCATGAACTCAGTGATAATCGATACCGTCGCCAACTACATGGCGACGATCGATGCGCCAACTACTCAGTAACAACTTGTAAGACCCCAAATTTTTATTCATTTTATATTGTGCATGTAGTATTTACTTGTTATGTATATAGTGTGTGTATTAAATTTGTGCATATTATAATTATTAAATTACTCATGTGCATATGTATGTATATTATTTTGTACATGCAATACTTATTTGAATCCCATGCATATTATATTTAAATGATGTTGTGTTTATAGTATCTAATTATTGATGTGCATATTATATTTAATTATTCCATGCATATTGTATGTAATTGTATTATGTATATATATGTATACATGCATGTTTATTCCGTACATATGATATTTATTTCCTTTAGTGCACATTGTATTGGTTGTGATGTAATGGCATAGCTATTTTAATGTATTTATGTGTTCTGGCCACAATGCCGGTTGACGTCAATAAAAAGTGACGTTGATTTCATGTTGACGGCAACATGCATGCCGTTGACTGCATGACCAGCTGAGTCGACATCCAGATCGATGGACGCTAACTCCATGTTGGCGACAGCTTATGTTGACGCCTATCTCCAAGTTTTCTGCGATTTCAAATCTGGAAACGGCTGTGTTTCCTTCGGTTCCATTTTAGGAAACCCATCTAAAACCGTAGGGAACCTACCCTAATGCGTATCCAACCCACCTAGCTCTATAAAATCACCTTGTTTCAGCCGAGTTAAGTCTTTTGGGCCTTTGGAGAAGATAGGGTTTCTGTGGAGAAAAGTTGTTATTTAGAGAGCTGGATCAGGCGACTGGAAGGGGTTTTCTCGAGATCTGCACCGACGGGAGGATAGTCCATACATCAAGAAACCATCCCCAACTTTGAGGATCGACCTACATCGACAGGAAGAACCGGATCTGGAGTGGTTTTGAACATCTACTTGGCTAGACCGAGAAGGGCTTCACCGACGAATCTAGATCTTCTTAGATTTATTCTCAAGCAAGTTATTGATAGATTTCATTCCTACACATGTTCCCTATGTCCAAAGGATTTTTCTGGATTTTATTCGAGTCCTGGAACCCCCATTTCTTCTGTGTTTGTGCGTTCTGTCTGCACTTCTGCAGACATGAACTTAACGGCAACATTTACTGCCGTTAAGTTCCAAGGTCAGCGGCAACAGATGGTGCCGTTAACCCCTGTTGGCGGCCACCTTTGTGCCGCCGAGTTCGTCTGGGTTCACAGAACCCTAATTTTTACATTGTGTGCTTGTATTCGAACTTGTGGTTGTCTATGCATGCTGTAAATTTTATATGTGGTCAAGTACAAAGAGTAGACCATATCATGAGGAGGTATCAAATTTCTGTTATTTGTGTTAATTATTAAAATTCCTATAATTGAACTGTGGGCATAAAACGACCATGTTTAATCTTGTAAAAATAGTTTTGTTGTCAGTTAGGAATTCATAATTTTTACATGACACCATGATGACTGTTTTCATGTTTCTAAAATGCTAGAACTGACTGTATGATTGTAGACCATGCTGAATGAGTTTCTTGGTGAAAATGCATGATATCTATTTTAATTATTATAATTAATGTACAAGTTCGAAAAATCCAAAAAATTGAGAACATGATGTATTTCTGTTTGCAATCTGTGATAAAATTTTCATCCTATTTGGATGACAGTGAGTACAGTTGTTGATTTAACAATGAATATTTGCCAAATTGATCATATTAAATTTAGTTCTTGTATGATGCAATGATTGCAACATGATTAAGATTGTAGTATGAATTGTTTAAGTACTGTGACCAGTAACATCATGTTAGGAAAAAAAACTAAAACATGTGTGTGTGTGTTTAAGTGCATGAGCATGAAATGTGTAAACAATGTAATAATGTGTAATTATCTAAAAGTGTGTGTGTAAAAGTGCTAAATAGTGCATGTGAATAATGTAAATGAATGTAATAATTGTGATAATGTGCTTAATGTAAAAGTGAGCCGAGATTGACACTGCTACCATAGAGGTCTGAGAGCCTACTGTAGAAAAGTCTCTATGGGATGGCTCAACGTTTGTGTGATTATCTTAAGGGCATTAAGATGAAATCTTGGAGGTGGACAAGTACCACTGGTTAGGGTGGAGAAGAATTCTCCCAGTTCTGCGCAGTTACCTAGATTCGTCACTGCATTGCCTAAGTGACGGATATGTGGTATGTGTATGTGTATGTGTATGTGATATGTGCTATGTGTTCCTCTAGATGGTGGTTAGGACTATGTGTCACGGCAAGTTAAGTGTAAAAAAAAGTGTAACATGTGAATAATGTGTAAGTGACATGTGAATGTGGCACGTGCTAACTGCAAGTGATGTGACATGTGAACGTGTAAGTGAAAGCTATGTGAAAAATGTGTGAAATCATGTGTAAGTGCAAGTGAATGTGAAATTGTTAAATGAATGTGTTAACATGTGAGTAGGTGTAAACCCATATGATTGTGTTTAATTCATGTGAAAACAGTAAGCAAAAGGTTTGTGCATTGGTGTTAAAGGCATGTGAATATGATTAGAATCCATGCTAGGTATGCTATTTACTTTATGTTTAACTCCATGCTTAAAGTATGTATAGTTACAAAAGGGTTTGAATGAGATTTAAATCTTGAAGCATGTTGAATAAAAGATGTAGAAAGCATGTTATAAGTTTTCATACTTAGTTGTTTAAGTTATATAAAGCATGTACCATGTTTATCCTTTAGTGCAAGCGAATGTCAATGAGAGAGTAAGTGCATGTGAAAACAAAGATAAGAGTGCATATGTTCATATTATGCATGTATTAATATGATTAAGGTTAATTTTGATAGAACGTTTAGTATCATGTTGTGTAGTTTAATATAATCCATGTGCAAGTGTCAAGAGAATATGATCAATCTTACATTAAAACAACAAGCTAAATGTGTGATAAAATGTTATAATTGTATGAAGAATTGGTTAGAAATCATGCTAGGAGTGTCACGTACCTTGTACATATTTCTATGATTTAAATTGTAGAATTGTGCAATGATTTAAGTAAAGTATGAGATCATGAAACATGTTATACATATTGTATTTGGAAAGCATGCTATAGGACATTCATGAATATGTGATTATGTTAAGAATATGATTAATACGAGTTATGATTGGCTATATGAATCGAGTTAAGGAGCATGAATAGGAAGCATGTGTAAGTATATGTTTATTATCCATGATTTACAATAAGCATGTGTTAGTTTAAAGCATGTGTAGGTTGTTTGCATAGTGGTTTAAGTGTCATAAAGCATGCGCCATGACAATTTAGTTATTGTTTAGAAGATACCATGTGTTCCTTATTGTTTAATAGTGTAACAAGTGTGTGATATGTATAAGAATGTTGTCTTTAGATTGCTTGCTGGGTCCTTTTAGACTCATACTTGCTTCGGCGTACAGATGAGGTAGGTGCCCCCATACTTGAGGAGAGCATAGCGAGGAATGTCGCCAAGCCCGAGGAGTAGTTGCTTGTGGGAGATTTCTTAGGAGTTGTACTTCTTTTCTTAGTATGAACAATTTTATTTCATATAGACAATGTCTTTATGTAAGGCCCTTGAATTTTACTCTCTTATATAGTGTTGGCCCTTTTGGTACGACAGCAAGCTAACCTAGAGGGGGGGGTGAATAGGTTTTTCTGAAATCTGAAATAGAAACTTAAACACAGAAATTAACACTTGAAGATTTGGTTAGTTTAGTGTGAAAAAGAGTAGCAGTGCGGAAGCAAATAAACAATCACACAAATAACACAAGAGATTTATCCTGGTTCGGCCCTTCCCACATGGAAGTCCTACGTCCAGTCCCCAAGCAACTTCTTGGGATTTCACTAACCAAGGGTACAGTCCCCCTTAAGGACACTACAACACCCAGCACCCCAGCTGGTCTTCTTCTCTTTCCGGGCAAGAAGGCAGCCCACTTCTCTTACAGGTAAAGAAGCCAACCTCCTGGTACAAACCCCAGTGCGGTTCTGCTAGACACTAACCCCTAGCTAGGTTAACAACTGTATACAGTCCTACAGCTGGACAGAAGTCTTTCTTAGAAAAGAAAGAACAAAGCTGAGAGTTGGAACAAATAAAAACCAACTACAAGAACTCTCAGCAAAAGACTCTCTCCCCCAGATTTACAAGATGCACAGAGAGAGAGAGAGAGAGGAGAGGAGAAGGAGCTTGAATGCTTCAGTGCTTCAAATGCTTGAACACTTCTTCTTGGGCTCAGGCTCTTTCTCTCTTTTCCTTTGAGTGTATGTGGAGTTGAGGTTCTTCCCGGATGTACACTCTTGAAAAATCTTCAGGAAAGCTTATTCTTCTTCTTCAGCCTTGCTTCATCTTTTATATGAGCAATTTGAATAAATCCGTTGGAGTTCTAGCCGTTGCTCATCTTCTCTTTCTTCTGATAATTTGTGGTCTACGAGGTCTGCAAGCATAGAAAAAAGTGTTTAGATAAAAGAGTGTTTCTGTCAAAAAGGCTCATACCTTTATGTTTCCTGATGCCACCCAGAAGTGGTAAGTAATCCCCTTTTTGTTGGCAGGAAAGAAAAGATTTAGAGAGATAAGAAAAAAGATCTCCTGTCAGAAAGATAGAGGATTACGCAAATCAAGAATATTTGACTTTTTCACTAGATGCCAAAAATATTTTGAAATATAAAATAAATCTATGTTTAAGTGAAATCCATATTTTACAAAGGAATCGATGTGAGAGCAAATCCTTATGAGAGATACAAAGGAATCCATGTGAGAGTTACAAAGGAATCCATGTGAGAGTTACAAAGGAATCCTTATGAGAGTTACAAAGGAATCCTTATGAGAGTTACAAAGGAATCCTTATGAGAGTTACAAAGGAATCCATGTGAGAGTTACAAAGGAATCCTTATGAGAGTTACAAAGGAATCCATGTGAGAGTTACAAAGGAATCCTTATGAGAGTTACAAAGGAATCCATGTGAGCGAATCCTTATAAGATCGATTCCTTAAGAGAGCGAATCCTTGAGAGCGAATCCTTATAAGATCGATTCCTTAAGAGAGCGAATCCTTGAGAGCGAATCCTTATGAGATCGATTCCTTAAGAGAGTGAATCCTTATGAGTTACAAAGGAGTCTGTGTGAGTACAAAGGAATCCTTATGAGTTTCAAAGGAGTCTGTGTGAGTTACAAAGGAATCCTTATGAGTTACAAAGGAGTCTGTGTGAGTTACAAAGGAATCCTTATGAGTTTCAAAGGAGTCTGTGTGAGTACAAAGGAATCCTTATGAGTTACAAAGGAGTCTGTGTGAGTTACAAAGGAATCCTTATGAGTTTCAAAGGAGTCTGTGTGAGTACAAAGGAATCCTTATGAGTTTCAAAGGAGTCTGTGTGAGTTACAAAGGAATCCTTATGAGTTACAAAGGAGTCTGTGTGAGTTACAAAGGAATCCTTATGAGTTTCAAAGGAGTCTGTGTGAGTACAAAGGAATCCTTATGAGTTACAAAGGAGTCTGTGTGAGTATAAAGGAATCCTTATGAGAGTCACTTATCAAATCGTTATGAGACCAAATCGATGTGGCACTTTGAACTGAAATCCATATATATATTGAATGGAATCCATTTATCTGTTTAGTGCAAATCATTACAGAATAATGTCATAAAATTATATTTATTAGAAAATCATGATATTTAATTTATTATTAGAAAAATTATGGTATTAAATATATTTAATATTCAATTAATCACATAAATTTATATTTATTAGAAAATCATGATATTTAATTTATAATTAGAAAAATCATGGTATTAAATATATTTAATATTCAATTAATCACATAAATTTATATTTATTAAGAAAAACATGATATTAAATATTTTTAATAATAATTAATTAAACATAAATTTTGTTATCACCAAAATAAAAGGGTAAAAATATAGGAGTGGTTCAACAATCTCCCCCTTTTTGGTGATGACAAAATTTATGAGAATTTTCTAACAAAAATACGTAAAGCATAGAAAATACAGAAAATTCACAGATAATGCATACCATGCATACTCTCCCCCTTTTTGTCACAAACCAAAAAGGAAGGTTCTTACCATTGTATTCTTTCCCCTTTGTGAAAGAAATTCTTACCATTGAGGGGTTCAACAATGATTGACATAAATGAATAACTCCCCCTTAGTCTGTGCTCCCCCTGAATGAGAGACGCCACCTGAATGAAACTTGAAAATAATTATTAGTAATATTAAAATTTACAAATAAATTAATGACTACTCCCTCTTCAGATATGAGATGGATGAAGAGTTGGCAGTCACCAGTGCCTTGAGCATCCTTTGTTCCTGATGCTCCAAGGCCATCCTGCAAATAAACTACTCAGAAGTAGGTACCCAAATCTTTTTGGGTCCTTGATGGTTAGATGCATGAAAATAACCTTTAGGAATCCAAACTAAGTGCTTAGTTGTGCAGGTATTCACAGTGTGTCCTAGTTTATTGCAATGAGAGCAGCAATGAATATAATTTGTTTTGCAGTTCTTATTGCCTTTGTGATGCATGATTTGAACATAATTTTTAGAAACATTTTTCTTTTGATAAAGCTTGGTTGTTTCAGGTTCCTTTTTCTGAGGCATTTTGGTTTCTTTTACAAATTTTGGTAAAGGATATTTTCCTGAGTTTATTACTTGTTTTCCTTTTTCTGGAGGTGTATAACCAAACCCTTGTTTGTCATTTCCAGATTTTGATCTTTTAAGCATAGGGCTAAAGATGTTTTTCCTTTAGTTAATTTTCTAACTGATTCTTTTAAATAAAGATTTTCTTCAGTTAGAGTTTTCAATTTTCTTCTAACTCTATCTTCTCATTATTCTTACTTTTTAAATCTTCATTTAAAAGATAAATGTTATCTTTACTATCCTTTAATTGTTTTTCTAGTTGCTCCAATTCGGATTTAAGATCAGAATTGGTGTTTTCTAAGCAAATAGTGTTGTTTTTCAGATTCTTTAATTCTTTTACAACATTTTTATGTTTTTCATATAGTTCATTAGATACTTCTTCTAAGTCTTCAGATTCTGATCCTGAATCTGTGCAAGAATCAAAAGATGAGTTAGGATGTACCTCATCTAGTCCTACCATGAGGGCTAGATTTACCTGCTCTTTCTCTGATTCTGAGCATGTGGTCTCTTCATTTTCCCAAGCAGCCGCCATGGCTTTTCTTTTGAATTTCTTGTGCTTCTTTTGGGTTTTTCATTTTGACCAGTCTTCTTGAGTCTTGGACAATCCGGTCTCAGATGTCCAGGTTTTCTGCATTCATAGCAGACTGGTTCTTTCTCTTTTCTGTTTTTCTTTTGAATCATTTTCGATCCATTTTTCTTCTTCTTGAAAATTTTCTGAAGCTTGGACAGAACTTCATCTACGTCACTGTCTTCAAAATCTGCATTTTTGAAGCTAGAAGAAGAAGTGGAAGGAGCAGCTACAACCTTAAGAGCATTAGTACATTTTTTCTTAGATGAGCTTTCAGATAGTCGCTCCATATTTATTTCATGTGCCATGAGAGAACCTATTAAATTTTCAATCGACAATTTGTTTAAATCATGGGCCTCTTCAATAGCAGTTACTTTAGGTGTCCATGAAATGGTAAAGACCTAAGTATCTTCCTAACGATTTCCTCATTAGAAAGAGTTTTACCAAGAGAGCTTAAACCAACTACTATGCTTGAAAATCTATTATACATTTGAGTAATATTTTCGTTTGGAAGCATTTTAAATTGTTCATATTGTGAAACAAGAATATCTATTCTAGTTTGTTTCACTTTATCCGTTCCTTCATAAGTTATCTGCAGTTTATCCCAAATTTCTTTAGCAGATTTGCATGCAGATACTCTACTAAATTCTCTTTTGGATAAGGCACAACATAAGTAGTTCTTAGCTTTAAAGTTTAAAGATAATTTACTTTTATCAGCAGGTGTAATGGCAGTAGTGCCTTCAATAGGAACAATAACAAAATCACCTACCTCAATTACCTGCCACAGATCAAAGTCTGTGCCTCGAATGAAGCATTCCATTCTCATTTTCCAATATTGGTAGTCTTCTCCATCAAAGAATGGAGGTCTGGTGACTGATTGGCCTTCAACATATCCTTGAGCTGCCATGGATCTTTACTCTAAGATCGTTGGATCTTCGAATGATCAGAGACCCGCTCTGATACCACTTGTTGGCCCTTTTGGTACGACAGCAAGCTAACCTAGAGGGGGGGGTGAATAGGTTTTTCTGAAATCTGAAATAGAAACTTAAACACAGAAATTAACACTTGAAGATTTGGTTAGTTTAGTGTGAAAAGAGTAGCAGTGCGGAAGCAAATAAACAATCACACAAATAACACAAGAGATTTATCCTGGTTCGGCCCTTCCCACATGGAAGTCCTACGTCCAGTCCCCAAGCAACTTCTTGGGATTTCACTAACCAAGGGTACAGTCCCCCTTAAGGACACTACAACACCCAGCACCCCAGCTGGTCTTCTTCTCTTTCCCGGGCAAGAAGGCAGCCCACTTCTCTTACAGGTAAAGAAGCCAACCTCCTGGTACAAACCCCAGTGCGGTTCTGCTAGACACTAACCCCTAGCTAGGTTAACAACTGTATACAGTCCTACAGCTGGACAGAAGTCTTTCTTAGAAAAGAAAGAACAAAGCTGAGAGTTGGAACAAATAAAAACCAACTACAAGAACTCTCAGCAAAAGACTCTCTCCCCCAGATTTACAAGATGCACAGAGAGAGAGAGAGAGAGAGGAGAGGAGAAGGAGCTTGAATGCTTCAGTGCTTCAAATGCTTGAACACTTCTTCTTGGGCTCAGGCTCTTTCTCTCTTTTCCTTTGAGTGTATGTGGAGTTGAGGTTCTTCCCGGATGTACACTCTTGAAAAATCTTCAGGAAAGCTTATTCTTCTTCTTCAGCCTTGCTTCATCTTTTATATGAGCAATTTGAATAAATCCGTTGGAGTTCTAGCCGTTGCTCATCTTCTCTTTCTTCTGATAATTTGTGGTCTACGAGGTCTGCAAGCATAGAAAAAAGTGTTTAGATAAAAGAGTGTTTCTGTCAAAAAGGCTCATACCTTTATGTTTCCTGATGCCACCCAGAAGTGGTAAGTAATCCCCTTTTTGTTGGCAGGAAAGAAAAGATTTAGAGAGATAAGAAAAAAGATCTCCTGTCAGAAAGATAGAGGATTACGCAAATCAAGAATATTTGACTTTTTCACTAGATGCCAAAAAATATTTTGAAATATAAAATAAATCTATGTTTAAGTGAAATCCATATTTTACAAAGGAATCGATGTGAGAGCAAATCCTTATGAGAGATACAAAGGAATCCATGTGAGAGTTACAAAGGAATCCATGTGAGAGTTACAAAGGAATCCTTATGAGAGTTACAAAGGAATCCTTATGAGAGTTACAAAGGAATCCTTATGAGAGTTACAAAGGAATCCATGTGAGAGTTACAAAGGAATCCTTATGAGAGTTACAAAGGAATCCATGTGAGAGTTACAAAGGAATCCTTATGAGAGTTACAAAGGAATCCATGTGAGCGAATCCTTATAAGATCGATTCCTTAAGAGAGCGAATCCTTGAGAGCGAATCCTTATAAGATCGATTCCTTAAGAGAGCGAATCCTTGAGAGCGAATCCTTATGAGATCGATTCCTTAAGAGAGTGAATCCTTATGAGTTACAAAGGAGTCTGTGTGAGTACAAAGGAATCCTTATGAGTTTCAAAGGAGTCTGTGTGAGTTACAAAGGAATCCTTATGAGTTACAAAGGAGTCTGTGTGAGTTACAAAGGAATCCTTATGAGTTTCAAAGGAGTCTGTGTGAGTACAAAGGAATCCTTATGAGTTACAAAGGAGTCTGTGTGAGTTACAAAGGAATCCTTATGAGTTTCAAAGGAGTCTGTGTGAGTACAAAGGAATCCTTATGAGTTTCAAAGGAGTCTGTGTGAGTTACAAAGGAATCCTTATGAGTTACAAAGGAGTCTGTGTGAGTTACAAAGGAATCCTTATGAGTTTCAAAGGAGTCTGTGTGAGTACAAAGGAATCCTTATGAGTTACAAAGGAGTCTGTGTGAGTATAAAGGAATCCTTATGAGAGTCACTTATCAAATCGTTATGAGACCAAATCGATGTGGCACTTTGAACTGAAATCCATATATATATTGAATGGAATCCATTTATCTGTTTAGTGCAAATCATTACAGAATAATGTCATAAAATTATATTTATTAGAAAATCATGATATTTAATTTATTATTAGAAAAATTATGGTATTAAATATATTTAATATTCAATTAATCACATAAATTTATATTTATTAGAAAATCATGATATTTAATTTATAATTAGAAAAATCATGGTATTAAATATATTTAATATTCAATTAATCACATAATTTATATTTATTAAGAAAAACATGATATTAAATATTTTTAATAATAATTAATTAAACATAAATTTTGTTATCACCAAAATAAAAGGGTAAAAATATAGGAGTGGTTCAACATATAGGTGCTTGGTTATGTGAGAAATTAATGATTTTGTGTGTGCAGCTATGTATATATGAAAACTATTTGAGTAGTGTTGTACAAATATGTATATTTTGTTGTGTATGTTATTTATTTACATTATATAAATAGTATTTAAAGTATGTATTGTAAATTACATGTGGTTGTATTGAATAAATATAATTTTATGTAGTTTGTGAGTTCTGGCCGAATGCCTAGTTGGCGTCAATATAGGTGGACGGTAATCCCGATTCAGCGGCCACATCGATGGACGCCAACTCTTGTTAGGCGGCTAGTAAGGTTGACATTTACTTCCCCAGATCTGTTGCGTTTCAGATCCAGAAATGCCTCCAAAATGTCGCCTCTTGTTTTGGTAACCGACCCCCAACGGTCAGGAAACCCTACCTAAGCGCGTCTCCGACCCCTAACTCTACCCAAGCCGAAAGATCCCTTTTGACTCTTTTGTCAAAACCCTAGTTCTCTTGTGCAAAAACCTGAACTTTGGACCCGTGGATCCGGCGATTGGTGACTCCTTTCGGTGATCTTCTGTGACTGGAGGGGAGTCTAAGTATTGGGGAAGGCTTCTTCGACATCGGGTAGCAGTCTACATCGACACAGATCCCAGATTTGGAGGACTTTGGAGGGTCTTTGGCTCAGGCCGAGGAGGGCTTCTCCGACCTAAATATCAAATTGTAGAATTTTTCAAAGGCAAGTGAACCATTCTCGTTGTTCATACATGCGTCTAGTAGGTCTCAGGCATTTTATAGATTTTTAATCGTGTCCTGGAAACCCCTTTCTATCGAGTTTTGAAGTTCAGTCTATGTTCTGCACACATAGGAACTCAACGACAACCTTTGCTGCCGTTAAGATCCGAGCTTAGCGGCCACCTATGTTACTGTTAACCAATTAAGCGGCCACCCCCTTGCCGTTGAGTCCTTCAGGCAGAGACATTGTGTTTGTCTGCCCTTATAACTTATTTTCCAGATTTTTCGACATGAGGATATACTGTAAACATTATATGTGGTAAAGTATCTCTATTGGATCATGTTATTTAATTTTGATGATTTTTCGTTCACTGTGAAAATTATTAAAATTGTTGAAATCTTGTTTTAAGCATGCTTCAATCTGGTTATTTACTGTTTGCATGGTTCTATGGGAAGTTGTGATGTCATAAATTTTATGTAATATGTGCAAGAGTATTTGGTTGTGCTATAAAAATTGGGAAAATTTTCGATGAATGTATTAATTATTGGATTTTCTGGAATATAAGACAGTGGACATGTTTTATCTGTTTTAAATTTCAAGAAAATTCTATGATACATGTTAAATTACTGGAAATCTTTTGTGATATCGTGACTAATGGGTGTAAGTCATAGATTTGTTGAATGCATGTATAACACTGTAAAACCTGTTAACTTGGTTAAGGATAATTGCGTACAGTGATTGTTCTAATTTTTATAAATTGTGTACAGTTCAGAAAAATATGAAATTAGTATGCATGATGCTTAACCCATAAACAGTATGTGGTAAAAATTTCATATGAATTGGACAACAGTAGGTACTGATTTCCTACCACATGAAGAAATGACCAAATTAAGATATGCTTAATGTAATTATTGATTAATTAGATAATTGCAGTATGATTAGGGATAGTTTGTGACTGATTTAATTTTACTAACAGTAGTATCATGCTAGGAGACCTGAACCATATGTATACATGGGAAATTGGAAATAGTGTATTAAACGATGTGAAATTAGTGTGTGTGTTTAAAAGTGGAAATATGTAACTATGCCATGGGTGACACTGCTACCTTAGAGGGCTGAGGAACTGTACCATAGTAAAGTCCCTACGGGAAGGTTCATATGTGTGTTATGTCCCATGGACATTGGGATTTAAAATCCTGGAGGTAGATAAGTACCACTGGTTAGGGTGGAGAGTGCTTCTCCCGGTTCTGCGCAGTAACTAAGATCTATCACTATATTGCCTAGGTGATAGGTATGTGTGTGATGAGATACGTTTGAGTCCTTTTAGAGGTGGTTCGGACTATGTGTCACGGCATGTAATGAGAATAATGTGATATTTTTGTATATATGTGAAATGTGCATGTGTAAAATGTGTAAATGATCATATGGAAATGTGAAGTAATGTGATAATGTATGAAATTGTGAACCAATTTATAAATGTGTTATATCCATGTCAAAACAGCAAGCTATTCATGTTTATAAAATGTGTTATGAATATGAGAATGTACATCGAATCCATGTTAGGAATATCTCTTCCAGTATGTGCAATATCATACTTAACTCATCTTTATAATGTAGCATGAATGGAACAAGTGTTGACTTAAGATAGCATGTTAAAGAATGTGTAGAAAGCATGTGATAGGTTTACTTTATTGTGAAAGAAACATAAGGATGTACCATGTATTATAAACTTGTAGAAATATCATGTTTAGCTTTTTTTTTTTTTTTAAAGAATGCTTAAACCATGTTACATGTATTGATGATTTTGTCTAAAAAAATGTCTATATGATGTATGTATATGCAATGTGCATGGTTTTACTTGCTGAGTCTTTTAGACTCACTCTTGCTTCGGCGTACAAGTGCAGATATCTCTACTTCTTCCGAGGAGATAGTCAGGAGTGACTCAGAGCGTGAGTAGGAGATCTTCGTGGAGATTTCAGCGTTGTATTTTAATTTTCATAGTATGTAATTGAGAACATTATGTAATTTAGTTGTGGACAATGTATTTTATTTAAATTTCTCAATTATGAAATAGTTAGTTTCCTTTTGTACTATATGGACTGTGGATAAAGTGTAGATGATGGAATAGGATATATTATTCAGTTCTTTCTATTCCGCTGTTACATGTTCATATTTGTGTACATCTCAGCCTATTGAATGTGTTGGGTAAATGTCCCACTGTGGCGACGCTTTCTATATTGATGTGGGTTGGTATAGCTGTACCGGTATAAAGAGGGTCATTACAGAGATTGGTATCAGAGCAACAGGTTGAGATTGTACATAAATATAATTATGCCAGCATCTTCATTATATTCTAAGTCTTTATAGATTGTCCACATAGTTAGGAATTAGATAGTTTAGTTCCTAAATGGGATTAACCTATTTTGCAGGCTATGGCTTCGCGAGGTAGGCGTGGTGTTCCTACTCGTGAGGGTGAGCAGAGGAGAGAGGAGAGAGTTGAGCCTAGGCGTGAGGATCAGGGTGAGTAGCAGGCCCCAGCACCCCAGGGTTCTGTGCTTCCTCCACCACCACCAGTGGACTATGGAGTGTTCATGCAAGGTCTAGTTCAGGCTATGCAGACGCAGGCCCATACTCAGGCTGCACTCCAGGCTCAGTTGGAGGCTCAGGTTAGAATAGTAAATAGAGTAGTTTGATCTGTTTACTTGCATGTTTGTTATATTGTTATATTGTATATGTGTGGCTTATGTTGGCTGCTGTAGCAGGCTTAGGCGCCAGTTCCCCAGGCTCAGGACCATGGTGGACCCTCCATCATGGAATGGTTCAAGAGGATGTCGCCACCCTCTTTTAAGGGGGAGAGAGATCCACTATTGGCAGAGAGCTGGCTGAGGGAGATTGAGAAGATCTTCCGAGCTATTAGGTGTGCTGACGATGATAGGGTTACGCTAGCCACCTATATGCTATAGGTATGTGTAAATTGTTTATGTATTTATTTCTTTATGCCTAGATTGTCTGGATTGGTCCTTATGGAATGTTTTGGCAGGAGCGAGCTGATGTGTGGTGGTCCTCGTTGCTACGTACTTGGTTCGAGGGCGGTGCTGTAGAGGTGTTTTGGGATGAGTTTGTGAGGCTCTTTCGGGCCAAGTTCGTTCCGAAGCACATCCAGGACAAGATGGAGTAGGAGTTTCTCTCCTTGACTTAGGGCTCCATGATCGTACTGGAGTACGAGGCTAGGTTTGTTGAGCTATCGAAGTATGCCCCTCACATTGTAGCTGATGAACGCAGGAAGGCGAAGAAGTTCGTGATGAGTCTGAGGCCATCATTAAGGATGAGGTTGGTGGCATTTGACCATCGTACCCTCGATGAGGCTCTTAGCGCGGCTTTTTGGCAGAAGGGAGAGATGGAGCAGTACTTGGAGGAGAAGAAGGCTTCTCAGAAGAGGCCTGCAGCTCCGTTCCAGAGGTAGGAGAAGAAGAAGGCGGCGTACCAGTCACCGCAGCGTCCCGTAGTATCGGGAAGTCGTCAGGTACCTTCTCAGCATTCCCCGAGTGGCCAGAAGGAGTGTCCTCATTGCGGGAGGGCACATGGTGGTACGGAATGTTGGAAGATGGCGGGGAAGTGCTTGAAGTGTGGGAGTAGCGAGCATAAGATCAAGGATTGTCCTAGACTTCAGCAGGGAATCCAGCGACCAGCACCAGCTCCAGCAGCGGCAGCAGCAGCAGTAGCAGCAGCAGCGACAGGAAGACCAAGAAGGCCTCGAGCCCCAGCTCGAGTGTTTGCGTTAGCTCGTGAGGACGCCGAGCAGGCGGAGCATGTTACCGAAGGTACAGTTCTTTTCATGGATGTGCACGCTCGAGTTTTATTTGATACGGGTGCCACTCACTCGTTCATTTCCGAGCGTTTTGCTAGGTAGTTAGCTTTAGAGTCAGGATTAGAGTCTGAGGAGTTAGAAGTCCCTTTGTCTATGCACACACTTGCGGGTACGATATCGACTAGGAAGTGTATTTCATCCTTACCGGTGTGCATTGAGGATAGAGTTTTAGAATGGTGTTTCTTCCTGCTAAAGATGAAGACTACGATGCTATTCTTGGTCTGGATTGGCTAGAGGAGCACTATGCGTTGGTAGATTGTCGTGGGAAGAAGATTGTTTTCCGCATTCCCGTTGAGGATAAATTTTCACATCCTTTGCCAAGGAACTTAGTGGGAAAGTTTGTCATCTCTGCCATGAAGACGATGAGAATGGTGAACAAGGGTTGTGACGCTTTTCTTGCCAGCGTGGTATTAGTTCCCAAGCTGATGAGTCACCTACTCTTGAGGAGATAGATGTAGTGCAGGATTTTCCAGATGTCTTTCTCGATGATTTATCTAGATTGCCACCGGCTAGAGAGATAGAGTTCACACTAGAGTTGCTTCCAGGCACCTCTCCTATCTCAAAGGCCCCTTATCAGATGGCACCTACGGAGTTAGCGGAGTTAAGGAAGCAGTTGTAAGATTTGTTAGATAAGGGATTTATTCGCCCTAGTGTTTCTCCTTGGGGCACACCTGTATTGTTCGTGAAGAAGAAGGATGGGTCACTCAGGTTATGCATCGATTATAGAAAGCTAAACAAGTGACTGTGAAGAACATGTATCCCTTACCTCGGATTGATGATTTGTTTAACCAGCTGCAAAATGCATGTCTTTTCTAAGATTGATCTGCGGTCTGGTTATCATCAGTTGAGGATTAGGAGTGAGGATGTGTCCAAGATGGCTTTTAGAACCCGTTATGGACATTATGAGTTTTTGGTCCTTCCGTTTGGTCTGACCAACGCCCCTGCAGCGTTCATGGATCTCATGAACAGGGTGTTTAGACCTTATCTAGATAGTTTTATCGTGGTTTTCATCGATGATGTGTTGGTCTATTCTCCGGATGAGGACACACACCGTCAGCATTTGAGGGTAGTGTTGGAAGTTCTCCGAGAGCACAAATTGTATGCAAAGTTCAGCAAGTGTGATTTTTGGATGTGCGAGGTTCATTTCCTTGGGCATGTTATCTCCAGTGCTGGTGTAGCGATAGATCCAGTGAAGGTCCAGGCTGTATTGGATTGGGAGATTCCTAGGACCCCTTCGGAGGTTCAGAGTTTTCTTGGTTTGGCGTGTTATTATCGGAGATTCATTGAGGGATTTTCATCTCTCACCGCCCTATTGACCAAGCTAACCAGGAAGGGTGAGAAGTTTGTTTGGTCCGAGGAATGTGAGAGTAGTTTTCAATTATTGAAGGCTAAGCTTACTTCCGCTCCGGTATTGGTATTACCTAGTGGTGACGAAGGTTTTTCCATTTATACGGATGCATCTCGGATTGGCCTTGGCTGTGTATTGATGTAGCAAGGAAGGGTAGTAGCGTATGCTTCTCGGCAATTGAAGGAGCATGAGCGTAACTATCTGACTCATGATTTGGAGCTAGCGGCAGTGGTTTATGCACTAAGGGTATGGAGGCACTATCTTTATAGTGTCAGATTTGAGATGTTCACTGACCACAAGAGCCTGAAGTATCTTTTCTCCCAAAAGGAATTAAACCTGAGGTAGAGAAGATGGATTGAGTTTCTGAAGGACTATGACTTCGACCTCCAGTATCATCCTGGAAAGGCGAATGTCGTAGCGGATGCCCTTAGTAGGAAGAGGTCATCACTCCAGCAGGATTGGAAGATGTTGGAGGATGCGGCTTGTGCGATGACTGAGTTAAAGCCATCATTGTGTCAGGCTTTTGTAGCTCAGTTGTCCATTAGGTCTTCGGTGTTGGATGAGGTGATCGAGCAACAAAAAGCCAACCTTAGACTCTAAGATTGGTGGGCAAGGCAGGCATTTCCCGAGATGAGGATGGTGTGATCAGATTTCATCACCGTGTTTGTGTTCCCAACATTATAGATGTTCGTGAGCATGTTTTAGTAGAGGCTCATAAGTCGAGATTCTCTATTCATCTGGGTAACACTAAGATGTACCAGGATTTGAAGAGATCTTTTTGGTGGTCTGGCATGAAGAAGGATGTAGCAGAGTATGTGTATAGATGTCTTGTATGTCAGCAAGTGAAGGCCGAGCGACAGCGACCATCTGGTCTTATGCAGAAGATGGAGATCCCAGTATGGAAGTGGGAAGCTATCACTATGGATTTTGTTACGGGTTTGCCTCGATCTAGACGGGGTAATGACTCGATTTGGGTAGTAGTAGATAGATTCTCTAAGACTGCGCATTTCTTGCCCATGAAGAAGAAGCAGTCGGTTGAGGGCTTAGCTAGATTGTATGTTAGTAGTATTATTAGATTGCATGGTGTGCCGAAGTCGATCATTTCGGATCGAAATCTGAGATTTACTTCGAGGCTGTGGAAGGGTCTTCAGGATGCATTAGTTTCGGAGCTGAAGCTCAATTCAACATTCCATCCCCAGATCGATGGACAGTCTGAGAGGACTATCCAGACGCTCGAGGATATGTTGAGGGCGTGTGTTCTGGATTGGAAGGATGATTGGGAGCGTCATTTGCCTCTTGTGGAGTTCGCATACAACAACAGTTTCCATGCGAGTATTGGTATGGCACCATTTGAGGCGTTGTATGGTAGGCCTTGTAGATCTCCTTTATGTTGGGAGGAGACCGGTGATAGGCAGCTGATTGGTCCGAAGCTAGTTCAAGAGACTTCGGATAAGATCCAGATGATTAGGAAGAGGCTTATTACGGCACAGGATAGGCAGAAGAGTTATGCCGACAACAAAGGAAGGATTTGGAATTTGAAGTAGGTGAGCATGTCTTCTTGAAGATTTCGCCTACTCGTAGTGTAGTTAGATTTGGCAGGCATGGTAAGCTAAGCCCTAGATTCATTGTCCGTATGAGATTCTCAGACGATTGGGCAACGTGGCATATGAGCTAGCTTTACCCCCAGCGTTAGCTAGTGTTCATTATGTTTTCCACGTATCTATGCTCAGGAGGTATGTCAGAGATCCATCTCATGTTATTAGCTACGAGCCAGTGGAGATCCAGCCAGATCTATCTTATGTAGAGCAACCGGTAGCTATTCTTGACCAGAAGGTTCAGCATCTTCGGAACAAGAGCATTGCGTCGGTGAAGGTACTATGGTGTAACTTCTCGCGAGAGGAGGCTACTTGGGAGGTTGAGGATGAAATGAAGAAGAAGTATCCTCAGTTGTTTGAGTAGTATCGGTCTAACTTTGAGGACGAAGTTTCTTTAAGGGGGAGAGGGTGTAAGGCCCTTGAATTTTACTCTCTTATATGGGTGCTTGATTATGTGAGAAATTAGTGATTTTGTGTGTGCAGCTATTTATATATGAAAACTATTTGAGTAGTGTTGTACAAATATGTATATTTTGTTGTGTATGTTATTTATTTACATTATATAAATAGTATTTAAAGTATGTATTGTAAATTACATGTGGTTGTATTGTATAAATATAATTTTATGTAGTTTGTGAGTTCTGGCCGAATGCCCAATAGGCGTCAATATAGGTGGACGCTAATCCCAATTCAGCGGCCACATCGATGGACGCTGACTCCTGTTAGGCGGCCAGTAAGGTTGACATTTACTTCCCCAGATCTGTTGCGTTTTAGATCCGGAAATGCCTCCAGAAATGTCGCCTCTTGTTTTGGTAACCGACCCCCAACGGTCAGGAAACCCTACCTAAGTGCGTCTCCGACCCCTAACCCTATAAAATACCCAATCTCCGGCCGAAAGATCCCTTTTGACTCTTTTGTCAAAACCCTAGTTCTCTTGTGCGAAAACCTGAACTTTGGACCCGTGGATCCGATGATTGGTGACTCCTTCCAGCGATCTTCTGCGACTGGAGGGGAGTCTAAGTATTGGGGAAGGCTTCTTCGACATCGGGTAGCAGTCTACATCGACACGGAACCCGGATTTGGAGGACTTTGGAGGCTCTTTGGCTCAGGCCGTGGAGGGCTTCTCCGACCTAAATCTCAAATTGTAGAATTTTTCAAAGGCAAGTGAACCATTCCCATTGTTTATACATGCGTCTAGTAGGTGTCAGGAATTTTACAGATTTTTAATCGTGTCCTAGAACCCCCTTTCTATCGAGTTTTGAAGTTCAGTCTGTGTTCTGCACAGACAGGAACTCAACGACAACCTTTGCTGCCGTTAAGATCCAAGCTTAGCAGCCACCTATGTTGTCGTTAACCAGTTAAGCAACCACCCCCTTGCCGCTGAGTTCTTCAGGCAGAGACAGTGTGTTTATCTGCCCTTATAACTTATTTTCCAGATTTTTCGACATGAGGATGTACTGTAAATATTATATGTGGTAAAGTATCTCTATTGGATCATGTTCTTTAAATTTGATGATTTTTCGTTCACTGTGAAAATTATTAAATTGTTGAAACTTGTTTTAAGAATGCTTTAATCTGGTTATTTACTGTTTGCATGGTTCTTTGAGAAGTTGTGATGTCATAAATTTTTTGTAATATGTGAAAGAGTATTTGGTCGTGCTATAAAAATTCGGCAAATTTTCGATGACTATGTTAATTATTAGATTTTCTGGAATATAAGACAGTGGACATGTTTTATCTGTTTTAAATTTCAAGAAAACTCTATGATACATGTTAAATTACTGGAAATCTTTTGTGATACCGTGACTAATGGGTGTAAGTCATAGATCCGTTGAATGCATGTATAACACTATAAAACCTGTTAACTTAGTTATGGATAATTGCGTACAGTGATTGTTCTAATTTTTATAAATTATGTACAGTTCAGAAAAATATGAAATTTGGTATGCATGATGCTAACCTGTAAACAGTCTATGGCAAAAATTTGATATGAATTGGACAACATTAGGTACTGATTTCCTACCACATGAAGAAATGACCAAATTAAGATATGCTTAATGTAATTATTGATTAATTAGATAATTACAGTATGATTAGGGATAGTTTGTGACTGATTTAATTTTACTAACAGTAGTTTCATGCTAGGAGACCTGAACCATATGTATACATGGGAAATTGGAAATAGTGTATTAAACGATGTGAAATTAGTGCGTGTGTTTAAAAGTGGAAATATGTAACTATGCTATGGGTGATACTGCTACCTTAGAGGGCTGAGGAACTGTACTATAGTAAAGTCCCTACGGGAAGGTTCATATGTGTGTGATGTTCCTTAGGCATTGGGATTTAAAATTCTGGAGGTGGACAAGTACCACTGGTTAGGGTGGAGAGTGCTTCTCCCGGTTCTGCGCAGTAACTAAGATCTATCATTATATTGCCTAGGTGATAGGTATGTGTGTGATGAGATAAGTTTGTGTCCTTCTAGAGGTGGTTTGGACTATGTGTCACGGCATGTAATGAGAATAATGTGATATTTTTGTATATTCGTGAAATGTGCATGTGTAAAATGTGGAAATGTGAACTAATGTGATAATGTATGAAATTATGAACCAATTTATAAATGTGTTATATCCATGTCAAAACAACAAGCTATTCATGTTTATAAAATGTGTTATGAATGTGAGAATGTACATAGAATCCATGTTAGGAATAACTCTTCCAATATGTGCAATACCATACTTAACTCATCTTTATAATGTAGCATGAATGGAACAAGTGTTGACTTAAGATAGCATGTTAAAGAATGTGTAGAAAGCATGTGATAGGTTTACTTTATTGTGAAAGAAACATAAGGATGTACCATGTATTATAAACTTGTAGAAATATCATTTTTTTTTTTTTTTTTTCAAAGAATGCTTAAACCATGTTACATGTATTGATGATTTTGTCTAAAAGTAAAATGTCTATATGATGTATGTATATGCAATGTGCATGGTTTTACTTGCTGAGTCTTTTAGACTCACTCTTGCTTCGGCGTACAGGTGTAGATATCTCTACTTCTTCCGAGGAGATAGTCAGGAGTGACTCGGAGCGTGAGTAGGAGATCTTCGTGGAGATTTCAGCGTTGTATTTTAATTTTTATAGTATGTAATTGAGAACATTATGTAATTCAGTTGTGGACAATGTATTTTATTTAAATTTCTCAGTTATGAAATAGTTAGTTTCCTTTTGTACTATATGGACTGTGGATAAAGTGTAGATGATGGAATAAGATATATTATTCAGTTCTTTCTATTCCGCTGTTACATGTTCATATTTGTGTACATCTCAGCCTATTGAATGTGTTGGGTAAATGTCCCACTGTGGCGATGCTTTCTATATCGATGTGGGTTGGTATAACCATAACGGTATAAAGAGGGTCGTTACACTTTCATTTGGAAATGTAATAATGTGGACTTTATCTTTTATTTCATTGCTATATAGACTGTGGAATGTGTCATGATGATGGAATGAGATGAGTTAGTTCTTTCTTTTATTTCCGCTGTACTTTTTGTTATTCATGTACATATCAACCTATCGTTTAGTGTTGGGTTAATACCCCACTATAATGACACCCTTTGTACTGATGAGGATTAGTATAATCGTACTAGTATGAAGAGGGTCAATACAGAGATGGTATCAGAGACAAGGTTGAGCTTGTACATGAATAAACCATCATCTTCACAATATTGCAAAGTCTTTATAGAGATGTGTCCACATATGTAGAAAATATTTAATAATGAAAGAAAAGTAATTAAGAAAATGGCTAGAATTAAGTGACTTAGATTCTAACAAAGTTGATTGCTTCGCAGGCATTGACGAGCAGTAGTAAGCGTGATGCTAGAGCTAGGGAGCATGAGGAGAGGCGCAAGTTGAGAAACTTCATAATGAGACTCAGGCCATCATTGAGAGAGAGACTCTTAAAATGCGACTCCCACGCACTAGACGAGGCACGCAGTGCAGCAAAGTCAGCGGCCTCTACAGCTAGCGAGAAACCCAAGTGTATGCATTGCAGTAAGCATCATGGTGGAAACCTGTGTTGGACAAAGGAAGGAAGGTGTCTCAAGTGTGGAAGCAAGGACCATAGGATTAGAGAATGTCCAAGGCTGAAGAAGTTCGATCCAAGAGGTGTTACAGCAACGGAAATAAAGGAGCCAGCAGCAGAGCCACAAGCACTAGTCAAGGAGAATGTGTTAGCTGAAGATGACATCGATGACGTCACTAGAGGTACTCGGTCCGATCTTCGAGGATGAAGATCTTTTTCAAGGGGGGGGGGGGGAGAGAGTGTAAGACGCCGAATTTTTATTCATTTTATATTGTGCATGTAGTATTTACTTGTTATGTATATAGTGTGTGTATTAATTTGTGCGTATTATAATTATTAAATTACTTATGTGCATATGTATGTATATTATTTTGTACAAGTAATACTTATTTGAATCCCATACATATTATATGTAATTGATGTTGTGTTTATAGTATCTAATTATTGATGTGCATATTATATTTAATTATTCCATGCATATTGTATGTAATTGTATTATGTATGTATATGTATATATGCATGTTTATTTCGTACATATGATATTTATTTACTTCAGTGCACATTGAATTGGTTGTGATGTAATGGCATAGCTATTTTAATGTATTTTTGTGTTCTGGCCGAAATGTCAGTTGACGTCAACAAAAAGGGACGTTGATTTCATGTTGACGGCAACATGCATGCCGTTGACTGCATGGCCAGCTGAGTCGACGTCCAGATCGATGGACGCTAACTCCATGTTGGCGGCAGCTTATGTTGACGCCTATCTCCCAGTTTTCTGTGATTTCAGATCTGGAAACGGCTGTGTTTCCTCCAGTTCCAGTTTAGGAACCCATCTAAAATCATAGGGAACCTACCCTAATGTGTATCCAACCCACCTAGCTCTATAAAATCACCTTGTTTCGGCCGAGTTGAGTCTTTTGGGCATTTGGAGAAGCTAGGGTTTATGTGGAGAAAAGCTGTTATTTAGAGAGCTGGATCCGGTGACTGGAAGGGGTTTTCTGGAGACCTGCACCGACGGGAGGATATTCCATACATCAAGGAACCATCCCCAACTTCGAGGATCGACCTACATCGACAGGAAGGACCGGATCTGGAGTGGTTTTGAACACCTTCTTGGCTAGACCGAGGAGGGCTTCACTGACGAATCTAGATCTTCTTAGATTTATTCTCAGGCAAGTGATTGATAGATTTCATTCCTATACATGTTCCCTAAATCCAAAGGATTTTTCTGGATTTTATTCGAGTCCTGGAACCCCCATTTATTCTATGTTTGTGCGTTCTGTCTGCACTTCTGCATACATGAACTTAACGGCAACATTTATTGCTATTAAGGTCCAAGGTCAGCGGCAACAGATGGTGCCGTTAACCCCTATTGGAGGCCACCATTGTGCCGCCGAGTTCGTCTGGGTTCACAGAACCCTAATTTTTACATTGTGTGATTGTATTCGGACTTGTGGTAGCCTATGCATGCTATAAATTTTACATGTGGTCAAGTACAGAGAGTAGGCCATATCATGAGGAGGTATCGAATTTCTGTTATTTGTGTTAATTATTAAAATTCCTGTAATTGAACTGTAAGCATAAAATGACCATGTTTAAGCTTGTAAAAATAGTTTTGTTGCCAGTTAGGAATTCAACATTTTTACATGACAGCATGATGACTGTTTTCATGTTTCTGAAATGCTAGAACTGACTGTATGAGTGTAGACCATGCTGAATGAGTTTCTTGGTGAAAATGCATGATATCTTTTTTAATTATTATAATTAGTGTACAAGTTCAAAAAATCCAAAAAATTGAGAACATGATGTATTTTTGTTTGCAATCTATGATAAAATATTTTTTGTCCTATTTGGATGACAGTAAATATAGTTGTTGATTTAACAATGAATATTTGCCAAATTGAGCATATTAATTTAGTTTTTTATGATGCAATGATTGCAACATGATTAAGATTGTAGTATGAATTGTTTAAGTACTGTGACCCATAACATCATGTTAGGAAAAAAAAACTGAAACATGTGTGTGTGTTTAAGTGGATGAGCATGAAATGTGTAAACAATGTAATAATGTGTAATTATCTAAAAGTGTGTGTGTTAAAGTGCTAAATAGTGCATGTGAATAATGTAAATGAATGTAATAATTGTGATAATGTGCTTAATGTAAAAGTGAGTCGAGATTGACACTGCTACCATAGAGGTCTGAGAGCCTACTGTAGAAAAGTCCCTATAGGATGGCTCAACGTTTGTGTGATTATCCTAAGGGCATTAGGATGAAATTCTGGAGGTGGACAAGTACCATTGGTTAGGGTGGAGAGGGCTTCTCCTGGTTCTGCACAGTTACCCAGATTCGTCACTGCATTGCCTAAGTGACGGATATGTGATATGTGTATGTGTACGTGATATGTGCTATGTGTTCCTCTAGATGGTGGTTAGGACTATGTGTTACGGCAAGTTAAGTGTAAAAAAAAGTGTAACATGTGAATAATGTGTTAGTGACATGTGAATGTGGCACGTGGTAAGTGCAAGTGATGTGACATGTGAACGTGTAAGTGAAAGCTATGTGAAAAAATGTGTGAAATCAAGTGTAAGTGCAAGTGAATGTGAAATGTGAAAGATGTGAAATGTGAAATTGTTAAATGAATGTGTTAACATGTGAGTAAGTGTAAACCCATATGAATGTGTTTAATTCATGTCAAAACAGTAAGCAAAAGGTTTGTTCATTGGTGTTAAAGGCATGTGAAAATGATTAGAATCCATGCTAGGTTTGCTATTTACTTTATGTTTAACACCATGCTTAAAGTATGTAGAGTTACAAAAGGGTTTGAATGAGATTGAAATCTTGAAGCATGTTGAATAAAAGATGTAGAAAGCATGTTATAAGTTTTTACACTTAGTTGTTTAAGTTATATAAGGCATGTACCTTGTTTATCCTTTAGTGCAAGCGAATGTCAATGAGAGAGTAAGTGCATGTGAAAACAAAGATAAGAGTGCATATGTTCATATTATGCATGTATTAATATGATTAAGGTTAATTTTGATAGAACGTTTAGTATCATGTTGTGTAGTTTAATATAATCCATGCGCAAATGTGAAGAGAATATGATAAATTTTACATTAAAACAGCAAGCTAAATGTGTGATAAAATGTTATAATTGTATGAAGAATTGGTTAGAAATCATGCTAGGAGTGTCACGTACCTTGTACATATTTCTATGATTTAAATTGTAGAATTGTGCAATGATTTAAGTAAAGTATGAGATCATGAAACATGTTATACATATTGTATTTGGAAAGCATGTTATAGGACATTCATGAATATGTGATTATGTTAAGAATGTGATTAATACGAGTTATGATTGGCTATATGAATCGAGTTAATGAGCATGAATAGGAAGCATGTGAAAGTATATGTTTATTATCCATGATTTACAATAAGCATGTGTTAGTTTAAAGCATGTGTAGGTTGTTTGCATAGTGGTTTAAGGGTCATAAAGCATGCGCCATGACAATTTAGTTATTGTTTAGATGATACCATGTGTTCCTTATTATTTAATAGTGTAACAAGTGTGTGATATGTATAAGAATGTTGTCTTTAGATTGCTTGCTGGGTCTTTTTAGACTCATACTTGCTTCGGCGTATAGGTGAGGCAGGTGCCCCCATACTTGAGGAGAGCATAGCGAGGAACGTCGCCGAGCCCAAGGAGTAGTTGCTTGTGGGAGATTTCTTAGGAGTTGTACTTCTTTTCTTAGTATGAACAATGTTATTTTATATAGACAATGTCTTTCATTTTTAAATGTAATAATGTTGACTTTATCTTTTATTTCATTGCTTTATAGATTGTGGAATGTGTGATGATGATGGAATGAGATGAGTTAGTTCTTTCTTTTATTTCCATTGTACTTATTGTTATTCATGTACATATCAACCTATCATTTAGTGTTGGGTTAATATCCCACTATAATGACACCCTTTGTACTGATAATGATTGGTATAATCGTACCGGTATGAAAAGGGTCGTTACAGAGATGGTATCAGAGACAAGGTTGAGCTTGTACATGAATAAACCATCATCTTCACAATATTGCAAAGTCTTTATAGAGATGTGTCCACATATGTAGAAAATATTTAATAATGAAAGAAAAGTAATTAAGAAAATGGCTAGAATTAAGTGACTTAGATTCTAACAAAGTTGATTATTTTGTAGGCAATGACGAGCAGTAGTAAGCGTGATGCTAGGGCTAGGGAGCATGAGGAGTAGCGCAAGTTGAGAAACTTCATAATGAGACTCAGGCCATCATTGAGAGCGAGACTTTTAGAATGCTACCCCCGCGCACTAGACGAGGCACTCAGCGCAGCAAAGTCAGCAGCCTCTACAGCTAGTGAGAAACCCAAGTGTATGCATTGCAGTAAGCATCATGGCGGAAACCTGTGTTGGACAAAGGAAGGAAGGTGTCTCAAGTGTGGAAGCAAGGACCTTAGGATTAGAGAATGTCCAAGGCTGAAGAAGTTCAATCCACGAGGTGTTACAGCAACGGCAACAAAGGAGCCAGCAGCAGAGCCACAAGCACCAGTCAAGGAGAATGTGTTAGCCGAAGATGACATTGACGACGTCACCAGAGGTACTCGGTCCGATCTTCGAGGACGAAGATCTTTTGCAAGGGGGGGAGAGTGTAAGATCCTGAATTTTTATTCATTTTATATTGTGCATGTAGTATTTACTTGTTATGTATATAGTGTGTGTATTAAATTTGTGCATATTATAATTATTAAATTACTCATGTGCATATGTATGTATATTATTTTGTACATGCAATACTTATTTGAATCCCATGCATACTATATTTAAATTATGTTGTGTTTATAGTATCTAATTATTGATGTGTATATTATATTTAATTATTCCATGCATATTGTATGTAATTGTATTATGTATATATATGTATGTTTATTCTGTACATATGATATTTATTTACTTCAGTGCACATTGAATTAGTTGTGATGTAATGTCATAGCTATTTTAATGTATTTTTGTGTTCTGGCCGAAATGCCGGTTGACGTCAACAAAAAGTGACTTTGATTTCATGTTGACGGCAACATGCATGCCGTTGACTGCATGGCCACCTGAGTCGATGTCCAGATCGATGGACGCTAACTCCATGTTGGCGGCAACTTATGTTGACGCCTATCTCCCAGTTTTCTGCGATTTCAGATCTGGAATCGGCTGTGTTTCCTCTGGTTCCAGTTTAGGAAACCCATCTAAAACCGTAGGGAACCTACCCTAATGCGTATCCAACCCACCTAGCTCTATAAAATCACCTTCTTTCGGCGGAGTTAAGTCTTTTGGGCCTTTGGAGAAGGTAGGGTTTCTGTGGAGAAAAGCTGTTATTTGGAGAGCTGGATCCAGCGACTGGAAGGGGATTTCTGGAGATCTGCACTGATGGGAGGATAGTCCATACAGCAAGGAACCGTCCCCAACTTCGAGGATCGACCTACATCGACAGGAAGGACCAAATCTGGAGTGGTTTTGAACACCTTCTTGGCTAGACCAAGGAGGGCTTCACTGACGAATGTAGATCTTCTTAGATTTATTCTCAGCAAGTGATTAATATATTTCATTCCTATACATGTTCCCTAAGTCCAAAGGATTTTTTTGGATTTTATTCGAGTCCTGGAACCCCCATTTCTTCTGTGTTTGTGTGTTCTATCTGCACTTATGTAGACATGAACGTAACGGCAACATTTGCTGCCATTAAGTTCCAAGGTCAGCGGCAACAGATGGTGCCGTTAACCCTGTTGGCGGCCACCTTTGTGCCGCCGAGTTCGTCTGGGTTCACAGAACCCTAATTTTTACATTGTGTGATATTATTCGGACTTGTGGTGGTCTATGCATGCTATAAATTTTATATGTGGTCAAGTATAGAGAGTAGGTCATATCATGAGGAGGTACTGAATTTATGTTATTTGTGTTAATTATTAAAAATTTCGTAATTGAACTATGAGCATAAAATGACCCCGTTTAATCTTGTAAAAATAGTTCTGTTGTCAGTTAGGAATTCATAATTTTTACATGATAGCATGATGACTTTTTTCATGTTTTTGAAATGCTAGAACCGATTGTATGAATGTAGACCATGCTAAATGAGTTTCTTGACAAAAATGCATGATACCTATTTTAATTATTATAATTAGTGTACAAGTTCAAAAATTCCAAAAAAATGAGAACATAATGTATTATCTGATTGCAATCTTTGATAAAATTTTCGTCTTATTTGGATGACAGTAAGTATAGTTGTTGATTTAACAATGAATATTTACCAAATTGAGCATATTAAATTTAATTCTTGTATGATGCAATGATTGCAGCATGATTAAGATTGTAGTATGACTTGTTTGAGTACTGTGACCAGTAACATCATGTTAGGAAAAAAAACTAAAACATGTGTGTGTTTAAGTGCATGAGCATGAAATGTGTAAACAATGTAATAATGTGTAATTATCTAAAAGTGTGCGTGTAAATGTGCTAAATAGTGCATGTGAATAATGTAAATGAATGTAATAATTGTGATAATGTGCTTAATGTAAAAGTGAGCCGAGATTGACACTGGTAACATAGAGGTCTGAGAGTCAATTGTAGAAAAGTCCTTATGAGATGGCTCAACGTTTGTGTGATTATCCTAAGGGCATTAGGATGAAATCTTGGAGGTGGACAAGTACCACTGGTTAGGGTGGAGAGGGCTTCTCCCGGTTCTACGCAGTTACCAAGATTCGTCACTGCATTGCCCAAGTGACAGATATGTGATATGTGTATGTGTATGTGATATGTGCTATGTGTTCCTCTAGATGGTGGTTAGGACTATGTGTCACGGCAAGTTAAGTGTAAAAAAAAGTGTAACATGTAAATAATGTGTAAGTGACATGTGAATGTGGCACGTGGTAAGTGCAAGTGATGTGACATGTGAACGTGTAAGTGAAAGCTATGTGAAAAATGTGTGAAATCATGTGTAAGTGCAAGTGAATGTGAAATGTGAAATTTTTAAATGAATGTGTTAACATGTGAGTAAGTGTAAACCCATATGAATGTGTTTAATTCATGTCAAAACAGTAAGCAAAAGGTATGTGCATTGGTGTTAAATGCATGTGAAAATGATTAGAATCCATGCTAGGTATGCTATTTAATTTATGTTTAACTCCATGCTTAAAGTATGTATAGTTACAAAAGGGTTTGAATGAGATTTAAATCTTGAAGCATGTTGAATAAAAGATGTAGAAAGCATGTTATAAGTTTTTATACTTAGTTGTTTAAGTTATATAAAGGATGTACCATGTTTATCCTTTAGTGCAAGCGAATGTCAATGACAGAGTAAGTGTATGTGAAAACATAGATAAGAGTGCATATGTTCATATTATGCATGTATTAATATGATTAAGGTTAATTTTGATAGAACGTTTAGTATCATGTTGTGTAGTTTAATATAATCCATGCACAAGTGTCAAGAGAATATGATAAATTTTACATTAAAACAACAAGCTAAATGTGTGATAAAATGTTATAATTGTATGAAGAATTGGTTAGAAATCATGCTAGGAGTGTTACGTACCTTGTACATATTTCTATGATTTAAATTGTAGAATTGTGCAATGATTTAAGTAAAGTATGAGATCATGAAACATGTTATACATATTGTATTTGGAAAGCATGTTATAGGACATTCATGAATATGTGATTAATACGATTTATGATTGGCTATATGAATCAAGTTAATGAGCATGAATAGGAAGCATGTGTAAGTATATGTTTATTATCCATGATTTACAATAAGCATGTGTTAGTTTAAAGCATGTGTAGGTTGTTTGCATAGTGGTTTAAGTGTCATAAAGCATGCACCATGACAATTTAGTTATTGTTTAGAAGATACCATGTGTTCCTTATTGTTTAATAGTGTAACAAGTGTGTGATATGTATAAGAATGTTGTCTTTAGATTGCTTGCTGGGTCTTTTTAGACTCATACTTGCTTCGGCGTACAGGTGAGGCAGGTGCCCCCATACTTGAGGAGAGCATAGCGAGGAACATCACCGAGCCCGAGGAGTAGTTGCTTGTGGGGATTTCTTAGGAGTTGTACTTCTTTTCTTAGTATGAACAATGTTATTTCATATAGACAATGTCTTTCATTTGCAAATGTAATAATGTGGACTTTATCTTTTATTTCATTGCTATATAGATTGTGGAATGTGTGATGATGATGGAATGAGATGAGTTAGCTCTTTCTTTTATTTCCCCTGTACTTATTGTTATTCATGTACATATCAACCTATCGTTTAGTGTTGGATTAATATCTCACTGCAATGACACCTTTGTATTGATTAGGATTGGTATAATCGTATCGGTATGAAGAGGGTCATTACACAACTTGACGGAAATCGATCTCGCCACCAACATATTGGTGGCAACATATCACACTGTCAAGATAAACTTGACAACAACATTTGTAATAACACTATCTTTTCGGATCCGTGTTTAATGGTTTTGGTGTGGTGCTCTTGACCGAGAGATGGTCATATGGTCTTGGTCGAGGTTTCCGTGCGTTGTGGGCCGGAGGTTCTAGCCCAAACAACTCGTAGTTGCACTAGTTGTGAACGCGATGGAGCAAGTCGTCGCGATTTAAACGCGACGGTCTACCCCGTCGCGATTCATTGAATCGCCTTTGTGTTAAGCGGCGCTTTGGCTTCCAATTGGTGACAGTTAGGGTTGTCACGTTTAACTCTTAAACATGATGTCTGCCTACGTCTCGATTTTGAACAGTGGTTTAATTGCTCTATTTCACTCAGACAGAGCAGAGGAGCTCTGTCCAGGTGAAGGGGGAGCTGCTGTGGAGTTCCTGGGGCGATTTCCGATGTCTGGTGGCTCGTGCGGCGCGGTGTCCACGCGAGGATGGCATACAGAGCGTGGGTGCACTGGCGTTGTGGTGGTTTTCACATTCCGCGGGTTCTTCAAGTTTGTAGGGAGACTTCCCCCTTTGTTTAATTTGCTTTAAATGGTTTAAGGGGGGTGGAAAGCATGTATGGTTGGTTTGCCGTGTTATGGATATCATGTTTATTGCTTTAGTTTGGTATTTGTATCGGATGTGTGTCCGTTTTCTAGTGGAGATGGTGGGTTTGGCTTGTAAGCTGGGCTCACTGCCGTGTTTGAAACGCGACGTGGTGCACCATCGCATTCATGGTATGAATGCAACGCCATGCATCATCGCATTTTTGGTTTTATTTGGTGTACTGTGCCAATGGTTTGGATGCGACCACTCGACTCGTCTCATTCTTGTTGAATGCGTTGATGTGGTCCATCGCGATTCTGTGAAGGGTTTAGTGTGGTCCTTATCGTGATGTATCGTTCCGTCATAATTTGGATGTTGACTATCAGTGTTGACTGGTTGAGCCTGAAGGCGACGTATCGGGCCATCACGATTCTGTCGTGACACTGGGCCTTGTCGCATTCTGGTTTAGGGCGTGACCGGAAAGATCGTCGTGATTTGAAAGGCGACGCCTGTGTCTGCCACGATTTAGCTTCTGTGGTCTGCTTGTGGTTGCTAGGCAGTGAGGTTCCAGTGTGGACCTAGCCCTAGTTATTTAGTGTTATTTAAAGTGGTTTAAGTTTTTTAAGCTAGTAAAGCATGTGTAGGGTTTAAGAGTTGAAGTATGAGTAATTAGTTAAATGTGTAATTCATTCTAAGCTCATTATTATATTAAGTTAAGTGGTTAATGTTTATAGTGCTTTGGTGTTGCCATGGAGGTCATGAGACGACCAATGATAGGCAAGGAAATTTTATGATATTGTAATTCATATGAGTAATGGGTAGGTTGGCTTGAAGGTCACATGGTGACCGGTGATGAGCTAATTCTGACACTTGTGTACCTTGGTTTATAATAATGGTTGTATGAGCATATATTGAGATTTGTGTGTTTGACAAGTTTGGTGGTCCGGCGCCTATTCTGGAATACCTCTTCAGTCATGTACCCTAGGTTCTGTGTGAGCCAGGCATATTGTGCTCGGGGCGTGTCCCAGTACGGTGTGTACCACTGAGGTCTGTGCTGTCTTCATGGACACCCTCACTCCTGTGTTTGAGTTGTATGTCCGGCTGAGGGAAAGAGGACAGGGGGCAGCAACTTGTGAGAGTTTGTGTTTAGTCACTTGTAGCGCGCTCATGGTTGGGGGAAGGACACCAATAGACATCACTGGTCTCTAGCTAGTCCTATGTTTCCAGTGCCTCACTTTAGAGAGCTCGCGCCGAAGTCCCTAAAGGTGCTAGGCCTACAGCTGTGTGGTCTGTAGGTGTGGTGTTGGTTGGTCTCCACTATTGGTTGACTTATTCTGTGTGTTTGTGGAGCGGTAGCTGGACAGAGTTGTCCGTGGCTACGTGACTGAGAGGTGGTTCTTGTGTTTTGTGTCTGGGTTGGATACTGGCGTCATAAACCAGTAGTCCGTTCCCATGTGGTGGCGTCGTTCCTTTGCGACTCGTGCTTTGCCACTGGTTGTGGCTTGTGTGTAGTGACTCTCTGGTTGAGGTTTTACCCGTTGGGATGTGCTTTGGTTGTGGCATCATTGTGGTTGTGGTTCCATGGTAGTACCTTGTGGTAGTAGGTACCTGTACCCTTCATGGGTAGCTTTGTGTTGTGGTACGTCATGTACCAGCCTCTTTAGGTGTTGAGGTGAACTTGTGTTCCGTGGAGGTCATGTGGTGTGACCTTCCACATGTTGTGTTTTACCCTTTTTCGGGTAAACTTCCAATTATGGTTTTAGTGTGTGGTGGATTGGCTTGCTGATGCCAGTCCTGTTACCCTACATGGATAGTTTGCCTGTAGAGCTTGTAGCCTAGGCAGTGGCTTGCCTGTGAGGCTTATGGCTTAGGGGATCAGTTGTTGTTGTGGTTTGCCTGTGAGGCTGTGGCCTAGGCATTTCAGTTGTTGGGCAGACTAGTGGTGCTGTGCTAATCCTGTTGTTCCTCTTACCTTTCGATGATTTGTGTTAGTTGGTATGTTTATATGCAATTACAGCTTATTTATGTTTAATGGGTGCATGATGTGGTTTGGCTCTCGGTGTTGCCACTGAGACTCTTTGGGTTGAGGTCTCTTCATTTTTCGGGTGTTGTTTTTGGGAGGTCCCTACTAAGCCAGTGACTTGTTGAGGCTCACTCCCTTACAACACTTTTCAGATGTTAGCTGTTTGTGTGGCTTACGGAGGCGTTGTGGCAGACTTGTACCACCAGCAGTAGAGTTAGTTTCGTTGTGTGAGCTTGTGCTCCCTCGGGGTATACCCTAGGTAGTTGTACTTTTCTCTTGGACATGTAATAATGTATTGGGACAGTTGTACATTGATGTATACAGGTATGAGCACATGTACTTTCTTGTGTCTTATACAGTTGTTGTTGTCTTTTATATTCTTACTGGACACTTGTGCGCGTTATCCCTTGTGAGACTTCAATCTGTTCGCGGGAGGCAGACTTGGATATGGAGCCTTATTGGGCATAAATATCCAGGGCCATTACAGTTGGTATTAGAGCATGGTCCAGTTAGAATATCAAAAGACATTGAGGATACAATGTCCCAAGACATGGTTTAATGTCCACTGCTGGTAGTAAGTCTACAATTTTGTGTGGTTTAAAGTGGTTTTTACGTGAGTTTTTGGTATGTGAAATGTGCATAGTTGTTTGTGAATCTGGCAGTTGTTAGTAGTTGCTGAGAAATGGTTTGGCTAGAGTGGTATAATTTGAGTGGTTGTACCAGTGTGCTAGTTTGCAGTAAAAGTGTAGTTGTTTAAAGGTTCACAGTTACAGAAATTAAAGGAATTAGTGAATTCAGTTATGATATTCAGAAAATGTAAAGTTGTGTTTTAGGGAGGATATGTTTTAATGTGATGAAGGTGTTTTAGTTGTTGAGCAACTACCCCTAAGAAAATCTAAGATTTTGTAGACTTAGCATATATCATGTTTTTGCTATGATAAAACTTTTTAAATAGACTTTCTACAGAGTAAAAATATCAATTACATATCACAATATATATATATATATATACAATAGTGTGACAAACTCCATCTCAAGATTTTTCTAAGTCCACAAACTCTCCCTATGTCATACTGAATCCGACTTGAGACTTCGACTGCTAACTCTGACTCCTTCAGAATCGAAGTTAAAAACCACTCAAGATTTTTTCTAAGTCCACACCAATATTCGTAATTTGACTGTCAACTCCGACTTATACAGTCGAATACTTCATAAAGTTAACTACATAATCCGACTATCAACTTCGACTCCTACAGTCGAATGCTTCAGAACTCTAATTCCTCAGTATCTGATTGCTAAAGTTGAATTGCCTTCATTTCCTCAAAAAATTTCTATCCTCCACAATAGTCGAATTATTCTATTTTCAACATTGACTTCTATATTCGAATTATAGTCTTTACTAAAGTCGAATCATTCTTTTCGTTCCCGACTTGTATTCTAGTATAATATCTATTGAAGTCGAATCATTCTTCAACTTCCATAGTCGAATTGTATATTCCTTTGTATCCGACTTCACTGTCAGTTCTGTACTTAGTGTTTGTCTGAACCTTCCAGTTCAACAATTAGTGTAATCTTGTTTCCTAATCATCTTTGACATTATTTCTTATAAACTTTTCAATGACCAAATATTTTGCTGATCCATCAAAATATCATTATTTTATTATTATTTTTCTGACAAGATAAGACATATTATACTTAAACTATTCATCCAAAAATGTTTAGATTATTTCTGCAACTCTTTATTCAAACTGAGCTGTTTGCTTCATGAAAATGATCCGGATTTTGTGGATACAAAAGAGATAGTGCATTTATTACATTTCAGGTGCATGGCATCTGGCAGAGGCTCACCTACCACTGTCAGACCCATACCTTACCTTCTTAGTACAACTGTCTGTCCTTCTTTCTATCTGAAAAGCATGCCTATACGAGGTTTCCATACCTTTTCTTTTTCTCTCTGACTCACCTACCTCAAAGGTATGGAGATACTCTTCCTTTTGTATTGTCTTTGCTGCAGACATTTATTGAAGCACGTTTTCAGCATGCTACCTTCACAGTCCATTTAATGAGAAGTTGATCCTCTAGCTGTGAAGCTACAACCCTCGTTTGAAGACATTGGAAGGAAGCAAGACAGAAGGACCCATGGACAACAAGCCTTGAAAAATCCAAAGGATCCCAGAGCTCTCTTCAAACGGGCAAATTCCAACGGCCATTTTTCAAACGGCTACATTCTGAAGATTATAAAAGAAGCTGAAGTTTGAAAGAAGAAGATATAAAGAGATATCAAGTGCAATTCAACTCTAGTGAGCTTAATACTTACAATTTTCTCAAGCCAAGAAATCTCACAAGCCCTCTTCCAAGCCACAAGTTAGAGAGCTCCCCTATCAGCAAGATTCTCATCAGCTCTCCTTGTTTCCATAGAAGTCTTGTGTCCGAGTGGCAATCTGTAATTGCATACTTTTTCTGAAGTCCACCCTACTCATTCAGAAAGGATTTGCGTTTCAACTCCAATCTGTTAACCTTTCTGAATTGTGTGTTTTTGCTCATTCTTGAAGCAAACACACAAGAGTCATTCATTTCTTTCTTCTGTGTAATTTCAGCAGGAGGTGTGTTTCTGCTTACCCCTCTTGTGAAGGGAAGGCCTTGTGGAAGGCAGTTCTTTTGTACCCCTGTTTAGGGAAGACTTGCTTGGGAGCAAGTGGGTTTATATTACCTCTCAAGGGTGAGAGAAGGCCAAGTTATTGGCAGATAGTGGAAATCTCAAGTGGTTGGCTTGAGGACTGGATGTAGGACTTCCATGTAGGAAGGGCCGAACCAGGATAAATCCTTGTGCATATTTGTGTGATTGTTTCCGCCTAGTTCACACTTGAATCACACACACCACACTAATTACTAACGAATTTATTTAGTGTTGTGCAATTTCAAAAGAAAATTTATAAAGCCAAGAAGTCCTATTCATCCCCCCCCCCCCCTCTAGGACATCTATAGTGCCATTTCGATCCAACATTAGTGAGGTATAGAGTTAGCAGAGACACATATAAGGTAATGGTGTGATAGAGTAGCAGTGGGAACAGTGTTGTAATATGGAATAGTGTGTGTTAAAGATTGTTGGATGTAAGAGTTGTGATTGAGAACCTTGGCAGAGGTAATTGTTGTGTTTGAGATTTGTATTAGTAAGTGTTAAGAAGCAGCTTGAATGATAATGTTATTAGTGATATGAAAAGTTTAGAATGATTGAGTGAGGTAGATTAGCTTCAGATAAGGTACTGGTAAACAGAGGAGTAGTGATTTGTGGCAGTCAGATTAAGTGTGCTTTATGATTAGAGACGGTTGTAGTAAAGAGCTTGAGAATAGTGTTGTTGTGTGTAATGATGATAATGTAAAATTTGATATAAAGATCCATGTAAGTACGTGCCGAGGTGACCAGTTGGGTAAAGAGAGAGTAAAGGAAGATCAGTGTGCAGTTAGATTTTCTGAGAATTTTAGAAGAAAGATATTCACTTGGAAAGTGGCAATCTGTGAGGATTCTGCAAAATAATTTGTTAAAAGATTGCAGTGTTAAAGATAAGATTAATGTCATGTACAGTTAGTTGAATAAGGGAATCAGACAGAACATGTTGTTGAATTTAAAGAGACTGGTACTCAGATTCAAACTTTGGCAGTATTTTAATGAAAGATGATTATATAATAAGAAGAGATATAGTGTGAATGGTACAGTGAGATTAGCCAGATAGTAGAATAATTAAGAGAAATACTTTGCAGAAATGGTATTATGTCTAATGTAGTTGGCAGTAAAGTTAAAGTTAAGTGTTATTGATCAGAGAAAGAAAGAATATAGCAAATTATGAAATGGATATAATTAGCTGGTTTAGAAAATGTTCAGTAAAAGTTTGCATGGTAGCGCACAGAAAGTGATTTAGTTGAGCAGAGGTATTTTTCTGTAAAGATATTTCAGAGTTTGATGTAAGAATGAAAGACGGATCAGATAAATAATAGTAAGTAGATTAGAGTAAGGTGGAATAGAACAGAAAGAGTAAGAAATGTATGGATGTTGGAATTGTTAAGTATAGAACGGAAAAGTGTGATCAGTTAAACAGTGAAAAGTTTAGGGTCAGGTGGCACCTGATTGAGACAGAGTTCGGTAAAGTTGAAGGTAAAATATGTGCAGAGTTAGTTGAACAGTTTTATTTTGTGATAAGAGAGTGTAGTGTCATAGCAATGAGAACGAATATTTTTAAGGGTTATGTAATAAATTTGTTATATCAGTTAGAGAAGGTTATTTAAAGCAAGGAATGTATATGAAGAGCAAGGTATGCTAGTAGCGGTATAACATAATTCAGAATTTAAATATGTGGCACAAGCAGAAATGAAGTATTAGAGAAAGCAGTTCAAAATTTCAGGTATTTTCTTCCAGTGTTAATTGATTGAAGAAGATGATTTGAGAAGTAAGGAAAGTCAGAATGGAGTCCAGCTGGAGTCAGTAATGAGGGTAGAATTTGTAGGATACTTTGCCAAGTATCCAGTGTAATTAGAGTAGCTCAGCGAAAGCAAGAAAAATTTAATATTCACAGGTTATCCAATGTTTAATTGATTGAAGAAAAGTTTAAGGTTTTTGCACAGTGAAATAAAAATGCAGTGGTTCTGAGCAAGAAGTGAGTTCAGCCAGCAAGAGCAGAATGGTATAAAGAGGTAGGAAATTCAGATACAGTAATTTGATTCTTTCTTCGGAAGGCTGACAATTGAGAATGTGAATATAGATGAGGCAAAATAACAGTTGGTAGTAATAGGCATATAATGGAATGGCACCGAGGAATCCGAGAATTTAAAGAGGGTTTAGCATGGCAAAAAACCTAAGGGTGGTAGTTTATGGTAAAGAGTTTCAAGCAAGAGAAGCGGTCTAGAAAGAAATGTTGCAAACACAGTTGGGAAAAATGTCGAAGCAGGCTGAGACTAAGAAGATAAAGCGCCAACAGTAAGGTAGGATTGTCTACAGTGGAAAGGTAAAAAAAGGGAGATTGACTCAAAAGAGCAGAGCAGCTGTGAAATGAATTAAATAGAAAGGAAAGTAAAACCGGTACAAAAAAGAACAAACTGAGTCAGGCAAGCATAGAGAAAGTGTATCCTACTTGTTCTATATATGATTTACACTCTTTTTAGGTGATAGTTTGGCTTATCGTGGTTCATTTCTGAATAACGAGGACGACATTCCTTTTTAGGTGATAGTAATGTAACGACACGATCTTTCCGGATCCGTGTTTAATGGTTTTGGTGTGGTGCTCTTGACCGAGAGGTGGTCATTGGGCCTTGGTCGAGGTTTCTGTGTGTTGTGTGGCCGTTGTGGGCCGGAGTTCTAGCACAAACAGCCGTAGTTGCACTGGTTGTGAACGCGATGGAGCAAGTCATCGCGATTTAAACGCGATGGTCTACCCCGTCGCGATTCACTGAACCGCCTTTGTGTTAAGCGGCGCTTTGGGCTCCGATTGGCGATGGTTAGGGTTGTCACGTTTAACTCTTAAACATGACGTCTGCCTACGTCACGATTTTGAACCGTGGTTTAATTGTTGTATTTCCCCCAGACAGAGCAGAGGAGCTCTGTCCAGGTGAAGGGGGAGTTGCTGTAGAGCTCCTGGGCCGATTTCCGGTGTCTGGTGGCTCATGCGGCGCGGGGTCCACGCGAGGATGGCATTCAGAGCGTGGATGCACTGGTGTTGTGGTGATTTTCGTGTTCCACGTGTTCTTCAAGTTGGTAGGGAGACTTCCCCCTTTGTTTAATTTGCTTTAAATGGTTTAAGGGGGGTGGAAAGCATGTATGGGTGGTTTGCCATGTTATGGATATCATGTTTATTGGTTTACTTTGGTATTTGTATCGGATGTCTATGGGTTTTCCAGTGGAGATGGTGGGTTTGGCCTATGAGCTGGGCTCACTGTCATGTTTGAAACGCGACGTGGTACACCGTGTTTGGTGTACTGTGCCAATGGTTTGGACGCGACCACTCAACCCGTCGCGTTCTTGTTGATGCGTCAATGTGGTCCATCACGATTCTGTGAAGGGTTTGGTCCTTATCGCGACATATCGTTCCGTCACGATTTGGATGTTGACTGGTTGAGCCTGAAGGCGACGTATCGGGCCGTCATGATTCTGTCGTGACACTAGGCCTTGTCGCATTCTTGTTTAGGGCGCGACCGGTAAGGTCATCGCGATTTGAAAGGTGGCATCTGTGTCCGTCGCGTTTCAACTTCTGTGGTCTGCTTGTGGTGGCTGGGCAGTGAGGTCCAGTGTGGACCTAGCCCTGGTTATTTAGTGTTATTTAAAATGGTTTAAGTTGTTTTAAGTTAGTAAAGCATGTGAAGGGTTTAAGAGTTGATGTATGAGTAATTAGTGAATTGTGTAATTCATGTGAGGCTTGTTATTATATTAAGTTAAGTGGTTAATGTTTATTGTGGTTTGGTGTTGCCATGGAGGTCGCGAGACGACCAATCATAGGCAAGGATATTTTATGATATTGTAATTCATATGGGTATTGGTGTAGATTGGCTTGAAGGTCACATGGTGATTGGTGACGAGCTAATTCTGACACTTGTGTACCATGGTTTATAATAAAGGATGTATGAGCATATATTGCGATTTGTGTGTTTTCTGAGTTTGGTGGTCCGACGCCTATTCCGGAATACCTCTTCAGTCGGGTACCCTAGGTTCTGTGTGAGCCAGGCACGTTGTGCTCGGGGTGTGTCCCGATACAGTGTGTACCACTAAGGTCTATGTTGTCTTCTTGGACACCCTCACTCCTGTGTTTGAGTTGTACGTCTGGCTGAGGGAAAGACGACAGGGGGCAGCGACTTGTGAGAGTTTGTGTTTAGTCTCTTGTAGCGCGCTCGTGGTTGGGGGACGGACAACAGTAGACGTCACTGGTCCCCAACTGGTCCTGTGTTTCCAGTGCCTCACTTTAGGGAGCTCGGGCCGGAGTCCCTGAAGGTGCTAGGCATGGGCCTTTAGCTATGTGGTCTACAGCTGTGGTGTTGGTTGGTCTCCACTATTGGTTGGCTTACTCTGTGTTTGTGGAGCGGTAGCTGGACTGAGTAGCCTGTGGCTATGAGATTGAGAGGTGGTTCTTGTGTTGTGTGTCTGGGTTGGATACTGGCATCATGAACCAGTAGTCCGTTCTCGTGTGGTGGCGTCGTTCCTTTTCGACTCATGCTTTGCCACTGGTTGTGGCTTGTGTGTAGTGACTCGTGTTGGAAATCGACTTGGGGCATCACATGTGCAACGAAAGTAAAACAAAACAAAAATTGATTTCCATCCATGTACTTGATCGGACTATGATGTACGGTGCATGTAAACATACATACAAATAAGGCGTAAGACAATCTTACATAGGGGAGATCATATATCCCCTGAAGCGCAGAACTAGTCCTTGTTTGAAGGAGCTCTCGTGAGACTCCCTCTAGCGGTATCCACGCAGTGGATGATCGGCGATGACGATGACCCCTCCTACACTAGTGGTGCCACTCCTCCACGTCGTGCGGCGCCACACAGCGGCCAACAACAGCAAGTAGCAGTAACAACAAGAGGTTTCGGCCCTCCTAGTACTCCTCTTGCCTAGGGAGAGCACAGGAGGGAGAGATGGGAAGGGGGGTGACGATGGTGATTTTTTTTCTCAAGCTCTAGCCCATGAACTTCAAGGAAAACCCTTCTATTTATAGAGAGCCTAAAAGACACCTCATCATGGACACCTCATCATGTCATGATGATAAGGGACACCTCGCAGGGACACCTCGTCATGTAATGATGACAAGAGGGACACCTAGTAGGGACACCTCGTCATGTAATCATGACAAAGAACGCCTCACAGGGATACCTCGTCATGTCATGATGACAAGAGGGACACCTCACAATGTTATCATGGCCAATGATGATGAGGTGTCCTCCTTCTAGAAAGGGTGAGGTGGCATGATCCTGGTATGCTCTCTTAATGGATGCTTATCAAGGCTTATTGGGTCTTACCCAATAGGTCCATAATAGGTTAAATAAGGTTTATTGGATAACTTTTATCCAATCCTCTATTCATCTCATTATCTACTTTATGTGTGTGACCCTCTAGGCCCAATATCGAGCTAGCCGTGAGTTGCACTCGTCAGAACTCCTTCTGACTTAGTGAATTATTATCTCCATAATAATTCACTCAACTCATCAATTATGAACGTACTAGGCCACTATGCCATAATCCCCAGACGATACGAGTGATCAAATCCATTGGACCTGTCTACCCACAGTTACCGTGTACCTATAGTTGCTCATCCATCTATTATCCCAGAGTCCGTATGTGATGGACCGGGGTATTTATGCCCATTAAGGCTCCATATCCAGATCCGCCTCCCGCGAACGGACCGAAGTCTCGCAAGAGATATCACACACGAGTCCAGTAAGAGTATAAAAGACAAACCACAAGAATATAAGACACAAGAAAGTACATGTGCTCATATCTGTTCACTGATTTGTACAACTGTCCCATTACATTAATACATGTCCAATTAAAAGAGTACAACTACCTGGGGCATACCCCGAGGGAGCACAAGCTAACACAACACTAACTACTAAACAACTGCTGGTGGTACAAGTCTGACACAACGCCGCTGCAAGCCAAACACATGGCAAGCCCTGAAAAGAACTATAGGGGAGTGAGCCTCAACAAGTCACTGGCTCAGTAGGGGCTACCCAAAACAACACCGTAACCACAAACACCTCAACTCCAATGGGTCTCACTGGCAACATCAATGGCCAAACCATTTCATGCTCACATCATGACAATAAATAACAATTAAACATACTCATGATAATAAACACAAAGTCCTCAGAAGGAAAGTAGGACTACAGGACTAACATAATATTATTAGTCAGCCCAACTACTAAAGTGCCTAAACCACAGTCTCACTGGCACACTGCTACAACAACTAGTTGCCTAAGCTATAAGCCACACAGGCAAGTCACTGCCCAGGCTACAAGCTTCACAGGTAAATCTCGAACACTTAAGTAACAGGACTGCTAACAAAGAGCTGGTCCTTTATACTCCAAATCACACTACGTCAAGAGCCACACATAAATGGTAGGACTGGCTACAACTAGCTAGTCCATAACACACTAAATCCATAATCGGAGCCATGCCCAAGAAGGGTAAAACTCAACAAGTGGAAAGTCTCACACGGCCTCCACGGAGCATAGCTCTACTAAACCACAATATGCCTAAGCCACAAGCCTCATCGGCAAAATACCCACAAAGGTAACATAATTAATAATCACAAACTAATCCACAATAAAATATAAACAAAGATCTACTTAAAACAGTTAGGATACAACAAGTGGCAGGTCAAACCACAAGACCTCCACAACACACGAGAGCCTGAAAAGGTTGATACACAATGTACCACCACAAAACTATAAAATAACCCATGAAGGGTACAAGTACCTGCTACTCTGAGGTACCACAACACAAATATCCGAACAAAGGGTACAAGCAGGTGGTAGACACCACACTGAACCACAATTATATTATACCTTTATTTAAGCACAATATTACAAGTAAAACCTCAACCGGCAAATCACATAAACTACAACTCAACCACAATTGTGCCAACACCAGGGCACACCTCGAACTGGTCAAACCTCGACCACGAGTCATAAACTCACAAACCACAGCCAGTGGTAAAGCACGAGTCAAACTACAGCCAGAATAGGCAAAGCACGAGTCAGAAAGAACGACACCACCACACGGGAACGGACTACTAGCTGATCAGGCCAGTATCCAACCCGAACAACACAACACAAGAACAACCTCTCAGCCTCGCAGTAACGGACGAAAGGTCCAACTGCCGCTCCACAAGGAAGAAGTCAAACAACTGTGGAGACCAACCAACACCACACTTGCAGACACACAACTGCAGGCCCATGCCTGGCACCTCTAGGGTCTCTGGCCGAAGCACCCTAAGGTGAGGCACTGGAAAACAGGACTAGTTGGGGACCAGTGTCGACTACTGGTGTCCGTACCCCCAACTACGAGCGCGCTACAAGCGACACAAGAACAAACTCTGGGAAGTCGCTGCCCCACTGCCGTCTTTCCCTCAGCCGGACGTACAACTCAAACTCAGGAGTGAGGGTGTCCAGGAAGACGACACAGACCCCGACGGTACAACACCAGTACCGGGACAAAACCCCGAGCACAACAAACACACGTGCCTGGCTCACAAAGAACCTGGGGTACCCGACTAGAGAGGCATTCCGGAATAGGCGCCGGACCACCACACTCGGCTAGCACAAACCACGATACTTACACATATAGCCTTTACTTATAATTTACGATATACAAGTGTTAGGATTAGCTTAACATCGGTCATCATATGACCCCAAAGCTATCCCACACCAACACATACCTGAACCACAAACTTGCCTATCATTGGTCATCTCATGACCTCCGTGGCAACACACACCACCTACTTCATAAATCAAAATAATATAATTCAAAAGACAACAACGGACCAGGGCTAGGTCAGTATGGACCTTCACTGCCCAAACACCACGAAGTCATAGTTAGGCTCACACAGGAACCTCACTGCCCAGTTACTACGACAAATTATAAGAATTACATTACAACAAAGTGTGTAGTACACACACACTCAAACCACGTAAACAACACGTGTATATTACACCCTGGTTGGTGTACCACACGTCTGTCACATAAACCAGATGTCCAACACATGGACAACGCACTCCAAGAGTGCCACGGGTGCCAACGCACCACACATACTACGTAAAGCAATTGCGTACATCACACATCATTCACGTAAAACATGCCCATTACATGAGCAATATGCTTCAAGAGCATAACAAGTGCACTGGCTCACACCGGTCATCGCCATGCACACACACAAACACATAATACTCATAACCAGAAAAGCTACGTAAACCATACTACATGAATACATGCACAAGTTGGCGGCAACATCGACTGCCGCTTATAAGAAATAGACGGCAAGCGATCTAGCCGTTTATATTCCGGCTGATGAGCTTGGCGACAAGCGATCTTGACGCCAAGTTCTCCGGCCTTAAACCCTGCAGAAACCCTAATCCAGCTCTACAGGTTTTCCAACCGTTAAAACTACAAGAAAATGTACTGAAACGGTTCTTTAAACATGCATGAACCCAAAACAACCTAACACAACATGCTACATACATTAAATTACTCAAACCACCCATTATCCCTTCATGGTGCAACTTAACCCGAAAATGCATTATCATGCTGATTCAAGTGGTTAAGTCGTGTTTTAATGTTTCTAACAAGCTAACAGGGCTCGACCCCTACCTCAGAACATGCTCAAACCTCCCGCAATCTCCTGGTTCACACCGAACCCTCCGCGAACTCCCACGGGAATTGCACCACGCCACGGCGTTTCCTCGCGCGATTCGTCACCGCCACACGTTCCACGGTCCTCCAAGCATCCTTCAGTACCTGTTGGAAGCTCTAGAAACACGGGGACGCGAAGCTAGGGCAAGGGGAAGAGAGAGGCAGGTGGGAAACCTGCTCTCGGGTGACCTTATAACCTGCAGAATTCTCAGGTTGGCGTCAACCCCTTTGCCGCCAAGGACAACCGCCACCCTAAACATCCACATCTAATGCCGCCAAGATCATGCAGTCAACGGCAATCTACCTGGACGCCAACAAGTCAACGACCACCCCTGGCCGCCAACTCCTACTCAACTGCAGCAGGTCCTATTTCATTTCGGGACCTAACCTGCACCACACCTACACACACCACGCGTCTACACCACACTGGCTTCACAACAGCCATCACAACCACAACACACACGATCCAAAAAGGATCCGAAAATAAGTGACGTTACATTATTATCACCTAAAAACTAATGTCGTCCTCGACATATAAAATAAATCACAACAATTCGGATTATCTCCTAAAAATAAATAAAGCCGAACACAGAACAAGTAGGATACTCTTTCTCTGCTTCAGTCTTTCAATTCATCCCACAATTACTCTGTTCTGTCGATTCCATTGCCTTTCTTTAGCTTTTAACCGTAGGCGATCCTACCTTGCCAATGGTGCTTTATCTCCTTGGACTGAACCTGCTTCCACAATTTCTGGGCTGTGTTTGCAATATTTCTTCCGAGACCACTTTACCTTTCTCAAATATCTTACACTGTAATATTATTTCATACCACCATTTTCTTTTTCCATTTATCACTGTTTGTTGTTATCCTGCCTCATCTGCATTCCCATTCACAACTGACACTTCTTGAAAGAAAATCAATCGCCATCTTTGAATTTTCTGCTCTTTTCATATTATTCTGCTCCTACCGCTTTAAGTCAATCTCTGATTAAAAACCATAATAAACTCTGTTCCTTTATTCCACTGCGCAAAACTTTACACTTTCTCTTTATTCGAGCAAACTTGAACAATCTCTAAATATTAAATCTTTCTTTGCTTCCGCTTCCGCTGCGCTACTCTGATCACACTGAACATTTTTGCAAAATATTCTACAATTTCTGCTCATATTATTACTTTCAATTACTTTCTTCTAGCTTCAACTGCTTCTCAAATTATCTCATTCAGTTAATTCATGCTGAAGAAATTACTGCAATTTCTGATATGCCAAACCACTATTGACATGTTGTGCTCTTCATAAACCTTTCTTACTTTACTAACATTTTCTGGCTAATCTCAAATTTTGTTACATAACCTTTCCAAATATTCTTTAATTAGTCTATTTCTGCTCCTGCATGAAACTCTGGAATATCTTAATAACAATTCCTTTCTGTTCAAATGAATCATTTCTTTGCACCAATGTGCAAACTCTAACTGACATTTCCTGACTCATCTGATCTTATTCACTTCATCATTTGCTAAATTCTTCCTTTCTTTAATCCATATTTTTTTGCAAAATATCTCTCTTATTTCATTAAATATTCTTTCTGATAAACTTTTCATAATCAGCCATTCATTAACCAAATATTCCTCTTGTGCAATTCTCACAAATTTTATTGCACATTAATCCTTCTTTTCTCTCTTTCTTTATTCAACTAATCCTTTCAATACATATTTATACAAATCTTCATATCACACTTCCTGCTATCATCATTATTCATAACAACACTTTTCTCAGATTTCTAATCTCAGGCATATTTAATTTATCTGCCATAAATCACTGCTCTTTTATGCACTAATACTTCTTTTAAAGCTGATCTACCTTTCTTAATCATATCAAACTCTTCATAACACTAATCACATTCTCATCCACACTGCTTCTTAATATCCTCTGACTCAAATCTCTAATGCCACAATACATTTGCTGAGATTTTCAACTGCAACTTATCACACACACTGACCGGATCCTTATCACCTTGTTACCATGCACCTGTCTCTGCCAACTTTCTATCTCATTATAACTTATTTACTGAATTCCATATCCAAACTTGTTAATCTCTTCAATTCCTTTAACTGCAAATCTTTAACAACCAAACTGATCTATCACAGAAATACTCTATACTTATCTCTACTAACTCTATACTTTACTAACATATAACAGGTATATCCTTCTCAAGGTATTACTTTACATTTCTCTTCTAATCTCTGCAACTGAAAACTTTTAAGTACTATACTTTAACTGCTTTAACTGCACTAGTGCCAGGACACAACCACACAATTTATGCCACTATCCACGTTGTGGTACAACAGCTACTCACAACTGCCAATCTAACAAACAGAAACACAAGGTTTACGTGCCAAAAGCTCACGTAAAAACTACTTTATATCACACAAAGCCGCAGACTTACTACCAGCAGTGAACATTAATCCATGTATTGGGACATTGTACTTTCAATGTCTTTTCATATTCTAACTGGACATTACTCTGATACCAACTGTGACGGACCGGGGTATTTATGCCCATTAAGGCTCCATATCCAGATCCGCCTCCCGCGAACGGACCGAAGTCTCGCAAGGGATATCTCACACACGAGTCCAATAAGAGTATAAAAGACAAACCACAAGAATATAAGACACAAGAAAGTACATGTGCTCATATCTGTTCACTGATTTGTACAACTGTCCCATTACATTAATACATGTCCAATTAAAAGAGTACAACTACCTGGGGCATACCCCGAGGGAGCACAAGCTAACACAACACTAACTACTAAACAACTGCTGGTGGTACAAGTCTGACACAACGCCGCTGCAAGCCAAACACACGGCAAGCCCTGAAAAGAACTATAGGGGAGTGAGCCTCAACAAGTCACTGGCTCAGTAGGGGCTACCCAAAACAACACCGTAACCACAAACACCTCAACCCCAATGGGTCTCACTGGCAACATCAATGGCCAAACCATTTCATGCTCACATCATGACAATAAATAACAATTAAACATACTCATGATAATAAACACAAAGTCCTCAGAAGGAAAGTAGGACTACAGGACTAACATAATATTATTAGTCAGCCCAACTACTAAAGTGCCTAAACCACAGTCTCACTGGCACACTGCTACAACAACTAGTTGCCTAAGCTATAAGCCACACAGGCAAGTCACTGCCCAGGCTACAAGCTTCACAGGCAAATCTCGAACACTTAAGTAACAGGACTGCTAACAAAGAGCTGGTCCTTTATACTCCAAATCACACTACGTCAAGAGCCACACATAAATGGTAGGACTGGCTACAGCTAGCTAGTCCATAACACACTAAATCCATAATCGGAGCCATGCCCAAGAAGGGTAAAACTCAACAAGTGGAAAGTCTCACACGGCCTCCACGGAGCATAGCTCTACTAAACCACAATATGCCTAAGCCACAAGCCTCATCGGCAAAATACCCACAAAGGTAACATAATTAATAATCACAAACTAATCCACAATAAAATATAAACAAAGATCTACTTAAAACAGTTAGGATACAACAAGTGGCAGGTCAAACCACAAGACCTCCACAACACACGAGAGCCTGAAAAGGTTGATACACAATGTACCACCATAAAACTATAAAATAACCCATGAAGGGTACAAGTACCTGCTACTCTGAGGTACCACAACACAAATATCCGAACAAAGGGTACAAGCAGGTGGTAGACACCACACTGAACCACAATTATATTATACCTTTATTTAAGCACAATATTACAAGTAAAACCTCAACCGGCAAATCACATAAACTACAACTCAACCACAATTGTGCCAACACCAGGGCACACCTCGAACTGGTCAAACCTCGACCACGAGTCATAAACTCACAAACCACAGCCAGTGGCAAAGCACGAGTCAAACTACAGCCAGAATAGGCAAAGCACGAGTCAGAAAGAACGATGCCACCACACGGGAACGGACTACTAGCTGATCAGGCCAGTATCCAACCCGAACAACACAACACAAGAACAACCTCTCAGCCTCACAGTCACGGACGAAAGGTCCAACTGCCGCTCCACAAGGAAGAAGTCAAACAACTGTGGAGACCAACCAACACCACACCTACAGACACACAACTGCAGGCTCATGCCTGGCACCTCTAGGGTCTCTGGCCGGAGCACCCTAAAGTGAGGCACTGGAAAACAGGACTAGTTGGGGACCAGTGTCGACTACTGGTGTCCGTACCCCCAACTACGAGCGCGCTACAAGCGACACAAGAACAAACTCTGGGAAGTCGCTGTCCCACTGCCGTCTTTCCCTCAGCCGGACGTACAACTCAAACTCAGGAGTGAGGGTGTCCAGGAAGACGACACAGAGCTCGACGGTACAACACCAATACCGGGACAAAACCCCGAGCACAACAAACACATGTGCCTGGTCACAAAGAACCTGGGGTACCCGACTAGAGAGGCATTCCGGAATAGGCGCCAGACCACCACACTCGGCTAGCACAAACCACGATACTTACACATATAGCCTTTACTTATAATTTACGATATACAAGTGTTAGGATTAGCTTAACATCGGTCATCATATGACCCCAAAGCTATCCCACACCAACACATACCTGAACCACAAACTTGCCTATCATTGGTCATCTCATGACCTCCGTGGCAACACACACCACCTACTTCATAAATCAAAATAATATAATTCAAAAGACAACAACGGACCAAAGCTAGGTCAGTATGGACCTTCACTGCCCAAACACCACGAAGTCATAGTTAGGCTCACACAGGAACCTCACTGCCCAGTTACTACGACAAATTATAAGAATTACATTACAAAAAAGTGTGTAGTACACACACACTCAAACCACGTAAACAACACGCGTATATTACACCCTGGTTGGTGTACCACACGTCTGTCACATAAACCAGATGTCCAACACATGGACAACGCACTCCAAGAGTGCCACGGGTGCCAACGCACCACACATACTACGTAAAGCAATTGAGTACATCACACATCATTCACGTAAAACATGCCCATTACATGAGCAATATGCTTCAAGAGCATAACAAGTGCACTGGCTCACACCGGTCATCGCCATGCACACACACAAACACACAATACTCATAACCAGAAAAGCTACGTAAACCATACTACATGAATACATGCACAAGTTGGCGGCAACATCGACTGCCGCTTATAAGAAATAGACGGCAAGCGATCTAGCCGTTTATATCCCGGCTGATGAGCTTGGCGACAAGCGATCTTGACGCCAAGTTCTTCGGCCTTAAACCCTGCAGAAACCCTAATCCAGCTCTACAAGTTTTCCAACCGTTAAAACTACAAGAAAATGTACTGAAACGGTTCTTTAAACATGCATGAACCCAAAACAACCTAACACAACATGCTACATACATTAAATTACTCAAACCACCCATTATCCCTTCATGGTGCAACTTAACCCGAAATGCATTATCATGCTGATTCAAGTGGTTAAGTCGTGTTTTAATGTTTCTAACAAGCTAACAGGGCTCGACCCCTACCTCAGAACATGCTCAAACCTCCCGCAATCTCCTGGTTCACACAGAACCCTCCGCGAACTCCCACGGGAATTGCACCACGCCACGGCGTTTCCTCGCGCGATTCGTCACCGCCACACGTTCCACAGTCCTCCAAGCATCCTTCAGTACCTGTTGGAAGCTCTAGAAACACGGGGATGCGAAGCTAGGGCAAGGGGAAGAGAGAGGCAGGTGGGAAACCTGCTCTCGGGTGACCTTATAACCTGAAGAATTCTCAGGTTGGCGTCAACCCCTTTGCCGCCAAGGACAACCGCCACCCTAAACATCCACATCTAATGCCGCCAAGATCATGCAGTCAACGGCAATCTACCTGGACGCCAACAAGTCAACGACCACCCCTGGCCGCCAACTCCTACTCAACTACAGCAGTCCTATTTCATTTCGGGACCTAACCTACACCACACCTACACACACCACGTGTCTACACCACACTGGCTTCACAACAGCCATCATAACCACAACACACACGATCCAAAAAGGATCCGAAAATAAGCGACGTTACACCGTATATTAGGCATGGTGTTGTGAGGCCTATACGGAATCTGTTAAAGTCAAACTCTTATCTGATTCTCCCGAAGAACTCCTTCTCTCTAAATTCGATTGACCCTGGCCAGGAATTTGCCCGAGTAAGACAATATGGGATATTCCTCTCACGATACCGAGAGTGGATGATCCTCTACTGGCACATAATTGCCTTCGTAAGGTTGGCTATCATTCCCAATGACTGGCTATACTAGACCTGGAACATCCAGGCCTATAAATCCAATATCAAAGAATGGAGTACTCAAACAAGACATCTTTGGTGTCTCAAGTCTAAGGACCAGTTACACAACTGAGACTACGGAATCTCTATCTGACAATCAGGTATCATTAACCATACAGCATTCCGAGAACGGATCATTTAGTGAACTCATTCTCCAATAAGCACCTATACCATATCCCTAGTGTCTCCATACAAGCAGCTATGAGACCAACTGCTTCCATCACATGGATAGGTATATGGCACACCGATCTTTCTGGTCATCTAAATGTCCTTCTTGAGTAACCTATGACTAGGAATATTTAGGATCTGTGTTTAAAGAGGATCGACCTCATTATGATGATCTCATCATGATCCAATTCCCATTGTACAGACCCATGAACATCACAGTATACATATGCATGGAATTTACAGTGAGAAAATACCATTATAATATTACCAAAAGAGATTGTACATAATTACAAGTGCCATCACTCACGTGAATTGGCTTGCAGGGCACCTATAACTAGAAATCTCCCACTTGACCTAAAACAAATCACCTACATGTCTGATTCCCATTAGACCTCAGTGTCGCTCAAAAACAATTTGAGTTAGTGGATCTGCAATGTTATCATCAGATGAAATTCTTTTTATTGCTACATCGCCACGGGCCACGATCTCTTTGATCCAGTGGAACCTCCCTAGAACGTGCTTATGCTTCTGATGAGACCTAGGTTCCTTTGCTTGAGCAATCGCCCCATTGTTGTTGCAGAACAATGAAATTGGCTCTTCATGGCCAGACACCACTCCTAAATCTGTGATGAACTTTTTCATCCAGACAGCTTCCTTTGCTGCTTCTGAAGCAGCAATGTACTCCGCCTCAGTAGTCGAGTCAGCAGTAGTCTCTTGCTTGGAACTCTTTCAGCTTACTGCTGCTCCATTCAGGGTAAAAACATACCCTGAGTTAGACTTACTATCATTGATATCAGACTGGAAACTTGAGTCTGTATAGCCTTCAACCTTGAGGCTACCTCCTCCATATACTAGTAAAAGATCCTTAGTCCTTCTTAAGTACTTAAGGATACACTTTACTGCCTTCCAGTGTTCCAAACCTGGATCTGCCTAATACCTGCTCATAACACTTAGAGCATGTGCTATATCAGGTCTAGTACATAACATTGCATACATAATAGATCCTATAGCAGATGCATAGGGTATTCTATCCATGTATGCCCTTTCTTCTAGAGTCTTTGGGGACATACTCTTAGAAAAAGAAATTCCATGTCTCAGTGGTATGAGACCTCTTTTGGAATTTTCGATGCCAAATATTTTGACTATGGTGTCTATGTACATGGATTGGGACAAGCCAAGCATCCTCTTAGATCTATCTCTATAGACCCGAATCCCCAAAATGTAGGATGCTTCCCTTAAGCCCTTCATGGAGAAGTTCTTTGATAACCAAGTCTTAACTGTGGATAGCATTCTAATATCATTTCCAGTGATGAGAATGTCATCCACATACAACACCAAGAAAATGATAACACTCCCACTTACCTTCCTATATACACAAGGCTCATCTTCGTTCTTAACGAAGTCATAAGATCTGATTACCTCATCAAACCTTATGTTCCAACTTTGGGAAGCTTGCTTTAGTCCATAAATAGACTTAAGCAACTTGCACACCTTATCTGGACTTTTCTCGGAAATGAATCCATCAAGTTGTATCATATACACCTCTTCCTCGAGGTTACCATTAAGGAATGCAGTTTTTACATCCATCTGTCAATCTCATAGTCATGGTATGCTGCAATGGCCAATAAAATTCTGATAGATTTTAGCATGGCGACGGGCGAGAAGGTTTCGTCATAGTCAATACCTTGCCTTTGATGATATCCTTTTGCTACAAGCCTTGCCTTAAAGGTCTCTACCTTTCCATCTACTCCAATCTTCTTATTGAAGATCTATTTGCACCCAATGGGTACAATACCCTCAGGTGCATCAACTAGGTTCCAAACCTAGTTGGAGTACATAGAATCCATCTCAAAATTCATGGTCTCTTGCCATTTCCTGGAGTCTATGCTCATAATAGCCTCCTTGTAGGTTTGAGGATCAATATCCTTGAAGTCTTGTCTTTTGATATGTCCCACATATCTTTCAGGAGGGATAGGAACTCTACTTGACCTACGTAAATTTGGAATTTGTGTGATAGGTACCTGAACAGGTTCTTCTTGTAGAATGGTGCTTGAGCTAGGTTCCCCAACCTCACTCAATTCTATCACACTCCCACTGTTTCCACCAAGAATGTGTTCCTTCTCAAGAAACACTGCTCTCTTGGCAACAAAGACATTTTGGTTCTCAGGGCGATAGAAGTAATACCCACAAGTTTCCTTGGGGTATCCCACGAATATGCACCATTCTGACCTTGATTCCAATTTATCAGGATTGTGTCTCTTAACATGGGCAGGGCAGCCCCAAATCTTAATAACTTTAAGATCGGGCTTCTTCCCTTTCCATATCTCATATGGAGTAGACACTACCGTCTTTGTTGGAACTCTGTTCAGAAGGTAAGCTGCGGTTTGTAGGGCATATCCCCAAAATGATATCGGTAGGTTGGCAAAACTCATCATGGATCGCACCATATCCAACAGTGTGCGATTCCTCCTTTATGATACACCATTGAGCTGAGGTGTATGAGAGGAGTCCATTGGGATAGAATCCCATGGTCCTTTAGAAATTGGATGAACTCTGTACTCAAGTACTCTCCTCCTCGGTCTGAACGAAGAATCTTGATACTCTTTCCAGTCTGATTTTCTACTTTAGTCTTATATTCTTTGAAATTTTCAAAAGCCTCAGACTTGTACTTCATCAAGTACACATGTCTGTACCTTGAGAAGTCATCAGTGAATGTAATGAAGTAAGAATATCCTCCTCTATCTTGTATGGACATAGGTCCACATACATCAGTATGTATGAGTTCTAGTAACTCAGAAGCTCTCTCTCTAGTTCCACTAAATGAAGAGTTGGTCAATTTTCCTTGAAGGCAAGATTCATAGGTTGCATATGATTCATAATCAAATGGGTCTAAATATCCATCCTTTAGCAACCTTTGAATTCTACCCTCATGGATATGACCTAGTCTACAATGCCATAGGTAAGCCTTGTTCACCTCATCTCTCTTTCTTTTAGACGTACTAACATTCATGACATGTGAAGCAACATCTAATGTAAACAAACCATTGAACAATGTTCCTTTACTAATGATCTTACCATCCAAAATCAGTAAACAACCATTGTTCTAAAAAACAAACTTATATCCATTTTTAGTCAAACATGAAATGGAAATTATGTTTTTGATGATAATAGGAACAAAGTAACATTTATCCAACACAAGTGCGGCTCCACGAGGTAGTAGCAGGTTGACTTCACCGACAGCAACAACAGTAACTTTTGCACCATTCCCTATTCTTAAGTCAACCTCACCCTTTGCCAGTCTCCTACACTTTGTCAGAACCTACAATGAATTACAAATATGAGATGCATATGCGGTATCTAATACCCATGCATTATCATAATTTTCTTACAAATGGAGATCAATCATGAATATACCTGCTTCTTGAAGCTTCTGCTTTGCCTTTTCTGCAAGGTATTCCTTGCAATTCCTCTTCCAATGCCCATCCTTGCCACAATGGGAGCACTTTCCTTTGTCCTTGGCTGGGTCTTTCTTGGCAACCTTTGCCTTGCCCGCTTTGTTGCCTTTGCTTTTGCCCTTCTTAAGGGTCTTCCGTGCCTTCCTCCTTTTGTTGATCTCATCAACATGGAGAACTAGCTTCTTCTTCTTAATGGAACCCTCAGCTTCCCTCAACATAGTAAGGAGCTCAGGCAGGGTTGTCACTATCTTGTTCATATTGAATTGTGAAAAGGAATCTGGAAGGGATTGAAGTATTAGATCCACACACAGGTCATCCTCAAGGACAAGTCCTAGACTAGTGAGCTTCCCGATCCACTCAATCATCTTTAGGACATGGTTCTGAACCGATGCCCCTTCTGCCATCCTCATCCTGAACAGACTCTTTGATTTCTCGTATCTTTGAGTCCGTCCTTGCTCCTCAAACAAGGTGTGAAGATGCAGCATGATGGATTGAGCATCCATCATTTCATGCTGTCTTTGCAGCTCGAGAGTCATAGAGGCTAACATATAACATTAAGCAAGAACCAAGTCCTCCTTATACTTCTTATAGTGAGAATTAACTTCCTTTCCACTGGCTCAGACACGATCTCATCGAGGACATGCACAATTTTCTCCGCTGTAAGAATAATTCTTAGGTTCCGGAGCCAATCAGCATAGTTAGGACCAGTGAGACAATTGGCATCTAATATGCTACGGAGTGGGTTTGCAAGCGACATTTTTCTGAAAAATAAAGATGTAGCAGAAATAAACAACATGCAGACTTTTGGCTTCGTAGAAAATTAAGACATGGACTTTTATCTCAATTTTATCCCACTATTTTCTCGCAAGACACATGACACCCTCTAGCATGTGAATTGGAAGTTTTCGGAAAACTCCTAGTGGGGATCGGGATCCAATTTGGCATCTTGACATGACCTCGAGGGACTCGACCAATCATACCAAGCCCAAATGGTAGGCAACTCTTGTCAATCACAACTCTTGTGATTCCCTTCAACATTTGGCCTCCAAATCACCATGGCTCAGAGGAACTCTGCCAACCATGATGTTTGGTTAAGTCAACACCATCATTACTAGATGAGTTTGATTCGGTGATATGCTCCCGAGGGACTCGGCCAAGCATACCCTTTCGTCAAGTCACCAGTAACATCTACATGTCGTAGTCCAAATATCAAATCCCAATATAGGTGAGTACGGAGTGACTCCGCCAACCCATTCTATATCAAGAAAAGATGTATGTCCTATAATGATGAAAGGCCACGTGAGTAAATCTTATTGTCTCATGCTTACCAACTTAATATATTAAAAGCAGAGGGGTTTTTATTTTATTTGAGTGGTCTCGTAGCTAAATAATACACGTCCCACACATATATTTAGCATATACTTACATCACATGCAAATATGTACCTAGTAGGTGCGGAAATGAATATAAATCATATATATAAATAGCCACATTGGATGATCATGGACCAGATTCCAGTGTGATCAAGCCTGAGCCAAAAGACTTGATCACTAAACCCTATGTGTGTTCCCAACGCATCCCATGCACGGTTTTCATCCTCCTCTTCGTCATTAGCTCCATCAGTAATTCCATGCTTCCATCGTGCCTCCGAGAGTGATTTCAAATAATTACAATAATTACAAATGACTATAGGCACGCTGGCCCAAAAATGTACATTTAATCAATTAAGAAACCTTGATCATATCAAAGGGAATTACACCATTGGGAGAGGTAGAAATACACAACGATTTTATTGAGAAAGAGAAGGGGGCTCGCAGACCCCAATGAATCACCATCCACACATAGGTCCATGATCATCCGCCCATAATATACACATCACATGCATATATATAAGCTACTAGAAATTAATTAAACACTTTAACTAATAAAACTATTAGATTAACTCTTAATCTAATACATGGATTAACTCTTAATCGATCTGAATTGATCAAAATATCAAAACCCGAACATCATAGTCTAACCTTGGCTCTGATACCACTGTTGGAAATCGACTTGGGGCATCACATGCGCAGTGGAAGTAAAACAAAACAAAAATTGATTTCCATCCATGTACTTGATCGGACTATGATGTACGGTGCATGTAAACATACATACAAATAAGGCGTGAGACAATCTCACCTAGGGGAGATCGTATATCCCCTGAAGTGCAGAACTAGTCCTTGTTTGAAGGAGCTCTCGTGAGACTCCCTCTAGCAGTATCCACACAGTGGATGATCGGCGATGACGATGACCCCTCCTACACCGGTGGTGCCACTCCTCCACATCGTGCAACGCCACACAGTGGCCAACAGCAGCAAGTAGCAGCAACAACAAGAGGGCTCGACCCTCCTAGTTCTCCTCTTGCCTAGGGAGAGCACAAGAGGGAGAGATGGGAAGGGGGGTGAAGAAGGTGGTTTTTTTTTCTCAAGCTCGCCCATGAACTTCAAAGAGAACCCCTTCTATTTATAGAGAGCCTAAAAGACACCTCATTAGGGACACCTCGCAGGGACACCTCGTCATGTCATGATGACAAGAGGGACACCTCGCAGGGACACCTCGTCATGTAATCATGACAAGGGACACCTTGTCATGTCATGATGACAAGAGGGACACTTCATAGGGACACCTCATAATGTTATCATGGCCAATGATGATGAGGTGTCCTCCTTCTAGAAGGGGTGAGGTGGCATGATCCTGGTATGCTCTCTTAATGTATGCTTATCAAGGCTTATTGGGTCTTACCCAATAGGTCCATAATGGGTTAAATAAGGCTTATTGGATAACTTTTATCCAATCCTCTATTCATTGTGTTATCCACTTTATGTGTGTTACCCTCTAGGCCCAATATCGAGCTAGCCGTGAGTTCACTCGTCAGAACTCCTTCTGAGTTAGTGAATTATTATCTTCATAATAATTCACTCAATTCATCGATTATGAACATACTAGGCCACTATGCCATAATCCCCAGACAATACAAGTGATCAAATCCATTGGACTTGTCTACCCACAGTTACCGTGTACTTGTAGTCCCTCATCCATCTATTATCCCAGAGACTAAATATTAGGCATGGTGTTGTCAGGCCTATACGGAATCTGTTCAAGTCAAACTCTTATCGGATTCTCCCAGAGAACTCCTTCTCTTTAAATTCGATTGACCCTGGCCTGGGATTTTCTTGAGTAAGACAATATGGGATATTCCTCTCATGATACCGAGAGTGGATGATCCTCTATTGACACATAATTGCCTTCGTAAGGTTGGCTACCATTCCCAATGACTGACCATACTAGACCTAGAACATCCATACCTATAAATCCAGTATCAAAGAATGGAGTACTCAAACAAGACATCTTTGGTCTCTCAAGTCTAAGGACCAGTTACACAAGTGAGACTACAGAATCTCTATATGACAATCAGGTATCAATAACCATACAACATTCTGAGAACGGATCATTCAGTGAAATCATTCTCCAATAAGCACCTATACCATATCCCTAGTGTCTCCACACAAGCAGCTATGAGACCAGCTGCTTCCATCACATGGACAGGTATATGGCACTCCGGTCTTTCTGGTCATCTCAATGTCCTTCTTGAGTAACCTATGACTAGGAATATTTAGGATCTGCGTTTAAAGAGGATCGACCTCATTATCATGATCACATCATGATCCATCCCATTGTACAGACCCATGGACATCACAGTATACATATGCATGGAAATCAGTGAGAAATTACCATTATAATTTGCCAAAAAGAGATTGTACATAATACAAGTGCCATCACTCATGTGAATTGGCTTGCAGGGCACCTATAACTAGCAACTCACTGGTTGAGGTTTTACTCGCTGGGGTGTGCTTTGGTGGTGGCACCATTGTGGTTGTGGTTCCGTGGTGGTACCTCGTGGTAGTAGGTACCTGTACCCTTCATGGGTAGCTTTGTGTTGTGGTACGTCGTGTTGCCCAGATAGCAAGCACAGAGGGGGGGTGAATGGATTGCTGAAATTTTCTTATAGAATATTCCTGTAAATAAAAACGCTTGACAGAAGACACTAAGTTCGATGGTTAGAGTTAGTGTTGAATAAAGACAAAAAGAACAATCACACAGACAACAAGAAATTTTATCCTGGTTCGAATCTCCTATCACAAGGAGTCCTACGTCTAGTCCCCAAGCAGCACCTTGGGATTTCACTAAGCAAGGGTATGGTCCCCCTTAAGGACACTTACACACCCAGTAACAGCTGACCTTTTCTTATTTACCCGAAGAGGAACTAAAGCACCTGATGCAACAGGTCTTCCTTCTTGCCTAAGGGAACAACCACCCACTCAAGCAGGTCTTCTCTTCACACCTGAAGAGGAACACTCAAAGAAAATGAGTAAGAAGTGGATGGCCCCTAGACCAAACTAATACAAACCGCTTGATCTGAGGCAATGTCTAAGAGATAATGAATATCGACAAGGAACACTCTCTCAGATCTACTCAGGCTCTCAAAGACTAAGCAATTTTCTATGGAGAGCTAAGGGCTACAAAAGGTTTTAATGGACGAGCGAGCTCGTCTTTTCTTTCAGGTGACTGAGATCTTCAAGCTTTTCAAAAGTTGTTCAAGAGTTGAAGAGTTGTTCTTCATGGAGTCACCAGTCTTCTATTTATCTTCTTTGAAAGATTTTGACTGTTGAAGTATTCGTTGAAGTATCTATTGTCTCACATCTTCATGCACGTTGGAGTGTCTGGTCCGAAGTGTGAAGCAAGAGAGCCTGCAGCCATTAATGCTGGAGTAGACATTCACAGACAAAGGAAGATTGTCTTGTAACGCCCCGAAAATTTTACTTGTTAGGAAAATATAATTAATGTGGTTATTATACATTAGTATGGTCATTAAATTGAAATAATTGGAATGTGAGTTTAATTAATGGTAACATACGTTACCCCAGTGTCGTATACAGAGGTGCGCACTCCCACAGGGCGACACCGGAAAATGACAACGAAATAAAAATACGAGAACACCATAATTTTCAAAAAAATGTGGAGATCTCAGAAATATAAATATCCAAATTTTTCGGTGTACGGACTTCAAGGATAAGCCGACGCGACTATTTTTCGGGTGATTTTTCACCCAGTGTAAAATAAAATCTAAAAATTAAACTAAAATCATCATAATTTGTAAAACTATCACATTAGCTTATGGTTGAAATTTCAATACAAATAGACACTGTTTGGATTGGTTTTACATAAGGATCAAATAACCTGCTGATTAAGGATCAATTATGGTAAAGCATTTTCTGGAATTTCTTGGGTGCCTGCGTGTAAGGCCCTGGTAAAGCCAGCACACTAAATGTGAGGATAACACATGGTTATTTGAGGTGTTATGTGACGGCCCTCATTATACCGGTACGGTTATACCAACCCACGTCGGTATAGCGAGTGCTGCCAGCCACAGTGGGACATTTACCCAACGATACAAATAGCTGAGATACACGCGAATATATATAACAGAGTAGCGGAAGTAAAAGAGAACTATCTCCATTCATTCATCATCCACATTAAACATACATGCAGTTTACAATTTGCAAAAAGGAACTAAAGTTCACATGAATAAATTGTTGAAATAGAAATACAAAATGTCCACATATTACATTCTTTTAATGATAATTCTAATACAATGTTCAAGTACATACTATGAAGTACACAATCACAAAGAACTCAAAAACTGGCTAGTCTCCACGCTCGGAGTCCGTCTCTGCTGCCTCCTCCGAGGGTACTGTGTCACCAACTATACCTGTACGCCGAAGCAAGGAATGAGTCCAGGGACTCAGCAAGTAACACTATGCATGATATACACGTACAAGTCCTAGTGGTTTCTACACGCACATTACAATTAGCAACACATAGCATGCTAGTCCATTTAAGTTTTCAACCTATCATGAAAGTTCTACAATTTTATACATAACGCATGCTTTCAGATTTCAAAAATAACCTTCACCTATCACATGGTCTCTATTCAATTCACTCATGAGACTTTAATCAAAACATGAGAGCTATTGACATGGACAATTTACATACATGAACGGGAACATAATTAGCATGGATTCCCATGTTCTTGACTTTAGGTTGCTGAACATGGTTCAATGACTATAAATCCATCATGCCATTTGCTCACATACTATTTGTTGTTCCTAACATGGATTCTAAACACTTTTACACACATAAACATGAGTATGATAACATACATTTTCTGAATTCACATGGTTTCAGATTTAGTCTCACATGGGTTTCAATGACACATTTACATATCTAGGATTTCACATTTTTCTTTACACTAGTTTTCCTCTTTTCACATGTTTACACTTTACACATACACATTCACATGTCACTTACACATTTACACATGGTCACATACACTTTACACATTACACTTTACACATATTTTAGGTGCCGTGACACATAGTCCAAACCACCAAAGAAGGACACAAACACATCACATCACATAGATGCCATCTAGGCAATACAATGGCGACTCTTGGACTGCGCAGACCGGGAGAACAAGTCTCCACCTAACCAGTGGTACTTGTCCACCTCCAGGATTTCCCCTAATGCCCTTAGGGTCACTTAACACAATGAACTTTCTCAGGGGGACTTTTCCCTGATACGGCTCCACTTTCTTCTCGGAAGCAGTATCACATTGGCACAGTTTACACTTTTACACATTTACCGTTTTACACATGGTTTTACACTTGACACTCTTTATCTCATTCACTTTCTCACTCACATTAATATCTCTGCTTTTCCTAACATGATACTACAAATTTCAAGATTTAACACACAGTAAACACATTAATCATGCTGGGTTTAAACACAATCTAATCACATTTCGATCATATGCACGAATTATCACATTTCACATGAAAACACATAACTTTTTATTTACTGTTCCAATTGACCTGAAATTTTAACCACATGCTGTTTTCAGGATCCAAAACATACCCTCAATTTTTCAGATTTTTCTGAGCTAAATAGGATTTACAGAAAATAAACACCTAATTAGCATATTATTCACAACTTAAGCTAACATGGGTCTAACACATTTTGCAATTTATCCACTTACTGTTTTGCACAGAGACTACTATTATATGCATGATTTTAGGATACAACATCACCCTAATTCATACATCTATAAATCAATTACACAAACCATTTTACATGTTCTCATTTTTTCCAAACCGAGCTTATTTACGAATTTCACAAGCATGTGATAATTACTAAATCTGCAAACACATATACTGACCCACTATTTTTCATGATCAAACTGAAACTAAGGCATTCACATTAATCTAAATCATAAATCATGGATTTTGCAAAACGGTCTACAAGTCATGCTCAAGTTTACAAGACATCATTTCCCCACATACACCACATTCATCCACAACCACAATGCACAATATACGTAGAGTAAAGGTGTACAATATATCCTCATCGCATAAAACATACCGAAAAATGTACAAGAGGGACAGAATAGCTCACTGTTCTGTCCAGAAGAACTAGACGGCGGTCTCTGGCCGCTGACTCAGAGTCAGCGACATGATCGATGGACGCCAAGGATGAACTGGGCGTCCAGGGACCTTGCCGTCTACTCAGGTCTGTGCAGAAACACAGACCCGAGCTCTAAATCTTGGGTGAATGGAGGGTCTAGGACTCGAGGAAAATTCCATAAAAATGTCAAAAACCACCTAGACTCATACGGGGACACCATAGATAGGTCACTTGCCTCTCTAAAATTCCTCCAAGAGATTTTTGGCTCGAAGAAGACCTCCTTGGGCAGTTCCAAGAAGTTGCAGAAGTGCCTTCAAGATCGCCTTCCTCCGGGCTCCTGGGTGATCTCCACGCCGAGGGGATGATGGGATCCTTCCCCTTGCTTCAGCTTCCTCCTTGATGCAGAAGATCTCCAAATCCAGCTCCAAGGGATCGGATTTGAGGGTTCTAAAATGGGGTTTTCTCACAGAATGCTCTAGGGTTTTCCTCTCTCTTCTCTCCTCTTGCAAGGGTGAATGAAAGAGAAGTGGGGAGAGGCCAACTCGGGTTCAGGGTGTAGGAGAGCCCCTCACCCACTCACCATGCCTATTAGACAGCCTCAGAGCCGTTGGGGGACATCCCCCCAATGGTTGCCATGCCTTGCTTCAGAAGTTTGCAGCTCTGCTGCGCATGCAGGCCAGAGAAGTTGACGTCCAGATCTCTGGACGCCGGAATTAGGTTGGCGTCCAGGGCTGGACGCTAACACCACCTCAACGGCCAGGGGTTGACGCCAATAGGGCTTCGGCCAGAACCCTAATTATGCAGAAAACCATGCATACAAGCTTCTATACATGCAATATGTACGTGGTATTATATCATACTATCACCATGCAATACATACATTATTTACGTTAATATAAACACATGTACACGTAATTATACTATTTTAATACCTACGTAAATACGTACATACATACTCAACACATATACACACATAAATACGAAAATACGACGGAAATTCGAGGGTCTTACACCCTCTCCCCCTTAAAGAAAACTTCGTCCTCGAAGTTAGAACGACACTACTCAAACAAAAGGGGATACTTCTTCTTCATCGCATCCTCAAGTTCCCACGTAGCCTCCTCACGTGAGAAGTTCCGCCATAGAACTTTCACCGACGCGATACTCTTGTTCCGGAGATGCTGAACCTTCCGGTCAAGAATGGCTACTGGTTGCTCGACATACGAAAGATCTGGCTGGATCTCCACTGGCTCATGACTAATCACATGAGACGGATCTCGGACATACTTCTGAGCATAGATACGTGGAATACCGGTGAACGCTAGCCAAAGCTGGGGGTAAAGCTAGCTCGTACGCCACGTTGCCCAAACGTCTGAGAATCTCATATGGGCCAATGAACCTAGGGCTTAGCTTGCTATGCTGCCAAATCTGACAACTCCACGAGTAGGCGATATCTTCAAGAAGACATGATCGCCAACCTCGAACTCCAAATCCTTTCTCCTGTTGTCGGCATAACTCTTCTGCCTATCCTGTGCCGCAACAAGCCTTTTCCTGATAAGCTGAATCTTATCCGAAGTTTCCTGAACCAACTCCGGTCCGATCAACTGCCTATCACCAGTCTCCTCCCAACATAAAGGAGATCTGCAGGGCCTACCATACAACGCCTCGAATGGAGCCATACCAATACTAGCATGAAAGCTGTTGTTGTATGCGAACTCCACAAGAGGTAAATGACGCTCCCAATCATCCTTCCAATCCAGAACACACGCTCTCAACATGTCCTCGAGCGTCTGGATAGTCCTCTCGGACTGTCCATCAGTCTGGGGATGAAACGCCGAACTGAGCTTAAGCTCCGAACCTAACGCATCCTGAAGACCCTTCCACAATCTCGAAGTAAATCTCGGATCTCGATCCGAAATGATCGACTTGCACACCATGCAATCTAAATACCGCTAACATACAATCTAGCTAAACTCTCTACTGACTGCTTCTTCTTCATAGGCAAGAAATGAGCAGTCTTCGAGAATCTATCTACAACTACCCAAATCGAGTCATTGCCCTTCTAGATCGAGGCAAACCCGATACGAATCCATAGTGACAGCTTCCCACTTCCATACGGGGATATCCATCCTCTGCATAAGCCGGATGGTCGCTGCCGCTCGGCTTTCACCTGCTGACCTAGACATCTAGACACAATCCGCAACATCCTTCTTCATGCCGGACCACCAAAATGATCTCTTCAGGTCTTGATACATCTTAGTGTTACCCGGATGAATAGAGAATCGCGATCTATGAGCCTCCGCTAACACATGCTCACGGACATCTACTACATCGGGGACACAAACGCGGTGCTGAAATCTAATCACACCGTCCTCATCACGAGCAATGCCCGCCTTACCCACTAACTCTAACAATCTAGGATCGGCTTTCTGCTGCTCAATCACCTCATCCAAGACTGAGGATCTAAGGGATAGCTGAGCTACAAAAGCCTGACACAACGATGGCTCTAACTCGGTCATAGAGCACGCTGCATCCTCCAACATCTTCCAATCCTGCTGGAGCGAAGACCTCTTTCTACTAAGAGCATCCGCTACGACGTTCGCCTTTCCAGGATGATACTGAAGGTCGAAGTCATAGTCCTTCAAGAACTCAATCCATCTCTCTGCCTCAGGTTTAATTCCTTTTGGGAGAAAAGATACCTCAAGCTCTTGTGGTCGGTAAACACCTCAAATCTGACACCATAAAGATAGTGCCTCCAGATCTTTAGTGCATGAACCACAGCTGCTAGCTCCAAATCATGAGTCGGATAGTTCCTCTCATGCTCCTTCAACTGACGAGAAGCATAAGCTACTACCCTCTCTTGCTGCATGAGCACACAGCCTAAACCAATCTGAGATGCATCCGTATAAATGGCAAAGCCTTCTAGACCACTAGGCAATACCAATACCGGAGCAGAAGTAAGCTTAGCCTTCAATAGCTGAAAGCTGTGCTCACATGCCTCAGACCATACGAACTTCTCACCCTTTCTGGTCAGCTTTGTCATAGGGGCGGCGATGGATGAGAAACCCTCAATGAATCGCCGATAGTAACCAGCTAACCCAAGGAAACTACGAATCTCCGAAAGGAGTCTTGGGAACATCCCAATCCATAACTGCCTGGATCTTTGCTGGATCAACAGCTACACCAGCGCCGGAGATAACATGCCCGAGAAAGTGAACCTCGCGCAACCAGAACTCGCACTTGCTGTACTTGCATACAGTTGTGCTCACGGAGAACCTCTAAGACTAACCTCAAATGCTGACGATGTGTGGCCTCATCCGGAGAATAGACCAACACGTCATCAATAAACACAACAACAAAGCTATCTAAATACGGACTAAACACCCGGTTCATGAGATCCATGAACGCTGCAGGGGCGTTGGTCAATCCGAAAGGAAGAACCAAAAACTCATAATGTCCATAACGGGTTCTAAATGCCGTCTTGGACACATCCTCACTCCTAATCTTCAACTGATGATAACCAGATCGCAAGTCAATCTTGGAAAAGACTGATGCCTCTCGCAACTGGTCAAACAGATCATCAATCCGAGGTAAGGGATACCTGTTCTTCACAGTCACCTGGTTTAGCTTCTATAATCAATGCACAACCGAAGTGACCCGTCTTTCTTCTTGACGAATAATACAGGTGCGCCCCAAGGGGAAACGCTAGGGCGAATAAATCCCTTATCGAGCAATTCCTGCAATTGCTTCCTCAACTCGGCTAATTCTGCAGGGGCCATCCGATATGGGGCCTTCGAGATAGGAGAGGTGCCTGGAAGCAACTCTATAGTGAACTCTCTATCCCTATCCGGTGGCAATCCAGACAAGTCATCGGGAAAGACATCTGGAAAGTCCTGCACCACATCGATCTCTGCAAGAGTCAGTGACGAACCAGCATCGGGTACTAGCATAACGCTGGCAAGAAATGCGTCACAACCCTTGTTCACCATGCGCATCGCCTTCATGGCAGAGATGACTAACTTTCCCGCTAAGTTCTTGGCAAGGGATGAGAGAACTCGTCCTCGCCAGGAATGCGGAAAACAATCTTCTTCCTACGACAATCCACTAACGCATAGTGCTCCTCTAGCCAATCCAGACCAAGAATACAATCATAGTCCTTCATCTTTAGCAAGAAGAAAACACCCATCTAGGAACCTATCCTCAATGCACACAGGTAACGACGGAATGCACTTACTAGTCGATACCGTACCAGCAGGGGTGTGCACAGACAAAGGGACCTCTAACTCCTCAGACTCTATGCCTGACTCTAGGGCTAACTGCCTAGCGAACTGCTCGGAAATGAACGAGTGAGTAGCACCCGTATCAAACAAAACCCGAGCGTGCACACCGAAAAGTAAAACTGTACCTTCGGTGACATGCTCCGCCTGCTCGGCGTCCTCACGAGCTAACACAAACACTCGAGCTGGGGCTCGAGGCCTTCCTGGTCGTCCTGTAGCTGGCGCGGCTGCCGCTACTGCTGGTACTGGCGCTCCTCGCTGAGCTCCTGCTGAAGTCTTGGGCAGTCCTTGATCTTGTGGTCGCTGCTCCCACACTTTAGGCATCTACCCGCTACTAACCAACACTCTGAACCTCCATGGGTCTTCCCACAATGGGGACACTCTTCTTCGCACCGGGGGAACGTACAGAGGGTACCTGAGAGTTGCTGACTGCCATTTGTTTCTGCGGTGTCTGGTACACCGTTTTCCTCTTATCTTGCCGCTGGAAAGTCGCTGCCGGCCTCTTCTGCGAAGCCTTCTTCTCTCAAGTATTGCTCCATTTCTCCCTCCTGTCTGCAGGCTGCGCTGAGGGCCTCGTCTAGCGTGCGGTGGTCGAACGCCACGAGCCTCGTCCTCAGTGATGGTTTGAGACCCATCACGAATTTCTTGGTCTTCCTGCGTCATCCTCTACTATGTGCGGGTTAGAGAAAAAACCTTGCCTCGTATTCCAGGACGGTCATTGATCCTTGCGTCAGGGAAAGGAATTCTTGCTCCATCTTGTCCTGGACGTGTCGGGGACCGAACTTGGCTCGGAAGAGCCTCACGAACGCGTCCCATGCCACATCTACTGCTTCATCCTCGAAGCGCGTACGCAGTAGGGAGGACCACCATACACAGCTCTCTCCTGCAACACACCCATAAGCTCTAACTAACAATAACAAACAACATTCAAGCATAAACTAAAGCATACCTGTAGCATGTAGGGGCTAAGGTCACCTTGTCCTCGTTAGGCACCTGTATAGCTCGGAAGATTTTCTCGATCTCCCTCATCCAGCTTTCTGCCAAAAGCGGATCACTCTCCCCCTTAAAGAGGGTGGGGTCATCCTCTTGAATCGCTCCATGATGGAAGGTCCACCATGGTCCTGAGCTGGGGCCTAAGCCTGCTACATTAAACAACAAGCAATATACAATAAAACAATATCATACAATTCAAATAGCAGACTACTTAGTTGCTTTATCATTTTACCTGGGCCTCCAACTGGGCCTGGAGTGCTGCCTGGGTGTGGGCCTGCGTCTGCATGGCTTGCACCAGACCTTGCATGAATACTCCATAGTCCACTGGCGATGGTGGGGGAAGCACAGGACCCTGTGGGGCTGGGGCCTGCTGCTCCGCCCGCTCCTCACGCCTCTGCTCGTCGTCGCGAGCTGGCGCACCTCCACGTCGTCCACGGGAAGCCATGGCTGTAATAAAATTTCAGCCACCATTAGAGCTAGGTTACTAAGTTTTCTAACCATTTTCTTATCTATTTTTCACTTCTTATTAATGTTTTCTACACATGTGGACAGACTTAGCATGCAATGGGGATGATGACTTAGTTATATTCATGTGTAATCTCAACCGGTCTCTCTGATACCAATCTCTGTGACGGCCCTCATTATACCGGTACGGTTATACCAACCCACGTCGGTATAGCGAGTGCTGCCAGCCACAGTGGGACATTTACCCAACGATACAAACAGCTGAGATACACGCGAATATATATAACAGAGTAGCGGAAGTAAAAGAGAACTATCTCCATTCATTCATCATCCACATTAAACATACATGCAGTTTACAATTTGCAAAAAGGAACTAAAGTTCACATGAATTAAATTGCTGAAATAGAAATACAAAATGTCCACATATTACATTCTTTTAATGATAATTCTAATACAATGTTCAAGTACATACTATGAAGTACACAATCACAAAGAACTCAAAAACTGGCTAGTCTCCACGCTCGGAGTCCGTCTCTGCTGCCTCCTCCGAGGGTACTGTGTCACCAACTATACCTGTACGCCGAAGCAAGGAGTGAGTCCAGGGACTCAGCAAGTAACACTATGCATGATATACACGTACAAGTCCTAGTGGTTTCTACACGCACATTACAATTAGCAACACATAGCATGCTAGTCCATTAAGTTTTCAACCTATCATGAAAGTTCTACAATTTTATACATAACGCATGCTTTCAGATTTCAAAAATAACCTTCACCTATCACATGGTCTCTATTCAATTCACTCATGAGACTTTAATCAAAACGTGAGAGCTATTGACATGGACAATTTACATACATGAACGGGGAACATAATTAGCATGGATTCCACATGTTCTTAAGTACATACATAACTTTTTCACATGCTTTAGGTTGCTGATTTCACATGGTTCAATGACTATAAACCTACACATGAAAGCTACAACGTTGCTTAACCATAACATATGAACAATCCATCATGCCATTTTGCTCACATACTCATTTGTTGTTCCTAACATGGATTCTAAACACTTTTACACACATAAACATGAGTATGATAACATACATTTTCTGAATTCACATGGTTTCAGATTTAGTCTCACATGGGTTTCAATGACACATTTACATATCTAGGATTTCACATTTTTCTTTACACTAGTTTCCTCTTTTCACATGTTTACACTTTACACATACACATTCACATGTCACTTACACATTTACACATGGTCACATACACTTTACACATTACACTTTACACATATTTTAGGTGCCGTGACACATAGTCCAAACCACCAAAGAAGGACACAAACACATCACATCACATAGACGCCATCTAGGCAATACAATGGCGACTCTTGGACTGCGCAGACCGGGAGAACAAGTCTCCACCCTAACCAGTGGTACTTGTCCACCTCCAGGATTTCCCCTAATGCCCTTAGGGTCACTTAACACAATGAACTTTCTCAGGGGGACTTTTCCCTGATACGGCTCCACTGCCTTCTCGGAAGCAGTATCACATTGGCACAGTTTACACTTTTACACATTTACCGTTTTACACATGGTTTTACACTTGACACTCTTTATCTCATTCACTTTCTCACTCACATTAATATCTCTACTTTTCCTAACATGATACTACAAATTTCAAGGTTTAACACACAGTAAACACATTAATCATGCTGGGTTTAAACACAATCTAATCACATTTCGATCATATGCACGAATTATCACATTTCACATGAAAACACATAACTTTTTATTTACTGTTCCAATTGACCTGAAATTTTAACCACATGCTGTTTTCGGGTTCCAAACATACCCTCAATTTTTCAGATTTTTCTGAGCTAAATAGGATTTACAGAAAATCAAACACCTAATTAGCATATTATTCACAACTTAAGCTAACATGGGTCTAACACATTTTGCAATTTATCCACTTACTGTTTTGCACAGAGACTACTAATATATATGCATGATTTTAGGATACAACATCACCCTAATTCATACATCTATAAATCATTACCACAACCATTTTACATGTTCTCATTTTTTTCCGAACCGAGCTTATTTACAATTCACAAGCATGTGTAATTTACTAAAATCTGCAAACACATATACTGACCCACTATTTTTCATGATCAAACTGAAACTAAGGCATTCACATTAATCTAAATCATAAATCATGGATTTTGCAAAACGGTCTACAAGTCATGCTCAAGTTTACAAGACATCATTTCCCCACATACACCACATTCATCCACAACCACAATGCACAATATACGTAGAGTATAAGGTGTACAATATATCCTCATCGCATAAAACATACCGAAATTAATGTACAAGAGGGACAGAATAGCTCACTGTTCTGTCCAGAAGAACTAGACGGCGGTCTCTGGCCGCTGACTCAGAGTCAGCGGCATGATCGATGGACGCCAAGGATGAACTGGGCGTCCAGGGACCTTGCCGTCTACTCAGGTCTGTGCAGAAACACAGACCCGAGCTCTAAATCTTGGGTGAATTGGAGGGTCTAGGACTCGAGGAAAATTCCATAAAAATGTCAAAAACCACCTAGACTCATACGGGGACACCATAGATAGGTCACTTGCCTCTCTAAAATTCCTCCAAGAGATTTTGGCTCGAAGAAGACCTCCTTGGGCAGTTCCAAGAAGTTGCAGAAGTGCCTCCAAGATCGCCTTCCTCCGGGCTCCTGGGTGATCTCCACGCCGAGGGGATGATGTGGAATCCTTCCCCTTTGCTTCAGCTTCCTCCTTGATGCAGAAGATCTCCAAATCCAGCTCTCAAGGGATCGGATTTGAGGGTTCTAAAATGGGGTTTTCTCACAGAATGCTCTAGGGTTTTTCTCTCTTCTTCTCTCCTCTTGCAAGGGTGAAATGAGAAGTGGGGAGAGGCCAACTCGGGTTCAGGATGTAGGAGAGCCCCTCACCCACTCACCATGCCGATTAGACAGCCTCAGAGCCGTTGGGGGACATCCCCCCAATGGTTGCCATGCCTTGCTTCAGAAGTTTGCAGCTCTGCTGCGCATGCAGGCCAGAGAAGTTGACGTCCAGATCGCTGGACGCCGGAATTAGGGTTGGCGTCCAGGGCTGGACGCTAACACCACCTCAACGGCCAGGGGTTGACGTCAATAGGGCCTTCGGCCAGAACCCTAATTTATGCCAAACCATGCATACCAAGCTTCTATACATGCAATATGTACGTGGTATTATATTCATACTATCACCATGCATACATACATTATTTACTTTAATATAAACACATGTACACGTAATTATACTATTTTAATACCTACATAAATACGTACATACATACTCAAACACAATATACACACATAAATACGAAAAATACGACGGAAATTCGAGGGTCTTACATGTTAGGCTATGATGGGTGCATGTAAAACGTGTCCCCAGTAAAACCCAAGAGGTTTTACTGGGGACACCTACATGGCCGCGTGTCTGGCATGCAAGGGAAGGAAGGGTTTATAAAAGCCTCCTCTCACCTTCGTGGGAGCTTTTCTTCTCCTCCACTGCCGTTGCACTTGCTAGCATCAGTTGTGAGTGCTGCCTTAGCTCTGGTTGCTGTGGAGACATTGTTGCTGTAAGAGAGCTGCCGCTTCTCCTGTTTCAGGTGAAAGTGCTACAAGCCGTAGCTGAGAGAAGCTGCTGTGTTGTTCCCGGATATCATCGTTCTTCCTCAGTGGGAGACCACTACAGCAAAAGCTCATCCTTCAAGCTAGGCAGGATTCATTCCCTCCTTTCTCACTCCTGTCTTTTATACATGCTAAAGAGGCTTATGCTAAGTGTTTAAGTGTTTAAGTTCACCGGTTCCTCCTCCAGTTGTTGTAAATTTTATGTTGGAAGAAGAAGAGTCCTGTTCTATTCCTTCTTCTTCCATCCTTTGCATTATACCTGCTATAGAATCTTGTTTTGGAGCCATAAATATCTTTAGAATAGTGTGCTCCTTCCTGTTTAAGTGTTTATTCTCTCAGACTTTGGATTTGACTCCTTAAATGCTCTTGAAATTGGGTAGGATCCATCTCCTATTTTCTTCTTCTTCCATCCTTAGTTCTGGAGTCTTATTTTGAAGTCACAAACATCTTTAGTGCAGTGAGTTTGTTCCCTGTTTAATGGTGTATATCTTCCAATTTCATATTTGAGTTCTTAAGTACTCCTTGAATTGAGTGTCCATATTGTAGGATTTTCTCTATTCTCTTTCCTTCTTTATTAGAATCTCCAAGTATGAGTGTATACTATATCCACATCTTGATTTGTGTTCTGAAAAGATCAATAGGTTTGCTCTTCTTTCCATTGTGTTCATACTTTAACTAATGCTCATGTTTTGGACAAAATATACTTGTGAAGAAATTCTTGTTAGATGCAAGGAAAAAATCTCTTAGAAGGATTGTATATACTTTAATATTTATTTCATAAGTATTTCATACCATCCATGTTGTAGAAATCTTCTTCTTTCTCTTCTTCCTTTGTTCTGACTGGTTGCTGGAAACAGCACTAGTGTCCACACCACCCCTGGACTGTGTCGACACCACTCCTGGACTGTTCTGACTGTTTGCTGGAAACCAGAACTAGTGTCGACACCACCCCTGGACTGTGTCGACACCACTCCTAGACTGTTCTGACTGTTTGCTGGAAACCAGAACTAGTGTCGACACCACCTCTGGACTGTGTCGACACCACAGCTTCCTTTGTTCTGACTGTTTGCTGGAAAACAACACTAGTGTCGACACCACCCCTGGACTGTGTCAACACCATAGTGAACTGTGTTGACACCACAGTGACTTGTGTCAACATAGCAGTAACTTGTCTATCCAGTAGTGTCAACTTGTCTTCAGTACAACATGTACCAATGTGAGGGATCATTCTTTTAGCCATGGATTATTCCTAAATATCCCAAATTTGCTTGTTCCTTCATGGCTACAACCTTTTGGAATCATTGGTATTAATCTTTAAACCTTTGTTTCATGTAAAATCTTGAATACCTGTGTACCCCAACTGAACCATTACAAGAGTGAGTGTGTTATGATGACAAAGTTGTGGGTCTTTAGACTCAATGAGAAATTATGCCTGGGCAAATAGGGCTGGTTTAGTCTTGGGAGGAGCACCCAAATTCGTTAGTGGCTGCGCGGGAACGATAATGACAAGTGGATGTTGGCATACATCATTTCATGCTTGATTGGTCATGATATCATACATGTGTGTGTGAATGGGTATCTGAACCAGAACTTATGTGTTATCTTGAATGCGTGATTATGCTTCTACATTTCCATTATTCTACATGTATTAATCAGTGGACACGTTTGTCCCTCCATTTAATACTCAATATTAGCAATGTTCAAATTCTTGTCCTGTGATTATATACTTGAGTCCTTTTGTTTAAAGGAATTGAATTCTACTGGGCTATTTAGCTCATTCCTCCTACCTTTTTCAGGTGATCAAGATGGGAATGAAGTCTAAGGGGGATGTGTGCTGAGTGGACTACCCGTTGTCCAGCAAGTCGTTATCTTTTATTTCTCTTATAGTTAGTTGGAATGTAATAATGTTACAGTTTACTTTTATCTGCTCCCCATTTAGACTATAGTGAGGAGTATCATGTAAAAAGCTTCCGCTAAGAGAGTTGTGTATAAATAAACTTTTGTGTTAATTCTCGTGCTTAATATCTGTCGTTTTCAGTAAATAGATTTTGTTTTACTAGGACGTGACAGATAAATTGTTATCAGAGCATTAGTACGATAAACCTAGGGATAACCAGTGAGTTGGGGTAGAAACATGGGATTAGTTAACATGATTTTATAATTATATACATGCTTAACATCACATTTGTTTCAGTATGGATATGAATGCTCAGGAAAGGATGGTGGCAGCACTGGAAGTGCTACGCCATGATATAGAATTATATGCACAAGCACAGCAGGAAGCCCACACCCAAATTAAGGAGGAAGACCTCAACCTGACCGCAGTTGCAGTCCATGCCGGCAATCCTCGTGTTTCCCTGGATGTTATGACTCAAGTCATGTGTAGGCTGGACAACTTAAGGTTGGGGCAAGACATGTTGCTCCACTAGTTTGAGGGGTATTGGGAAGCTCTAACCGATGCGGCCAGGGAATTACACCACGGAGCCGGAGGAGTACAATAGCCACCACCTGCAGAATCTGTTATAGATCTAACCCAGACTTAGAAAGGACTTAGATAACTTGTCCTTTTTGTAAACCTCTCCTTTTGTGTAAATATTAGTTGTACAAATGTAACTCCCATGTGTAGGGGAAGTGAGAGGTTAATGAAGTATGTTTTGTAATATGGAAAAGTTGGAAGGAGGAGATGGCAGTGACCTAGATGACTGGTTTATGATAGTATGTTTTGATGTAATTATTTGACTAGTGAATAGAAATGGTGTGTTATATGGATTTGAAATGTGTATGTGATGAATGCAAGTTGGGTGGATTATGAAATTAATGTATGTCCTATTGAATGTTTCAGATAATTTCATAATTTTGTCATGGATGGAGGTGACGCCAATTGGAGGAAAATGGAAAGTTCGATGCATGACTTGACCCGAGTGATGAGGACTGTAGCTAAGAATAACAGCCATAATGGGACAAGTCTATTCAGGGATTTCCGAAGTTTAGATCCTCCAAGATTTTCAGGAAGTACAGACCCGGATGAAGCCGAAAATTGGTTAAAGGACATTGAAAGGATATTCGGAGTGATTAAATGCACCGAGGAAGAGAAGATCCGGTTGGTGAATTTTCAGTTGGAATGAGATGCTAGAGCATGGTGGGACACCGTGACATCCACATTGGAAGATCCAACTCAAATTAGTTGGGATGAATTTGTGGAATTGTTTAATGACTAGTACTTTTCCGAGGTTGTCCAGGAAAAGAAGGCAAATGAATTTGCTAATCTAAAATAATTAAGGATGTCAGTATCTGAATATGAGGCCCAGTTTGCTCGATTGTCTAAGTATGCTCCACATCTCATAGCTACGGATAAGTTAAAAGCCAAGAGGTTCACGAATGGACTACGTCCTATCTATATTATGCAGTTAACCTCACATCTGATTACTACGTATTCAGATATGGTCAAAAGAGCATTGGCTTTGGAAGCTACAAATGATATGGTGGAAAAAATTAAAGGAAGGTCGAGAGAAGGATCTTCGGATCGAAAAAGAAAGTTTGAGTCGGGAAATACCCCGAAAGTTCAGCAATCTGGAAAGAAGACAGAGAAGACTCCAAGTAGAAGCAAGGAAGTGTGCAAGCATTGTCACGTTAGTGGACACAAGGCGGAAAATTGTTGGCGTAGATTGGGAGCATGTCTCAGGTGTGGAAGTACTCAGCATCAAATTTCAGATTGTCCGATGATCAAGAATACGTCAGCCAAACCAAATTCCCAAGCAAAGTAACCAAAGCAAGGGAGAATACAAGCTATTCAAGAGGTAGAGCCTGAATCCCCACAAGAAGGCGGACTGATTGAAGGTACACTGATAATAAACTCAAAACCTGCACAAGTATTGTTTGATTCAGGAGCTACGCACTCCTTTATTAGTTATGATTTTGCTAAAACTTTGGAAATACAATCAGTCCCATTTTCTACACAATTGGAAGTGGCAACTCCTTTGAGTGAGGGTAAAAAGCTTAAGGAGTATTACCCGTTAGTCAGATCCTAATTAATGGACATAACTTATCTGGTGATTTGATATGTTTGGAAATGTGGGATTATGATGTCATCCTTGGGATGGATTGGTTATATAAGTATCATGCCAATTTAGATTGCCAATTAAGGCAGATTACTTTCCCAGGAAAGGAAATTTGTTCTATAACTTTTGATAAACCCCACACCAGAAGAATACCAATAATTTCAACAGTTAAGGCTTCTAAGCTAGTACGAAAAGGTTGTCAAGGGTACTTGGCTTCTGTAACGATATTAAATCAAGATATCACCGGATTGGGAGATATTCCAGTGGTAAGAGAATTTCTTGATAATTTTCCTGAAGAGTTACCTGGTATACCACTTAATAGAGAGGTAAATTTTTCGATTGAATTGGTACCGGGAGCTACACCAATCTCAAGAACACCATACAGGATGTCAATAGAAGAGTTGAAAGAGCTGAAAAGACAATTGTTGGAATTGATCGAAAAAGGATTTATTAGACCTAGTACCTCACCCTGGGGTGCTCCAGTATTATTTGTGAAGAAAAACGATGGGTCTATGCGATTATGTATAGATTATCGACAGTTAAACCAATTGACTATAAAGAACAAATACCCACTTCCAAGAATTGATGACCTATTTGATCAATTGTCTGGAGCTCAGTGTTTCTCCAAAATTGATTTAAGATCTGGTTATCATCAACTCAAGATTCAAGAGCAAGATATCCACAAAACAGCTTTTCGAACAAGATACGGGCACTACAAATTTGTAGTGATGCCCTTTGGATTAACTAATGCACCTGCTGCATTTATGCGACTGATGAATGACGTGTTTCGAACTTATTTGGATCAATTTGTGGTTTTGTTTATTGATGATATACTGATTTACTCCAAGAACATAGAAGAACATGAGACACATTTACGGATTACTTTGCAACTATTACGAGATCACAAGCTATATGTAAAGTTTAGTAAATGTGAATTTTGGATGAAGCAAGTGATATTTTTGGGACACATTATTTCAAAAGAAGGATTGTCTGTGGACTCTTCGAAAATTGAGATCATACAAAAATGGGAGCAACCAAAGAACCTCACGGAGGTTAGAAGTTTTCTGGGTATGGCTAGTTATTACCGGCGATTTGTCCAGAATTTCTCTAGAATTGCCTCGCCTCTCACACAATTGACTAGAAAAGGAACTGCATTTATATGGAGTGAGAGTTGCGAGCAAGCATTTCAGTTATTAAAGGAATGTCTATCATCGGCACCAATTCTAGCTTTGTCGGTAGAGGGTAAATTATTTGAGGTTTATACCGACGCTTCAAGTATTGGACTAGGATGTGTATTGATGCAAGATAGAAGAGTCATTGCCTATGCGTCAAGACAATTGAAGACCCATGAGAAAAATTATCCAGTACATGATTCGGAACTAGCCGCAGTAATTTTTGCTCTTAAGCTTTGGAGACACTACTTATATGACAATCAATTTATAGTGTACTCCGATCATAAGAGTCTCAAATATTTGTTTTCACAAAAGGAGCTGAACATGAGACAAAGAAGGTGGATGGAGTATATTAAAGATTATGATTTCAAAATTGAATACCATCCAGGGAAAGGAAATACTGTGGCAGATGCACTTAGCAGAAATCCTATAGCAAAGGTGTTTCAATTACAAGTAAAGGAATGGAAATTGTTAGAAGAGTTTTCCACATTAAGCTTGAAGGTTGAATCACAAGAAGGAAAAATTATAATTGATAACTTGACAGTTCAATCAGATTTGATAAAACAAATTGGAGAACAACAGGATAATGATCCTATATTGACAGAGATCCGAGAAAAGTTAACTGTCAAACCCGACTTTAATGAGGATATTCATGGGAACCTTCGATTCCGAGATAGGATATGTGTGCCAGATAATTCTGAAATCAAGAAGCAAATTTTAGAAGAAGCTCATCGATCACGTTACACCATTCATCCTGGAACTGTCAAGATGTATCAAGATTTAAAGAAGCATTTCTGGTGGTGCAATATGAAGAAAGACATTGTGGACTTCATAGCAAGATGCCTTACATGTCAGAAAGTTAAAGCTGAGCATCAGAAACCGACAGGAAAGTTAAAACCACTCGCAGTGCCAGAGTGGAAATGGGACAGTATCAGTATGGATTTTATTGTGGGATTACCTAGGACACGAAGTGGATTCGATGCCTTATGGGTAATCATTGACCGACTTACTAAGTCAGCTCATTTCTTAGCAATCAAGACAAGGTGGTCTGTTAGTGTCCTGGCAGCATTATATATGAAAGAAATTGTTCGATTACACAGAATTCCGAAAGACATAGTCTCTGACAGGGATGCAAGATTCACCTCACATTTCTGGAAAGAACTACAAGATGCATTGGGGACTAAATTAAAGTTTAGCACAACATTTCATCCTCAGACTGACGGACAAACAGAATGGGTAAACCAAGTTATTGAAGATATGGGTCGTGCTTGTATATTGGAATTTGAAATGACTGGAACACTCATTTAGAAATCATGGAATTTGCCTATAATAATAGTTATCAGTCTACCATTCAAATGGCACCATTTGAAGTCTTATATGGTCGTTGTAGACACCCATTTCTAACCCATAAGTCGAGCAAAATCTCTTGTCATATCATTGATGCCCCACGTTGGTTCATCATCGTCAAGCTGGCTTTCTCCGATCATGACATCATTCCCATTAGTTCATCGCCCTGGAGGACTCTTCCTGGTCAAATCAATCTCTTTCACTATAAGCTCTCTGAGTATAAGATTCGATATTTCATCCCGAAGGCTGTGCATGGCTGATTGGACACATTACTGTTGAACCACTCTCTATTTGTTCTTGTATTTTGGTGATAATAAAATTTATGATGTAACTTAAATTGAATATTTTGTTTCATCTGTGTCGCATCAATCTCATAGCAAAATGCTGAGTCTCACATTGATGCAATATGGCGCACTAAAATGATAAAATCGATGTTTAATCAATATACATCGATTTCAGTTTAAGTGCCAAAATTAATAAGCGCTACAACGATTTGTTTAATTAATTAGAAGCGCTACAACGACTTCGCTAAGTGACCATAACGATTTGTTAAGAAATCGATCTCAGAACGATTCCTTTTTTTAGCCACAACGATTTGCCCTCATATCGTTTTCGTTCTCATAACGATTTCATAAGTGTTCGCAACGATTTCTTCTGTAAGCGCAACGACTTGCTAAGAAATCGATGCCATAACGATTTCATAAGTGTTCGCAACGATTTCTTCTGTAAGCGCAACGATTTGCTAAGAAATCGATGCCATAACGATTTCATAATGTTCGCAACGATTTCTTCTGTAAGCGCAACGACTTGCTAAGAAATCGATGCCATAACGATTTCATAAGTGATCACATCGATTTCTTTACTGATCACAACGATTTCTTCAGAAGATCATAACGATTTGCTTGCATAACGATTTCATAAATAATCACATCGATTTCTTTATAAATGAGCAACGACTCTTCACATAACGATTTCATAAGTCATGCTCATAACGATTTCTTCATGGATTCTGATCAAACTCAGATTGCCTTTATATTTCAAATATGCTTGGCGCTTAAATGAAAAGTCAAATATCTTCTGACAAAAAGCTGTATGCATAATCTTGTCAGAAAAAGATATGACCTACTAATTTTAGTATGATTAGCAAAGCACAGTACTATACATCGTTTATCATAAAACACTTTTTTTATGCTAACACTTTCTTCTATGTGTACAGACCTCGAAGACCGTCAGAGTCTGATTAAGACAAATGAAGAGGAGATGAGCAACGGCTAGAAATCCAACGGATCTCTTCAACGGATCCATTCAAATTGCTCATATAAAAGAAGAAGCTTAGCTGAAGAAAAGCAAGGCCCTTTTCCTGAATATCTTTGAAGGAGTGTACAACTGTGAGAAGAACCTCAACGACACATACACTCAAAGAAAGAGAGAAAGAGCCTGAGCCCAGAAGAAGCACTTTGAAGCATCTCAAGCGTTCAAGCATTCAAGCACTATTGCTTTCTTTTCTCTCTTCTGTTTCTCTCCGAGCTCATTGTATATCTGGGGAGAGTCTGGGACTGTGAGCTTTACACAAGTGTTTATCTTGTAAAGCTTCTCAGTCTGATCTTTCTAAGAAAGATCCTTGTCCAGCTGTAGGACTGTATACAGTAGATAACCCAGCTAGGGGTTTGTGTCTAGCTGAACCAAACTGGGGTTTGTACCAGTTGTTAACCTAGCTAGGGGTTAGTGTCTAGCAGAACCGCACTGGGGTTTGTACCAGGAGGTTGGCTTCTTTACCTGTAAGAGAAGTGGGCTGCCTTCTTGCCCGGGAAAGAGAAGAAGACCAGCTGGGGTGCTGGGTGTTGTAGTGTCCTTAAGGGGGACTGTACCCTTGGTTAGTGAAATCCCAAGAGGTTGCTTGGGGACTGGACGTAGGACTTCCATGTGGGAAGGGCCGAACCAGGATAAATTCCTTGTGTCCATTGTGTGATTGTTTATTTGCTTCCGCACTACTACTCTTTATCACACTAATCTAACCAAACCTTCAAGTGTTAATTTCTGTGTTTAAGTTTCTATTTCAGATTTCGGAAAAACCTATTCCCCCCCCCCTCTAGGTTAGCTTGCTGCCGTACCAAAAGGGCCAACAAGTGGTATCAGAGCGAGGTTCTCTGATCTATCAAGAAGATCTAACGATCTTAGAGAAGATCCATGGCAGCTCAAGGATATGCTGAAGGTCAATCAGTCACCAGACCTTCATTCTTTGATGGAGAGGACTACCAATATTGGAAGATGAGAATGGAATGCTTCATTCGAGGCACAAACTTTGATCTATGGCAGGTAATCGAGGTAGGTGATTATGTTATTGTTCCTATTCCAGGCACTACTGCCAGTACAGCAGCAGATAAAAGTAAACTATCTTTAAACTTTAAAGCTAAAAACTACTTATGTTGTGCTTTATCCAAAAGAGAATTTAGTAGAGTATCTGCATGTAAATCAGCTAAAGAAATATGGGATAAACTGCAGATAACTTATGAAGGAACAGATAAAGTAAAACAAACTAGGATAGATATTCTTGTCTCACAATATGAGCAATTTAAAATACTTCCAAATGAAAATATCACTCAGATGTATAATAGATTCTCGAGCATAGTAGTTGGTTTAAACTCTCTTGGTAAAAACCTATCTGATGAAGAAAATGTTAGAAAGATACTTAGGTCTTTAACTATCTCATGGACACCTAAAGTAACTGCTATTGAAGAGGCCCATGATCTAACCAAATTATCTATTGATAACTTAATAGGTTCCCTCATGGCACATGAAATAAATATGGAGCGTCTATCTGAAAGCTCATCAAAGAAAAAATGTACTAATGCTCTTAAAGTTGTAGCTACTCCTTCTACTTCTTCTTCTTCCTCAAGTTCCAGAAATGCAGATTCTGAAGACAGTGACGTAGATGAAGTTCTGTCCAAGCTTCAGAAAATTTTTAAGAAGAAGAAAAATGGATCAAGAAGGATACAAAGGAAAGAGAGAAAGAAAAAGAACCAGTCTGCTATGAATGCAGAAAACCTGGACATCTAAGACCAGATTGTCCTAAACTAAAGAAGACTGGTCAACCAGAAAAATCCAAAAAGAAGCACAAGAAATTCAAAAGAAAAGCCATGGCGGCTGCTTGGGAAAATGAAGTGGCCACAAGCTCAGAATCAGAGAAAGAGCAGGTAAGTCTAGCCCTCATGGTAGGACTAGATGAGGTACATTATAACCCATCTTTTAGCTCTTGCACTGATTCAGGATCAGAATCTGAAGACTTAGAAGAAGTCTTTAATGAACTGTATGAAAAACATAAGGGGGTTGTAAAAGAACTAAAAAATCTGAAAAACAACTCTATTTGCTTAGAAAACACCAATTCTGATCTTAAATCCGAACTGGAGCAACTAGAAAAACAATTAAAGGATAATAAAGATAATATTTATCTTTTGAATGAAGATTTAAAAAATAAGGACAATGAAAAATTAGAGTTAGAAGAAAAATTTAAAACTCTAACTGAAGAAAATCTTTATTTAAAAGAATCAGATAGAAAATTAACTAAAGGGAAAACATCTTTAGCCCTATGTTTAAAAGGATCAAAATCTGGAAATAATAAACAAGGGCTTGGATACATACCTCTGGAAAAAGGAAAACAAGCAATAATTTCAGGAAAATATCCATTACCAAAATTTGTAAAAGAAACCAAGTTGCCTCAGAAAATGGCCCCTGTAAAAGAAAATGTTTTAAAAAATTATGTCCTAAACAGACATCATAAAAATAATAAGAACTGCAAAATAGATTATATTCATTGTTGTTCTCATTGTAATAAATTAGGACACACAGTAAACACCTGCACAACAAGGCACTTAGTTTGGATTCCTAAAGGTTATTTTCATGCATCTAACCATCAAGGACCCAAAAGGATTTGGGTACCTACCTCTGAGTAATGTATTTGCAGGTTAGCCTTGGAGCATCAAAAACCAAGAATGCTCAAGGCAGGAGTGACTGCAGATTTTTCGTTCAAATCACATCTGAAGAAAGAGTAGTCACAAAAATGAATTAGTCTTTATTACTAACAATTATTTGCAAGTTTCATTCAGGGGGAGCATAGATTAAGGGGGAGTCATTCCTTATCAACTATCCTTGTTGAACCCCTCAATGGTAAGAAATTCTCTCAAAGGGGGAGAGAAATCCCTGGTAAGATCCTTCCTTTTTGGTTAGTGACAAAAAGGGGGAGAGTTTGTATGAATTTTCTGAAACCTCTATGCTTTATATATATTCTTGTCAGAAAATTCTCATAAATTTTGTCATCACCAAAAAGGGGGAGATTGTTGAACCACTCTCTATTTGTTCTTGTATTTTGGTGATAATAAAATTTATGATGTAACTTAAATTGAATATTTTGTTTCATCTGTGTCGCATCAATCTCATAGCAAAATGCTGAGTCTCACATTGATGCAATATGGCGCACTAAAATGATAAAATCGATGTTTAATCAATATACATCGATTTCAGTTTAAGTACCAAAATTAATAAGCGCTACAACGATTTTGTTTTAATTAATTAGAAGCGCTACAACGACTTCGCTAAGTGACCATAACGATTTGTTAAGAAATCGATCTCAGAACGATTCCTTTTTTAGCCACAACGATTTGCGCTCATATCGTTTTCGTTCTCATAACGATTTCATAAGTGTTCGCAACGATTTCTTCTGTAAGCGCAACGACTTGCTAAGAAATCGATGCCATAACGATTTCATAAGTGTTCGCAACGATTTCTTCTGTAAGCGCAACGATTTGCTAAGAAATCGATGCCATAACGATTTCATAATGTTCGCAACGATTTCTTCTGTAAGCGCAACGACTTGCTAAGAAATCGATGCCATAACGATTTCATAAGTGATCACATCGATTTCTTTACTGATCACAACGATTTCTTCAGAAGATCATAACGATTTGCTTGCATAACGATTTCATAAATAATCACATCGATTTCTTTATAAATGAGCAACGACTCTTCACATAACGATTTCATAAGTCATGCTCATAACGATTTCTTCATGGATTCTGATCAAACTCAGATTGCCTTTATATTTCAAATATGCTTGGCGCTTAAATGAAAAGTCAAATATCTTCTGACAAAAAGCTGTATGCATAATCTTGTCAGAAAAAGATATGACCTACTAATTTTAGTATGATTAGCAAAGCACAGTACTATACATCGTTTATCATAAAACACTTTTTTTATGCTAACACTTTCTTCTATGTGTACAGACCTCGAAGACCGTCAGAGTCTGATTAAGACAAATGAAGAGGAGATGAGCAACGGCTAGAAATCCAACGGATCTCTTCAACGGATCCATTCAAATTGCTCATATAAAAGAAGAAGCTTAGCTGAAGAAAAGTAAGGCCCTTTTCCTGAATATCTTTGAAGGAGTGTACAACTGTGAGAAGAACCTCAACGACACATACACTCAAAGAAAGAGAGAAAGAGCCTGAGCCCAGAAGAAGCACTTTTGAAGCATCTCAAGCGTTCAAGCATTCAAGCACTATTGCTTTCTTTTCTCTCTTCTGTTTCTCTCCGAGCTCATTGTATATCTGGGGAGAGTCTGGGACTGTGAGCTTTACACAAGTGTTTATCTTGTAAAGCTTCTCAGTCTGATCTTTCTAAGAAAGATCCTTGTCCAGCTGTAGGACTGTATACAGTAGATAACCCAGCTAGGGGTTTGTGTCTAGCTGAACCAAACTGGGGTTTGTACCAGTTGTTAACCTAGCTAGGGGTTAGTGTCTAGCAGAACCGCACTGGGGTTTGTACCAGGAGGTTGGCTTCTTTACCTGTAAGAGAAGAGGGCTACCTTCTTGCCCGGGAAAGAGAACAAGACCAGCTGGGGTGCTGGGTGTTGTAGTGTCCTTAAGGGGGACTGTACCCTTGGTTAGTGAAATCCCAAGAGGTTGCTTGGGGACTGGACGTAGGACTTCCATGTGGGAAGGGCCGAACCAGGATAAATTCCTTGTGTCCATTGTGTGATTGTTTATTTGCTTCCGCACTACTACTCTTTATCACACTAATCTATCCAAACCTTCAAGTGTTAATTTCTGTGTTTAAGTTTCTATTTCAGATTTCGGAAAAACCTATTCACCCCCCCCCTCTAGGTTAGCTTGCTGCCGTACCAAACGGGCCAACAATTACATGCCGAAATGCAGAAAAGGCCAAAAGGCGACAAGGCCCTAGGTCACCTTCCTGAAAACGACAGCCCCTATGTCGCCATCATAATTCCACATTTTAAATCCTCATAAAATCACAAAACGACTTAAGTCACCTTCCATATGAGGAAGGCGACGTATCGAGCAGTCGCATTCAGAAGGCGACACCAAGGCCGTCGCGTTCTGGGCCTTAAACAGGAAACTCAATCCGAAGCCAATTTGGACCCATGCTATTGATGGTAATTGCATGTTTTGGACGTCCAAATCACGTCCAAATCCTCTCAAATTCGGAGCAGACCTTCCTAACAAGTCCCTTTCTGAATTCCAATAGCCCTTGCACAGCCATACTTGTCCAGAGTCGGACTCTTGCCCATTATTCCTCTCAGACCCGAGTTGGGAATAATCACCCATAAGTACCTCGTCTCTGCATCTTTTTGGGCAAGGCCGGATTCTTTAGTTCGCTGAGCAAGAGAGCTTCATCTTCCACGAAGAGAGTTCCCCTCCAGACGATCAGCAAGAGCCCTCCAGGGCATTTTCCCATCGGCTACACAATCTCCTCTTCCTTCTTCTCTTTATTTCTTTGATTTCATGCATGCATAGCTTCGTTTTCTTCATAGTTTAACATTAGATCACGACACACACACCTATTCTTAACACCCACAGGGGTTAAAAGCCCCAATCTCGTGAGTTCCCTCCATATTAGTCTATGATTCCATGCTTTTCATTGAATAGATCATCTACACACGAGTTCTAATGGGTTTCTTGTTTATTTGAACCACTTTGGCAGGTGTTTAAAGGTCAGAGCAAGGTGAGGCTCTTGCCCCTCGGCCGGCTGAGGAGCAGGAAGACGAAGAACCCAAGTCTCCATCCCTGAAGAAGAAGGCGACGACTGCTGTGTCGCGATCAAGAAGGCGCCGTTGCCTACGTCGCGTTCACGTTAAAGCATCGCGACACCCCTCCTGTCGCATCATCAGGTACGCCTTCCTCTTCATATTTTCTTTCCAAGGTAGTCAGCCCTCCATCTGAACATCAAGAGGCGACTGCATTGGTGGCGATCACGGTCAGTTCTTAATCCCTACATCTTCACAATCAATTTTAAAAGGGGATACAAATCCCGTGATTACACCTTTTGGCGATCACGGTGGGACAACTTGTGCCCATCACGCTTGTTCTTCCTTTCCCTGCCGTCCCTATCATCTAACAGGTATGTTGTGTGGTTAGTTTTCCCTTTTTGGTTTTCTTCCTTTGAAGTTATCAGTGTTCTGCGGTTCTGGGTGAGAAAGCGACACGATCAACGTCGCGATCCAAATAGCGACACAAGGCCCGTCGCGATAAGGTCAGTACACAGTATCCTTCCTTGTCTGTTTCTGTCTTCTGTGTGCTGTGCGGAAGACGACATAAACTGCGTCGCGATACAAGAAGGCGACACCGTAAGCGTCGCTACCAGGTACGCACTCTGCCCGTACGCCTTTTGCATTATTTAAAGATTTGTTGAGCCTGTAACGAAAGCGACGAGGCGGGTGTCGCGTTAAAGGAGGCGACGGGATTCTTGTCGCAATCAGGTCAGTACCTTGTTTTTCTGAGTCTCCTTGCAAATTTGGGTTTACTTTTACATACTCCATCCATAGTCCATCACATCATGCTTATTCCATGCTTTTGAGAGATTGTTGAGTCTTGTATGTTATAGGATTGTGTGATTTTCCGTGCATAATTAGGATTTACTTGCTCTCTGTCCACTGCGAGAAGGAAAGCGACAGTCACAGCGTCGCGACCTTGGTCGCGACATAGTCCCTGTCGCCTTCTTCCTCTGAGAGCAATTAGCCCTAATTCTTGTTGTGTTAGTACTAGGTTAGAATCTTGCATGCACTCCGGTGCACATAGGATTTGCATACATCTTTCCATATTCGTAGTGTAAGTTTCCTCCTCAGCGACGCTCGCTCTCTCGGCCACATACTCCTTGTGTCCGACTAGAGCACTCGCTCGAGGGCCTCCGTAAGTCCCCGCTGACCGTGGATTCCCACACGGTCGCCGGGCTGGTTGTACCCGTCGCCACCTAGGATCGAGTCTAGATTCATTTGGCAAGGTAGAGAGAACCCTAGTCCTACCCGAAGTTGGAAGCCTTCTCCCATTTAGGAAACCCTTCCTTATTTTGAGAGAACTTGCTAAAAGTCAAAATCACTAAAAGGCAAATTCGAATCAATTAAAAGTAACCATCATCATTGCCAACTGCTTGCTTTGGGTGAGACGTTTTCTCTTTCCTTTTGTCTGCATAGGATTGCTTGTTTAGGAAGCTAAGAGTCTGTCTAGGTTAGGTTGCCTCTCTCAAGTCTGGAAAGGTTCTCCCCATCTCTCTCCACCCACTTTCCAAACATGGAGTCTTTCTTGAACCCGATCTACAATAGTGAGAATCCAGACACTGCCCTCCATAATTCCCAGGATTACGAAGAATCCCTACCCCATGATCTCTTTGACGAGGTGGCCCGGCCTTGGGTCGCTACCGTCCATACCTCTGAGGGTCGCCGTCGTGATGAGGGCAGCCCGTCTCGGAACACCCACCCTCCTCAGTCGGACGATCAAGCCGCTCAGCTCTTGCACCTAATTCCTCAGCTTGATCAGTCCCAAATCCAGACCCTCATGACGGCCCTCAAAGGAAAGGCCGCTTCCTCACCCTCACCCAGAGCGGGCGCGTCACGCCCCGCAGCAGCTACATCCGGCCCCCACGTCACCATGGGACGAGCCGACAACACCCCCATCCGACCGCGGACCATCCGGTTTACGCCATTTGAGTCTGAGCACTATATCCCCCGTGAGTCGAGGCCGCGGTCTCCACCATACCAGCCATGTTACTCCCCTCATCGTCCTGAGCCACGCGCCAGGCCTACCTCTCGTGCCTCGTCCATATACGCTCAGCCATCCGCCGCACCGGACATGATGTCCGAGTGGGCGTCCATCAAGAAGGAGCTCCAAGAGCTCCGTAAGCAAGTCGACCCTAGGCAGCACCACGATGTGCATATGCCAAATTTCAATGGCCTATGGGTCCCCTCTCCATCCGAGCTGCCAAAGTACCGCAAGTACAACGGCTCAGGCAATCCTTACACTCATATCAAGGACTTCATCTATGAGTCCGCTCCCTACCAGCATGACCGCCGTCTCATGGCATATCTCTTCCGCCGGTCGCTGGACGGGCATGCTCTTGATTGGTTCTACTCCCTGCTACCTGAGGACGCTGAGGACTTCGCTGTCGTGAAGGCCAAGTTCCTCGAACAATTCCAAGACAGGGTCGGCCTGAATATTCCCTCACGGATCTCATAGCTGAAAAAATGAAGCCGGATGAGGATTTCTCAGCATACGCCGATAGGTGGAGGCAAATGGCCACCAGAGTTCCGGGGTACCTTCCAGAGGGGGAGAAGGTGAAGATCATCATCGCCAACGCCACACCTGCCTACCGCAACATTTTGGCGATGAACGACATCTCCAATATGCATCAGCTCTACAGCCGGGCCCGGTTCATCCAGACCCAGCTCAAAGATTCTCCCATCCATTCCATGTTTGAACCCCAGAAGTCTCGTTTCCAAAGGAAGCCTCAGGGGCCTGTCACCGAAGGCGTCCAAGTGAACGAGCAAGTAAGCGCGTTCAACCCTACCGGCCAGAGCCAAAACCGCCAATACAATGCCCAGGGTCAGAACCCTACCAATCCGCCACAAGGGCAGCAGCAGCGCCAATACAACCAAGTACCACCTCCTGATGGCTCTCAACAAAGGCGTCCCATGGGCCCTAGGAGAGCTCACTACCCACCATTGCCGGAGACACTCTCCGACATATTCTTGGCCTTGCTCTCCACAGACGCCATTAGGCTCCCTCCTGAGAGGCCTCTGAACCCAAGTGTGGATCAAACCCGATACTGTGTCTTCCACAGGCAGCCTGGTCATACCATCGATCAGTGCTTCACATTCAAGGACTTGGTGTATGACTTGCATGAGCAAAAAGGATAGATTGGACAGCCCTCCGGCAGGTGATCGGAGACATCAAAGAAAGGCAGAGACAACAACAGCAGCAAAGGCAGCAGCGCCAACCACCCCCTCCACAACAACAACAGCAACATCAGCAGCCACTGCAGGACCTCGGGATCGTCCACAACCCCTTACCTAACCATCCACCAGCTCCGAACCCACCACCACCACAGCAACCTGCCCAGGTAAACCCCATCGTCCACCATCCCCCTCCACAAGCAAACTGGACGTACGATGATGAGCTGGACGTTCAGCAGATGATGGCCATTAACCAATATCCTATCCAATCCCAAACAACACAACCAGCCTACGCGGCTCCCCAATCAGTCCCTCCTATAGTTTCCATGGCCAACGCCGTCATACTGCCTGCCAGTTCAGCATATGCGCCAGTCGCTAGTCCACCCATCATCTTACCCTTCACTCCGCCTATCTCCATCCCTTTACCCCCTATCATACCTGCTCCCTCACCCATCATCCTACCACCACCTGGGCCGGACCAACCCTCCGCCGCAACATTATCCTCCGCTAGACAGCCACCTACCAATCCGACCACCCTACGGAGCGGGCGAGTCTTTCGCCGCCCGTACCCACCTATCTCCACCACCACCACTTCCACAAACCCCCAGCAGGTCCTGCGCCGCCACAGCAACAGCAAGCTCAGCAACAAGCACAAGATGAGGGGTTGATTGAGCCACTGCCTGGAACCCACTATGACATCCTCAAGCACCTGGACCACGTGCCAGCCAAGATCTCCATTCTGGAGTTGATAAAGAAGTCTAAAGAGCACCAGGAAGCCCTGAGGAATTTCCTGCAGAAGGTGGTAGTGAATGAAGACATGATGGCAGACAAGCTACCTAGTGCCCTGGCCATGGTGACTCGCGGGCCGGCAATCACATTTGCAGAAAGCGAATTAGCACCCCCAGAAGCCAGGAGGCTCCCCCTCTGTGTCACTTTAGTCATCAACCATATAGCAGTGGGAGCGGCACTGGTCGACACGGGAGCATCCATAAACGTCTGCCCGCTGAGTACGCTAAGAGCCTGTGACCTGTCAAAAGTATGCTGAGGCCGACGCCCACCACCATTGCCGCATACGACAATTCCAGAAGATCCTGCCACGGCATGGTAACTGTGCAAGCCGAACTGGGACCCCTCGCCGTCACAGTGGACTTCTACGTCCTAGATATCGATCCCATGTTCAAGGCTATTTTAGGGCGTCCATGGTTGGAAGCACTCAGGGGTGTGCCATCTACCGCGCACCAATGCCTGAAGTTCCCGTTCCAAGGGAGAATCATCAAGGTCAAGAGCATAGCCACCACCCACTCCGTAGATGCCCTCCACGATACCCACCTCCCAGCTGTGTGGCCAGCCAACAAACCCATCGTCTCAGTGCTAGACATCAACTACCCCTGGAGCTACACGTTCCAGTCCCAGCGAGAGGTCAACCTAGCCCGGGTCAATGCGGTCAAGAGAAAAGAGCCACTAAGCACAAAGGGGTGGCAAATTATGATGAAGTTGGGGTATGAAGAAGGCAAGGGCCTAGGGGCAGAGCTACAAGGTATAGTCAAACCCATCCCCGACATCGTCACGAAAAGCCGATGGGGCTTAGGGTACAGGGAGAAATCCAAACCATGGTCATCCAGCACATCCACTCTTAAGGCCGACCGAGAGCCACTCACCTGGACACTCTGGTGTCACTTTATCAGGGGGCCTACCCAACCTGGATACAACACCGTGGTAGTCGAGGCAGAACTCTCACAGCACGAGGTGCATGGCCGGAACTTCTCTCGGCACATGGCCCCGTTGCTGACCTATAGAGCCCTAGAAGCCCTCCGTCCGACCAGGAGGAGAAAGACCGGAGACCCAGAGGCTGAGTGGTATAGATGGTTCGACATAGAAGACATCACCATCGCCTTCAGCCGACTGTTCTGGGAAGAGGAGAGAACCTGGCCGCCAGCTGCGGAAGAGTTATTAGATCCACCCATTGCCATCACGTCCAAAAGGCAGCTCATGAGCGATGCCTCAGACATAGGAGAGCCGGACATCCCCTACGAAGAGGGGAAGACCATTGATGAACTCTGGAGAGGCACCTGCCTAGCCATCCACCCATCCCTCCTGGATTCCCTCCTTCCCAGCCTAGTCCCATCCTCTCCTCCTTTGCTGATCCAGCTGACTCCTCAGCTCCTCACGGCGGCGCACAGCCTCCTTACACCCGAGCTCCCACCGGCTGTCCTCTCCGCTCTTCAAGCTGATCCAGGTGACCACGAGGTCACCCTCTCCTGTTGCATGCTCTCCTCCGATCTCCAAAAAAAAACGTCCACTTTCAAATGCACGTTGAGGTCGAGGAGCCGGCATACGTCCTGCACTCTGCTGATCAGGGGCACCCCTCGACTGAGGGTCCCCCTCCTGCTCCTTCATTAGGAGCCATTCTCTTCGAGGACACCATGTCCTCCCCCAGTCCTGTAGAGTCGTCTAGTTTAGGAGAGTCTAGGGTAGGTGAGTCTAGAGTTAAGATAGATAGGCCTAGGATAGAGAGTCAGGTCAGCCCGCCATCCGCCAATTCCAAGCACCGTCCTAGGAAGCAGCGGGGAAAAGCTATTCCCCGGAGATATCTTCAAGAGCTAGCTCGGCGGTGTCAAGCGCTGCTATTGATAGAGGAGTTCACGAGAGAAGCGCTGGTGTTCGAAGAAGTGTTTGAGCAGGATGGGGTGTTCATAGACGACGGGTTTGGTGTCTACGAAATAATGAATGATGAGGACCCAGTCGATGAAGAGGATAGCGAAGTAGATGACGCTGCCGAAAAATATGCCAGTGGAGTAAGAAGGTTCGATGAGCCTACAACGGCAGTGGATGAATCTACTAAGGAAGTCAACCTTGGAACAGAAGAAGATCCCAGGATTGTGATTATCTCAGCAAATCTCCCTCCTGATGAAGAAGAGGAACTGGTGCAAATCCTGAGGGAGTACAAGGATACATTCGCCTGGTCTTACGAGGACATGCCCGGTCTAGACCCCTCACTAGTGGAGCACCGACTGGTACTGAAAGAAGGGGCAAAGGCAATCAAGCAGAAACTCAGAAGGTTCCATCCACTCACAGCCCTGAAGATGAAGGACGAAGTAGATAAACTCCATAAGGCTAGATTCATCAGGGTAGTGCTTTATCCGAACTGGGTGGCCAATATAGTCCCTGTCATGAAGAAAGACGGCAAAGTCAGAATCTGCATCGACTTCAGGGATTTGAATAAGGCATGTCCGAAAGACGACTTCCCGCTTCCTCATCTTGATGTGCTAATCGACAATACTGCTGGGTATGAGACCCTCTCATTCATGGATGGGTATTCAGGATATAACCAAATCCGTCTATCTCCTGAAGATCAAGAGAAAACATCCTTCACCACGCCCTGGGGAACATACTGCTATGTAGTCATGCCGTTTGGGTTAAAGAATGCCGGCGCTACTTATCAGAGGGCGATGATGGCCATCTTCCACGATATGATGCACGTTTATGTAGAGGTATACGTGGATGACATCTTGGTGAAGTCAAGAACCAGGAGAGAACACCCCGAAATCCTAGCCAAGGTGTTGCAGAGGTCTAGAGAGTATCAGCTGAGAATGAATCCGAAAAAATGCGTGTTCGGGGTCTCATCAGGAAAGCTGTTAGGTTTCATAGTCAGCAAGCGGGGCATTGAGATCGATCCAAACAAGGCCAAGGCAATAGCAGAGATGCCGCCTCCAAAGAACATCGCACAATTAAGAGGGCTAATCGGGCGTTTGCAATTCATCAGAAGATTTATCTCCCAGCATTCGCAAAGATGTCGCCCATTTTATGATCTCTTGAAAGGAGGGGCAAAATTCGAATGGAATGACAAATGCCAAGCAGCCTTCGATGAGCTGAAAAGTTATCTCATGAATCCCCCAGTCTTACAGCCTCCTGTACCCGGAAAGCCGCTAATCCTATATCTCTCAGTCATTGAGGACTCCCTAGGAGCTGTCCTGGCACAACATGACGAATCTGGGAAAGAAAGGGCAGCATACTACCTCTCTAGGCTCTTCAACCCCGCTGAATCCAAGCTCACCACCGCGGACAAAACTTGTGCCGCACTCGTGTGGGTAGTCCAAAAGCTCAAGCACTACTTCCTAGCCCACGAGGTCAAGCTGATCTCAAGGATGGATCCACTCCGTTATCTTCTTGAAAAGCCCGTCCTTTCTGATCGGCTGGCACGCTGGCAGAGTTTCCTCTCCCAGTTTGACATATCCTTTGTGGTCCAAAAGGCCGTCAAGGGGTATGCCATCGCCGAGCATCTAGCCCATCTCCACTCCCTCACAGTGACTCCCTCCGAGAGGAATTCCCCGATGAGGAACTCTCAGTCATAATCAAAGACCCCTTCTGGTCCCTTCATTTCGATGGTGCACTCAACTCTCAGGGACGGGGCATTGGAGCCGTGCTGCTTACCCCGGAAGGTATCACCATCCCCTTTGCATATCAACTCACCTTCCCCGCTACCAACAACATGTCAGAGTATGAGGCTCTCCTTGCTGGTCTCAAGCATGCTTATCTGCTGGGGGCATCGCACCTCAGAATTATAGGAGACTCTCAGCTCGTCCTGCGGCAGGTGCTCTCAACTTACCGCACTCGTGACCCGAAGCTCAAGCCATATCAAGACCTGGTCACGTTGTTGGCAAGGCAGTTCCGTAAGCTCATCTACATCCACACTCCTCGTTCCCAAAACATCCTGGCCGACGCTCTGGCGTCGCTAGCCTCATCCCTATCCTTCCCTCTGAGTCGCCGGACTGAGACAATCATCGTCCAGCGTCTCGATGTCCCATCTACCCAGGACCCTTGGTTTAGCGACCTTAGGGCAACCTTAGAAGAGAAGGCTAGGAAAAGAGGAGCGCAGCAAGTCATGATAACTGAGCTCGAGGAGATCTGAATGAAGAGGAACTGCCATGGTACTTTGAGATAGAGCAGTACTGCAGGGATGGAACATATCCTGAAGGGGCAAGTGCAGAAGACCGTAGGGCCATCAGAAGAGCCGCCTTAAGGTACACAGTTGTCGGAGAAGTTCTGTACAGGCGAGCCCTTAATGGAGTCCTTTTAAGGTGCCTTACCGATGACGAAGCTTGGAAGGTGGTGGAAGGGGCCCATGCTAGTGAATGCGGAGGGCACGTCAACAGTCAGATGCTAGCAAAGAAGATCATTAGGCAGGGCTATTACTGGCCAACCCTAGAAGAAGACTGTACCATCTACGTCCGTAGGTGTGTCAAGTGTCAACTCCATGCCGATAAATCCATGCCCCTTCCTCCTCACTACACCCACTCTCCACACCATGGCCATTCTCCATGTGGGCTTTCGACATTGTCGGCCCTCTTGGTGATTCTAATGCTCAAACCAAACAAAAGTCATTTATCCTAACTGCGACTGAGTATTACACCAAGTGGGCAGAAGCTGAAGCCTTCACAGAAATCAAAGCATCCACGGTGTGCCGCTTCATCATGAGAAACATCATCTCGCGGTTCGGAGTGCCAAGCAGCATCGTCACGGACAATGGGCCGCAATTCATCGCACAAGAGCTCCAGGACCTCTGTAAGAAATACAACATCACGCTGCATCATTCATCACCGTATTACCCACAAGGCAATGGCCAAGCTGAAGCAACTAACAAAACCCTTCTTAAAATCCTAAAGAAAACCTGTGAGTCGCATAAATTCGCCGACTGGCCAGAGAAGCTAATAGAGGCTCTATGGGCCTACCGCACCTCCGTCCGCACTCCCACGGGACAAACCCCGTACGCTCTCACCTACGGGATGGAGGCGGTAGTTCCATATGAGATCCTAATTCCTTCACTAAGAGTCCAACTAGACAAGGAACTTAATCTTGATGAACGTCGAGAGGCGTTACTAGTCCAATTGGAACTTTTAGATGAAAGGCGGCTTATGGCAGCCGACCATGTGCTTTCCTACCAAAGGCGAATCTCAAGGTCTTTTCAAAAGAAGGTAATTGAACGAAAATTCCAAGAGGGTGATATGGTCTTGAAACGCATCTTTATCAAACCCGGAGGTCCTAGGTCCAAACTGCAACCCAACTGGGAGGGTCCGTACGTTGTGAGGGAGGTCTACCCTGGAAACGCTTACCGCTTAATCAATGCTGAGGGCGTCGAATTATCACATCCGTGGAACGGGTTGTACCTCAAACGTTTCTATCCTTAGGCCTATAGGTGTGAGGCCACAACACCTGGATCGGGGAGTAGCCCCATGTTGGGAGTCTAAGATACCTCTCTAATCGCCAAGGGCTGCTCTAAGTTAGGATTAACACACACGCGCACGGCAAAACCGGATAACTACACTTGGTAGATGCTGCAATTATGCGGGCTCTACTCTAGCGATGCATCGGTCATTCTCTCCTAATCGGTCGAAGTGTAGGGGCAAAAGGGTCGTAAGGGTGAGGTCGTCAACCTACAGCATACCCCGACGAGAGGAAGTCTCAAACAGGGACGGTCAAAATAATAAAAGGGCAAAGAAGAAAAGAAAATCCATAATACAATAGGGGCATGGCAAAGAGTGGCAAAGTCCCCGCGGGACACTAATGAGCCGGTCGTACGCATGCCCCAAAGCAAGGCAAGTCCATAGCAAAAGACCATAAAGTCCCTCCACAACAGACCCAATCTCCGAATGGTATGCTGTAGGAAGTAGCCGAACCCAACATCCCTATACCCCACAAGACTTTCCTTAAATAATCTTGGCTTCTCCCTATAAGGCTGAGTCACCTCTTGGGTAGGGCTTAATTAGTCGCAGCATCAACTAAGGGTAGGTTTTCCGAGGCGTTGTCACCCCTTACGCACGTCCTAACTTAGAAAGCCCTGTGGCGAGAACCGGAGGTGATCAAGATTCCTAACCAGCGGCTCGAATCGGTTTAAGTATGTGGCCCGAAGATGCGAGTACCGTCTCGCGTGTCTTATTTAGGAAGGGCTAACGCGTGCTTAGAAAGCCCTGTGGCGAGAACCGGAGGTGATCAAGATTTCTAACCAGCGGCTCGAATCGGTTTAAGTATTGTGGCCCGAAGATGCGAGTACCTTCCGTCTCGCGTGTCTTATTTTGGGAAGGGCTAACGCCGGCTTTAGGCGCTAACAAAAACTAAAAAAAAAATCATAAAAATCAAATATTCCCCAAAACTCAAAAAAATCAGATATTTCCAAAACCCCAAAAAAATCAGATATTCACAAAAGCTCAAAAAAATCAGATATTTCCAAAACTCCAAAAAATCAGATATTTCCAAAAACTCAAAAAATCAGATATTTCCAAAACTCTAAAAAAATCAGATATTTCCAAAACTCCAAAAAATCAAATATTTCAAAAACTCAAAAAAATCAAATATTTCCAAAACCCTAAAAATCAAATATTCCAAAAATCTCAAAACATTAAATGATTCCAAGCAGTTTGCATACATGCATTTCGCATCTTTTGCCTATTTAATAAGGCTTAGCCCCTTGACGAATTATCAAGGTCGCTCACTCGTCGCATTTTAAGGCAAGGGGCTAAGCCTAAGAACAGATCTGACTTGTTTCGTGGTTGTCGAAGTGTGCAGGACAGAAAAAAGCGGCACTCGTATCTCGCTCGTCACTCTCACTCAGTCGCAAGCCATAAAAAACACAAAAGGTTCCATTTCATATCATGTACACCATCATGACAAAAAGGGAAGAGCAAAAGGTACAAACCCTCAACCACTCTCCCCTGTACCCTCAGGCGGGCGGGCAGATGGAGGGGCCATCACTCTCGGCCCGGTCTCGCTCCCCTCTGGCGCTCTCTCACGCCGTCGTCGCTCCTCCTCCTCGTTCCTCCGCCGTCCGGAGGAACCTGTCAGGTAGTGCCCAGCGGACCCGCTCGGGATACCGCTCCAGCTAGTCGCTGGCCGGCTGCGCCCGACCAAGGCCAGGGCCCTCTCCAGACCCCTCATCTCGGATCGCAGCATGTCGCCGCGATGCCTCTCCTCCCCCAGCTGGGTGCGGAGATCCCCAGCCTCGGCGCGCAATCGTGCCGCCTCCTCTGCCTCCTGGCGCCACCGCGCCACCTCCGCTGCCTCGGGGCGTAGGCGTAGCTCCGCCATCTCCGCCTCCAGCGTGGTCGTCCGCGCCAGGGCGGTCCTCAGCTCCTGCTCCTGCAATATCAGAAAAAAATCTTGTCAGAAATCACAAAAGAAGCAAAAACCTAGGGGCATCTAATAAATAACTTACCCGCTCCCGCAGCTGGGCGAGGGTGTCCTCCGCTCGGGCCGTCGCCGACGCTAGCTGGCCCTCTAAGATAGAGCGGCCAGGATCCTCTCGGGAGGAGGAAGCACCTCCCACCATCTGCTAGGCCCTGTCCAACTCTGCCCGCTGCAAAAGAAACATCAAGGGTCAGTCAACCACAATTAGAAACGGAATTGTAAAGCACGAGGTACTCACCAGCTGGTCCACCACCGCCTGGAGGTCGTCTCGCTGCTGGATAGTGGAATGGAGGATGCCCTCGAGCGAGGAGATCCGTCCCTCGGGGTCAAGCTGCAAACACAGGCCAAGTCAGTCACATAATCACCTAAGAACTCAAAGCAGACTGAAAGCAGTAATGACTCACCGGTCGTCGGGACCCTTGTACACCTGGGCCCCGTACTTCGGGCATAGGCCCGGAAGTAGTCCTCGTCACTGGTGGCCTCGGAGACCACCTCTGTCCCTCGCCGCTCCCAGTCATCCAGCTGCTCCCGGACCCGGACCGTCCAGTCCGTGACCTGCTGGATTCCCCGAAAGCTCGGCCTGGCCGCTCCCAAGCCCTCTGCCGGGTCGGGAACTCCACCACCGCCTGGTGGAGTCCCAGTGTCCGCGCCACTAGCCGGTGGTGGAGCGGGACCACTGTGTTAAAACAGTGAAGCCAAATGTCCCTACCGAAGTAGGGACGGCCCCGCTCCACCCACGGCTGGGTGGCGTCGTCCTCCCCGACGTAGGGAGTCCACCGTACCTGCAAGCCAAAACTCCGTCAGTCAACTGTCGAAATAAGCAAAGCAAAGGAAGGGGTTAAGGCTAGAAATACTCACATGTCCAAACGGGATGGTGTCCAAGGCGTCGTGGATCAGGGTCACCTGACGCCGCAGGGTCCGCTCGTCTCGGCAAAATCGCCAGCGCTGCAAAAGAGGCACAGCGCCGCGTCGCCTCGCCACCCCGCGGCCCAGGGAGGGGAGGTGGTAGTATGCCCACACCTGCAAGAGCAACACAAGTCAGTACCACAGTTAATAGAGATAAGCAGGAAAGGCAGCGAAGGGTGAGGGTAGAAACGTACCTGTAGCAGTGGGAAGAAGCTGCGACACTGTCTCCCTGCTGGAGGTGCCCAAGCTGTCAAAGTGGTGGGCCAGGAGAGCCGCACCCCACGCGTAATTGCCCACGCTGGACAGATCCTCCAGCAGGGACAGGAACCGGTAGCCAACTGGGTCCCCTCTGGTCCCCAGGATCATCTTCCCAATCACAAGGGTCAGGAACCGTCGTAAGTCTCTGTCAGCTGCCTCTCCCTCCTCCTCCGCCATCGCCGCTCTGGCGTCATCTGTCATTCGCTCCATGTGCTCCGCCTGTCCCTCGCCCGTCTGGCGGCGTGCACTCACCACCCCCAGACTCGCCTGCAGCACCGTCCGCTGCACTAGCGAGGACCTCTCTCCCCTCACCTCCAGTCCAAGTAGCCTCTCCACCGGCTCCTGATAGCTGGTATAGGTGGTCCCAGTCACCGCCCGGCCGTCCACGCGCAGGCCGGTGATCCGCACCACATCCTCTAACGTAGGGACCATGTGTCCCCACGGGAAGAGGAATGCGTGGCACTCTGGGTCCCATCTCTCCTTCAGCGCCTGAATGAGTGACACATCCGGCGCTAGCTCCTCCAACCTAAAAAACGGCCCAAAACCCATGCCCTCCAGTCAGCGTACCTGGAAGTCCGATAAGCCGTCATAAATTGCTCGGATCATCGCCCACCAGAGCCGGGACCGCAACTCACTCTGCAAGCAAACACCAAAAGGTCAGAAGTCGGAAGGAAAGTGCGCAAATCACTCTTGTCCTGATAAGACGATAGGGGGTCTGTCGCCTTCTTAAGGCGACAGAACCCCCGTCGCTTTCAGGGATTCTCATTGCGACAGGCACCCTGTCGCCTTCAATAAGGCGACAAGTGGGGCGTCGCCTTCGCTCTGGTAATACGACAGGGGGTCTGTCGCATTACCAGGGCCGAACCGAGACGGAATTTCCTCCGTTTTTCGGCCGTTCCCTCGGGCAAATCGCTACATGGGTGCTCCGCACCCCCCACATCCCACATTCAAAGCTTAGAGTTCAGGGACCTACCTTTTTGGGCCCGACCGGCTCGTCCTCGTCCCCCGCCGCCGGCGCAATCTCCTCCTCCATCGGAACGACCGGGGGAGGATCCGGGGCCGCCGTCGACGTCCCCTCACCCGCTTGCCTTCGCCGATGGATCTTCTTTCGTACCGCCGTCTACCGCCGCCCTCACCTCCTTGCCCACCACCGTCGCCCTCCATCGCCGGTTGTCAAAGGAGAGGAAGAAGGAAGGAGGAGAGAAAGAAGAGGAGGAAGAAAGGGGGGGGCTTGACGGAGAGAAGAGAGAGGGTTGAAGGAAAGAGGGAGGAAGGGAGGTCAGTCGCGGAAGGAAGGAAAGAAAGAGAGGTTTGAAAGGAGGAAAGGAGAAGAAGGGCGCTCGGCCCGAATTCAAACTGCCCCGGGACCTGTGAACGCGACAGGATCTGTGTCGCCTTCTGCCAGGTAGCGACCATGCCTATGTCGCCTTCACTTTTATGGTAGCGACCGTTGACCGGTCGCCTTCTGATTGCGACATAGCCCATGTCGCCTTCTTAAACCAGTGCACAAAAACCCCTAAAAATCAATGCTCATTGCAATAAACCAATGCTTACATCAATAACATGTCTCACTCCCCTTACATCAAGCATCAATCTCACCACACCAAGTCCCATCAAAACATCAAAAGTGCAATCAAGTCTATCTCTCTAGCTCACGGTCCCCTCAGTGGCCGAATCTTCTCATGCTCCAAGAGGTACGCCTGGTACGTTTTCCCGGTCCTCGTCAAGTCTCGGCGGGAGTGCATGGGTAGCGCACGCCCTCCACAAGGCCAGCGCGCTCCGCACGGCCTGCTCGTCCTCCGGGTTCCCCAAGCGTCGCTTCTTCACGGGAGGCAAGTGTGATGGCGGAAGCACTCTCGTCCTCGGCTTCCCGATCTGTAGGTAGCACCGCTGCGGGTTGTAGAGCACGGTCGCCATATTCCTATCAATTGCAAGTCCAAGCCGCGTCGAGTGGTAGCCGGATCTCCGCTCCGCGAAGTGCCGCTACGCCCAAAGCAAAGTGTTCCACTGGTAGGGTACTGAAGTAGAGGCGCCATGCACTCCTTGTCTTCTTGTCCGCCGTCCTGCATAAAACCTTGTCGGAGAACTTGGCCGCGCCGCCAATAAAGTTCAACGGATGGCACCCGAAGATCCGACTGTCGGTGGTGGGGTTGTCTACCGGTTTGAATTTTATCCTCACACCCAACCAACACTCTAGAAGGATCATAGAACCATAAAGGAAACCTCCCGTGGAAGCCGAAGTGAGACCCGAGTAAAGGTACGCCAAGACGGTGTGAGAGAGTGAAAGTCCCCGCCATACCCCACTAACCGCACTAAGGCTAGCATAGTCTATGAGGTGATCCCCGGACAGGAAAAGAGCACCACCCCGGATAAGCATATGGCCACGGCCTTGGCTATCTCACGGTGGTCTACGCTCTTATCCTTACACTTGGATATGACCCACTTAGACAATGGCACTAGATGGATGAATTGTGGGCTAATCATGGTGTAAACATCCCCCGGATCGGTCATGAACTCTCCAAGGATAAACTTCGGATTAATGGGCTCAACAGTGTAGCTTATGTTTTGCTCGTCCCGGTTTGGTCTTGGGAAGAGCAAGGAAGGCCTCGACCTCCTCTAGAAGGACGGTCGCCTCAAATTGGGAAAAATAAAAGTATGGGTTTGTGGGTGCCATAATTCTATCAAGGCCGTGATACTATGCCAATCAAAGGAAATTTTGTGGTAATTGTGAGCGCTATCAAAACCCCACCCAAACCCCACTCTCTCAAGAACCTAATGACATACATGGGTAGAGATTTGATCATCGGGGCAATCCAAGTGAGCTTAGAGTAGCGGCGAGAGCGGGGAAGAGCTAGGGAAGAAAAGGAAAAGAGAGAAAAGAGGAAGAACAAGAACACAAAATTAATGAAGAAATTCGGAGCATAAAATCATGAAAATTGAAAACACCAACCAACTTACCTCTCTCTCTTCCTCGCTCCGGCTCAGGTGATTGGGAACATCCGTAATCCTCATGAGAGCTTCAAAGGTCGCCCGAGCACACTTCGGACCTTCATAGACCGCCTCCCCACCCATGGGATCAAGAGGAGCTCTCTTCATGGCCATGGTAGCTTGCAAAGCTTGAAGAAAGGAAGAGAGAGGTAAGAGCTCCGAATTTGGCCTCTCACTCCCCTTTTTATAGAGCCATAGTACTCCTAATCCTGCTAGGAAAGGGTAGGGGAGACCCATTGAGAATAGGAGTTTGAGTAGGGAACACTTAGAGTCCAAGTGGGAGTCAAAACCAAGTCCTATGCTGAAAGTTTTTGAGCTCGGGCTGAGAAAACTGAGAAAGCGACATATCGACCCGTCGCCTTGAAGGTGGCGACAGGTCTTGTGTCGCCTTCTTCAGTCAAGGGTCGCGACATAACCTATGTCACCTTCTGACCAGTCTGTGCTGTCTTGCTTATTCCTCTGTGACTGTTCAGGATATTTGCACATATGCTTTGATGTCATTGTTTGGTGCATTGTATCATGTCTATCTTTATTGCTTTGATTATTGAAAATCCATAAAAAATCAAAAAATGCAGGAAAATCCATAAAAAATCCAGAAAATTCAGAAAATCAAAAGACGTCCGTCCGGTAAGTCAGGTAAGTATCTCTAACCCTAATCCCTCCGCATTACTATATGATATCTACACTATTATATCAGCTCAAGGACCGGCTGGTTCCCAGTGTGTTCCAGGATCTGAGTTCCCCTTCATCAAAAACGAGGATGATCTAAGTGCACACTGCTAATCGCTGGATAGGCCGTTGGGTGATATGACTGGGGACGATGGATTCTATCGCACGTCGGGGATGCGAAGTGTCTTGACCCTTGCTCATATTGTCTAGCAATATTATCCTTGAATACTTGTTATTTTCTCTCTTCTTTGCATTCGTTTTTATGATTTCCTTTTTCTTTAGCCCAGCATGCATCATGTAGGAATTTGAGCTTCACGAATCATGATTTGTCAAAGTCAGCTTCTCAATGATGTCCCAACCCAGATCCTCATTTCCAGACAAGAATTCCACTCCGAATTTGAAAGCCTTCCTCGAGCTTGTGCTCGGTCCAGTCTGCCAGTGATGGTTCCTATGCAGGATTCCTCTCACCCCCATTCATTATAACAGTCATTCCCTTTATCCCCGATCCGCTCATTAGTCGTGACCCGCTCGAAGGCCAGAGTCGAATCGACCCGCCGGGCAGCACCTATCCCCTAATGAACGAAACCTGCACGCTAAAGATAGCCAGGGTACCTCTTGAATCAGGAGGTTGATCATTCTTTTCTTTGATTTTATTGTCCCCAAATAGGAACCATCCTCGCACTCTGTTCCCAGCCATGATCGAGGTAGCCAGATAATTCTCGCTGCTTATTCGTTCAGAATGGGTGTCTCTTTACCTTGATGCCCGCTTTTCAGCTCATTCCGCTTCATTCCGCTACATCGCCGTTTCACGCCACTTTCGCTCCATCACCGCTCCACTCCCTTGCAAAGCAGGCATCAAGGAGGGGCAATCTGTAGACACCCATTTCTGACCCATAAGTCGAGCAAAATCCCTTGTCATATCATTGATGCCCCACGTTGGCTCATCATCGTCAAGCTGGCTTTCTCCGATCATGACATCATTCCCATTAGTTCATCGCCTGGAGGACTCTTCCTGGTCAAATCAATCTCTTTCACTATAAGCTCTCTGAGTATAAGATCCGATATTTCATCCCGAAGGCTGTGCATGGCTGATTGGACACATTACATGCCGAAATGCAGAAAAGACCAGAAGGCGACAGGCCCTAGGTCGCCTTCCTGAAAACGACAGCCCCTATGTCGCCATCATAATTCCACATTTTAAATCCTCAGAAAATCGCAAAATGACTCAAGTCACCTTCCATATGAGGAAGGCGACGTATCGAGCAGTCGCATTCAGAAGGCGACACCAAGGCCGTCGCGTTCAGGGCCTTAAACAGGAAACTCAATCCGAAGCCAATTTGGACCATGCTATTGATGGTAATTGCTTTTTGGACGTCCAAATCACGTCCAAATCCTCTCAAATTCGGAGCAGACCTTCCTAACATGTCCCTTTCCGAGTTCCAATAGCCCTTGCACAGCCATACTTGCCCAGAGTCGGACTCTTGCCCATTATTCCTCTCAGACCGAGTTGGGAATAATCACCATAAGTACCTCGTCTCTGCATTTTTTGGGCAAGGCCGGATTCTTTAGTTCGCTGAGCAAGAGAGCTTCATCTTCCACGAAGAGAGTTCCTCTCCAGACGATCAGCAAGAGCCCTCCAGGGGGTTTTCCCATCGGCTACACAATCTCCTCTTCCTTCTTCTCTTTATTTCTTTGATTTCATGCATGCATAGCTTCGTTTTCTTCTAGTTTAGCATTAGATCACGACACACACACCTATTCTTAACACCCACAGGGGTTAAAAGCCCCAATCTCGTGAGTTCCCTCCATATTAGTCATGATTCCATGCTTTTCATTGAATAGATCATCTACACACGAGTTCTAATGGGTTTTGTTTATTTGAATCACTTTGGCAGGTGTTTAAAGGTCAGAGCAAGGTGAGGCTCTTGCCCCTCGGCCGGCTGAGGAGCAGGAAGACGAAGAACCCAAGTCTCCATCCCTGAAGAAGAAGGCGACGACTGCTGTGTCGCGATCAAGAAGGCGCCGTTGCCTACGTCGCGTTCACGTTAAAGCATCGCGACGCCCCTCTGTCGCATTATCAGGTACGCCTTCTCTTCATATTCCTTTCCAAGGTAGTCAGCCCTCCATCTGAACATCAAGAGGCGACTGCATTGGTGGCGATCACGGTCAGTTCTTAATCCCTACATTCACAATCAATTTCAAAAGGGGATACAAATCCCGTGATTACAAGCGTCAATGTAGATCACCAGTGGTGGGTAGAACTAAAAGATCAAAATTCTTGGACCCGAAATGATCCAGAAAACTACAGAAATTATCAAATTAGTTAAGACAGAATGAAAGCTGCCAAGACCGACACAGAAAAGCTATGCTGGATCGCGAAGAAAGGAATTGGAATTGCAACAAGGAGAAACATGTATTCCTTAAAGTATCTCCTCAAAGCAGAATTAAGAAGATTTGGAATAAGGGAAAATTGAGTCCAAGGTAATTGGACCATTTGAAATATTGAAAAGAATTGGAGAAAGGATGTATAACTGGCACTACCAACACAAATACTAATGTACATGATATTTTTCATGTGTCAAGTTGAGAAAGTACGTATATGCCAGACAACATTATGAAGACCAAGGTTGGGGACAAGAAAATTTGGCGTACGAAGAAAGACCAGTACAGATCCTTGACGAAAAATCAAGCAACTTCGGAACAAGAAAGTTCTCATACTAAAGATTCAGTGGAATAAGCGAGGACAAGAAGAGGCAACGTGGGAACTAGAAGACGCCATCAAGATCAAATATTCCGGAATTTTTCACAGGTTAGTATCCATACTTGGGTGTATTAAATTTGGAGGACCAAATTTCGTTTAATGGGGGAGAGTTGTAACGCCCCAAAAATTTTACTTGTAGGAAAACTATAATTAATGTGGGTAATTATACATTAGTATGGTCATAAATTGAAATAATTGGAATGTGGTTTAATTATGGTAACATACGTTCCCCAGTGTCATACACAGAGGTACGCGCTCCCACAGGGTGACACCGAAAAAACGACAACGAAAAAAAATCCGAGAACACCATAATTTCCAGAAAAATGTGGAGATCTCAGAAATATAAATATCCAATTTTTGGCGTACGAACTCAAGGATAAGCCGACGCGATATTTTTTCGGGTGATTTTTCACCCAGTGTAAAATAAAATCTAAAAATAAACTAAAATCATCATAATTGTAAAACTATCACATTAACTTATGGTTGAAATTTCAATACAAATAGACACTGTTAGATTGGTTACATAAGGATCAATGACCTGCTGATTTAAGGATCAATTACGGTAAAGCATTTTCTGGAATTTCTTGGGTGCCTGCGTGTAAGGCCCCGGTAAAGCCAGCACACTAAATGTGAGGATAACACATGGTTATTTGAGGTGTTAGGCTATAATGGGTGCATCTAAAATGTGTCCCCAGTAAAACCCAAGAGGTTTTACTGTGGACACCTACATGGCGCGTGTCCCGCAACAAGGGAAGGAAGGGTTTATAAAAGCCTCCCCTCACCTTCGTGGGAGCTTTTCTTCTCCCCACTGCCGTTGCACTTGCTAGCATCAGTTGTGAGTGCTGCCTTAGCTCTGGTTGCCGTGGAGAAATTGTTGCTGTAAGAGAGCTGTCGCTTCTCCTGTTCCAGGTGAAAGTGCTACAAGCCGTAGCTGAGAGAAAGCTGATGTGTGTTCCCGTAATCATCGTTCTCCTCTAGTGGGAGACCACTCTCACTTCTGGTGTACTATGCTAAAGAGCTTCTGCTAAGTGTTTAAGTGTTTAAGTTCACCGGTCCTCCTCCGGTTGCTTCTGCTAAGTGTTAAGTGTTTAAGTTCACCGGTCCTCCTCGGTTGTTGTAAATTTATTGTGGGAAGAAGAAGAGTCTTGTTCTATTCCTTCTTCTTCCATCCTTTGCATTATACCTGCTATAGAATCTTGTTTTGGAGCCATAAAGATCTTTAGAATAGTGTGCTCCTTCCTATTTAAGTGTTTATTCTCTCAGACTTTGGATTTGACTCCTTAAATGCTCTTGAAATTGGGTAGGATACATATCCTATTTTCTTCTTCTAAGAGATTCTCTCAGTTCTGGAGTCTTATTTTGAAGTCACAACATCTTTAGTGCAGTGAGTTTGTTCCCTATTTAAAGGTGTATATCTTCCAATTTCAGATTTGAGTTCTTAAGTACTCCTGGAATTGAGTGTCCATATTGTAGGATTTTCTCTATTCTCTTTCCTTCTTTATTAGATCTCAAGTATGAGTGTATACTATATCCACATCTTGATTGTGTTTTGAAAAGATCAATAGGATTGCTCTTCTTTCCATTGTGTTCTACTTTAACTAATGCTCATGTTTTGGGCAAAATATACTTGTGAAGAAATTCTTGTTAGATGCAAGGAAAAAATCTCTTAGAAGGATTGTATATACTTTAATCTTTATTTCATAAGTATTCCATACCATCCTGTTGTAGAAATCTTCTTCTTTCTCTTCTTCCTTTGTTCTGACTGGTTGCTGGAAAACAACACTAGTGTCCACACCACCCCTGGACTGTGTCGACACCACTCCTGGACTGTTCTGACTGTTTTCTGGAAACCAGAACTAGTGTCGACACCACCCCTGGACTGTGTCGACACCACTCCTGGACTGTTCTGACTGTTTGCTGGAAACCAGAACTAGTTTTCGACACCACCCCTGGACTGTGTCGACACCAACAGCTTCCTTTGTTCTGACTGTTTGCTGGAAAAAAACACTAGTGCGACACACCCTGGACTGTGTCGACGCCACCCCTGACTGTGTCAACACCACAGTGACTTGTGTTGACATAGCAGAACTTGTCTATCCAGTAGTGTCAACTTGTCTTTCAGTACACATGTACCAATGTGAGGGATCATTCTTTTAGCCATGGATTATTCCTAAATATCCAAATTTGTTTGTTCCTTCATGGCTACAACCTTTTGGAATCATTGGTATTAATCTTTAACCTTGTTTCATGTAAAATCTTGAATACCTGTGTACCCCAATTGAACCATTACAAGAGTGAGTGTGTTATGATGACAAAGTTGTGGGTTTTAGACTCAATGAGAATTATGCCTGGGCAAATAGGGCTGGTTCAGTCCTGGGAGGAGCACCTGAATTCGTTAGTGGCCGCGCGGGAACGATAAGGACAAGTGGATGTTGGCATACATCATTTCATGCTTGATGGTCATGATATCATACATGTGTGTGTGAATGGTATCTGAACCAGAAATATGTGTTATCTTGAATGCGTGATTATGCTTCTACATTTCCATTATTCTACATGTATTAATCAGTGGACACGTTTGTCCCTCCATTTAATACTTCAATATTAGCAATGTTCAAATTCTTGTCCTGTGATTATATACTTGAGTCCTTTTGTTTAAAGGAATGAATTCTAAGGGCTATTTAGCTCATTCCTCCTACCTTTTTCAGGTGATCAAGATGGGAATGAAGTCTAAGGGGATATGTGTGCTGAGTGGACTACCCGTCGTCCAGCAAATCGTTATCTTTTATTTCTCTTATAGGTTAGTTGGAATGTAATAATGTTACAGTTTACTTTTATCTGCTCCTCATTTAGACTATAGTGAGGAGTATCATGTAAAAGCTTTGCTAAGAGAGTTTGTGTAAATAAACTTTTGTGTTAATTCTCGTGCTTAATATCTGTCGTTTTCAATAAATAATTTTTTTTTTACTAGTGACATGTTGAACATGTCTGTTCTAGTTCTGTCAGGTTGACAGGTTCCAAGTTGGCAACGTTCACTTCTACCGGAAACCCCTGCACATATAATGCTGACACATAGACAACTTATCTTTGTCTAAACTATCAGTCAACATTAGTAGTCATGCTATATGAAGATACACCAGAAAGGAAATACCATTCTGTCATCATATAATTAGACTAAATGTGACATAAGTGAGATAAGCAAAGATATCGTGCAGAGATATTGTTCCATCATAATAAATGTTGAAGACCACCTGATACAGGATGATATGCAAGAAGACTTGAAATCACAGAGATTTGAAAATATATTTGAATATCATGTGGAATGTCTTAAAATGAATTTAAATAAGAATATCAACAGCTGTCTAAAACATAATCGTTAATAAAAGAGAGTTGATGTTATATGAAATTGATGATATAATCATATTCATGTATGAATGTAATGAAATCGATGTACTGTACAAAGTCGTTGTTGAAATGAAGTCGTTGTTCAAGTAGAGTTGTTGTTTCATATGAAGTCGTTGTTACTTATGAAATTGATGTTCTACAAAAATCGATTTTTAAGTGAAATCGTTGTTGAAACGAAGTCGTTGTTTCATATGAAGTCGTTACTTATGAAATCGATGTTTAAGTGAAATCGTTGTAAAAATGATGTTGTTGTTTCATATGAAGTCGTTGTTACTTATGAAATCGATGTTCTACTGAAATCGATGTTTAAGTGAAATCATTGTAGAAACGAAGTCGTTGTTTCATATGAAGTCGATGTTCTATCGAAATCAATGTTTAAGTGAAATAAAGTCGATGTAGCAATGAAATCGATGTTTAAGTGAAACGAAGTCAATGTAGCAATGAAATCGATGTTTAAGTGAAATGACGTCGATGTAGACCCAAAATCGATGTTCTAAATATGAAGTCGATACTAAGTGAAATCGATGTTTTCTATGAAATCGATGTTCAACTAAGGAAGTTCTGTTTAAGGGAAGCAGTAATCATTCTGAGCTTTTACAAAGAAGTCGATGTATGCTTAGACAAAATATATGTAATAAGCTTCAAATGGCAGTGAGTGTAGACAACTTACTGATTTTGTTTGAATTACTGCCTGTTGATAAACTTCATAAAATGATGTTAGAAATAATATTCAGAGTTTTGTTAATCACCAAAAATACATATAATTAATAATAAATTATATGGAGATGGACTGATCATTAATCTCCCCCCTTTTGGTGATGACAAAACATAAAGAATTGCATACATAACAAAGACTGAAATAAATTTTTGAAAAATTTTAAAGTATGTATTTTAGAACATTTTCTCCCCCTTTGTTCATAAGCAAAAAAAATTAGATAGACATAAGATAAAAGAGTAAAGACAAAGATGAAGGGAGCAAGAGTGAAATTTTATTCATTAGTGGGGGCAGACATGTAGAAGGCAGTGACAGTCTGGAAGCATGGTGAGTAATAAGTTGTCAAGCTTTGACTTCCTGCTCTTCAAAAAGATCTCTAATGACACCCCAACTAATATTATATGATGGCCCTATCTCTGGACTTAGTCGCTTGATGTGGAGTAGTCTCTGCTCTTCAATGAAGTGAGTATACTCTTGAATGCTAAGAGATGACTTGTCGGGACCAGCAGCTCCAAAACTGGCATGCTGAAGGAATTTGTCAATGGAGAGAGGGTAGTGAAGATTGTGAGCAAGCAGATCCTTTCGCAGAGCTACATAAGCCTTGTATCTTTCAATCCAGATTGAATACGGATCTGAGACTAGGTTGATGGAGTTGAAATCCATGAACTTCTCTGGTGAAAGAGTGAGCTGATTGGACTGAGCTAAGGAGGTGTTCAGCCTCTCAAGCTGAAGGGCTGACTCATGATAGACTCTACACCAGTCAGAATTGATAAATCTTTCAGACTCTGCTAGCAGTGGAGCTAAAACTGAAGACTTGATAAACCCTCTCTGATATTCCCTGAAGATGAATCTGTGAATTGCAAGAGGAGCTCCCTTCTGAACAAAGATTCATGCCATAACTCTGGAAAATCTCTCAAAAATGACAAGACCCACATCAGAGTCCATAAGAAGAAAGTGGAGCTTAGGGAGAAAAACAACCTCAGGCATCTTCAAGGTGGCAAAGTCAACCTGAAGAGGGGTATTGACTAGATTCTCAGTACGGAGCTGAGCAATGGCTACCCTGAACTGGCCAAGCTAAACTTCTGGCAGGCGATTTACAAAGCAGTAATCTTGATACATCTGGAATTGCCTAACCAGTTTGATCTCCTTCTGAATGAAGGGACCCCAGGTTGATCTGTGCTAGCAGACAAACCACTCAGACAGGGTGAGACGGTGGTCTGAGGGTGGAAAGATGTTGGACAGGCAACTTCAAATTTTCTGTAGATAGTTTGTTAGCCCTGGCCCCACTGTCCTCGTCTTTGACTCAGTAGGGAGGAGAATTTTTGCTTGGTTAGGCTTGGGTATTAGAGAAATGGGAAGAATGATATTGAGATGTTCAGATAGATTTAGGTAGGGGAGTCCAAAAGTGGTAGCAAATGTGCACTTTTGGATATATTCAGCATATAAAGTTTTTCTTCTGTGGACAACAGAAAGAGTATACCACAGAGGAGGAAAGAGAATTTGATTGGAAGGGAAAACAAGAGCTGTAGATGTCTTCCTTTTCTTGGAGGCAGGACTGGAAGAAGGTTGATATTAAGTTCTGTGGATATGGGCAGAGACAGAAAGAATTGTGCAGAGGATGTCTTCTTCAAACTCATCCTTGATGTCTTGCACAGTATGGCGAACTATATTGGCACCCTCAAGAATGATAGTGCTGAAGGAGGGTGGAGTAGGTGGATGAAGAGAGGCAAAAGATGAAGTAGGAGGAGGGTGTGTAGATGGTCCAGCAGAGGAGGGGCCAGCTGAAGAGGACCAGCGTAAAAGGAGGAGACAAGAGGTTCCTCAGATGTTGTATGAGGAATGGAAGAGAAGGGATAGGGAGGAAGAGGAGGCAGTTGGGAAAGGAGTAGGAGAAGAGATGTGTTTTGGAAGGGTTTTTCTTGGAGGGTTCAGGAGCAGGTGGGCAATGAAGGAATTAGGTGGAGAGGAAGGGGTGGGGAGTCTGAAGACTAGGAGGGTGAGAAGGCCCTGGGGGCACAAACAGCTTCTCTATGAAACTTGAGGCCCAGTTGGCCCTGCCACTGATGCCACTTGCTCTGATGGCCCAGCTCCAACTTCTTCAACTACATATGGCCCTGATGGCCCTGACTCTTTTACTGATGGCCCTAGTGGCCCTGCAACTTCCACAGATGGCCCTGGTGGCCCTGATGCCCCAAGAGATGGCCCTGATGGCCCGGCAACTTCCACAGATGGCCTTGGTGGCCCTGATTCCTCAAGAGATGGCCCTGATGGCCCTGCAACATTCTCCACTGGTTCAGAAGGCCCTGATGGCCCTGCACTTTCCTCTAGTACTGACTGAGTTGGAACAGGAGGGGCTTGAGTTGATAAATGCACCCTCACAAAATCTGATAAATCTATCACCAATTTCTTTAAACTACCCAACTCACTTCTCATCTCCTGGAGCTCAAATTTGACTGCTCCAATGTCTTTGGCCTCAGTGCCTCTTGCTGAGAAATATGGAAGTGACATCCGACTGTAAAGAGCACCGATCTCTCTTGAGTATTCAGTCTAGCAATGACTGGCTCCAGATGCACATGAATCTTCTTCTTTCTGGATCTGCGGTGTGCCTTTCTGGTGAGCAAGGGAATTCTTATGGCAACACCCTTACTTTTTGCTCCTGAACCTACAACTAGCTCATCATCCTCATCTGAAGTGTCTTCAACCAGAACTTCTGAAACTGATCTGCAGGGGCACTAGCAGTAGGCTCCCCCTAAACATCTTGCCCCCTGAGCTTCTGACTCCCCTAAGCATCTTCCACTTGAGCATCCTCAATGTGGCCTGGAGCCACAACTTCTGGAATTTTGTCTACATGGCTTTCCTTCATAGCAATTTCCACTTCAGGAGTACTGGGGTTACCTCAATCTGATATCTTCATGGTCCCCCTCAGTGTGAGCAGCACCTTCAGCAACATATCTCAATAATAGCAGGTGCAGGGACTATAGGAGGGATCACTTGTTCAATAGTTCCCCCACGAGCACATAGATTCTGGTTCAATATCTTCAATCCTCCTTTCAGGAGCAAGAGGCCTTCTTCTCTGGACAACAGCTTCTTCCTCTTGAACGAGTGGAGCTTCAGAAGCGTCTCCATGATGGCTTCTCCTTCTGCCACCGAGGTCTTGGTTCATACATTCCTACCAGTGAAAAGCCACTCTTCTTCAAATTCTAGACCGAATGGGCTGACCATCTTCTCCATCAATTCTCCCTTCAATCAATCTCAAGGTGACTGAAACTCTTGTACGTAAGTGGGCATAGGGCAGAGATACTACCAACTTGTTCTTCTTGTCCCAAATGACTTCAGCAGCAGACTTCATTCTTTCAATAATAATCTGAGCCATATTGATATCTTGTTTCTAAACGGCCCAGAACATCATATCAACATCTCCCTTAGCGCATGAGGAAAAGGTAGCACTCCTCGGCACCAAAATCTGACAAACTATGAAATGCAAAATTCTGTTGAAGGTGTTGAATTGGTTGATGTTGATCTTCCCATCCTTCAGTTTATACTCTGTTCCAATAATACCTAGCCCCTTGGCATGAATATCTACTGAATCCACTAGACTGTGCCCTACAACAGATAATCCAAGCAACCTCTCCAGCAGGTCATGAGTGATATGTATTGATTTACCTTTGACCATGGAGGTGAGAGACCCATCTTCCTCTGACTTCAAATAGGTGTAGAATGCCTTCGCCAGGTGCGGATAACTTGGTTCTGAAACTGTGCAAATTCCTGTCGACTTCAGCCTCTGAAGAGCTTCGACCACATTGAGCATACCATGCTTCTCCAGATCTTCTAGGTCCACTTCCTTGTTCCCACAAATCTTGATCTTCACTACTGAGTAACGCTCCAGTTGATCTGCCGTGAGGAAGGCGGTGCTTTAGCCACCCACACTGTCGGAACTCCCAGAAGCGGCCATGGAATCGAGCAAGGGAGGGTTCTAGAGGATTGTGGGAGAAGAAGGAACAAAACCCCTCAAGAAATTTGAGCGGGAAGTGAGAGTTTCTTCGAAAGCACAGAGAGGGATGCCAGAGTCGATGAGGGTTTTACAGGCTTTCGAGTCGAAAGAGGAGAGATAGAGCGAATCAGTGAGGAAATGATTATGGTCGTAACGAAAGGACATAAAGACACTTTTTGAAATGGCGGAGCAATAAATGCGGATAACGACAAAATAGGAGAAGATACCACAAAAATTAATGGATTTATTTAAATCTAGCGGGGAAGGATAATTCTTATTCTAAAATTTATTATTATTTTTCAGTTACGTACAGATATATCAGTTACAAATTACACATGCCTAGTTCCCTTCTAAAAGACGTAAATCTCTCTTCAGGTAAGGCTTTTGTAAAGATATCTGCTAACTGATTTTGAGTATCTACAAATGAAATATTAATGTTACCATTAGCTATATGATCTCTAATAAAAAGTTATCTGACCTCTATATGTTTCGTCCTTTAGTGTTGTACTGGATTTTTCGTGAGATTTATTACACTTGTGTTATCACACAGCAACGGGATGGTCTTGATATCCAATCCATAGTCCTCAAGTTGTTGTTTGATCCATAAGAGTTGAGTGCAACAGCTCGCAACAGCTTGTCACATCCCGAGAATTTCGCAGCGGATATAAATAATAATGCGGAATAATTTGAGTTGATATCCCGAGACGTGAACAGTCAGCAAATAAGCCTCTAGATAGCACGCACTGAATGTATAATAAACAATACTCATCATAGGCCCAAATATTGAACTCAACTAATCTTGTATTTAAATCTCAACTCATGCTATTCCAAATGGAAACTATACAGGACTAATAGGGTGTTTGGTTGCACTTTTTTAGCAGGTTTCTCTCTTAAATTTAAAAAAAAAAGAGGAGAACATCTTAACATGTTTGGTAAGCAATTTTGTTTCTTAAAGTGAAAATTCTACCCTGTACAATCTCTCTCAAATAAAACAAGTCATAACCTGTTTTTTTTTTAAATTACACTCAAGCTCTCTCTTCCCCTCCTTCCCGTTATTTCTCCCCCCCCCTCCCGTCCCCCCCCCCCCCCCCCTTCCTGTCTCCCCCCCACCCACCGGCATCCCCCCCCACCCACCGGCGTCACCCCCCCCCCTTCCCGTCTCCCCCCCCTTCCTGTCTCCCCCCCCACCCGCCGGCATCCCCCCCCCCACCCACCGGCGCACCCCCCTTCCCGTCCACCCCCTCCCGCCCTCGCCCAGCCACCCCCCCCCCCGCCCAGCCCCACCCGCCCCCCTGCGCCCCCAGCCCCCCCGCCCTCCAGGAACACCCCCCCTCCCGCCCTCTGCCCAGCACCCCCCCCCACAGCCCCACGCCCGGCACCCCCCCCCGCACCCCCAGCCCTCCGCCCACCCCACCGCCCTCCCCTGCCCCAGCCCCCCCCCCCCCCCCCCCCCCCCGCACCCCGAAACGCCGCCCCCCTCCCCCCCTGTGCCCCCCGCGCCCCGGAACCGCCGCCCCCCCCTCCTGCCCCGCCCTGCGCCCCCCGCGCCCCGGAACCGCCGCCCCCCCTCCTTCCTCCGCCCTGCGCCCCCAGGCCCCTCGCCCCAAACCCCCACAACCCCCCCCCCCCCCCCCCCCCCGCGGGAACACCCGCCCTCCCGTCCTTCGCCCCCAACACATCAATATTAATTTTAAAAGTTTTGATATTTTTTGTCAAACAGATACGTCACATTTTACAATTTAATTTTAAAATTAAAAATAAATACAACATAAAATTTTTAGTAGAAATAGTTCTGTTTTTTACATTGTTCCCAAACACCATATAAGACTCAATAAAAAGAAAAGTACATTTTATTCCTCACTTCCTACTACACGTTCTAACACTCAAAGCAAACTACTATAACTAGACTCAATAGTTGGGACGCTCATCACTCGGACACATTCCCATCCTCGACTTGCTCCTCCTCTTGCACTTCATAGTCACCTAGATTGGTTAAAAGTAGGGAATGAGAAAACTAACCCATTAGGATTTATATCTCAATGTACGGGCAATGATATAAGTGATTAACAATTTAGAACTAGATAAGCATGATGAATGTCATGATATGCATGTATGAATAAAACTCGTTAAAACATGATACATGAAACAAGCTAGATAGAGAGATCATGATAGAACAAGATCTAGAATGATATAACAAGATAGAACTAGCAATATTTCACTTTGTACAAGCACACAAGATTTCACTTGATGTCAATAGCTTTCAAGAACGCTAGGTATCACTAATTGCAATAAATGCAAGATGGCCATATCACACAAGCAAGCAAGCAAGAATGTACGAGCACAATCAAGTAACACTAATCAGGCACATAGACACTAATGTACACCAGGACACGTGTATGTGGTTATTGTATCTATCATTCAACAAGCAAGCAAGACTCCCAGCACAGATGCAATGCCAGTATCATTATACCTCATGGTTAACAGTTTATTTATGACTCTCTGTCATTGGAGCTAGACTGGAGCCCCTTGGACATCGGCGTGCCCGGTCAGCATCTCATTTCAATTTTAAATGTAGATACCCACAGTCATTAACAATGCCAATGAGAGTTTCAAAGTAAGCATGTGTAATGTCATGTTCATGATGAGGACGGGAACAAGTAATAAGCAATTGAACATGATTTCATGATAACAATGGTCAAGAGATAAATTCGGCAGCATAACGGTACGATTTATACTTTAGCTCAATCTTTTCATTAATGGCTTTAGTCTAGATTGTAAATCACACTCAGGAGAACAAGACGAGAGAGGAAGTGCACGCTATCTCCAAGGAACTTCAATGGTACAACCAGCTATCGCCATGTGGGAATCCATGGTCAGAGGAGATTTACGGAGGTCTTGGAGAAAAGGTTGCTAGTCTACCGATTCGGAATGACTAGTAGAGGCTTCCAAATTCCCAAGAAAGGGCTGCCTAGAAGGGCAAGTGTGTAGTGATTTACGCGTGTCAATTCACAAACCATCGATTTTAAACTTGCGAAAGCACTTAAGAACAATGCATTTAACTACACATGGGTTTGCAATTTTAAGATAACTATGATCATTTAAACATGGTAGAATAGTAGGAGGATTAAATCACAAGTTGCATGAATGATCACGTCATTAAGAAAGCAATTAGAATAGTATTCATATAATTAAAGCTTTTTAAATGGGTTAAACACTTTTAAGCCATTAAACAGATATCATGTAATGGTCAGACCCAAGACATGAGAATTACACACTAAATATCATGTTAAACAGACCTCGGGTATGCCTTAAAATAGGCGTCCAACATAGAGGACGCACTTAAAAATGTAGTGCACAGCGAAAGCAGGCGATACTGTAAAGATACTAAATCGCATCCACACAGGTGGCCGCCTTCATGCATGAATCACGTCGGGGGACATGGAAGCGTCTACAGAAAACCGTTAAAAAAAACGTGGGCGGGAAAACCCTCTGAAACGCGTCCAGATAGGACGCCGCGGTTCAGAGTGGCCCAGACTCCCAGGCGGCGCATAGACCCATGTGGGGCGTGGAATGGTCAACTCTTAAATCGCATCCGGGTGCACGCACGCTTTTCAGGGGACCCTTGAATCGCGTCCACCTGTCTGGACGCGGTTCTAGGTCAAACCGAAAATGCAAGAAAAAAACCCTGCACTCAGGGGGTTCGATCATGCAATGCTTATATCTCCTAAACTATGGCTTTTTGGAAAAAAGTCTCAACATGAAAGTTGTTGGGAACATGGAATAGATGCAAACTATGATTTTTAAATAATTTTAAATAGCCTCGAGATGCATGATAAATCAACTTGAACAGGAAAAGTCTCAGACATGCGTGACTTTGGGAAAATGCCTATAATTCAAAATCTACTCATTGGAATTTGATGAAATCAGTGGGAAACGAATGTTAACTTGATGCTCTACACATTGGTATAGGATATGTTAAGGTTTGGCCCGAGAAAACCTACCTTTGGGGTTAATGAAGTCTCGTTCTTCAGAAATTCGTTGTTCAGACCACTGTTTGAAGAACGTTTAATACTCCGTGGATACTGCATGGAATTTGAGCATTACACTTGGGTTAGAACGTAGACTTGACTCTCTTTCCAGGGGTATAAGCCTTGCAAGGTTTGGTATGGTTTGACTCCCTTTGCTCGACCACAAGAAGGGTTGTCTGCACAGGTTGAAGCAGAACGCAGCAGGAAGAAGCTCCGAGGTTGGGGCGTTTCCTCCTCCCTTGGGTGCTCAAGACCAGCCTCCCACGACCCCAACAATGTATATTTTTGTCCCATAGGGTTTGGGTGAAGAGTATTTAAGCTACCATGGTGTTTAGGAGTCCTATTGTGTCAAGGAAAGCCAAGTTACGGTTTTGGCTTATTAGTTTCCTAATTTGAAGATTTCTTCCTCCATTTGAGTGTGTGAGGCTTTAGGAAACCTCCCACCATAGTTAAGCATGAATTTAGGTTGCCAAGAAAGGCTAATTGCCTTGGGGTTTGCCCTAATTACCCCTTTCTATTTTCAGCTTAATTAGAGTTGCGAATTTCCATGCATTTCCTTGCTTCATTTGATTTTTGGGTCAAATGATGTCCATTAGCCCAATTATGATATTGGGTCATTAATATATAATGTTAGAAGTCTCTCCAACACTTTTATTTAATTTTTGGTTGCGTTGTATTTCCGTGTTAACAATTTTCCGACTTGTTTCCTAATTTGGATAATCGGTCACAATAACTCTTAAACCTAGCCCAAATAATTTTTATTGACCCAAATTTCTTCATGGGTCATTAGAGGATATTATTTGAAGTCTGTATATGATTTTTATTTAATTTTCTGACTCATCCAAGTACGTGTGATAATGATTTTTTCGACTTATTCATGAATTACGATAATAAGTCGTGAAACAGTTTAAACTTGGCTAATATGATTTTTCTTGGCACAAATTTCTTTGTGGAACACTTAGGAATAATGTGTGGGGTTGATTATAATTTTTACAAAAATTTCCAATGTGTTTTAGCACATACAATAGAGGTACATATGTTTTAAATAATATATATTATGGAAATTATTTATTTCCATTTATTTAATTTTTTACATATTAAATTTTTTGGGGTGCTACAAGCTACATATTCAGCTTCAACTGTTCATAGTGCTACTGAATTTTGCTTCTTTGAAGGCCAGGAGATTAAGCATCATATAAGAAATTGACACCCACCGTTGGTGCTTTTTCTATCTACTTTGCATCCAGCATAATCAGTGTCTAAATATCCATTAAACTAATTTCACAGGATTTTGGATACCATAGTCCTAAGTTATGAGTCTTAGCTAAATATCTAAAGATCCTTTTAACAGAAATTAAATGGGATTCCTTAGGATCAGATTGGTATCTTGCATACATGCATACACTAAATAAATATCAGCCCTACTAGCTGTTAGATAAAGCAATGAACCAATCATATCTCTATAAAATTTTTTATCTACTTTCTTACCTTCCGGATCACTGTCTAACCTGGTGGAAGTGTTCATGGGAGTGGACAGTGGTTTGGCATTCTCAAATCCAAATTTCTTTAACAGTTCCTTGGTGTATTTTTCTTGACAGATATGAGTTCCTTCATTGCTTTACTTGATTTGTAATCCAAGGAAGTAGTGAGTTCTCCCATCATGCTCATCTCAAATTCTCCCTGCATGAGCTTTTCAAAATACTTGCACAAAGATTCATCAGTAGATCTGAAAATAATATGATCTGCAGATTTGCACAAGTAATATATTTTTGGCATTTGATTTAATGAACAATGTGCTATCTACCTGTCCTCTAGAAAAACCATGATTTAGTAAAAATGCACTGAGTCTTTCATACCATGCTCTAGGTGCTTGTTTTAAACCATATAATGCTTTATGCAATTTGAAAACATGATTTGGAAAATCTAAATCATCGAAGCCAGAAGGCTGTTCCACATAAACTTCCTCCTTTATAAAACAAATTTAAAATGCTAATTTTACATCCATTTGAAAAAGTTTTAAATCTAAAGCAGATGCATAAGCAAGTAATATTCGAATAGCCTCTAGTCTAGCTACTGGTGCATAGGTTTCATCGAAATCTATGCCTTCCTCTTGGGAATAGCCTTGAGCAACCAGTCTAGCCTTGTTTCTAGTTATCACACCAGCTTCATCCAATTTGTTCCTGAACACCCATTTGGTGTCAATCACAGGATGATTTGATGGTCTCGGAACAAGAGACCAAACCTGATTTCTCCTGAACTGATTAAGTTCATCTTGTATGACTAAAATCCAAGATTCATCAGACAGTACTTCATTGACTGTCTTCGGCTCTATTTGAGATACAAATACTAAATATTCACAAGGAATAATATTACCTCTAGTTCTTACCCCAACTGATGGATCTGCAATGATATTGTCTATTAGATGATCCTTTTTGTACCTCCATTCCTTTAGAAGATCATCATGAATGATATCTTCTGTTGCAGTTCTTCCAAGGGTGGATCTCATATCTTTGATGGTTGGTTTCTTTCAACTTCTTGGATAGGTTTTCTGCATCTTCATCATCACTACCAATATCCTTTCTTAGAGAAGGGTTAGACTCATAAAAATAACATGCACAATTTGTTCAATTAATAACTTCTTCTAATAAAAACTCTATAGCCTTTAGGTAGAAGGAGTACCCCATAAAATACTTTCATCAGATTGGGATCCAACTTTACCAATGTCTCTCTTATCATTGTTGTGAATAAAGCAAGGACATCCAGAAGTTCTGAGATGGCTGATCTTGGGCTTCTTTGCTGTACAGCTCGTATGTAGTCTTCTTCAGAATTGGTCTAATCATTACTCTATTAATGATGTAGCAAGCTTTGTTAATGGCTTCTGCCTAGAAATATCTTGGAAGATTATACTCAGATAGCATTGTTCTTTCCATATCCAAAAGTGTTCTATTCTTCCTCTCAGCTACTCCATTTTGTTGTGGGGTTCTTGGTATTGAGAATTATGTTCAATCCCCAGATCATCATAAAATTCTGCAAACCTGTCAGTATGAAATTCTTCTCCATGATCTGATCGGATACTGATGATGTTGTACTTCTTATCTTTCTGAACAAGTTTACTGAACTTCATAAAACTCTCAAATGTGTCATCTTTATATTCAAGAAATGATACTCATGTAAATCTGGAATAATCATCCACTATAACAAATCTGAAATTCATTCCTCCCAAGCTGGTTGTTCTCATTGGTCCAAACAAGTCCATATGAAGCAATTCTAGTGGTTTGGAGGTGGTAACTACTGTCTTGGATTTGAAAGAAGATTTTGCATGTTTTCCTTTTACACACGATTCACAGATGTTGTCTAGTTTTGAGTTCATCTTTGGTAGACCTTCCACTAGATCATGTTTGATGAGTTTTCTTATTCCATCCAAGCTGCAATGACCTAATCTTCTGTGCCACAATTCAACATTCTACTCTTTACTTGCTGCTAGATAGATGTCTTGATCCTTCAGTTATTCTAGATGAAGTACATATTGATGATCAGTTCATCCCCATGTAATCAAATAAATTACATATCTATTTTGGTGATTAACAAAACTCAAATAAAGTATGATCTAACAAGTTTTTATGAAGCTAAGCACAAGAAACAAATCAGGCGGGAATCAGCAAATAAGTAAGTATTTCTGAGCATTTGAAAGTACAGAGCATGTAATTTTGTAAGTACACATCGACTTCCTATGTGTCATAACGATTTCCACATTTCTATCGATTTATCTTTACAAGGATTTAATAAGTATCATACTGATTTTGGCTTCATAATGATTTCGATCTCACAACGATTCGCTATGTGAGCATAACGATTTACTCTCACAACGATTCGCTAAGTGAGCATAACGATTTCGATCTCACAACGATTCTCCAAGAGTGCACAACAATTTTTCTCTCACAACGATTCGCCAAGAGAGCACAACGATTTGGTTCTTGTAACGATTTGAGAACAACGACTTGGTCTCACATCGATTTGCCTTCATAACGATTCGATAAGTTGCAACAATGACTTTGTCTCACATCGATTTGCCTTCATAACGATTCGATAAGTTACACATTGATTTGCCTTCATAACGATTCGATAAGTTCCACATCGATTTGCCTTCATAACGATTCGATAAGTTCCACATCGATTTGGTCTTCATAACGACTCGATAAGTTACACAACGATTTGCATGCTGTAACGATTCGATAAATCACAACAACGACTTAGTTTGTGTAATGATTCGATAAAGCAAAACAATGATTTGATCACTACATCGACTCGATAAGTGAAACAACGATTTGGTTATAACAACTCATTCATAACAATTTACTTATACTCTCATAATGATTTGTCTCTACAATGATTTGGTTATGATTGTATAACAATTTGTGTACACATCGATTTGTTTATACATGTGCAACGATTTATATAAACATCGACTAATTCACATAATGATTTCATAAGTCATACTCAGAACAATTTCATGAGTTTATAACAGCTTGAGATTTAAACATATTTCAAATATTTGAAAGTCAAAAGTCTTCCCTCGCTTTTCTTCGATATCCATGCATTTATTATGACTGAACATTTCACTGCACAATGCATGCACAGACATCTTGTATTCCTATGCTTATATTAGAAACATCTTTTGGAAAACAAATGATATTTCTATTTTGATGTATATTCGTTCTGACGTGACTGACAACAAGAGACAGCATAGTTGTCTATCATTAGCATTCATTGTGTGCAGGTCTCTGACAGCACAACCGTTACAACGTTGGACAAAATGGAAGATGAAGGATATTGAGAAAGATCTTCTCTTTGCATGCGTGGAACGTAAAGAACCGTTGACTGGAATCTCTACAATACCATGCAGTCTAACGTATACCAGAGCATAGAGACAATGAATATATCAATGGCTACTTCCTCAGAAGAAGATATAAATACAAGACTTAAGACTCTTGGAAGACAACTTTTGAGCAAGAATTTTTGAAACGATCAACTTGATAGAAAAGCGTTCAAGCCAAATAGTCTTAGAAGAAGAGCCTCTATCCATTCCAATCTTCGTAGCTCTTGCTCTCTGTGTTCTTGTCAAAATATTTTAGAGAGCCTTTTTGAGTTCTGAGAGACTTCGCTTTTGTAGATCTTTCTCTCTTAGTCTCAGCCTCAGATATGATACTTGTTATAAATCAGGTCTAGGGGCATTTCTCCTTTATTCACACCCCTGGGTAGTTCCTCTTCTGGGGTGAAGAGAGGACTTGTTGAAATAGGTGGTTTTATTCCCTTCGTGTTGAAGGATGACCTGGGTTCCAGGGTGTTGTATTCCTCTTCAGGTGAAGAAGAGAAGGCCAGTGGCGGCTGGATGTGTATGTAACGGCCCTGGATATTTATACCCAATAAGGGTCCATATCCAGATCCGTCTCCCACGAACGAACCGAAGTCTTGCAAGGGATAGCTCGTACACGTGTCCAGGAAGAATATAAAAGACAAACCACAACAGTAAGAGACACAAGAAAAGATATGTGCTCAAATCTGCTTATACAATTTACAACTGTCACATTACATTATTACATGTCCAAATTAAAAAGAGTACAACTACCTGGGGCATACCCCGAGGGAGCACAAGCTCACAAAACTGTACTAACACTACTGCTGGTGGTACAAGTGTGTCACAACACCTCCTCAAGCGACACTAACGGTAAACCATGAAAAGAACTGTAAGGGAGTGAGCCTCAACAAGTCACTGGCTCAGTAGGGAAACACCTAAAACCACACACAACTCAGGAGAACCTCAATCTCAACGGGACTAATTGGCAACACCAGAAGCCACACCATATCATGCTCACAGCAAAGCATAATTAACAATACTAAACACAATTAACTTAGTTACTGCAAATCTCAGAAAGATGAAGAGACAACAGCACCACAAGCCTCACAGGCACACCACCTCAACAGCTGGTCGCCTAAGCTGTAAACCACACAGGCAAAGCATTGCCTAAGCTACTAGCTTCACTGGCAAGCCTCTAAACATATGGGCAACAGGATTGCTAACCAAAAGCTAATCCTTTATTCCCTTAAATCACGATGTATCGAATATCATACTTTAAGAAATAGGACTGGCTATCACGATACCAATCTATCGCGCACAAAACCTTATTCGGAAACTTATCCAAGGAAGGGTAAAACACAACAAATGGAAGGTCTCACCGCATGACCTCCACCTCACCATCTGAAAAGGGCTAGTACTCAGCGTACTACGAGAAACCAGTACCTACAAAAGGTACAAGTACCTACCACCACGAGGTACCACCACGGAACACAAACACAATTGTGCCACCACGAGGGCACACCACCACCAAGCAAACCACAATTAGTGAGTCTCCGCTCACTAACCCATAACAACCGTGCCAACACCAAGGCACACCTCAACAGGTAAAACTACAACTAACACACGCTATAACCAATAGCAAAGCACGAGTCGGAAGCACGACGCCACCACACGGGACAGACTACTGGTTCATGACGCTAGTATCCAACACGGACAACACAACACAAGAACTACCTCTCAGTCTCGCAGTCACGGACGTAAGGTCCAACTGCAGCTCCACAACACAAGTAAAACTAAAGAACTATGGAGTCCAACCAAACCACCACAACCTACAGGTCACACACCCTGCAGGCCCATGCCTGGCACTTTTAGAGACTCTGGCCTGAGCTCTCTAAAGCGAGGCACTGGTAACAGGACTAGCCAGGGCCCAGTACGTTTACTGGTGTCCGTAACCCCCAGCTACGAGTGCGCTACAAGTGACTAAACACAAACTCTCACAAGTCACTGTCCCACTGCCGTCTTTCCCTCAGCAGGACGACAACTCTCCCCGAGAGTGAGGGTGTCCAAGAAGATGACAAGACCTCGACGGTACCACTGCACCGGGACAAGCCCCGAGCACACTCACGTGCCTGGCTCACACAAAACTTGGGGCTCCCAACTAAAGAGGCATTCCGGAATAGGCGTCGGACCACCAAACTCGGCAACGCACTAATCACATCATAAACTCATATAATCTTTATTACAATCCACGATACAAACGTAAGGACCAGCTTGACCTGGTCACTTCGTGACCCACAAGCTATCCTACACAAACACACACATAAATCACGAAAGTTAACCATACCTGGCCTATCATTGGTCACCATGTGACCTCCAAACCATCTCACACTAATACATACATATATCACAACAATACACACAACCTTGCCTGTCATTGGTCACCTGTGACCTCTACGGCAATACACATTACTTAACATGTATATCATTATAATACTCTTTAAAAGACCATAATAGACTAGGGGGGTTCATATGTGAACCTTCACTGCCCGGTCACCTCATACTGGCTATACCAGCTATATACAATAATCACAATATCGACCACTAGCCATGCATACTCATGCAAAACACTCAAACTATATAAACATCACGTAAAAGCATGCTCACTTCGTGAACACCACCCTTAACATGTAAACCACACACAAACGCCACACTAACCATGCTCTCTGAGCGCTACAAGTGCCAAGGCATCATTAGCATTGCCATGCATAATAATTAAACGATAATCGAATAACCAAAACACCAACAGCATGCAAAACAGAACCTTCGGTTGCGATCGCGACAGAGGCCATGACCGCCTTCTGATCGCGACGCCACGATATGTCGCGACAAGAAATCGTGTCGCGACGGGTCAGCTTGTCGCGACCTGGTCACGACAGCAGGGACTGTCACCTTCTCAGGCGAAAATCCTAATCCATGAACCATCTCCGGATCTTCCATGCAAACCACCCTAAATCCCGTTTCAACCCAGTTTTCATGCTCATTTCACCTCCTAGACATGGTATATATTGTTTGAAAGCAATAAACAAGCTAATATGTAATCCACATAATCAAACATGGTGGAATCTCCTACCTTCACGAAGAATGTGCAATCCACGCATGGCGCGGCGTTTTCCCCACTCCTCACGACGTCCTCGCGTCGAGAGCGCATCGAACACCATGCCGGAATGCCGAATCGCCCGCAGCAGCTGCTCCTCTAGTCGAGTAGAGCTTGTGAAAGCTTTGTTCGGCTAGCCTACTTAAAAACCGAACAGTGGTTAGAATCGCGACGTACCTTCCCGTCGTGACCTGATCGCGATGGACTAGGGCGTCGCCTTCCCAATCTTGACGTCAGCAAGCTCCACTCCATGCACGACACGCGGCGCACATGCAGACGTCGGCCCCAGCGGCGGCAACCAGAACGCGACCCCCACTACCGACGCGTTCAGAACGCGACCTACACCTCCGTCGCATTCACATCCAGTGAACCAACGGGCACCACGGGCCTAACCTACCGGCCCACTAAGCTTCACACAGCGCGCGGAAACCACAACCAAGGCCCAATGACCCCATATTGGTCATGAGTACCACACCAAAACCAATAAATGTATATCCAAACTACCACTAATCAACAATCCACGAAGATCCGAAAAATGCGCTACGCTACATTACTATCACCTAAAAGGAATGTCGTCCTCGACATTCAAAACGAGCGATAATAAACTACACTATCACCTAAAAAGAAACAAAGCCATATGCAGAGCTTCCTCTGCATCCTTCTTTCAAACCATTTACTCACTTTCATACTTGCTCTGCCTTCCCTTTTCTCTTTAATTTATTCTGCAATTACTTTATTCACTGAATTTATTCTGCTATTCTTTACCTTTCAGCCATAGGTGATTCTACCCTGCTATTAGCGCTTTATCTCCTTGGACCGGACCTATTTCCACATTTTTCAGATAATTCTACCTGGCCAATAGCACTTTATCTCTTTAGACTCAACCTATTCCCACCCTTTTTCTGGTTGTGTTTACAACATTTCTTTCTGGGCCACTTTCTACTTAAATCATTTCGCTTTACATTATTTAAAATTCCAAATTTCCTGATGTTATTTCACTATTTATTTATCACCACTAACCATATTTGGCTCAATTGCACTCAGATCTTTAAATTTTCTTTTAATTACTTAAACTTTAGATAATCATGAATATTAAATCTTCCACGCTTCCGTTGCGCTACTCTGATTATACTAAACCTTTCACCAAATATTTCATGAATTCTGGATTCCCTTAACTTATTTTACTTTAAATTATACTTTCCAACTAACTTTACATTTCTCTTATCCTACATCAATACCACTTAACTGATTCCACTCATATTCTATCTTCTGCTATATCTGCTTCACACTAAATTCTAAATCTTAGCATATATCAATATTGATATACTTTTCCCTTTCTCTTTTTTTTATTATATTCTTTGCTTTAAACAATATCTCTGACTGGTTTAACAAACCTAATTCATATCTTTTCACATCTTCCATTCTCATTGCTACCCATACTCGAAAATTCACCTTTACCTTCATTCAAGCCTTGCTCAATTATATGACATCAAATCTCGAAATTCATTTACCATTAAACTGATTATATTACTCCTCCCTTTTTCTACTCCCTTTCACTATACCTTAATCTGCTCACTACTCCTTAACTGATTTATTATAACTTTACATCAAATTCTAGAAATATTCTTATAACAAAATTCATTTATTCATCCAAATCACCTTACTGCATATCATTACGCAAATTCTTATTGCACATTTCCTGAATCATTTAATTATCAATATTCAATAATCTATCATATTCTTTTTCCCCACTTGATCATTAATACTAAACTTTACCTTTACTATCAATAACATAACACTATTTCTGCAAAATATTTCTCTTAACTTGTTTACTAGCTGACTAATTTCCAGGTGCCATTTATGCTACAATCTTTCTTACTTTCCACCATAACTATAAACTAAAATTATTTCTTTAAAACACAATAATTTATTCTACTTGATTTCTTTATTTCACATTACTAATTTACCACCAAATACAAACATTTTCACTGTTACAGCTCATTCACAAATATCCATTCATAATCCACTTTACTATTCCCCATTACTTTTCAATGGATTTAACCTTGTCTATTCTAATTTACATAGCTTCAACTTACTTTAATTATTTAGCTTAACTTCAATCTGCCTCTGACACCAACTTCCCTTCTTTGCTTCCACAATCTATACACAAATGTTGGCACCACTACTCTTATCTTTAACACTGCAACAACCTTATACAAATCTTTCTGCGAAATCTTTATCTACTGCCTTTTATTAACAAACATCTTTCTCTTATAAAATTCTCGAAAAAATCTAACTTCCCACTGTTCTTTTACTCTCTCTTTAACCAACCGGTCACCTTCACATCCACTTACATAAGTTTCTATATCAAACTTCTATTATCCTTATTATTTATATCATCATACCCTTAAATTCATTACTGTAATTATTTCTAATCACAAATCACACTTAAGAATCATCTTGATCACTGCTCCTCTGCTTACCAGCCTCTCATCTCAAGCTAGACTACCTCACTTGATCATTTCAAACCTAACATGCCATAATCATACTATTATCCAAGCAACTTCTTAACACTTTATTAACATAAATCTCAAACACAATGACTATCTCTGCTACAATTTTCAAACACAATGGCTATCTCTACTATAATTTTCAACCACAATTCACCCATTTAACAGTTATAATCACAAAACCCTATTTCTCATCATGATACAATTCCCTCTATTTTTCCATCACATCACTACTTTATACCTTTCTCTACCAGCTCTTATTCTCATTAAAACACTTTTTAGTGAATTTCATAACTGAATTCACTAATTCTTTCATTTCTATAATAAAAATCTTTAATCAATTATACTTTAACCACAATCCAATAATCACTCATACTACATCACCAATCATATCTGCTATTACCCACAACTACTGATCTAACCAACTAAACATACAATTCATATACCAAAACTAATATGGAAACTGTACTAAAAAGCACAGGAAACTACAGACTTACTACCAGCAGTGGACATTAAATCACGTATTGGGACATTGTAATCTTAATGTCTTTCATATTCTAACTGGACCATTGCTCTGATACCAACTATAACGGCCTGGATATTTATACCCAATAAGGGTCCATATCTAGATCCGTCTCCTGCGAACGGACCGAAGTCTCGCAAGGGATAGCTCGTACGCATGTCCAGGAAGAATATAAAAGACAAACCACAGTAAGTAAGAGACACAGAAAAGATATGTGCTCAAATCTGCTTATACAATTTACAACTGTCCCATTACATTATTACATGTCCAAATTAAAAAGAGTACAACTACCTGGGGCATACCCCGAGGGAGCACAAGCTCACAAAACTGTACTAACACAACTGCTGGTGGTACAAGTGTGTCACAACACCTCCTCAAGCGACACCAATGCTAAACCCTGAAAAGAACTGTAAGGGAGTGAGCCTCAACAAGTCACTGGCTCAGTAGGGAAACACCTAAAACCACACACAACTCAGGAGAACCTCAATCTCAACGGGACTAATTGGCAACACCGGAAGCCACACCATATCATGCTCACAGCAAAGCATAATTAACAATACTAAACATAATTAACTTAGTTGCTGCAAATCTCAGAAAGATGAAGAGACAACAGCACCACAAGCCTCACAAGCACACCACCTCAACAGCTGGTCGCCTAAGCTGTAAACCACACAGACAAAGCATTGCCTAAGCTACTAGCTTCACTGGCAAGCCTCTAAACATATGGGCAACAGGATTGCTAACCAAAAGCTAATCCTTCATTCCCTTAAATCACAATGTATCGAATATCATACTTTAAGAAATAGGACTGGCTATCACGATACCAATCTATCGCGCACTAAACCTTATTCGGAAACTTATCCAAGGAAGGGTAAAACACAATAAGTGGAAGGTCTCACCGCATGACCTCCACCTCACCATCTGAAAAGGGCTAGTACTCAGCGTACTACGAGAAACCAGTATCTACAAAAGGTACAAGTACCTACCACCACGAGGTACCACCACGGAACACAAACACAACTGTGCCACCACGAGGGCACACCACCACCAAGCAAACCACAATTAGTGAGTCTCCACTCACTAACCACAATAACAACCGTGCCAACACCAAGGCATACCTCAATGGGTAAAACTACAACTAACACACGCTTTAAACAATAGCAAAGCACGAGTCGGAAAGCACGACGCCACCACACGGGACAGACTACTGGTTCATGACGCTAGTATCCAACCTGGACAACACAACACAAGAACTACCTCTCAGTCTCGTAGTCACGGACGTAAGGTCCAACTGCAGCTTCACGACACAAGTAAAGCCAAAGAACTATGGAGTCCAACCAAACCACCACAACCTACAGATCACACACCCTGCAGACCCATGCCTGGCACCTTTAGAGACTCTGGCCTGAGCTCTCTAAAGTGAGGCACTAGTAACAGGACTATCCAGGGCCCAATACGTCTACTGGTGTCCGTAACCCCCAGCTACGAGCGCGCTACAAGTGAGTAAACACAAACTCTCACAAGTCACTGTCCCACTACCGTCCTTCCCTCAGCCGAACGACAACTCTCCCCGAGAGTGAGGGTGTCCAGGAAGACGACAAGACCTTGACGGTACCACGGCACCGGGACAAGCCCTGAGCACACTCACGTGCCTGGCTCACACAAAACCTGGGGCTCCCAACTGAAGAGGCATTCCGGAATAGGCGTCGGACCACCAAACTCGGCAACGCACTAATCACATCATAAACTCATATAATCTTTATTACAATCCACGATACAAACGTAAGGACCAGCTTGACCTGGTCACTTCGTGACCCACAAGCTATCCTACAAAAACACACACATAAATCACGGAAGTTAACATACCTGGCCTATCATTGGTCACCATGTGACCTCCAAACCATCTCACACTAATACATATATATATCACAATAATACACACAACCTTGCCTGTCATTGGTCACCCTGTGACCTCTACGGCAATACACATTACTTAACATGTATATCATTATAATACTCTTTAAATAACCATAATAGACTAGGGCTGGGTTCATATGTGAACCTTCACTGCCCGGTCACCTCATACTAGCTATACCAGCTATACTACAATAATCACAACATCGACCACTAGCCATGCATACTCATGCACAACACTCAAACTATATAAACATCACGTAAAAGCATGCTCACTTCGTGAGCACCACCCTTAACACGTAAACCACACACAAACGCCACACTAACCACGCTCACTGAGCGCTACAAGTGCCAAGGCATCATTAGCATTGCCATGCATAATAATTAAACGATAATCGAATAACCAAAACACCAACAGCATGCAAAACAGAACCTTCGGTTGCGATCGTGATAGAGGCCATGACCGCCTTCTGATCGCGACGCCACGATATGTCGCGACAAGAAATCGTGTCGCGACGGGTCAGCTTGTCGTGACCTGGTCACGACAGCAGGGACCGTCACCTTCTCAGGCGAAAATCCTAATCCATGAACCATCTCCGGATCTTCCATGCAAACCACCCTAAATCCCGTTTCAACCCAGTTTTCATGCTCATTTCACCTCCTAGACATGGTATCTATTGTTTTGAAAGCAATAAACAAGCTAATATGTAATCCACATAATCAAACATGGTGGAATCTCCCTACCTTCACGAAGAATGCGCAATCCACGCATGGCGCGGCGTTTTCCCCACTCCTCACGACGTCCTCGCGTCGAGAGCGCATCGAACACCATGCCGGAATGCCGAATCGCCCGCAGCAGCTGCTCCTCTGGTCGAGTAGAGCTTGTGAAAGCTTTGTTCGGCTAGCCTACTTAAAAACCGAACAGTGGTTAGAATCGTGACGTACCTTCCCGTCGCGACCTGATCGCGACGGACTAGGGCGTCGCCTTCCCAATCCTGACGTCAGCAAGCTCCACTCCATGCATGACACGCGGAGCACATGCAGACGTCGGCCCCAACGGCGGCAACCAGAATGCGACCCCCACTATCGACGCGTTCAGAACGCGACCTACACCTCCGTCACGTTCACATCCAGTGAACCAACAGGCACCACGGGCCAAACCTGCCGACCCACTAAGCTTCACACAACGCGCGGAAACCACAACCAAGGCCCAATGACCCCATATTGGTCATGAGCACCGCACCAAAACCAACAAATGCAAATCCGAACTACCACTAATCAACAATCCGCGAAGATCCGAAAAACGCGCTACGTTACAGTGTAAGTGTCCTTGAGGGGGACTATACCCTTGGGTAGTGGAATCCTGAGTTGTTGCTCAGGGACTGGACGTAGGACTCCTATGGAAAGGAGGTCCGAACTAGGATAAAATCCTTGTGTAGTGCGGTTGCTTGTTTGTGATTGTTGTTTTTTTTTACTACAAACACTAACAGTCAAATGTAGTGTTTTGTGTGAACATTTTTGTTGACAGGTTTAGATAATCATATTTTAAGAATCCCATTCACCCCCCCCCCCCTCTGGGCTTGCTAGCTGGGCAACAAGTGATATCAAAGCAAGTCTCTTCGACAAAGAAGATCGAACGATCTGAAGAGAAAAGATCAATGGCAGCTCAAGGGCATTTCGAGGGTGAATCCGTCAACAGACCACCATTGTTCGATGGTGAAGATTATACCTACTGGAAAACACGAATAGAATTTTCCTTCAAGGGCTCGATTATCAGATTTGGTCTATTATAGAAGAAGGAGATCTTCTGGTTACAAATGAGAAAGACAAATGAACAGAAGATGATAAGAAGAAGATCTCTCTCAACTGCAAGGCTAAGAGCATATTGTGTTGCGCTCTTAGTAAGAAGGAGTTCAACAGATTTTCAGCCTGCAAATCCACTATAGAGATGTGGGAAAAATTGAGAATCACCTATGAGGGCACGGATAAAGTAAAGGAGACAAGAATAGACATTCTGGTGACACAGTACGAGAGGTTCCAGATGCAGCCAGTAGAAACAATTACACAGATGTACAGCAGATTTACAGATATCACAAACGGATTGGCTGGTCTTGGAAAGAACTATGAAATGGGAGATATGGTAAGAAAAATTCTAAGATCTCTACCAACCTTGTGGACTCCGAAAGTAACAGCTATCGAAGAAGCAAATGACCTAAAAAGAATGTCACTAGAGAAACTCATTGGGTCCCTAATGGCCCATGAGATCAACGTGGAGAGGTTGGGAGAGTCGTCAAGCAGAAAGAAACACACCAACGCTCTCAAAGCTGAAGAAGACACATCAGAAGAAGTTTCAGATGACAAGGAAAGCATGGGGAGCAGTGAAGTTGAAGAAGCTCTCCTCTCCAGAAGACTGCAAAGGATCCTTACAAAAAGGAAGTACCAGTTTGGAAGGAGACACTTCAAGAAAAACAAAGATTTTAAGAAGCCAGAAGGTAAAAACTCAAAGAGAGCTGAGCCCATCTGCTATGAGTGCAAGAAGCCCGGACATATCAAAGCAGAATGTCCGAAGCTAAAGAAGACTAAAGTCAGAAAGAAAGACAGCTCTAGAAGGCTCAGAAGATACAAAAAGAAAGCCATGGCAGCAGCTTGGGACAACAGCAGCGACTCAGACAGTGAGTCAAGCTCAAGCGAAGAAGAAGAAGAAAAGGCCAACCTGGCCTTCATGGCAAACGTTGATGATAAGGTATCCTCTGACTCATCTTTTTCATCATGCAATGAATCTAAATCCGATAGTTTAGAAGATGCTTTTAACGAACTATATAGTAAATACAAAGATGTGTGTAAACTGTTAAAAGTCAGCAGGAAAAATCATGCTTGTTTAGAAAACACCAATTCTGATTTAAAATCTAAAAATGAGCAATTAGAAAAACAAGTTACTGAACTTAAAAGAAGAAACGAATTAGTGTGTGAGGATTTGAAAAATAAAAATGAACAAATAGCAAGACTGGAAAACCAGGAAACAGTAAGTACACTAAATCAAGAAATTAACACACTAACAAAAGAAAATGAGAAATTATCAAGCATATTAGAAAAGTTTACAAATGGAAAAACTACATTAATACTAAAGGGAGATAGAAGGTCAGGAAAGAAGAAATATGGCTTAGGATACACCCTTCCTGATAATGAAGAAGCCGTAGTACATCCTAAGATATATCCAACACCCAAATTTGTAGCAGAACAAGATACTGCATATAAGTCTAATCTTAAATATATTCCAACTGTAAAAATAAGTAAAACATCTTGTTGTAGCCATTGTAACAAACTAGGTCACATTAAAATAACTTGTCCAACCAAACATATAAAATGGATAATTAAACGGAAAAATGATGATACTAACCAACCAGGACCCAAAAGAACTTGGGTACCTATAGCTTAGTGTTTTCATTACAGGGAAGCCTTCGAGCATCTAAGTGGTACCTAGATAGCGGATGCTCAAGGCATATGTCAGGCAACAGGAAGTTGTTCTCTCACATTGAAGCTGAAGAAGGCACAGTAACAAATGGTGACAATGGTAAAAGAACAGTGATAGGTTGTGGATCAGTTGGCAGTCAAAGAAAAATCATTATTGAAGATGTACTTTGTGTAAAAGGACTCAAGCACAATCTTATCAGCATCAGCCAGCTATGTGACAAAGGGCATCAGATTAAGTTTCAAGAATCAAAGTGTAGTATCATGAAAAATGGTGCAGTTGTGTTTGAAGCCAACAGGGAAAAAAATTTGTATGTGCTCTATTTAGAAGAATTAAGGGATCAGGATATATGTCTTGTAGCAAACAAAGAGCAATCAACTGAACTTTGGCACCGAAGATTGGGCCATTATAGCTTAGATGGAATCAGAAAGCTAATCAAGAGAAACTTAGTGGAAGGTCTGCCCAAAGTAAGCACAAAAATGGAAGGTGTCTGTGAACCGTGTGTAAAAGAAAAACACACTAAATCATCCTTTAAGTCAAAGACAGTGGTAACAACTTCAAAACCACTGGAATTACTACATATGGACCTATTTGGACCAATGAGAACCATAAGTCTTGGAGGAAAAAACTTTGGATTCGTCATAGTGGATTACTATTCCAGATTTACATGGGTATCTTTCTTGGAGCTCAAGGATGACACATTTGATAGCTTTGTTAGTTTCAGCAAGAAAGTTCAGAAAGATAAGAAGTATAGCATTGTCAGTATTCGATCAGATCATGGAGGAGAGTTTCAAAATGAGAAATTTGCAAAGTTTTGTGGTGATCAAGGAATAGAACATAATTTCTCAGCACCAAGGACACCACAACAAAATGGAGTTGCTGAGAGAAAGAACAAAACCTTATTGGATATGGCAAGAACAATGCTATCAGAGTATAACTTACCAAGATATTTTTGGGCCGAAGCCATCAACACATCGTGCTATATAATCAACAGAGTGATGATCAGGCCAATTCTAAAGAAGACTACATACGAGCTATTCAAGCAGAAGAAACCAAGGATCAGTCACTTCAGAACCTTCAGATGTCCTTGCTTCATCCACAACAACGAAAAAATGGACCTTGGTAAGCTAGACTCAAAATCAGATGAAGGTATATTCATGGGGTATGCTTCTAAACCTAAAGGATATAGAGTATTTAATAAGCGAAGTTTATTAATTGAACAATCAGTACATGTTATCTTTGATGAAACTAACCCTTCCTTGAGAAAGAAAGTAGATAGTGATGTTGATGATACAGATGAATTGCCCAAGAAGTTAAAGAACACATGCATCGAGGACAAGGAAGATCCACCCTTGGAAGATCTACAACAAAAAGATACATCACATGGTAATCTTCCAAAAGAATGGAGATACAAGAAGGATCACCCATTGGATAATATTATTGGAGATCCATCGGTTGTGGTAAGAACTAGAGGTAACGTAATCCCATGTGATTATTTAGCCTTTGTATCTCAAATAGAGCCTAAGACAGTCAATGAAGCACTGTCTGATGAATCTTGGATATTAGCCATGCAAGATGAACTTAATCAGTTCAAGAGAAACCAGGTATGGTCCCTTGTTCCAAGACCATCAGATCATCCTGTGATTGGCACCAAATGGGTGTTTAGGAACAAATTGGATGAAGCTGATGTGATCACAAGAAACAAGGCCAGACTAGTAGCTCAAGGCTATTACCAAGAGGAAGGCATAGATTTCGATGAAACCTATGCACCAGTGGCTAGACTTGAGGTAATTAGGATTTTACTTGCTTATGCATCTCATTGGGTTTAAAACTTTTTCAAATAGATGTTAAATCAGCATTTCTAAATGGTTATATAAAGGAGGAAGTTTATGTAAAACAACCTCCCAGTTTGAAGATATTGATTTTCCAAATCATGTTTTCAAATTGCATAAAATATTGTATGGATTAAAGCAAGCACCTAGAGCTTGGTATGAAAGGCTCAGTGCATTTTTATTGAATCATGGTTTTATCAGGGGTCAAGTAGATAGTACTTTATTTGTTAAGTCTAAAATTAAACATGTATTGCTTGTACAAATTTATGTAGATGATATAATATTTGGTTCTACTGACGAATCTCTTTGCAAGTATTTTGAGAGGCTTATGTAGGGAGAGTTCGAAATGAGCATGATGGGGGAGCTCAACTACTTCCTCGGATTGCAAATCAAGCAAGGAAATGAAGGAACACACATTTGTCAAGCAAAGTACACCAAAGAATTATTGAGGAAGTTTGGGTTTGAAAATGTCAAGCCACTGTCAACACCAATGAGCACATCTACAAGGCTAGACAGTGACAAGGATGGTAAGAAGGTAGACCAAAAGCTCTACAGAGGTATGATAGGTTCATTACTTTATTTGACAGCATGTAGACCTGATATATTGTTTAGTGTATACATGTGTGCTAGGTATCAGGAGACCCTAGAAAGTCTCATTAATTAGCGTCAAACAGATTTTTAGATATTTAGCTAGAACTCATGATCTAGGATTATTGTATCCAAAATCATGTGAAATCAATTTAGTAGGATACTCTGATGCTGACTATGCTGGATGCAAGGTAGATAGAAAAAGTACCAGTGGATGTTGTCAATTTCTTGTAGGATGTCTGATTTCGTGGTCCTCAAAGAAATAAAATTCAGTAGCATTGTCAACAGCTGAAGCTGAGTACGTGGCTGTTGGAAGCTGTTGCACATAACTCCTATGGATTAAACAGCAACTTGAGGATTATGGATTACACATCAAGACAATTCCCTTGCTATGCGACAACACCAGTGCAATTAATCTCACCAAGAATCCAGTTCAGCACTCAAGGACAAAACATATAGAGGTTAGATATCATTTTATTCGTGATCATGTAGCCAATGGTAATATAGATATTTTCTTTGTTGATACTCAAAATCAGTTAGCAGATATCTTCACAAAGGTCTTACCTGAAGAGAGATTTACGTCTCTTAGAAGGGAATTAAGCATGTGTAATTTGTGATAGATTTATCTGTATATAATTGAAATACTAATTATTTCAGAATAATAATTATTCTCTCCCCTGAATTTGAGTAAAATCCTTAAAGATTGCGTGCATCATAAATATCTGTGATGGTTCGTTAATTTAAAAGTATTTATTCATCTCGAACATGTCTCCTTTCTGGTGTTTTCCACATTTATGGCGCCATCTCTCAAAAGTCACTTTATCTTTATCTGATAAAACCCGAAATCTGTGCCATATCGATTCACCTCCCGCTCTCATCTCTTTCAACTTGCTTGAGATGATAAGCCCTATCGACTCCGGCATCGACTCTGTGCGATTTCAAAGCTTCCATCCCTTCCCGCGAAAAATTTCCTGAGGGCTTTTGCTTCAATCTTCTTCACGACCTTCCAGAACCTTCTCTTGCTCAAAACCATGCCGTTTCTGGAGTTTTCGACACCGTCGGGGGCTATGGGTCTGCTTTCCTCTCCGCAGAGCAACAAGAAAGATTTACAACCGTGAAGATGAAGATGTGCGGGAACAAGGCAGTTGATATTTCTGATCTAGAGAAGAATGGGATGCACAACATCATTGCAGCTATGTAGAGAATGAAGTGGACCAAGATGGCAACTCTATCAGAGGCAAGTTATCCGGACTAGGTTAAAGCTTTTTATGTTTGCTTGAAGTCAGAAGCAGATGGGTCCTTGACTTCTACTGTCAAAGGAACCTAGATTCGTATCTCATATGAGCTATTGGAGTCTTTGTTTGGAGTGTCTACCTCCGGTCACAGCGGGGTAAACACCTTCGATGTTCAGGCTAAGGGTTTGGGGATAGTTGGTCTCGAGTACAAGCTCAAGGATGGAAAGATCGACATTAACTAGTTGAATGCTTTCAAAAAAAATCCTACACTTTATTGTGTGTCAGATTTTGGTTCCTAGGAGTGCCACCTTCTCCACCTACACCAAGGCAGACTCTGACATGATGTTTTGGGCCATCCAGAACCAGAGTATCAACATGGCAGAAGTTATTATGGAACGGATGAAATTCGCAAATGCTCAGATTTGGGACAAGAAAAGCAAATTGAATGTGTCCCTTCCATATGCCCACTTGCTAACCAAGATTTTCCAGCATTATGGGATTAGTCTTGTTGGAGCAGTTTCTGAGAAGATAGGTCAAGCTATTCGAAGTAGGAACTTAAAGAAGAGTGGATTTTCTCTTATGGTTGGAGTTTGGACCAAAACTTCAGCAGCAGAGGGCGAGGCCATTATTGGCGAAGCCCTTGAAGTCCAAGAAGAGGCAGCTCAGACAGAGGTAGCAGCAGCAGAACCAACAATTCCAGTTCAGCAAGAGGATGCCAGGGCAGAAGTGCCAGCAATCCAAGAGCAGCAGGAAATGGTCAGGGCTAAAATTCTAATGGTTCAAGAAGACCAATTAGCAGAAGCAACAACAGAAGTGAGTGTTGAGGTTCCTGCAGTCAGTGAAAGTAGAATTGAGGACATTCCTCTAGAGCACATTGAGCCTGTTGAGCAGGTTGAAGAGGTTGTCACCCCCACTTCCATGGTAGCCTCAATTCTTAGAAGTGTGCTGGATTCCATTCCCAGCACTCAGGGGGAGCAAGAGCAGATGACTGTAGAAGTCTGTCCAGAGACTGTGCACTAGGCCACATTGAAGATGTTGTGATGGAAGAAGCTCCCATTCAGGGGGAGCAAGAAATTGTATCTAAGGTTGTGGCAGCAGGCCACAGTGAGGATGTGCAGATGAAAGATGCTCCTATTCAAGGGGAGCAATCTATTGAGAAGGAAGCACAGCCTCAGGGGGAGCACACTGCTAGTGCCCCTATTGAAAATTAGTTTAGAGAAGGTGTTTTAACAAGCCCTTTTAAATCAGAAGAAGAAAATGTAAATATAAAGAATGTGGAGCCCGTTGCTAGGGCAAGTGAAAAAGGAAAAGAAGTGGCTCCGGAGATCCCTCTACTAACTAGGAAGCCACATCAGAGGCCGAGGAAGAAGAAATTCAAGCTCAATCTGAAGCCTATTATTGCAAGACTAGACGAGCAAGAAAAAATACTTTGGTCTGTGCAATCTGGCATTGAATCAATTTTTATAAGCCAAAGCACTGCAGCTAAGGAAATGGGCATGATTAGAAATGCCTTTCGTTGGGTAAGAAGTGAGCTCCTCAGCATTAAGGAGTCTATAGCTATTATTTCCAATATTTTGAAGGTGCAATCTCCTCTGCAGCACCTGCCACCAGCTCAGGGCCATCAGGGCCAAGTATTTTTGAAGAAGAGACAGTTCCAGGGCAAGCTGAAGCTGTGAAGTCTGGGTCATCAGGGCCAACAGAGGATATGTCTGGGCCACCCGGGCCAGTGGAATCAGTGGCTGAGCCTGTCAGAGCAAAAGAACAAGCTGTAGCCTCTAAGCCCCCCAGCTCTTCTCCTCTTCCAACTCCAGCCCCTCCTTCTCCACCATCATCCTCCACAGCACCTCTAGCCCCTATCCCTTTCAAACAACCCATTCCAAGAACTATTTCCTCTCCTACACCATTTCCAACTCAGTCCTCCTCATCTCCTGCCTCCTCCACTCACATTCCTCCACCTCCTCCTTCTTTTGAGGTTCCTCCAGCCTCCTCATCAGTTAGAGCCTCCTCTTCTAGTCCTTCATCCTTTGGACCATCTGATATTCCTTCTTCTACAACTCATTCCAATTGGTGCTTCGTCATATACGAAGTCATGCACGTTTTCAATGTGATCAGTCGAATCTAGCTTCGTCATATACGAAGTTCTACTTTGTCATATCTGATGTTCTACTTTAACAACGTTATTTTTTCGACCAGTCGAAGGGCTGGTGAGTTGTAACCAGCAGAGAGTACCAGTGTTTCCCTTTTTATGAACTTTCCATGCATCCCATGACTTCATTGGCTCCTTTACTTTAATTGACCAGTCGAAGGGCTGGTGAGTTGTAACCAACAGAGAGTACCAGTGTTTCCCTTTTTATGAACTTTCCATGCATCCCATGACTTCATTGGCTCCTTTACTTTAATTATCCTAATTGAGACCTTACTCAATCTTGTCCACTAATTTATCCCCATTTATTTGGGATTTAAAAATCCAGGTTGTTACACCCTCCCCCACTTAAAGAAATTTGGTTCCCAAATTCATACGATCTAATATATTGTGATCACTAAATGATCCTCAATTCTCGCCCACTTAAGACTTTGCTATCATGGCATACACTATAAGACAAGCTAATTCTGGATAGGCATATACACATACACATATCCATCCCTCTAAAATACTAATAAATTCCATAAAGTATGATGATTCTGACAAAATATTCAAAGGTACCAAGATTTACATATTCCTCAAAACAAGATTACAACTCAAAAGTCAAAGTGATTCTAACAGCTCAAGATCATTTGGTTCTTCTTTAAGGATTCTTTTCCTTTCATTTGCAGAAAATCACAGATCTTGTGATTCACACCTCCACACCTCAGGCAAGCTCCATTCTACCTCCAACACTCTTCAATCTTGTGTCTCATTCGTCCACAATGGCAGCACTTCCCTTCAAGTACATGAGCCAATTATTTTCCCTTCTTCTTGGGCTTCTTCTTTTGGGGTCTGTTACTATTGTTGGTCTGCTTCTTTCTGGCTATGGGTTTGAAATCCTTCTTAGTGGATCACAAAGCATTCTCCAGTAGTTGGAAAGCTCGTCATAATGCCTTGGTTATCTTCTAAGCCGACCTCAATCCGTCCATAAGTGTTGCGGAACGCTCCTTAGCTGTCATTTGTCTAAGTTCCTTCAAAATAATTTACCAAGATTGTCAGTTTCTCTTTTGCTTCTTACTTCTAGCTTACAAATCTTATTAACATTTATTAAGGGAAGTTCTATGTCTACTCCATGGCCTCTATCAAGTCTCACCATCGCCTAGAACATTCCTCTTATAGTTAGGATAGCCTACAACAATTGGGTATCAAGGCCAGGTTTCCATCCTGGGATTTCAACCCATACCTTATCCTATTTGGAGTTTATCCACCATATCCAAGGTGTTGACAAAGGTCCTATCTTAGTGTTGGACATGTCTAATGTCCCGAAAGCCTAAATTTCTTACAGCAAGGACCTAAAACTTGGGATTCATGCTTTGGCTTTAATACCTCCTAATGCATCTAGTATTAGGTAAATCTAGATTTATAAGGTGAGGTTCAAATGATAAGGCTATAGCTCAAAGCATATGCAGCTCTGGTAATGCTTCCTTATAAAGGAATAGTTAGGTCTAGCACAAGGCTTCACCCACTCACTGGGTGCTAGCAAGGGACAGACACAAGGAACCAAAGTCCTCATGATAGAAATTTCCATAATTTAGGCTATAAATTCGCCTAAGGGCTCTTGATTGTCCAGATTGAGATCCCATGTAGTATCAAAGGCCAAAGTTCAATGTTATTTCTAACTAGCCAAGGTTCAGGGTTGAAACCTTGATGCTACTCCTATCCAATCCCAGAACCCAAGACTAACAATCTAATATCACTTCTTGCCTTACTTAGGATCCAGGGGAAGCTCTAATAATGCTCCTCAATCCAATCCAAGATCATGACTGGTGTTCTAATGTCATCCTCAACAAATCCAAGAATCCAAAGAGCCGAAGCTCTGATAATTCCATCTATCTAGCTAGGGATCAGTGTCGAAGAGGCCAATATTCTGAGATCTCACTAATCCATCCTAAGATCAAGAGCCAAAAATATGGTATCTTCTTCAATCCAACCAGGGATGCTTTGACTTTACTCTTAATGCTTACAGGGATACTCTGATATTACCTCTAATGCACCCAGAGCTGCTGGGATGCTCTGATACAACCTTCTATCATGCCCCCAAAATTCGGGTATCATAATTGCAGTGGATATTCATAAATCTAAAAACTTGAATCCAACAACATAAACCTTAACCAACACCTCAAAGTCACACTGGGGATGCGACAATTCAAGTCAAATGGTAATGGAATAGAAGGCCAAGCCTTAACAACACAATAGGGCCTACAATTGATTAACTCAAAGACAAAGCTCATGATCATAGTCAACTAAACAATCCAACCATTACATAAACATAACACCATTAATATCGGTTCCTCGATGCACATGATTTACACAAGGGTTATTCATCAACTTATATCTGTCATTCATTGATGGTTTGAACAATCTCTAATTTCAAAAGAAAACACTCCTCACATATCCATCCATAATGGTTTACAAGCATTATACATGATTCACTTACACATATAAAATTCAGAAATTAGATTCCTCCAAGGTGCTCCAATACTCTCCACACAATGGGTCAACTACATGCTAATCATGCTCCAATCATCTGAAATGTTAATAGGTTTAGCAAACTAGCCCAGTAGGATTTATATCTCATGGTGCGGGAAAAACATAAGTGATTAACATTTTAACAAGTTGAAATTCAAGGATAACAAGTAGGAAAATCAAGGCAAACAGGAAGCATGATTATAACAGGCGAGAGTTTCATATTGCAAGAATTCAAGGCGAATCATGCTATTTATCATGTCATGAGAACAATATTGTTGGATCAAGATGGAGCTTTAGATGTCCTAGAGGAGGGATGAATAGGACTTCTTGCACTTTAAAAAATTTATCTGAAAATAGATAACACTAAATAGTATCGTTAGTACTTAGTGTGGTGTGTGTGAAACAAGTGAAAACTTGGCGAAAACAATCACACAAGTGCACAAAATATTTGTCCTGGTTCGAACCTTCTATCAATCAGGAATCCTACGTCCAGTCCCCAAGAACCCCTTGGGATTTCCACTATCTACCAAGAACACTTGGCCTTCTCTCTACAGAGAGATATTACAACCCACTTACCCCCAAGCAAGTCTTCCCTTTACAGAGGGGTATTACAACTCTTACCGTAGTAGGCCCTCCCTTCTACAAAAGGGGAACTACAGGGAACAAACCCCCTGTTGGTTACAATACTGAAATGAATACAATGTGGCTGCTCAGAGAATGAGCAAATGCAAGAGATCAAAAAGAGATTACAAATGGAATTGAAAGATCTAACTCTTTTTGACTCAAGAGGGTAGATTGAGAAGATCTAGAACAATGAATGCCACCCAAGAACTTCTGAAAGCAAGAGAGCAGGAAGTCGAAGCTTGAACAACTGGCTCTCTTGAGATCTTGTGAGCTCTTCTCTCTTTCTTTTGAATGTAGTATGTGATCATGTATGCTCCTTCCTTATCCTTCTATCTTTCAAACTTCAGCTCCATATATAACCATCATAGTTCTTTAGCTTCCCACTTGAAAGTAGCCGTTTGAATTTGAACATTGGGTCTTGATACTTGAGACTGCTTGAGATGTCCATCATCAGATCATCAGACCTTTGAGTCTCAACGGCTTCCAAGCTATGGAGGTAGCTGCATGGTTCTATTTCAGATAGCTTTTCCTGGATATCTGCAAACACCATACTATGTCTTTTCCCTTTCTCGAGGTTAGACTTATGAGATATATAATAATAATAGAAAGTAAGAGACAAAAATATATCTATTACTTTCAGAGAGAGTATGTCCTTTGAACAGTACAGAGTTAGGTGAGCATTTAAAGAGTAATGGACACATACTTGGAGCGCAGTACAGCTACAAAGGAGCTTTTCCTTAAAATCTGGAAACCTGACATTCTGAAGGACACTTACAGATGTCTTTTGTAAGACATGTAGCTATCTTTAAAAAATAAACTATGAAACTAAACTTTAGAAATATTTATGACAGGAAATATTAAACAATAAGAATAAAGAAGTACAATGCTCATTATCGAGATTATCATTCAAATAACACAGAGAATATTTCAGTATAGATCATGTGTTAATATGTTCATTAAATGATTCCATAAGGATTAATCACAATAATAATACATTAACAATTTTGAAAAAAAAAATAATTGTCATTAAAACATCTAAGTACCATTGATAACAGAAGTTGATATCTTACTTCAACTTTCAAGGAGTCGGAGTACATCTCCAGTTGTTCAATAGTTGATGTCATACTTCGACTTTAGAAGAGTCAGAATAAGATCAAAATAACAGAAATCGATGTGTGGTATAGAAGCAATCAATGTGTGATTAAAGGAAATCGATGTAAAAGACAATCGATGTTTAAGTTTAAAAGACAATCGATGTTTAATTAAAGGTAATCGATGAAAAAGACAATCGATGTTTAAGTTTAAAAGACAATTGATGTTTAATTAAAGGTAATCGATGTGAAACTTTGACTATAGAGACTTCGACTGTAGAAAAGTCAGAGTAGGTATCATACTTTGACTTTTCAAGAAGTCAGAGTGGGATGATACATAGTAGTCGATGTGAACTTAGAAAATAAACTTCGGATATAGAGACTTCAACTGTAGAAAAATAAGATTAGATCACACTTCGACTTTACAAGAGTCGAAGTCAGTATGATATATGTATACATTGTGTACTTAGAAAATTTTCTTAGCAAGTGTGTCGACACCTAGGCTTAGTGTGTCGACATCAACTCAACTGACTATGAGGTTTATTCAGTATAATACATGTTTACTAGAAATTATCTATTATACTATTTATGAATATTTATCAATGTAAAGAGTCTTTTTAATAAGATAAAGATTTTGTCATGAACAAAAACAATAATCAAGCATTTGTAAAAAGATAATTGCACAACAATTCCCCTCATTTTTATTAATGACAAAAATAATCTTTTATATAGACAATGAAAATAATTTGTTCAAGCATTTTCTTAGAGAAATAATTTCTTATTGTATTTCTCCTTACATATCTTTTCTCCCCCTTTGTGGAATTAACAGAAAGGACAGAATAGAGATAAAGAGGAAGAAATGCACAGATATGAGTATGAACCAAGTATTTTAATAACTAAAAAGCATTTGTACAACTAAAGTCAGGAGGATTTGGGGAGATAGAGATAAGGTGGAATTTGATCGAAGAAAGGTTGGAGAAGATCCCACAACTTCTTCACGTTTTCAAGAAATACATGAATAAAAACTGACAAATCTAAGTTGTAAGAAGGTCCTACTGAAGGAATTTTTCTAAAGGATTTAAGGTGCCTGCGATGATACCAATGAAGTTTCCTATGAAAGGCATCACTGCTCAGGGTTTGCCTTAAAGGAGTGAATTTTCTACTAGCAGCCTTATGTAAAAAATCATGGATAGTGATATTCCACTGAAGTCCTTGTGACTGAGCTGCTGCCTTGGCCTTGTAGATACTCTGTATTTTTCTTCCCATTTGAGAGAATGAGATTTTCAAAGGGCATCATAATTCTTATTTAGATATGAAGAGGGAGACATTTTCTTTTTGTGGCACTCTTGAGCCTCTTCAGGATAACATATAGCCCACAGTTCTTTTGACAATCTCTCAAACTCTGCAAAGCTGTGCTGAAATTCTTTCAAATAATATGTAGTCTTTGCAGCATGCATCAGAACAAACCTATGAAAGGATAGATCTTTGGCATACTTTATTTGAAACCTGACGGCTAGCTTGATGTGCCTATTGAACACTACTTGAGCAAATTCCTTCCTGGAAAAGCTACACCTATCAAGCTGAGGAACATATTAGAGGGTAAACCAACAATCATGGATGGAGTGATAGCTCTTTGCCCTCTAAGTAGCATGGCCCAATGACCCCTACTAACTTTAGCTAGATTTAATTTAAATCTTTCTTCATTGAACTTATTCATTTTGCTAAAGCTGACTTGCTGCTCTTTTATTAGATTCCTAAAAAGATCAAAAAAAATCTAAGATTCAAATGGGCGGAAACATTCAATATGCCACTTCTTCTGACTCTAGCTTCTCTAAACTTTGATACTTCTCCTAGGTAGACTGACTGAAATTCCTCAAGTGAAAGAATATGACTCTTCTTAGTGATAAAATTTAAGGCATCTAGAGGAACCGTTTGGCCTTCATTATCTCGGTCTCGACCAAATGAGCAGCATATCGGGCCAAGCGAGAGAACTGAGCCTCCTACTCAGCTACAGTAAGCCCACGTTGTTTTAAAATTGCAAACTCGGCAGTCTTCCTCTCTAGTACCCTTTCAAAAAAATATTTATTGTTGAAGTGCTCAACAAACTGTTCCCAGGTCACTTGCTGACCTTGCAGTGTTGCTTCAACTGACTCCCACCATGCCCTGGCATCCTTTTCCAATTGGAAAGTTGCCAACAATACTTTATATTGGTTGTTACACTTCATGACTTTGAATACCCTCTCAGTCTCCTTGACCCAGTGATTAGCAATGTCTGGATCAGTAGTACCCTCAAACCTTGGCGGGTTCATACTACGAAAGTTTCTGTGGAGTTCACCAACTCCACGGTTTCTACCACCCTGAGTGGCTTGCAGGATTGCCTAGGTCAAATTCTGGAGTGTCTGCTGCATGTTTCTTGCCTGTGCATGCTCAGTGGCCATGGCAAGAAATAAGTACCTTCAGAATTACACTGGTTAGAGATCTAATTACAACACATATGAGTCATCTCCCATGGCTCTACCCGAGCTCATACTAGGTATGGCAATTTGACGCGTGTGATCTTGACAAGTTTCATATTAATTCCTATTCTCCTAGGACCTTAAAGAATTAAAGCTCTGATACCAATAAAACTATCATGCCCCGACACAGAATATCGGGACGTGCAGTTGTATTCGGATCATAAATAGAGGAAATATATAGAGAATGTGATGATAATAGTAAACCAAATGTCAATGTTAACTCCAAAGAACAACTCCCAATTACAATTGTAAAACTTCAGAGCCAAAAATAGGGCCCAATGTTCAAATACATAACAGACTCACATAAAATAATCTACTACAGACTCTATTTCAATTTCTAAGATTTATATTCCATAGTTGCGTGATATCTGTGGTGCTCTTCACTCTTGTCGTTCCCCTTCATTATCCATAGCCTCGTCATCACTACCTGAAAATGTTTAGGAAAACAGGTGTGAGCGTGCTAACGCCTAGTAGGATTTACATCTCATGGTGCGGACAATGATATAAGTAATTAACATTTTTAAGTAGTAGAATTCTTACAAGGTGAAAGACAGAAGCATGCATGATATTACTAACAAGACCAATTGACGGATTAGAGTAAAATACTCCCCAAAATTTTCATAATGAATCAGATATGATGTCACGCCCCCGATTTTAGCAGCGGAATTTAATCGGGAACGCGACGAACAAGCAAGCATTCAGAAGCCATAAGCAAACGAATAATATCGATAGGGCCCATAATTCAATAATCAAACTCTTCTATTCATCATAAGCAATTATTACAATCTCCAATGTCAAAATAAGAACAACTCTCTACTACTAATCTATTCTATCTCTCAAAGAAAGACAAGATTACAGTAATGACTAATCTCTCACTAACTAACTAAACAATAACTCTCTATGGTGTATGTCACACTCGGCACACAAGTCCCATCATCAAACGTACTCCTCATCTTCACTACCTGAAATGTTAAGAGGTAGGTATGAGCAAACTAGCCCAATCGGATTTACATCTCGATGTGCGGGCAATGATATAAGTGATTAACGCTTTAAGAACAAGACATGCACAAGTGACAAGTTAAACCATAAGCATGATAAAATCGATGACAAGTGTTAGCAAGATATCATGCAGACAGGAACGTGTCAAGACAGTAGAAATAGGTTGTCAATGTGTAGGGTGCTTTTCCCGAGATGAGCAAGTACTTTGTAACAATAATTGAGCAATAGCAGTGCAATAGGAGAGTATATGTCGTAGCCATTCAATAACAGGATAGTAGCAGTTCAGTAACAGCCATTGGCAGTCAAAATAGTGGTAGTACAGTAACAATGTACTATGTCTGAATTAACAGACTAACAATAACTGTAAAATAGTCAGATGTCTAGCTAAATCAAAACAGTCAGAACCGGTGCAAATACTGACACCATCATTAGCCCCTACAGGTATTTTCTGGTGGCTCTCTGCCCCCAAGACTATATTGGAACCCCTCGGACACTCTCTGTGCCCTCAGCAGTATGCATTCAAGTCAAGTAGAGTTGCAAGACTCGTTATAATGCTAGACAATTAAGAACAGTACAAGACAATAGGAGCCACAACAGCTCAAAGGATCTCAAGAGAGTACTTTCAAGAGTTCAAGAATGTCATGTCAGGATGTTCGAGAACATTAGTATGATCATGTCATGAGACAATGTTCACTAGTAGTTCGAGACTATCATATTAAGAGTGAGTTCAAGAGCATGTAACATGAACAAGATTGTCAAGAGATTAATGACTATCAAGTCAATAACGATGGTTCGGAGTGTCGTAGTGTCATGTCCATAATGATTTCAAGCATAACAAGTCAAGTGAATAGGATTTCATGACAACAATGATCAAGAGAGAATTTCGGCAGCATAATGGTGCTTTGCATTAATTCGATTAATAACTTGTGTTCATGTGTCATTATCAGTAGCTTCGAGAAATTCAAGACGAGGGAGAGAGAGTGCACACTAGCATCAGGGAACTTCATTGTACAACCTGCTCGTCGGCCATGTGGGAATCCATGGTCAGATGAGACTTACGGAGGCCTTGGTCAAGGGGTCACTAGTCCGACGGAAGGAATATCCGACGGAGAGTTCGCCACAAGCCAAGAAGGGGCTTTCCTATCGTGCTAGAGTGTATGCACATGCCGCACGTAAGAATCACTCATGTGCGTGTGAGAGTACTTTCTTAAATTTTATTATGGAAACTCCGCATTGAACAAGTAACAAGAATTCTATAATAGGAAACAAATCATGCATGACCAATTTTAGCAAGTTGTCATGTGCTTATTTTAGCAAGTTCGATAACAAGGCAAGAAAGAGAGAATAATTGGCAAGTAGAGAGCATGATCAATCACTTAAGATCAATTAGAATCATGTGAAAATCCTCAATACTTATTCATGGGTTGATTAGTGCATGATAATACCTTGTAGAACCTTTCTATAAAAGATCAAAACTCACACATATGAAGAATGGCGTAAAACGACGGAAACTGGGACATATGCCTTTTAGAAAGTAGATGTAGTCCCAACCCTTCCACTTCTAGGGTTATAACTTACTAATTTAATATGCAAATCTGACACATGAATATACCATATTGAAGCCCTTTGAATAAGGAATCCAACAAAAGAAACAGCTCATCCATCCGAGGTCTATAGAAAAAGTTATAGCCATTTAACCGAACACTATGCAGAGGCCAGTCGCGACACAAAACCTGTCGCGTTCTGAATGCGACAGGACGATACGTCGCCTTTTGGACAGGGGTTTTGGGTTGCCAAATGCACCCAGTTCGACTCCTACTTGGACTGGGTTGATATAGGGCACTTCTAAGGGTTATAACTCGCTGTATAGAGCATGAAACATTGTGAAACTAAGTGCATTAGATTGCTATCTCACTAAGCTAACTACTGTAATGAGGAATTAGAAAACCAATCACATTTACTAGGTCAACTTGACTCTGTGGGACAGACCGTAGAAAACTAACACAATAGTGATGTTTGGGTCACTGCTCTCTACACACACCATGAAATAGAGTGATTTCAATCTTGTTTGAAAGTAGATCAAAGGGGAACATTATTCATGTTGAGTGCTTGATCTAAAAACGATTCAAACGAGAGGTAGAAGACTCTTAAGATAGTGTAAGTGTTTCATCAGGCAGAAAAATGACTATGATGATACAAGATTTATTTTGATGACACAATATGATATAAATTTGGGAAAATAGTATAAACATGATCTAAACATATGTATGCAAGCATGCACGAGTTTAATTAGAGTTTGGCTCAGAGAAGACCTACCTTTTGGTTGGAAGAAAAGTCGTCCTCCAGAAAACCCTAGTTCTATCCGCCTGGGAGAGAACGCCTAATACTTTTGATCCACTGGATAAAACGTGGGCAAAATAGTTCCATAAGAAACTAGACTCGTAGATCTTTCCAGGGATGTATGGTTTGCACAGTTTGGTCGAGGCTTCACTAACCTTTGGTGATGATCTTGAAGGGACTCAAGTGCAGGTCGCATATGAAAAAGAGCACGAGTTGCTTCTTCTCAAGCCTTCCTCCTTGCATTTCCCAACCTCCAGAGCCTCCAAGTTAAAGGGGTGTGGGTCTTTAGTTGCCTAATTTAAATTAGGAAACTCATGGTACGAATTTGGTGTGTCCTTCCCTCAATAGAGGATTTCTCTCCCCAATTCATGGTAGGAGTCCTATGGAAACCTCCCTTAGGTGGTAACCATGAGTTTGGGCTTGGTTTGAAGTCAAATGGTGGTCTATTGGGTGAGAATTTACCCAATCATGGTCCATTAGTGAGAATTTCTGAATTTCAGGTTATTTTCCTAGCATGAATTTATTTGTGGCCCAAAATACTTCCTTTGGCCTATTTCTTTTATTGGATTGTCAATACCCATTGTTTGAAGTCCAACCATAATTTTTATTCCATTTTTGGACTCCATTAAGTATATGTGATAATGATTTTCTTACTTATTTCTTAATTACAATAATAAGTCACAAAACACATTAACCTTGGTCAATCGAATTTTTCTTTACACGAATTTCTTCGTTGGTCATTTGGGAGTATTATTTAGAGTTGAACTATCATTTTTATAGAATTTTTCAGTGTGTTTTTGTACACATGATAATGGCACGTACATTTTTACTATTATTAAATTATTATTTCTAATTTTCTCATAATAAAATTTTTGGGGTGCTACATATACTCTCAAAAGCAATGAACAAAGAATTCAAGAATGAGTACATATCAAATGAACAAGGACTGGCCATATTCGCACAAATAACACATATTCACATGATCAAACGTATCATATCAAATGAAGGCACATTCACACAAATCTTGCACACAAACTGGTGTCATGTTACGCACCACAAGTCCATACTCCCGCGGTTAATAAGTACCTTGAGGCGCTCCTCCCCAGGATCTGACAGAGCCCTTATTTACACAGGTATTAATCAAATGGACTGGAGTCCTACGTTGTGCCAATCAAATACATATATATATTATGGCCACAGATTTCCAAGGACAAGCACAGAGAAATAAAGACAATGATCTTTCATGGAGTTTAAAAAATATGACAATAGATCGAGAGATCAATTTGGATAGCATATCGACTTGTCTTTAAGTTCCATGGACTTTATATATCTTGACCAAGATTTACGCGAAGAAGGTAATCCAAGTGGTGATCGAAAAACGTGTCCGATATGGAAAGTTCTTAACGGATCAGTCACGAGATCGTAAGAATCATGGAAAGAAACTTAACGAAATAGAACCACACGGACCTAACAGGTTATGGTACCTATTATGGCAAGACGTTGTTTCTTTTTTTATATAGCTTTGTGTTGGAACATAAGGACAAAGAGGCATAATCAATGAAGAGTATGATCAGTAACTTCCAAATAGAACGTTAGAATCATATTCAAGTACTTCATGTTTTTAACATGTGGTTGATGGCTTTCAAGGTACGGACGTAGACTAATCAACATGCTGGCAAGACCAAGAAAACGATGTAGAACTCACTTGCTTGATCCATAACCTCAAACCTAGGGTTCCTAGGACAAAGCTATAAACGAAAGGGGGTTGCTGGAAATGGAAGGTAAGCAGATCTATGGCTTTGGTTTGACCCAGTTGGTTTTGGTTGCATGCAACTCAAGAAGAATGGAAAAGTCCAGATCTTGTGTGAAGTTTACAAAAACACTTGATACTCTTTACATGAATGGAAATCAGGATGAATAGGGATACATAAAATAGACTTAAAAGACTTTTAGATGATATATTCTATGTTAAGTTGGTGCCCGAGATTACCTATGTAGCAACCTGGATTTTTCAAAAAATAAAAATTTAATAATAATAGAAATTAAAGTAATTAGAAAATCAAATAAAAGAGAATTAAATAAAACCCATTAAATGAAAAGAAGTAATGGGCTTTGTTAAATGGACCCATTAGAAATTAGTGGGCCAAAATAGAGATTTTTAAAAGAGGGTTAATAGGAAAATATCTTAAATTCATAACTTAATCATTACTTAAATGGAAAAGGGGTATTTAATGTATTAAATAAGTAGTTTGAGTTAGATTTGGATTCTTAAACCTACCCTAGTTGCTTGGCCACGAATCTAGCTTCCATCTTAACCCAATTAGAAGTTCTCATGCTTAGAAAGAGGAGAGAAATAGGAAATCCCGAAATTTAATAGTAATTAGAGTCCTATTAGGAAATAGAAACCCAAGAGACATAAATACTCTCTTAAAGCTCCATGGCCGGCCCTAGCTCATTGCCAAGGGTTTCTGGACTAGGAGGAGAGGCCAAGGAAGAGGAGATTTCATGGGGAGAAGAACCTCTCAAAGCATTCAACCCCGTTCTTCAAGTTCTAGCCCTAGAAGAGGAAAACAATCAAAAGTAGGCATTCTCATGAGCAAAACTAAATCAATTTCGTCTGTAGGTTGATCTAAACCTCAGGAATCAAAGCCCTCTGATCTCATATTTTTCCATCGAGCAAATCTTTTGTTCTTAATTTATGAAGTTCTGTAAGTCCATGACCCCGAGCCCCCTTCTTAATTCTTGATCTCCATGTATACTGAACCACATGCTACGGAATTTTTATTAGGGATACTGATGCATGTTAGGCTTCTTTTGCCCCTAAAAGTCCTAATTTTCATTCATCCTATGTTGTGAATTAATTCGTTGATCTCATCTGTGTACTGTCTCATGTTCTTCATAAATACACATGGCCAAAGCATGTCAAAGCCTTGTTTGTTTTCAATTCCCTATTTAATGTAAGTACCCATGCATATCTAGATCAATTTGCAACTAGTTTCATGATTTTTCATCGCTTGTACAATTAGTTATGATTTTCTGAATCACCCTGTGTCAAATAGGGTAAGTCTGGCCCGCAATCCAATACATTGTTCTTTCCCTGTCGGACTCGGGTGCAGACCCTGTAAACGCGACGGCCCGATAGGCCGCATTCATAGGGCCATCGCGACAGTGCTTTCCGTCATAATTTGATCGCGACAGGGCCTGTCGTCCCGATCTACTGCCTGATCTGACAAGGCCGTCGCGACCCTTAAACGACCCCCATCGCGATCTGCCTGCCTAAACCGATGAGGCCGTCGTGACCTGTACAAGAGCCTGTCGCGTTCTGCTTGACCTCCGCGACCCTCATTAGGGTACGTCGCGATCTGGGCTTTTTGCATGAAACCCCCTATCTCTGCAAGTCTTGACCTTCTACAGTGTTTGTACCCTCTCTTAACAATCATGTATGTAGTAAAAATACCTGTTATAAACTGAACATTTTGTGTGATTTTAAAAGATATACACATGACTTATTTCTAGCTATGATTTCATGATACATGCACACACTTTAAACCATCCAATTATGGCTTAACTTGGCATGTAATTATCTCATAATACATCTGGTTTTATGTAATTAATTCACCATATTTTAAATAGACTTGTCTAAGTTTCTCGTGATGTTTTGGGAATACCGTTATCGACGCTCCACTGTTCTAGAATTCCTCTAGAACATCGAGCACTTGTTTCTATATTTACACATCTCTCTTGACTTGGACGAACTCTTCGTCGGATACTCCTTCTGCCGGACTAGTGAATCCTTATTCAAGGCCTCCGTAAGTCTCCTCTGTCCATGGATTCCCGCATGGTCGACGAGCCGGTTGTACCCTAACACCTATGATACCCTTTAGGGATTAACATGATCCAAACGCTACTAGAAGTTTGCTCTTATCTTAAATCACGCCGGACCTCTGGACCTGTGCTTAACATGGCTAGTGGAAGGGTTGTGAGTTCCACCTGACTGCCAACACCGTATGCATGTGTTGTGCAACTGTTACTATTGCCTGTTTACTCGACGTGTTATGTGCAATGACCACTAGCTCTCATCTATACTCTACTCGCTCATCTATTCACGTTCACTCTACTATCTCATCTATTCATCTATTTCTTGGTACTCTATATTGGCCATTGACTGATTGTCTAAAGATAAACAATATAACCAATGCCTGACAATATATAAAGGGCCCGATATGGTTCTGGGATGTGCGCTCGAAAGTGCTAGTGCCCATGGGAGTTAAATGATCAAGTGTTTGGCATTACACTCGAGTGCTATCTATCTCGACTATCTAAATGACAATCAAAAGTGCTATGTTCTCTCGTTGTCTATTGACAAAAGTGCTATACTATACCCGTTGTGCTATTGCTATATTTTGTGCTATTTGTGCTATGGCCATCCTGCTATTTTGTGTTATACTCGACACTTGTGCTATATTTGGATAGTTGTGCTATTTCATTCACGTGCTATCCTGCTATCTTTTACTTGACTCTCTCGCTCTATCATTAGTTACTCTGCCTTTAATGCATTAATTATTTAAAGCCTGCTTGACTATTGAGATTTAAGTCCTACTAGACGTTATCGCTTACCCTACGGGAACGACCAGGAGTGATGTTATGAGCACCCTAGTGCCTTAGGACTATGTTAGAGTTATAGTAGCTATGTTAGAAGTTGAGTTTTGTCTTTTACTTTTATTTCAATGTAATTGGGCCCTATAGAATGGGTCTGATATTAGTGGTTGTAACTAGACATTGAAAAGTTATTAATGAGAAGAATTTTCTTTAGTATTATTCATTGTGCAATTGATGTCTAGTGCTTGCTTTGTACCCGTTTACTTACAACTGCCTCACGTTCCGATATTCCGCGTCAGGGCGTGACAATTTTATGGTATCAGAGCCTAGGTTATTCTTAAGTATAGGATGATCTAGGTTGACCAGCCTCGACTAAGAGTCAATTATCCTACCTATGTGAGTTGTGGTTAGAGCCATGGGTAAACTAGCTAAAATGAACTCACACATGCATGAATTAAATTTCACATCAATATCATGACAATAAGTTATTTTTGTAGGAACTAAGCAACAAAGATGACTGCTGAACGTGCTCAAATGAGGGGCATGCAACAGACCATCCAAGAACTGACGCGCGCAATTATGCAAGCTACCCAAGGAGGTGGCAATCGTGGTGTAGGCGACCTGCATCATAACTCCGGAGTCTGAACCCACCTAGTTCAGTGGATCCACGGATCCGGATGAAGCAGAACACTGGCTAAAAGAAACGGAAAGAATCATCCATGTCATGCAATGTGCAGCGGGGGATAAGCTGCTACTGGCCACCTTGCAACTTGGAAAGGACGCCTGCACTTGGTGGGAGTTTGTGGAAGCGACCCTAGCGAATGGTCAATTCACTTGGGCCGAATTCAAAGAAGCCTTAAATTCCAAATACTTCTCCGAGCGTGTGCAAGAAAGGAAGGCTGCATAATTTACTGCTCTTAAGCAGAGGAGCCTGACAATGGCCGAGTATGAGGCCCAATTCTCTAGACTGGAAAGGTATGTTGAACACCTGGTGAACACGGAGAGAATGAAGGCTAAGCATTTTCTTAACGGCCTTAAGCCTCACTACATTACCCAACTAGAACCTCTCGACATCCAGACCTACGCCGATATGGTGAAGAAAGCTCAGCTGCTAGAAGATGCTACGGACTTCACCGACCGTATCAAAGGGAACTAGACCATCATCTGCCAAGCCGGCCAATGGCAAGAAACATCCCTTCAACATCACAGAGGGGTCCAGCAAAGAAAGAAAACCCAGGTCATCATACCCAAACCCTAGTGAAAAGCAACTACAAGCATTGTGACAAACCAGGTCACACTGCTGACGAATGCTGAAGGAAAGTCAGTGCATGTTTGTGCTGCGGAAGTCGCGAGCACCGCATCCCTGAGTGCCCGCTATTGAAAGAACATGAGAGGCACCCTAATGCGCCCAAGAAATAGGGAAGACTGCAAGCTCTGCATGATGAGGAACCCGCTACGGACGGTGGCATGGTAGAAGGTACTCTACAAGTTTTCTCCTTATCAGCATTTGTCTTATTTGATACTGGAGCAACTCATTCATTTATATCTCAACACTTTGCTGATACCCTAACTGCAAAACCTATATCCATGGGTTGTGAGTTCTCTATCACAACACCACTAGGAGAAAAGGAGAAATTGAACAAATACTTTCCATCTGCCGATGTAATGATTGGAGACCATAACTTAAAAGTCAACCTGGTGTGTATGCCCATGGAAGGCTATGATGTAATTTTGGGAGTCGACTGGTTGTCCACTTATGGGTCAAGTGTCGACTGTAAGAAAGGGAAGGTTACCTTTAGTGACTTTCCTAAATTGGCATTCTCTGGGATTAAACATAAGAGATGGATGTCTCTAATCTCCACCATAAAAGCCCACAATATGATAAGGAAAGGTTGCATTGCTTTCCTAGCAGCCGTAGTAATTGAAAAGAAGGGTTCTAAGATAGAAGACATCCACATAGTCCAGGATTACCCCGATGTGTTTCCTGAAGATCTACCAGGGATTCCCCTAGAACGAGATGTTAACTTCGCCATTTAATTGATCCCTGGAGCCGCCCCGGTATCGCGTCAACCGTATCGGATGTCACCTGCCGAGCTCAAGGAACTAAAGGTGCAACTGATGGAACTATTAGAGAAGGGTTCATCAGACCGAGTACTTCCCCATGGGGAGCACCTGTGCTATTCGTCAAGAAGAAAGATGGATCGATGAGGCTATGCATCGGCTATCAGCAACTCAATCAGCTCACCATCAAGAACAAATACCCATTGCCTAGGGTCGATGAACTATTCGACCAAATATCCGGAGCTCAATATTTCTCCAAGATCGATCTTCGATCTGGCTATCATCAAATGAGGATCAAGGATGACGATATCTTCAAAACGGCTTTCAGGAGCAGGTATGGACACTATGAATTTGTCGTTATACCTTTTGGTCTAACCAATGCTCCTGTAGCCTTTATGCAACTCATAAACAGCATATATCGGCCATACCTTGACAAGTTCGTGGTCGTCTTCATCGACGATATCCTCATATACTCCAAGACCAAGGAAGAGTATGAAGAACACCTGAAGATTGCATTGCAAGTCTTGCGAGACAACAAACTGTACGCAAAACTTAGCAAGTGTGAATTCTGGCTCGAAGAAGTGTCCTTCTTGGGCCATGTCATCTCAAAGGACGGCATCTCAGTTGATCCATCCAAAGTCAAAGCTATACTCAATTGGGAGAGACCAACCAACGTCACCGAGATCAGAAGCTTCCTAGGACTGGCTGGCTACTATAGGCGGTTCATCAAAGACTTCTCAAAGATCGTCGTTCCTCTCACGCGTCTGACACGAAAGGAGAATCCCTACTCCTAGAGTAAAGAGTGTAAGAAAAGTTTTCAAACTCTTAAAGATTGTCTAACCTCAGCACCTATTCTCGCTCTGTCAATAGAGGGAGAAGGTTTCTCTGTCTACATCGATGCCTCGGGAATTGGGCTAGGGTGTGTATTGATGCAAAAAGAGAAGGTTATTGCTTATTCTTCAAGACAACTGAAGACGCATGAAGTCAACTACCCTGTGCATGATCTAGAGTTGGCTACCATGGTCTTTGCCTTGAAGATCTGAAGACATTACTTATATGGTGAAAAGTTCACTGTCTACTCAGACCATAAAAGCCTGAAGTACTTGTTCTCCTAGAAGGAACTCAACATGAGATAGAGAAGATGGCTAGAATATCTGAAGGATTTCAAGTTCAACATCCAATACCACCCAGTCAAGGGTAATGTCATGGTTGATTCTCTTAGTAGGAAGCCAATGGCATCTGTTTCAAGTCTAGTCCTTGGCGAGATGCAACTACTAGAACAATTCGCAAGGTTAGACTTAACTATTGAACATAGAGATGATCGAGTCCTGGTTGCCAATATCAAGATGCTATCTGATCTGCTAGAGGAGATCAAAGCTCAACAAGATAATGATCCATTCTTAGTTCGCATCAAGGAAACCTTCGCCGAAAGACCGGACTTTGCTATGACTGAGGATGGAAGACTGGTGTTCCAAGGGAGGACATGCATTCCCGACAATGAAGAACTGAAGAGGAAACTAATGGATGAAGCTCACAAGACAAAGTATACTATCCACCCTAGAGGTACCAAATGTATTAGGACATGAAAAGAACATTTTTGTAAGGCCCTCGAAATTTTTGTCATTTTTGTTTTGCCGCGTGTTGAGTCACGCTTGTGTGTAACTTCATGTATGCATATGTAGATATCTACGTACATATTAGCTAGGTGTACTTATGTATGCATGTGTATATTTAGATGTAATTATTGTTTATTTGCATGGTGTAGTAGTATGTACACTATACTATATATATTGCATGTATATATATAGCGTATATATATGGTTTTCTGCATGGTTTAAGCTCTGGCAGAAGAGCAAATTGGCGTCAACATGGATGGACGTCCATGTTGAGTAAACGTCCATGTCGATGGATGCCAACTATTAGGTAAACGGCCATGGATGTGGACGTCTACTTCTTTGATTTTCTATGCGCAGCTGACCCCGAAATTCCGGATTGGGCTTGCTCACCGATTGGGGAGATGTCCCCAACGGCTCTCACCTCTCCCATCATGCCTTGCGTAAGATCCCAAGCCCCATCTTATAAAAACACTACCCCTTGCAACCTGTAAGAGCTCTCTAGGCTCTTTGCAAAGAGAGAAAACCCTAGCTGAGAGAACAGGTGAAAAACTGAACTTTGAGAGCTCAGATCCGACGATTTGAGGCTTCTTCCAGCAAGCTATTTCAACTGGGAGGAAGATTGGGCTTAGGGGAAGGCTTCCCCAATGCTGGACTGAAGGCTACTTCATCTTAGAACCCGGAGGAAGGAGTTTGTGGAGGCTTCTTGGCACTGCCCAAGGAGAGCTTCAAAAACCTTTTGATCCCTTTGGAGGATTTTCTAAAGGCAAGCAACCCATCCCCGTGGTGCATGCACATGTCCAGTAGGTCTTAGGTATTTTATGGGATTTTATTCGTGTCCTGGAACCCCACACTTCCCCCATCTTTGGAGTTCGGTCTGTGTTTCTGCACAGACAGGAACTTAACGGTAAGATCCCTTGCCGTTAAGATCTCCAGTTGGCGGCAGACGATGCTGCCGTTAACCCCTGTAAACGGCCAGCCTTTGCCGTTTAGTTCTTCAGGACAGAACTGTGAGCTGTTCCTCCTGATATATGATTAATTTCCGGATTTCCTTCGCATGAGGATATAATGTAAATGTTGTATGTTATCTAATATAGATAATATAATATGTTGTGGAAGTGTGGTGAATTTATGTAAATAGTATGAATGGTTACATTTATTTGACATGCATGTTAGATAAAGATCTTGGATATGATAGCTTGCTGTTCACCTGATTCGTGAGGAATTTGAATGCCATAATTTTTCTAGACCATGCGTATGTATGTCAATCTCTGTCCCGAAAATTTGGGAATTTTCCCATGATCATGTGATTTATTACAATTTCTGTACTGAAAATAGAAAACATGTGTAGGTACTTGAAAAACTCACAGTAAATTGTATGATGTGAAATAAATTCGGGGAAAAACTTTTGTGGTAATATGAATGATAGATGCAGGTTAGTGCACTGTCAAAATAGACCTTGATATTATGCTTCCATGATAACTGATTTATGAATGCCATGTGGTTGAATGTTTTATTTTCTGTAAATTTAATATAGTTCAGAAAAATATGAAAATTTGCATGTGTGGTCTGAAATCTGCAAATAGCCTGTGGTTAAAATCTCATATGATTTGGGCAACAGCAGAGTACATTGTGGAATATCCATGTGAAAATGAGCTATTAATGCGTGCTTAACATGATTATGGTTGGATAATGTGTTTTCAGCATGATTAGAGTAAGTTGCTGAGTGTTTAAATTTTGTCAACAGTAGTATCAAGTTAGAGAAAAATAGAGCCATGTGTAAACCGTATGAAATGTGTGTGTTAAAAAAATCAGAATGTGTAAAAGGTGCCGTGTGTGACACTGCTTCATAGAGGGCTGTGGAACTGTACCGTGGAAAAGTCCCCACGGAAAGGTTCAATGTGTTAAGATCCTAAGGGCATTAGGATGAAATCCTGGAGGTGGACAAGTACCACTGGTTAGGGTGGAGATTACTTCTCCCGGTCTACGCATTACCAAGAGCCGTCACTATGTTGCCTAGGTGGCGTCTGTGTTATGTGATGTGAATGTGTCCTTCTAGTGGTGGTTTGGACTATGTGTCACGGAAATTAAATGTGAAGATGTGAATGTGTATATGTGCAAATTGTGTAGTGCGAACATGTGAATGTGTAATGTGTAAATGTGAACAATGCGAACGAGTAAATGTGTAAGCATGTGAAACCATTGTGTTAAAATTGCGAACTTGTGATTTATGTTATGAAAATGTTAGATTCATGTCAAAACAGCAACCTTAATGTGTTTATAAGGGTGTTTTATATGTGCAAAAGTGTGTAGAATCCATGTTAGGGGTATTTCCTTCTTATGTGTGAAAATCCCAAGCTAAATTGCTATCATGTTGTAGTTAAATGTAAGTGTAGCTCTCATGTGAATGAATGAGTAGAAAGCATGCGGTAGGTATTTCATTTTGGATTGTCATAAACCATGTATCATGCGTAGTGAAATGAGTAGAAATATCATGATAGGTAGTTTCTATTATTGTACAACCATGCTACCTATTTTGAGTTAATGCAATTGAATAAATGGCTTACTTGTGATGTATGCATGTATGACGTGTATGGAGTTACTTGCTGAGTCTTTTAGACTCACTCTTGCTTCGGCGTACAGGTTTAGCAGGTGACCCTACTTCCTTGGAGGAGACCGTTGAGAATGACTCCGAGCGAGGAGAGTAGAGTGTTGTGGAGTCACCGTTGTTGTACTTTATTTCCATAGTATGTAATTGAGACTTATGTAATTGAAGTTTATGTAAATTGTGGATGAACAATGTAATTTGAATTTTGTATTTCATTATGTGGACTTAGTTCCTTAAATTTCTACATGGATCATGTATGTTTAATGTGGATGATGAAATGAAAAGACAGTAGTTCTTTTACTTCCGCTACTCTGTATTCATATTTGTGTACAGCTCAATCATGTGTGCGACGACCCTCCTTATACCGGTACGATTATACCAATCCACGTCAGTATAGTGAGTCTCGTCACAGTGCGACATTTACCCAAGCACTAACACACATGATTGAGATGTACACAAATATGAATACAGAGTAGCGGAAGTAAAAGAACCATTGTCTTTTCATTTCATCATCCACATTAAACATACATGATCCATATAGCAATTTAAGGAACTAAGTCCTCATAATGAAATACAAAATTCAAATTTCATTGTTTGTCCATAATTACATAAGTTCCAAATACATGAGTTCCATTTACATACTATGAAAGTGAAAGTACAATGATGGTGACTCCACAACACTCTACTCTCCTCGCTCGGAGTCGCTCTCAACGGTCTCCTCCAAGGAAGTAGGGTCACCTGCTAAACCTGTACGCCGAAGCAAGAGTGAGTCTAAAGACTCAGCAAGTAAACTCCATACACATCATACATGTATACATCACAAGTAAGTCCTAAATTCAATTTCATTAAATCAAAACATATAACATGGTTGAAACAATGATAAGAGACAACCTGTCATGATATTTCTACATAATTCACAACACATGATACATGGTTTATGTCATTCCAAATTAGAATGCCTACCACATGCTTTCTACTTATCTATCCACATGAGAGCTACATTCATAATTTAAGCTACAACATGATAGCAATTTAGCATGGGATTTTTACACACATAAAAGGAAAATACTCCCAACATGGATTCTACATATTTTTGCACACGTAAAACATTGTTATAAACATATTAAGGTTGCTGTTTTGACATGAATCCCACATTTTCATAACATGAATCACAATTTCACATTCTAACGCATTTGTTTCACATGTTTACACATTTGCACATTCACATTGTTTACTTTTACACATTACACATATACACATGTTCACACTACACAATTTGCACATATACACATTCACATTTTCACATTTAGATGCCATGACACATAGTTCAAACCACCACTAGAAGGACACATTCACATAACACATAACACATAGACGCCACCTAGGCAACACAGTGACGGCTCTTGGTACTGCGCAGACCGGGAGAAGAACTCTCCACCCTAACCAGTGGTACTTGTCCACCTCCAGGATTTCATCTTAATGCCCATAGGATTTTAACACATTGAACCTTCCCGTGGTGACTTTTCCACGGTATGGTTCCACAGCCCTCTATGGAAGCAGCGTCACACACGACACATTTTACACATTCCGATTTTTAACACACACACATTTCACCCAATTTACACATCACTTACGTTTTCTCTATTAAGCACATGGTTCAATTTTCTAAATCATGGTGCTACTGTTTGACAGAGTTTAAACACTCAGTAGTTTACACTAATCAAGTTGAAAACACATAATCAGACCATAATCATGATAGCATGCATTAATAACTCATTTTCACATAAAAATTTCACAATATAAACCCACTGTTACCCAAATCTCATGAAATTTAACCACACACTGTTTGCAGGTTTCAGACCAATCATACAAATTTTCACATTTTTTCTGAATTACATAGAATTTACAGAAAATGAAACACTCACTCACATGCCATTAATAATTCAGTTATCATGGAAGCACCACATAAATGTCAGATTTGATAGTTCTCACACCTGTATCTAACATGCACATTATAACAAAAAAAATTCCCGAATTTATCTCACATCATACTATTTACTGTGATTTTTACATGACCCTACACATGCTTTCTAATTTCATTACCAAAATTGTAATAAATCACATGATCATGGGCAAATTCCCAATTTTGCAGAGCATGGACTGACATTCATGCACATGGTCTAGAAAAATTATGGCATTCAAATTCCTCACGAATCATGTGAACAGTAGACTAACACAACCAAGGTCTCATCTAACATGCATTTTTCATAAATGTAACCATTCATACTATTTACAGAAATTCACAAAATCTCACAACGCATTCCACCATTCATAATACATAGCATATAACGTTTACAATATATCCTCATGTGAAAAAACTTCAGAATTTAATCATATATAAGGAAGAACAGCTCACTGTTCTGTCCTGAAGAACTAAACGGCAAAGGCTGGCCATTCAAAGGGGTTAACGGTAGCATCGTCTGCCGCCAACTAAAGAGATTAACGGCAAGGAATCTTGTCGTTAAGTTCCTGTCTGTGCAAAAATATAGACCGAGCTCCAAAGAAAGGGTGAATGTGGGGGATCCAGGACACGAGTAAAATCCCATAAAATACCTAAGACCTACTGGACATATACATGCATCACGGGGATGGGTTACTTGCCTTAGAAAAATCTCCAAGGGGATCTAAATGGATGAGGAAGCTCTCCTTGGGCAGTGCCAAGAAGCCTCCAAAAATCCTCTTGCTCCGGGTTCTAGGTTGATCTCCACTGCAGGCCGGGGTCAGGGAAGCCTTCCTCTATGTCCAGACTTCCTCCTTGACGCAGTGGATCACCGGAAGAAGCCTCTTATTGCCGGATCAAAGCCTCCCAAGTTCAGTCTTCTCTTGTTCTCTCACAACTAGGGTTTTCTCTCTTTGTAAAGAGCCAAGAGAGCTTTCCCAAGTTTCAAAGGATGAAGTTTTATAAGGTAAGGCCTGATGTCTCACGCAAAACTGATGGGAGAGGTGAGAGCCGTTGGGGACATCTCCCAATCGTGAGCAAGCCCAACCAGGAATTTCGGGGTCTGCTGTGCACAGAAAATCAGAGAAGTAGACATCCACATCCATGGCCGTTTACCTCAAAGCTGGCGTCCATCGACATGGACGTTGACTCAACATGGACGTCCATCCATGTTGACGCCAATTTGCTCTTCGGCCAGAGCTTAAACCATGCAGAAAACCATATATTCGCTATATATATATATATACATGCAATATATATAGTATAGTGTATACACTACTACACCATGCAAACAAACAACAATTACATCTAAACATACACATGCATACATAAGTACACCTAGCTAATATGTACGTAGATATCTACATATGCATACATGATATTTACACACAAGCATGATTCTACACACACAACAAAATACAAGGACAAAATTTGAGGGCCTTACAATGTGTGTTAGTGCTTGGGTAAATGTCCCACTGTGACGAGACTCACTATACCGACGTGGATTGGTATAATCGTACCGGTATAAGGAGGGTCATCGCAGAGATTGGTATCAGAGCGACTGGTTGAGATTGTACATAAATATACATAAGTCATCATCTCCATTACATGCTAAGTCTTTATAGAGTTGTCCACATGTGTAGAATTGATTAATAATGAATGAAAGATAGATAAGAAAGTGGTTAGGGACTAAATAACGTAGTCTCTAATAGTGGCTAAATTACTACAGCATATGGCTTCACGCGGTAGACGTGGTGGTGTTCTTGCTCGTGAGGGCAAGTAGAGGCGTGAGGAGCAGACTGAGCAGTAGGCCCCGGCACCTCAGGGTCCTGTACTTCCCCCACCGCCACCTTTGGATTATGGAGTGTTCATGCAGGGTCTAGTGCAGGCCATGCAGACGCAGGCCCACACCCAGGCTGCACTCCAGGCTCAGATGGAGGCTCAGGTTGGAATAATAAAAATAAAGAGTAGTTTGTTTTATTTAATTGCATGATGTTGTGTTGAATATGCATTGCTTGTTGTTTGTTGTAGCAAGCCCAGGTTCCAGTTCCCCAGGCTCAGGACCATGGTGGACCCTCCATCATGGAAAGATTCAAGAGGATGTTGCCACCCTCTTTTAAGGGGGAGATCGACCCATTACTAGCCGAGAGCTGGATGAGGGAGATCGAGAAGATCTTCCGGGCTGTTAGGTGTGCGGATGATGACAAGGTTACTTTAGCCACCTATATGCTACAGGTATGTGTTAGTTTTATATGCTTGCTTATCCTGTTAAATTAGAGCTGTTAGTTGGTGTTTATGAAGGTTGTGTTGCAGGAGAGAGCTGATGTGTGGTGGGCTTCCTTACTGCGTACCCGATTCGAGGACGGTGCTATTGACGTTGCTTGGGACGAGTTCGTGAGGCTCTTTCGGGCCAAGTTCGTCCCCGAGCATATCCAGGATAGGATGGAGCAGGAGTTCCTTTCCTTGACTCAGGGCTCCATGACTGTACTCGAGTACGAGGCCAGGTTTGCTGAGTTATCTAAGTATGCACCTCACATAGTAACTGATGAGCGCAGGAAGGCAAAGAAGTTTGTGATGGGCCTTAAGCCATCACTGAGGACGAGGCTAGTGGCGTTTGATCATCGTACCTTGGACGAGGCCCTTAGCGCTGCTTGTAGGCAGGAGGGTGAAATGGAGCAGTACCTCGAGGAGAAGAAAGCTTTGCAGAAGAGACCTGCGGCCCCTTTCCAGCAGCAGGATAAGAAGAAGGCAGCGTACCAGACACCGCAGCGTCCAGTGGCAGCCAGCAGTACTCAGGTACCTTCTCAACGTTCCCCTGGTGTGAAGAAGGAGTGTCCCCATTGCGGGAAGACACACGGTGGTACGGAGTGTTGGTAGCGGGAAAATGCTTGAAGTGCGGGAGCAGTGACCACAAGATCAAGGATTGTCCGAGACTTCAGCAGGGAGTCCAGCGCGGAGCGCCAACCCCAGCAGTGGTAGCAGCAGCAGCGCCAGCTACAGGAAGACCAGGAAGGCCTCGAGCCCAAGCTCGAGTGTTTTCCCTAGCACGAGAGGATGCCGAGCAGGCGGAGCATGTCACCGAAGGTACGGTTTTACTTCTAGGTGTGCACGCTCGGGTTTTGTTTGATACGGGTGCCACTCACTCGTTCATCTCCGAGTGGTTTGCTAGGCAGTTAGCTATAGAGTCAGGCGTAGAGTCTGAGGATTTAGAAGTCCCATTGTCTATACACACACCTGCGGGTACGGTATCGACTGGGAAGTGTATTCCATCGTTACCTGTGTGTATTGAGGATAGGGTTTTAGAGTTTCTTCTTGCTAAAGATGAAGGACTATGATGCTATTCTTGGTCTGGATTGGCTAGAGGAGCACTATGCGTTAGTAGATTGTCGTCAGAAGAGGATTGTTTTTCGCATTCCTGGTGAGGACGAGTTCTCTCATCCCTTGCCAAGAAACTTAGCGGGAAAATTGGTCATCTCTGCCATGAAGGCGATGCGCATGGTAAACAAGGGTTGTGACGCTTTTCTTGTCAGCGTAGTGTTAGTACCGAGGCTGGTGAGTCACCTACTCTTGCAGAGATCGAGGTAGTGTAGGATTTTTAAGACATCTTTCCCGATGATTTGTCTGGATTGCCACCGGATAGAGAGATAGAGTTCACCATAGAGTTGCTTTGGGCACCTCTCCTATCTCGAAGGCTCCATATCGGATGGCACCTGCGGAGTTAGCCGAGTTAAGGAGGCAGTTGCAGGAGTTGCTAGTTAAGGGATTTATTCGCCCTAGTGTTTCCCCTTGGGGCGCACCTGTCTTGTTCGTAAAGAAGAAGGATGGATCGCTTAGGTTATGCATCGATTATAGGAAGCTAAACCAAGTGACAGTGAAGAACAGGTATCCCTTACCTCGTATTGATGATTTGTTTGACCAGCTGCAAAATGCATCAGTCTTTTCTAAGATCGATTTGCGATCTGGTTATCATCAGTTGAGGATTAGGAGTGAGGATGTGTCCAAGACGGCATTTAGAACCCGTTATGGACATTATGAGTTTTTGGTCCTTCCTTTCGGATTGACCAACGCCCCTACAGCGTTCATGGATCTCATGAACAGGGTTTTTAGGCCGTACTTAGATAGTTTTGTTGTGGTATTTATCGATGATGTGTTGGTCTACTCTCCGAATGAGGCCATACACCGTCAGCATTTGAGGGTAGTGTTAGAGGTTCTCCGTGAGCACAAGCTGTATGCAAAATTCAGCAAGTGCGATTTTTGGTTGTGCGAGGTTCATTTTCTTGGGCATGTTATCTCCGGTGCTGGTGTAGCAGTTGATCCAGCAAAGGTCCAGGCAGGATTGGGAGACCCCCAAGACCCTTCGGAGATTCGTAGTTTTCTGGTTTGGCTGGTTACTATCGGCGATTCATTGAGGGATTTTCATCCATCGCCGCCCCATTGACTCAGCTTACCAGAAAGGGGTGAAGTTTGTGTGGTCCGAGACATGTGAGAGTAGCTTCAATTATTGAAGGCTAAACTTACTTCCGCTCCGGTATTGGTATTACCTAGTGGTGCTGAAGGTTTTGCCATTTATACGGATGCATCTCAGATTGGCTTAGGCTGTGTGCTAATGCAGCAAGGAAGGGTAGTGGCGTATGCTTCTCGCCAATTGAAGGAGCATGAGTGTAACTATCTGACTCATGATTTGGAGCTTGCGGAAGTGGTTCATGCACTAAAGATCTGGAGGCACTATCTTTATGGTGTCAGATTTGAGGTGTTCACTGACCATAAGAGCTTGAAGTACCTCTTCTCCCAGAAGGAACTAAACCTACGACAGAGGAGATGGATTGAGTTCCTCAAGGACTACGACTTCGATCTTCAATATCATCCAAGAAAGGCGAATGTCGTAGCGGATGCTCTTAGCAGGAGGAGGTCTTCGCTCCAGCAGGATTGGAAGATGTTGAAGGATGCGGCGTGTGCGATGACTGAGTTGGAGCCCTTATGTCAGGCTTTTGTAGCTCAGTTGTCCCTTAGGTCTTCGGTTTTGGATGAAGTGATCGAGCAACAGAAAGCCGACCCTAGACTCCAAGAGTTAGTGAGCAAGGTAGGCATTGCTCGTGATGAGGATGGTGTGATTAGATTCCACCACCGAGTGTGTGTTCCTGACGTGGCAGATGTCCGTGAGCATGTTTTAGCAGAAGCTCATAGATCGAGATTCTCTATTCATCCGGGTAACACCAAGATGTACCAGGATTTGAAGAGGTCTTTTTGGTGGTCTGGCTTGAAGAGAGATGTAGCGGATTATGTATCTAAGTGTCTAGTATGTCAGCAAGTGAAAGCCGAGCGACAGCGACCATCTGGTCTTATGCAGAAGATGGAGATCCCAGTATGGAAGTGGGAAGCTGTCACTATGGATTTTGTTTCGGGTTTGCCTCGATCCAGACGGGGTAATGACTCAATTTGGGTAGTCGTAGATAGATTCTCGAAGACTGTGCATTTCTTGCCTATGAAGAAGAAGCAGTCAGTAAAGAGCTTGGCTAGATTGTATGTCAGTAGCATTATTAGATTGCATGGTGTGCCGAAGTCGATCATTTCGGATCGAGATCCGAGATTTACTTCGAGGTTGTGGAAGGATCTTCAGGATGCTTTAGGTTCGGAGCTGAAGCTCAGTTCGACATTTCATCCCCAGACAGATGGACAGTCTGAGAGGACTATCCAGACGCTCGAGGATATGTTGAGGGCGTGTGTGCTGGATTGGAAGGATGATTGGGAGCGCCATTTACCTCTAGTGGAGTTCGCATATAACAACAGTTTCATGCGAGCATTGGTATGGCTCCATTTGAGGCGTTGTATGGAAGGCCTTGCAGATCTCCTTTATGTTGGGAGGAGACCAGTGATAGGCAGTTGATTGGTCCGGAGTTAGTTCAGGAGACTTCAGATAAGATTCAGCTTATCAGGAAGAGACTTGTTGCGGCACAAGATAGGCAGAAGAGCTATGCCAACAACAGGAGGAAGGATTTGGAGTTCGAGGTGGGTGAGCATGTCTTTTGAAGATTTCACCTACTCGAGGTGTCGTCAGGTTTGGCAGGCATAGCAAATTAAGTCCCAGATTCATTGGCCCGTATGAGATTCCCAGGCGTTTAGGTAGTGTGGCTTACGAGCTAGCTTTGCCTCCGGCTTTAGCTGGCGTTCATCCCGTTTTCCACGTATCTATGCTCAGGAAGTATGTTCGAGATCCATCTAATGTTATTAGTCACGAGCCAGTGGAGATCCATCCAGATCTGTCGTATGTGGAGCAACCAGTAGCTATTCTTGACCAGAAGGTTCAGCATCTCCGGAACAAGAGTATTACATCGGTGAAGGTTCTATGGCGGAACTTCTCGCGGGAGGAGGCTACTTGGAAGCTTGAGGATGCGATGAGGAAGAAGTATCCTTATTTGTTCGAGTAGTGTTGTTTAAACCTCGAGGACGAAGTTTCCTTAAGGGGGAGAGGGTGTAAGGCCCTCGAAATTTGTGTCATTTTTATTTTGCCGCGTGTTGAGTCACGCTTGTGTGTAACTTCATGTATGCATATGTAGATATCTACGTACATATTAGCTAGGTGTACTTATGTATGCATGTGTATGTTTAGATGAAATTATTGTTTGTTTGCATGGTGTAGTAGTGTGTACACTATACTATATATATTGCATGTATATATATAGCGTATATATATGGTTTTCTGCATGGTTTAAAATCTGGCCGAAGAGCAAATTGGCGTCAACATGGATGGACGTCCATGTTGAGTAAACATCCATGTCGATGGACGCCAACTATTAGGTAAACGGCCATGGATGTGGACGTCTACTTCTCTGATTTTCTGTGCGCAGCAGACCCCGAAATTCTAGATTGGGCTTGCTCACCGATTGGGGAGATGTCCTCAACGGCTCTTACCTCTCCCATCATGCGTTGCATAAGATCCCAAGCCCCATCTTATAAAAACACTACCCCTTGCAACCTGTAAGAGCTCTCTTGGCTCTTTGCAAAGAGAGAAAACCCTAGCTGAGAGAACAGGTGAAAAACTGAACTTTGAGAGCTCAGATCCGGCGATTTGAGGCTTCTTCCGGCGAGCTATTTCAACTGGGAGGAAGATTGGCATAGGGGAAGGCTTCCCCAACGTTGGACTGAAGGCTACTTCATCCTAGAACCCGGAGGAAAGAGTTTGTGGAGGCTTCTTGGCACTGTCCAAGGAGAGCTTCAACAACCTTTTGATCCCTTTGGAGGTTTTTCTAAAGGCAAGCAACCCATCCCCGTGGTGCATGTACATGTCCAGTAGGTCTTAGGTATTTTATGGGATTTTATTCGTGTCTTGGAACCCCAAACTTCCCCCATCTTTGAAGTTCGGTCTGTGTTTCTACACAGACAGGAACTTAACGACAAGATCCCTTGCCGTTAAGATCTCCAGTTGGCGGTAGACGATGCTGCCGTTAACCCCTGTAAACGGCCAGCCTTTGCCGTTTAGTTCTTCAGGACAGAACTGTGAGCTGTTCCTCCTGATATATGATTAATTTCTGGATTTCCTTCGCATGAGGATATAATGTAAATGTTGTATGTTATCAAATATAGATAATAGAATGTGTTGTGGAAGTGTGGTGAATTTCTGTAAATAGTATGAATGGTTACATTTATTTGACATGCATGTTAGATAAAGATCTTGGATATGATAGCTTGTTGTTCACCTGATTCGTGAGGAATTTGAATGCCATAATTTTTCTAGATCATGCGTATGTATGTCAGTCTCTGTCCTGAAAATCTGGGAATTTTCCCATGATCATGTGATTTATTACAATTTCTGTACTGAAAATAGAAAACATGTGTAGGTTCTTGTAAAACTCACAGTAAATTGTATGATGTGAAATAAATTCGGGGAAAAACTTCTGTGGTAATATGAATGATAGATGCAGGTTAGTGCACTGTCAAAACAGACCTTGATATTATGCTTCCATGATAACTGATTTATGAATGCCATGTGGTTGAATGTTTTATTTTCTGTAAATTTAATATAGTTCATAAAAATATGAAAATTTGCATGTGTGGTCTGAAATCTGCAAATAGCCTATGGTTAAAATCTCATATGATTTGGGCAACAGCAGAGTACATTGTGGAATTTCCATGTGAAAATGAGCTATTAATGCGTGCTTAACATGATTATGGTTGGATAATGTGCTTTCAGCATGATTAGAGTAAGTTACTGGTGTTTAAATTTTGTCAACAGTAGTATCAAGTTAGGGAAAAATAGAGCCATGTGTAAACTGTATGAAATGTGTGTGTTAAAAAAATCAGAATGTGTAAAAGGTGACGTGTGTGACACTGCTTCCATAGAGGGCTGTGAAACTGTACCGTGGAAAAGTCCCCACGGGAAGGTTCAATGTGTTAAGATCCTAAGGGCATTAGGATGAAATCCTAGAGGTGGACAAGTACCACTGGTTAGGGTGGAGATTACTTCTCGCGGTCTGCACAGTACCAAGAGCCGTCACTGTGTTGCCTAGGTGGCGTCTATGTGTTATGTGATGTGAATGTGTCCTTCTAGTGGTGGTTTGGACCATGTGTCACGGCAATTAAATATGAAAATGTAAATGTGTATATGTGCAAATTGTGTAGTGCGAACACATGAATGTGTAATGTGTAAATGTGAACAATGCGAACGAGTAAATGTGTAAACATGTGAAACCATTGTGTTAAAATTGTGAACTTGTGATTTATGTTATGAAAATGTTAGATTCATGTCAAAACATAAACCTTAATGTGTTTATAAGGGTGTTTTATATGTGCAAAAGTGTGTAGAATCCATGTTAGGGGTATTTCCTTCTTATGTGTGAAAATCCCATGCTAAATTGCTATCATGTTGTAGTTAAATGTAAGTGTAGCTCTCATGTGAATGAATGAGTAGAAAGCATGCGGTAGGTATTTCATTTTGGATTGTCATAAACCATGTATCATGCGTAGTGAAATGAGTAGAAATATCATGATAGGTAGTTTCTATTATTGTACAACCATGCTACTTGTTTTGAGTTAATGCAATTGAATAAATGGCTTACTTATGATGTATGCATGTATGACATGTATGGAGTTACTTGCTGAGTCTTTTAGAATCACTCTTGCTTCGGCGTACAGGTTTAGCAGGTGACCCTACTTCCTTGTAGTAGACCGTTGAGAGTGACTCCGAGCGAGGAGAGTAGAGTGTTGTGGAGTCACCGTTGTTGTACTTTATTTCCATAGTATGTAATTGAAGCTTATGTAAATTGTGGACGAACAATATAATTTGAATTTTGTATTTCATTATGTGGACTTAGTTCCTTAAATTGCTATATGGATCATGTATGTTTAATGTGGATGATGAAATGAAAAGACAGTAGTTCTTTTACTTCCGCTACTCTGTATTCATATTTGTGTACATCTCAATCATGTGTGTTAGTACTTGGGTAAATGTCCCACTGTGACGAGACTCACTATACCGATGTGGATTGGTATAATCTTACCGGTATAAGGAGGGTCGTCGCAATTTTGGTGGCCGAACATGAAGAGAGAGATAGCTGAACATGCTGCACACTGCCTTACTTGCCAACAAGTAAAAACGGAACACTTGCGCCGTGCTGGTGTACTCAGACCACTAGATATCCCAGAATGGAAGTGGGAAAGCATTGGCATGGACTTCATCATGGGTTTATCCAAGACTCGTGGTGGACTCGATGCCATATGGGTCATTGTCGACCGACTAACCAAATCTTCCCCCTTTCTGCCTATAAAAAGTAAGTGGTCGGTAGAAGTACTAGTTGCCTTATATGTCAAAGAGATTGTAAGACTACATGGTGTTCCATCATCCATAGTCTCGGATTGAGATCCTAGATTCACATCTCATTTTTGGAAAGGACTGCAAGGAGCACTGGGTACTAAACTCAACTTTAGTACCACATTCCATCCACAAACTGATGGGTAAACTGAAAGAACCAACCAAATAGTGGAAGACATGTTGAGAGCTTGCACTATAGACTTCCAAGGATATTGGAACAAGCACCTATCCCTCATTGAGTTCGCCTATAACAATAATTACTAGGCGAGTATTAAGATGGCACTGTTCGAAGCACTCTATGGAAGAAATTGTAGATCTCCTGCATGCTGGAATGAGGTGGGAGAACAGCAATGGCTAGGCCCGGATATGGTACAACGAACCATAAAGGACATTCAGGTGATTAGAGACTGGCTTAAGACTGCTCAGTCTAGACAAAAGAGCTATGCCGACAAAATAAGACGAGACTTAGAATTCCAAGTCGGTGATCATGTATTCTTAAGGTGTCACCTACTCGTGGCATCCAAAGATTTGGTGTGAAAGGAAAGCTTAGTCCTAGATTCATCAGTCCTTTTGAGGTACTCGAAAGGATTGGTGAGGTTGCATACCGACTGGCGTTGCCACCGGATCTGGCATGTGTACACAATGTGTTCCATGGCTCCATGCTCAGGAATTATGTATATGATCCTACACACATCATTCTCCACGAGAAGCTGGTGTTGAACAAGGATGTGATGTATGAAGAGAAGCCAGTCAAGATACTAGAACGGAAGGTACAACAGCTCAGGAACCGTCCCATCCATGCGGTTAAAGTCTTATGGAATAACCGCGGAGTGGAAGAAGCTACATGGGAACCGGAAGGAACCATCAGACGGAACTACCCCGATCTTTTCGGTAAGACATTCTCTCCTGGATGATATATGAATTTGGGGACCAAATTCTTTAAAGAGGGGGAGGATGTAGCAACCTGGATTTTTCAAAAAATAAAAATTTAATAATAATAGAAATAAAAGTAATTAGAAAATCAAATAAAAGAGAATTAAATAAAACCCATTAAATGAAAAGAAGTAATGGGCTTTGTTAAATGGACCCATTAGAAATTAGTGGGCCAAAATAGAGATTTTTAAAATAGGGTTAATAGGAAAATACCTTAAATTCGTAACTTAATTATTACTTAAATGGAATAGGGGTATTTAATGTATTAAATAAGAAGTTTGAGTTGGATTTGGATTCCTAAACCTACTCTAGTTGCTTGGCCACGAATCTAGCTCCCATCCTAACCCAATTAGAAGTTCTCATGCTTAGAAAGAGGAGAGAAATAGGAAATCCCGAATTTTAATAGTAATTAGAGTCCTATTAGGAAATAGAAACCCAAGAGACATAAATTGTAAGGTCTCGGGTCTTAGTGGATCCTTATTGGGTCTTGTAGAGGTTCTGTGTGGTGACGACAAGATCTATTGTCGTTAACTTTTAGTTGGCGGCAGGGTCTAGCCATTGACTTGGAGTTAGCATCCAGCGATGTGGACGTTTGTTGTTGAACTCGACGACAAGAGGTTTGGACGTCAACCCTTTGGCGGTTCAGTAGGCGGCTAGAGATGTGGACGTCTATTGGTCGCGCCTGTAGAAATAGGGCAGCCCGAGAGCAGAACTTCTTCTTCTCCTTTCCTTCCTTTCCCTCCACTTCTACCTTTGTCTGTTTCCACCGCTTCTGATTGTTGATGGGAGTTCGTGGGAAGGCCCTGGTACGTGTGGCGGTGATAGATCGGGCGGGAAACGCGAAGATTTGGTGTAATTCGCGCGGAGACTTCGAGGGGTTCCGGCACGATTAGTGGCTGTTTGGGAGTTTTTAAGGCGTTCTGAGGTAGGGACTTAACTCCTTTAACCCTCCTTAGCAAATCAGCATGCTCATTTGTGTGGATTAGTATGCTAATTGCATTTTAGGGTTGGGTTATACCATGCCGGGATTTTGGGTGTTTTGGATGATCCAAGCGCTGGATCATGTATTTCCGAAGTTCTAGTAGTATTAGAGGATGTGAGGAGGCATTTCCCTCCATCAGTAAGCATTCTGGTTGGGTGATTTTACCCAATTGGACTGACCCGGTGCTGTTTTGGGTCTAGGGGACTGGAGAGCTTAACGTCCACATATGTTGACGTTGAGATCTTCAAGGTTGATATAAACAACAAGGTCGATTGCCGTTGAGTTAGGGTTAGCGGCATGGTGAGTGTCGTCTACAGCATATTAGCGACAATCAATGCTGCCGTTAATATCCTGTGTCCCAGCAGACTTTAGTCATGTTCTATGTTAAGGTGTTGACGTGTGATGTCTGCCCTGTTAACACATTCTGCCAGGCTTAGAGTGTGACTCCGTCTATGCATAGGAGTAGTTGGTTGTGACACGAGGTGTTCACTTACTGTACGGAGTTTCAGGCGTTGAGTGTGTTCCGTCTGTTGTACGCGCGTTGCGTTACCGCGTGCCCGTTTCTGTTGTGTTTCCTAGGCGTGGGTGCGACTCCGTCTAGATGACTAGCATGTGGTTGTCCTCCGCTAGTGAGCCAGGACACCGAGTGCGACTCTGTCCTGTGTGTACTCCTTGTGGTGGTTTTGAGCCGGTCTCCGTGGAGCCCCTTCTCTACCTCTAGGGTCAGGCGTAGGGGAAAAACCGTTCGTGGACCAGACGCGAGAGAGAGCGTCTGTAGTGTGCACACGTGGCTGGGGTTGAGAGCCTCTGTGGTGACGGGACGCCGAGCCACAGACCTAGCTGAGTCCTACTTACTGTGTGTGCGTGAGTGTGTTACTGAGCCGCGAGGTTTACGGTTTTAAGTTGTGTTGCGACGTGTATTTACTTTCTGTTTTTACTTCCCGCATTTTAGTACTGTTACCGGTGGGGTTACTTTTCCCTACTGGGTCTCTTTTCTTGAGACTCACTCCCTTCCCTTTCAGGTGGTCGTCGTCGACTCCCGTTCCAGGCGAGTCTAGCCACTCTGGTGTTGGTGTGCCCTAGCTGCAGTGAGTAGTAATTTTTGTTGTACTTCTGTACTCTGTGCTTAGCTTGGACTCTGAGTTGTACATGTTATGTTCATGTATAGTGAAATTTTACAGCTTTGCATGGTGTGTATCTTCTTATATATAGTCTCCTCGGACATTCACTTTTTTTACCCTTCCGAGCTTGTCTCGTGGGTTAGCGGGTCAGAATTTGGGTTACTGGTTATTTACTGGTAATGCGGATTCTGGGTCGTTACAGTTTGGTATCAGAGCCTGGTCTGATGAGATATATATAAGGAAATAACCATCATGTTAACTCAGAGTATAAAGAGTACAGCTGCAGCTATTTAACCTGGAGTTAATTAGTGTATTCATGTGTGTATTTTTGCTCTGTGTATAGTACTATGGCACCTAGGCGACATCCTAGAGAGGGAGTGGCTGAGCAGGCGACTCGTCAGGAGGCTGGAGATGCTCCGCCACCTCAGCAGACGCAGCCTTTGCCACAGGACGCACACAGTGGTATTGTTCCGCCGCCGCCACCTCCTCCTCAGGTAGCTCAGGGATTAGACGACTCGATTTCTTGAGGGGATGGCTCAGTTTGTAGCGCAGCACCGAGATGCGCCGGTACCTCAGGGTGGTACTGGGAAGGTGTTGAGGGAGTTCTTGCAGTTTCAGCCTCCTCAATTTTTGGGCCAGCCTGATCTAGATATTGCTCGGGCCGTTCCATGGAGTGTGTTCCCGAGGAGCGAGTGTTGCTAGCCAGTTACCAGTTGCAGGCGCAGGCGTTGACTTGGTGGTCCTCTGAGTGGGAGACTACTTTTCAGTCTCGCCCACTTAGACAGATTCCGTGGCAGGAGTTTGTTGTTTCTTTTGAGAAAGCCTTCTGTCCTACTTACGTCCGGACGGAGAGGTTGTACCAGTTTCTGGACTTGCAGCAGAGGGACTTTACTGTAGTGCAGTACAGGGCCAGATTTGTAGAGCTAGGGCGTTATGCTCCGCAGATGAGGGTCTGAGGACTCAGCAGTTTGTGAGGGGCTTGAGGCCAGAGCTCAGGCAGGTACTGATAGTTGCACGCGTTACAGACTTGGATGCGGCCTATCAGACAGCGGCAGCGTTGGAGGCAGACACTTTACGGACCCGTGCTCGGAGCGCAGAGGTTCAGACACAGGTAGTTCCGACTCAGCCTCGACAGCAGTAGGGTAGTGTGCAGACGACCCCGAGGACTGCGACTTCCTACGCGTCCACTTCTACTGGGACGACGGCGAAGTCAGGATCTCAGAGGAAGTTTCGGCGTGATAAGAGGCAGGCAGAGCAGAGACAGCAGTCTGTTGGGAGTGTTCAGCAGCCGGTAGGGCAGCCTTCGCAGCAGGTACAGCGTACTTTTACTGGTCAGTGTTACCGGTGTGACCAGATGGGTCACATGGCGCGAGATTGTCCTTTGTTACCTCGTGTGCCGCAGCAGCAGACTCAGTCACAGTCCCGAGTGCAGCAGCAGCAGCAGCAGCAGCAGGCACCTGTGCAGCAGCGTCAGCAGACCGGAGGTTCTGGTGGGTCGAGAGGTAGAGGTCGTGTTACTCACTTGACCCGTGTAGACGCGGAGGCAGCTCACCTAGTGGAAGGTACCGTTACAGTTTTTGGTTATACAGCTAGAGTTTTGTTTGATTCCGGTGCCTCTCACTCTTTTGTGTCTGAGGAGTTTTTAGACTCCCTTGGAGAGTTGAGTTCGGGAGAGTCTGTTGAGCTAGCAGTAGAGTTGCCGACAGGAGACTTTGTCCTTACGTCCTACTGTCTCGAGGAGGTACCTGTGCAGTTGCAGGATCAGTGGTTGTCAGCTCGTCTGTTTGCTTTGCAGTTACATGACTATGATGTGATTTTGGGTATGGACTGGTTAGAGCGGTATGGTGCAGTGCTGGATTGCTAGAAGAAGAGGGTGCACTTGCGGATACCTGGGGAAGCGGCGTTCTACTTCCAGGGTATCGTACCTCTTACTTCTCGCTTTTTAGTTTCTGCTTTGAGGTCAGGGAGGTTGCTTGCCTCTAGTTGTCAGGGTTTTCTAGTTTCTTGCTATTACCCTTGACCAGGTTGCCACGGGAGTAGGGGACATTCCGTAGTCTGTGAGTTTCCAGATGTTTTTCCGGAAGAGTTACCTGGTTTACCGCCAGAGAGAGAGATTGAGTTTTCTGTTGAGTTAGTTCCTGGCACTGTACCATTTGCACAGGTGCCGTACCGTATGGCACCAGCAGAGTTGAGGGAGTTGAAGAGGCAGCTTGAGGAGTTGTTGGAGAAGGGCTATATTCGTCCTAGCTTTTCTCCTTGGGGGTCACCTGTTCTGTTTGTCTGGAAGAAGGATGGTAGCCTGAGATTGTGTATTGATTATAGGAAGCTAAATCAAGTGACCATCAAGAATAGGTATCCTTTGCCTAGAATTGACGATCTCTTTGATCAGCTTCAGTCTGCTCATGTCTTTTCGAAGATTGACTTGAGGTCGAGCTACTATCAGTTGCGGATTAGAGATTCTTACATTGAGAGGACTGCTTTTCGGACCAGGTATGGACATTTTGAGTTTTTGGTGATGCCGTTTGGGCTCACCAATGCTCCAGCGGCCTTCATGGATCTGATGCATCGGGTGTTCCACCAGTTCTTGGACCGGTTTGTCGTAGTGTTTGTTGACGACATTCTGGTGTACTCCGTTTCAGAGGAGGAGCACGCCGAGCACCTGAGAATCGTGTTACAGACCTTGCGAGAGCACCAGTTATATGTCAAACTTAGTAAGTGTGAGTTTTGGATACAACAGGTTCACTTTTTGGGGCACGTGATCTCAGGTGAGGGAGTTTTTGTAGATCCAGCGAAGGTCGAGGCAGTTTTGCAGTGGGAGAGTCCCAGATCTGTGTCTGAGATTCGTAGCTTTCTGGGTTTTGCAGGTTACTACCGCAGATTTGTTCGAGACTTTTCTCAGGTTGCTGCACCCTTGACTCGGTTGATGAGAAAGGGAGTTCCGTTTGTGTGGTCGGAGCAGTGTGAGCAGAGCTTCATAGAGTTGAAGCGACTGCTTACGTCAGCGCCAGTCCTTGCTTTACCTTCAGGTGAGGAGGGTTTTGAGGTTTGCACAGATGCTTCAGGTGTTGGTCTGGGTGCGATTTTGATGCAGCAAGGCCCGGTGGTGGCTTATGCGTCTCGTCAGCTTAAGCCCCACGAGGAAAGTTACCCAACCCATGACCTAGAGCTTTCAGCTGTGGTGTTTGCTTTGAGGATTTGGCGTCTTTACTTGTACGGAGTGAGTTTTGTAGTCCGTACCGACCACCAGAGTTTGAGGTATGTGTTTTCTCAGAGGGATCTGAATATGAGGCAGCGTCGATGGATGGAATATCTGAAAGACTATGATTTTAGCATGAGTATAAGCCTGGAAAGGCGAATGTAGTTGCAGATGCCTTGAGTAGGAAAGCACAGATGAGTCATCTGATGCTTAGAGAGTGGCAGTCTGCGGCAGAAGGTCTTTCAGAGTTTCGTCCAGTCGTCGACAGTGTGTGTTGGGCAGTTTGTTGGCGGCTCCCGCCGTTGTGAGACAGGTTGCTGAGGCTCAGCAGCAGATCCCGAGTTGCACAGTGTGTTACTCTCCCAGAGGTGAGCTTTGCGAGGACAGGACTGTTAGGTTCCGAGATAGACTCTATGTTCCTGTTGAGGAGTCTGTCAGGAGAGTTGTGTTGCAGGAGGCACATGGTTCCAGGTACTCGATTCATCCAGGGTCGACCAAGATGTATCACAGGTTGAGACGTCAGTTTTGGTGACCTGGGATGAAGAGAGACATAGCAGCTTTGTTGCTAGGTGTTTGGTCTGTCAGCAGGTGAAGGCCGAACATCAGCGTCCAGGAGGACTTGTGCAGCCGTTAGAGATTCCGATGTGGAAGTGGGACCATGTGACGACTGACTTTGTTTGTGGTTTCCGAGGACAGCTGGAGGTTTTGACAGCATTTGGGTTCTTGTGGACAGATTGACGAAGACTGCTAGATTCTTGCCTGTCAAGACTAGTTGGGGTGTGAGTAGGTTGGCCGCGTTGTACGTAGAGCGGATTGTTCCTTTGCACGGAGTACCGATCTCTATTGTGTCAGATAGGGATCCTCGCTTCACTTCTGGGTTCTGGCGTAGTTTCCAGAGAGCTTTGGGGACAGAGTTGACTTTTAGTTCCGCCTACCACCCTCAGTCAGACGGTTAGTCAGAGCGAACTATCCAGACTTTAGAGGACATGCTTAGAGCTTGTTGTCTGGAGTGGCAGGGATCGTGGACAGCTCACTTGCCGTTGGTCGAGTTTGCATATAAGAATAGCTATCACTCCAGTATCGGTTTGGCACCATATGAGGCTTTGTACGGACGACCGTGTCGCACTCCTCTTAACTGGTTCGAGGTTGGCGAACGAATTGTCACAGGACCAGAGTTAGTACAGCAGGCAGTTGAGGTAGTTCAGTTTGTGAGACAGAGACTTCAGTCAGCTCAGAGTCGGCAGAAGAGTTATGCAGATCAGCGCAGACGACCGCTCGAGTTTCAGGTAGGGGACCAGGTGTTTGTCCGTGTGTCTCCTATGAAGGGAGTGGTGAGGTTTGGTAGGCGTGGAAAGTTGAGTCCTCGCTTTATTGGACCTTTCACCATCTCTGAGCGTGTCGGAGGTTTGGCGTACAGACTTGAGATTCTGTCAGAGTTGGCAGCAGTCCACGATGTGTTCCATGTATCGATGCTTCGGAGATACCTCTCTGACGAGTCTCACGTTCTCCAGAGCACAGAGTGGTCTGAGGTGACTCCAGTGTTGACTGTACCAGAGTTTACGTTGCATATTAAGGATTGTCGAGTTCAGAGGTTGAGGAACAAGGCTATCCCTTTAGTTCATGTTGCGTGGCACGGCACTCAAGTGGTGAGTCGACATGGGAGCGAGAGGACGAAATGCGCGAGCAGTTTCCGTACCTTTTTGGTGAGTCTTCTTTCTTTATGTTGTTTGAATTTTGAGGGCAAAATTCCTTAAGGGGGGAGGGCTGTAAGGTCTCGGGTCTTAGTGGATCCTTATTGGGTCTTGTAGAGGTTCTGTGTGGTTGACGACAAGATCTATTGTCGTTAACTTTTAGTTGGCAGCAGGGTCTAGCCGTTGACTTGGAGTTAGCGTCCAGCAATGTGGACGTTTGTTGTTGAACTCGACGACAAGAGGTTTGGACGTCAACCCTTTGGCGGTTCAGTAGGCGGCTAGAGATGTGGACGTCTATTGGTCGCGCCTGTAGAAATAGGGCAGCCCGAGAGCAGAACTTCTTCTTCTCCTTTCCTTCCTTTCCCTCCACTTCTACCTTGTCGTTTCCACGCTTCTGATGTTGATGGGAGTCGTGGAAAGGCCCTGGTACGTGTGGCGGTGATAGATCGGGCGGGAAACGCGAAGATTTGGTGTAATTCGCGCGGAGACTTCGAGGAGTTCCGGCGCGATTAGTGGCTGTTTGGGAGTTTTTAAGGCGTTCTGAGGTAGGGACTTAACTCCTTTAACCCTCCTTAGAAAATCAGCATGCTCATTTGTGGATTAGTATGCAATATGCATTTAGGGTTGGGTTATACCATGCCGGGATTTGGGTGTTTTGGATGATCCAAGCGCTGGATCATGTTTTTCCGAAGTTCTGGTAGTATTAGAGGATGTGAGGAGGCATTTCCCTCCATCAGTAAGCATTTGGTTGGGTGATTTTACCAATTGGACTGACCCGGTGCTGTTCTGGGTCTAGGGACTAAAGAGCTTAACGTCTACATGTGTTGACGTTGAGATCTTCAAGGTGATATAAACGACAAGGTCGATTGCCATTGAGTTAGGGTTAGCGGCATGGTGAGTGCCGTCTACAGCATATTAGCGACAATCGATGCTGTCGTTAATATCCTGTGTCCCAACAGACTTTAGTCCTATTCTGTGTTAAGGTGTTGACGTGTGATGTCCGCCTGTTAACACATTCTGCAGGCTTAGAGTGTGACTCCGTCTGTGCATAGGAGTAGTTGGTTGTGACACGAGGTGTTCACTTACTGTACGGAGTTCAGGCGTTGAGTGTGTTCCGTGTGTTGTACGCGCGTGCGTTACCGCGTGCCATTTCTGTTGTGTTTCCTAGGCGTGGGTGCGACTCCGTCTAGATGACTAGCGGTGGTTGTCCTCCGCTAGTGAGCCAGGACACCGAGTGCGACTCTGTCCTGTGCGTACTCCTTGTAGTGGTTTTGAGCCGGTCTCCATGGAGCCACTTCTCTACCGCTAGGGTCAGGCGTAGGGGAAAAACCGGTCGTGGACCAGATGCGAGAGAGAGCGTCTGTAGTGTGCACACGTGGCTGGGGTTGAGAGCCTCTGTGGTGACGGGACGCCGAGCCACAAACCCTAGCTGAGTCCTACTTACTGTGTGTGTGTGTGAGTGTGTTACTGAGCAACGAGGTTTACAGTTTTAAGTTGTGTTGCGACGTGTATTTACTTTCTGTTTTACTTCCCGCACTTTAGTACTGTTACCGGTAGGGTTACTTTTCCCTACTGGGTCTCTTTTCTTGAGACTCACTCCCTCCCTTTCAGGTGGGTCGTCGTCGACTCCCGTTCCAGGCGAGTCTAGCCACTCCGGTGTTGGTGTGCCCTAGCTGCAGTGAGTAGTACTTTTTGTTGTACTTCTGTACTCTGTGCTTAGCTCGGACTCTGAGTTGTACATGTTATGTTCATGTATAGTGAATTTTACAGCTTTGCATGGTGTGTATCTTCTTATATATAGTCTCCTCGGACATTCACGTTTTTTACCCTTCCGAGCTTGTCTCGTGGGTTAGCGGGTCAGAATTCGGGTTACTGGTTATTTACTGATAATGCGGATTCTGGGTCGTTACATAAATACTCTCTTAAAGCTCCATGGCTGGCCCTAGCTCGTTGCCAAGGGTTTCTGGACCAGGAGGAGAGGCCAAGGAAGAGGAGAATTCATGGGGAGAAGAACCTCTCAAAGCATTTAACCCCGTTCTTCAAGTTCTAGCCCTAGAAGAGGAAAACAATCAAAGGTAGGCATTCTCACGAGCAAAACTAAATCAATTTCGTCTGTAGGTTGATCTAAACCTCAGGAATCAAAGCCCTCTGATCTCATATTTTTCCATCAAGCAAATCTTTTGTTCTTAATTTTTGAAGTTCTGTAAACTCCATGACCCCGAGCCCCCTTCTTAATTCTTGATCTCCATGTATACTGAACCACATGCTATGAAATTTTTATTAGGGATACTGATGCATGTTAGGCTTCTTTTGCCGCTAAAAGCCCTAATTTTCATTCATCCTATCTTGCGAATTAATTCGTTGATCTCATATGTGTACTGTCTCATGTTTTATGAAAAACATGACCAAAGCAGTCGATGTCACGCCCCGACGCAGAATATCGGAGTGCGAAGGCAGTTGCAAGAAAAAGGTATAGAGCGAGTACTAGACATCAAACCATTGCACAGTGAAATTACTAAAGCAATTCTTTCTCATTAATACTTTCCAATGTCTAGTTACAACCACTAATATCAGAGCCATTCTATAGGCCCCAATTACATTGCAATAAAAGGGAAATAACTAACTACGACTCTAAGATAACATAACGACTCGAGGGTACTCCTGGCTTCACTCTTGGTCATTCCCTTCCTGTGAGTGTATGTGTCATCCTCGGCCTCACCTGAGAACACAACATCAAATAACGTAGGGTGAGCGATACGCCCAGTAGGACTTAAATCTCAGGCTCAAGCAGGCTTTAAATAATTAACGCATTTAATAGCAGAGTGTCTAGAGATAGCAGGTACAAGAGAGTCAAAATATAGTAAGAGATAGCACAACAGGTAACAGATAGCCCAATAGCACGAGATCGAGTATAGTTTCCAAACAGCACAAGTATCGAATATAGCACGAATAGCAGGATGGCCATAGCACAACTAGCACAAGTATAGTAATAGCACGACGAGTATAGCACTTGTTTGTGATTCTAGACATCGAGAGAGTATAGCACGTTTGTGTTTTGATTGTCATATAGATAGTCGAGATAGATAGCACTTGAGTGTAATGCCAAACACTCTATCATTTAACTCCCATGGGCACTAGCACTTCGGGCGCACATCCCAGGACCAGATCGGGCCCTTTATATATTGCCAAGCATTGGTTATATTGTTTATCTTTAGACAATCAGTCAATGGCCAATATAGAGTACCAAGAAATAGATAAGAGCACTAGATGAATAGATGAGATAGTGGAGTGAACGTGAGTAGGTGAGCGAGTAGAGTATAGATGAGAGCTAATGGACATTGCATGTAATACGTCGAGTAATCAGGCGATAGTAACAGTTGCACAACACGCGCACTTGGTGTTGGCAGCCAGGTGGAACTCACGACCCTACCACTGGCCTTGTTATGCACGGTTCAGAGGTCCGGCATGATGATTTAGACGAGAGTGAATCTCTAATAGCCGTTTGGATCATATAGATCCCTAAAGGGTATCATAGGTATTAGGGTACAACCGGCTCGTCGACCATGTGGGAATCCACGATCAGAGGAGACTTACGGAGGCCTTGTGCAAGAGTTCACTAGTCCGGCGAAAGGAATATCCGACGGAGAGTTCACCACAAGCCAAGTAAAGTGTGTATATAAAACATGTGCTCGACGTTCTAGAGGAATTCTAGAACAGTGGAGCGTCGATATCGGTATATAAACAACGCAAGAAACGAATACAAGTCCTTTAAAATAGGGCAATTAAGTACTTTACTTCAATAAATTACCAGGCACATTATGAGATATTTCTGCAATATTTCAGCCATAAATAGATGGTTCAAGTGTGTGCAAGTGCAAGAGAAATCATAGATAGAAATAAGTCGTGAACATGTATTTAAATCATTCAATATAGCACCATTTTAAGTAGGGTTTTACTGGGGGTATAACGGTAAGAAGGTGTAAGGATTATTTAGAAAGCGACAAAATATTTTTCATGGCTTTTATCAAAAAAAAACTGAGAAGGCGACATAGGTCAATGAGCATTGCGACAGGGGCCAGGCAGAACGCGACAGGGTCCTGTACGGGTTGCGACATGGCTGTCTGTTTAGGCGGCCAGAACGCGACGTAGGTACTGTCGCATTCAGAAAGCGACAAGGAAGGCGTCGCGATGGCTTGAGAAAGCGACAAGTGGATGGTCGCAATCAGACCAGAAGGCGACATATCGGCCTGTCGCAATCTGGTTGTCTGCACCTGGCTCTGACAGGATTCAGACCAGGCTTTGGATTCGGGCCAACTTGAAATCGAATGATACAGGGTGCTTTGAAAAATCATAACTAATTGTATAGTGAACGAAAAATCATGAAACCAGTTGCAAATTAAACTAGACATGTAAGGGTATTTCCATAAATAGGGATTCGAGAGAGAACATGGTTTGAACATGGTTTGAGCATGAACAACAACGAGTAACACAGAAACATGACATAGAGAGCAAGACTGATTTAATTCGAGCAACATGCTCAATGAAATTTAGGCTTTTTAGGGGCAAATGATCCCTAACAACATGAAGTATCTACAGTAAAACTTTCGTAGCATGGGATCAAGTATACATAGAGATTTGAATTAAACATGACACCTCGGGGTTATCATGTTGCAGTTCTTCAAAAATAAGAACAAAAGATAGGATGGATGGAAAAATATGAAACTTGGGGGTTTCGTTCAAGAGGGTAGGAAGAACCTACAGAAAAAGTTCATGTTTATGCTTGTGAGAATGCCTACCTTGACTCGATTTCCTTTTCTAGGGCTAGAACTTGCAGAAAGGGTTTGAGAGCTTGAAAGGTTCTTCTCCCCACGAAATCTCCTCCTCCTTGGCCTCTCCTCCTAGTCCAGGAATCCTTTGGCACGAGCTTGGGTCGGCCATGAGGGTTTAGGAGAGTATTTAAGCTTCTCCTCTTTCTATTTCCTAATAGGACTCTAACTCCTATTAAATTCCGAATTTCCTCTTTCCTAACCTCCTTCCAAGCTTCCCAATTCCCATTTGGGTTAGGATGGGAGCTAATTCGTGGCCAACCCATTAGGGTAGGTTTAGGAATCCAAATAACTCAAACTTCCTATTAATGCATTAAATACCCCTTTTCTATTTAGGTAATAATTTAGTTACGAATTTAGGGTATTTTCCTATTATTCTCTTTTATAAATTCTTATTTTTGACCCAATAAATTCTAGAAGATCCATTAAGCAAAGCCCATACTCTTTTCCATCTAATGGGTTTTATTATTAATGCTCTATTTAAATATCCATTTAGCTAGGTTTTAAATTTTATTTAAATTTTTATTTTTCGTAAAATTCAGGTTGCTACAGTCGATGTCCTACCATTTTTCCAATCCCTATTTACTGTAAGTACCATGCATGTCTATCAATTCGCAACTAGTCTCATGATTTTTCATCACTTGGACAATTAGTTATGATTTTCTGAATCACCCTGTGTCAAATAGGATAAGTCTAGCCCGCAATCCAATACACTGTTCTTTCCCTGTCGGACTCGGGCGCAGACCCTATGAATGTGACGGCCTGATAGACTGCATTCACAGGGCCATCGCGACAGTGCTTTCTATCGTGATCTGATCGCGACAGGGCCTGTCGTCGTGATCTGCTGCCCGATCTGACAAGGCCGTCGCGACCCTCAAACGACCCCCGTCGCGATCTGCCTGCCTAAACCGATGAGGCCATCGCGACCTGTACAAGAGCCTGTCGCGTTCTGCTTGACCCCATCGCAATCCTCATTAGGGTACGTCGCGATCTGGGCTTTTTGCATGAAACCCCTATCTTTGCAAGTCTTGACCCTCTACAGTGTTTGTACCCTCTCTTAACAGTCATGTACACAGTAAAAATACCTGTTATAAAATGAACATTTTGTGTGATTTTAAAAGACATACACATAACTTATTTCTAGCTATGATTTCATGATACATGCACACACTTTGAACCATCCAATTATGGCTTAACTTGGCATGTAATTATCTCATAATACATCTGGTAATTTATGTAATTAATTCACCATATTATAAATAGACTTGTCTATGTTTCTCGCGATGTTTTGGGAATACCGTTATCGACACTCCACTATTCTAGAATTCCTCTAGAACGTCGAGCACTTGTTTCTATATTTACACTCTCTCTGACATGGACGAACTCTCCGTCGGATACTCCTTCTGCCGGACTAGTGAATCCTTGTTCAAGGCCTCCGTAAGTCTCCTTTGTCCATGGATTCTCACATGGTCGACGAGCCGGTTGTACCCTAACACCTATGATACCCTTTAGGGATCAACATGATCCAAACGGCTACTAGAAGTTCGCTCTTATCTTGAATCACGCCGGACCTCTGGACCTGTGCTTAACATGGCCAGTGGAAGGGTTGTGAGTTCCACCTAACTGCCAACATCGTATGCGTGTGTTGTGCAACTGTTACTATCGCCTGTTTACTCAACGTGTTACGTGCAATGACCACTAGCTCTCATCTATACTCTACTCGCTCATCTATTCACGTTCACTCTACTATCTCATCTATTCATCTAGTGCTCTCATCTATTTCTTAGTACTCTATATTGGCCATTGACTGATTGTCTAAAGATAAACAATATAACCAATGTCTGGCAATATATAAAGGGCCCGATCTGGCCCTGGGATGTGCGCCCGAAAGTGCTAGTGCCCATGGGAGTTAAATGATCAGAGTGTTTGGCATTGCACTCGAGTGCTATCTATCTCGACTATCTAAATGACAATCAAAAGTACTATGTTCTCTCGTTGTCTATTGACAAAAGTGCTATACTATACCCGTTGTGCTATTGCTATACTTTGTGCTATTTGTGCTATGGCCATCCTGCTATTTTGTGCTATACTCGACACTTGTACTATATTTGGATAGTTGTGCTATTTCGTTCACGTGCTATCCTACTATCTTTTACTTGACTCTCTCGTTCTATCATTAGTAACTCTGTCTTTAATGCATTAATTATTTAAAGCCTGCTTGACTATTGAGATTTAAGTCCTACTGGGCGATATCGCTCACCCTGCGTTCTTTGTCGTTGTGTTCTCAGGTGAGACCGAGGATGAACTATACACTCAAGAGGACGGGAATGACCAGGAGTGATGTTACGAGCACCCTAGTGTCTTAGTACTATGTTAGAGTTATAATAGCTATGTTAGAAGTTGAGTTTTGTCTTTTACTTTTATTTCAATGTAATTGGGCCCTATAGAATGGCTCTGATGTTAGTGGTTGTAACTGGACATTGAAAAGTTATTAATGAGAAGAATTTTCTTTAGTAGTATTCATTGTGCAATGGTTTGATGTCTAGTGCTTGCTCTGTACCCGTTTACTTGCAACTGCCTCACGTTCCGATATTCTGCGTCGGGGCGTGACTACCTACCTTTGGTTGCTTCTAACACAGGGTTTTACAGGTGGAAGCAGATGCTAAGGGATGAAGGATCCTTGAAACCTTGCTACTAGTTCTTCCTCCTTGCTTCTAGAAATTCCTCCCACGTTCAGCAATGAAGAGAAGTCTAGGGTGGCTATGGGGTCTTACGATGATTTTATAGTCGTGACGGTGCAATTTCTGATTTTGTAGTTCCCTAAACTCTTGGTTAGAGTCTGATTATGTTTCATAACTTCCATAGAAGTCGTTCCCGTAATAGGTTTGTTCTGATTTGGTTAGTTTTAGGAAACAGATTTAGACTCCCCACTGAAACACAGTTTTAATCATGGTTTAGGGTCAATGCTTCCCATATTTATCTTAACTAACCCCCTCATTATACCGGTATTATTGTCGGTATATAACGTTACCAATCACAGTAGGGCATTACCCAAATTATAGGGATTGAGATACACACATATAGATACAGATAGCGGAAGAAAAGAACCACTATCTTCATTTCATTCATCTCATCATCCACATTTAACATACATGATTCATGTAACAATTTAAGGATCTAAAGTCCACATAATCCACATAAAAGAAGTGCTAAAATAAAATACATAGTTTGTCCATGATACATGATAATTCTAATACACTGCCTTACAATACATACTATGAAATCACAAAATGTCACAAGTGAACTCCAAAGAGCTAGTCTCCACGCTCAGAGTCGCTCTCCACTGCCTCCTCTAACGGTGTAGCGTCACCAACTAAACCTGTACGCCGAAGCAAGTAATGAGTCTAAAAGACTCAGCAAATAACACCACACATATCATACATGCATATATCATAGCAGGTTTTCATCTCAAGTCACAAGACAAAACATGTAGCATGCTTGACATCAATAAGAGACAACCTATCATGGAAATTCTACCAAATTAAACACATGGTTCATGATTTCAGATTTTCCAAAATAAAACGTCCTATCACATGCTTTCTACTTATTCCATCACATAAAGGTTTCACCTCCAATTACGCAAAACATGAGAGCAACCAAACATGGTGTGCTTACATACATGAAAGGAGATCTTCCTATCATGATTTCTACACGTTCTTGCACATGCACATTGTCGTTTTATACACTTTTAGCTTGCTGTTTTGACATAAATTAGAAACTCACAACCAATCACATGAGAGCTACAATCTCTATTAACTATATCATGGTGGCGCTTAAACATGGAAACGTTACACATAAGCAAGAAGTGCTACTAGCATGGATTCTACGCATTTGTACACATGTAAAACATTTTCATAACTACAATTAGGTTGTTGTTATGACACGAGTTTAACATTAACATATCATGGATCACCATTTCATCATCTAACACATTAGTTTCACATGTTTGCACAATTTCCTCATTCACATAGTTCACTTTTTACACATTGCACATTTACACATGTTCACATTACACGACTTACACATGTACACATTCACATTTTTCACACTTTAGTACCGTGACACATAGTCCAAACCACCATTAGAAGGACACATACACATCACATACACATAGACGCCACCTAGGCAACACAGTGACGACTCTTGGACTACGCAGACCGGGAGAACAAGTCTCCACCCTAACCAGTGGTACTTGTCCACCTCCAGGATTCATCCTAATGCCCATAGGATTTAACACATTGAACCTTCTCATGGGGACTTTTCCAAGATACGGGTCCACGGCCCTCTATGGAAGCAGTGTCACACTTGGCACAGTCTTACACATTACACACACCGATTTTTGTACACATTTACACAAGACATCCTCATACCTTTACGTTCTCTCTCTCACACACATGGCTCTGTTTTTCCTAGCATGATGCTACTGAAAATAGGGATTAACATTCACTAACTTGCATTAATTAGGTTGGAAAAACACATCATTAAGTCATATTCATGATAACATGCATTTATCACATTTTTCACATGAAATTTTCATAACATACTTTGCAGTCATCAGAATAGCATGAAAATTTAACCACATACTCATTTCAGGTTTATAATCTTACATGAAATTTTCCAGATTTTTCAGAGTTAACATATATTTTCAGAAATTAAAACATTCAGCCTCATATTATCCATAATTCAATTCCACACCGAACACAACATGAATAGCAGATTCAACAGACCTCAACCCTGAAACCAACATATACCTTATCATAGGAATTTCCCCCGGATTTATTACCCAACACACAATTTACTGGAAATTTCAAACCCTACGCATGTTTTCTATTTTCAGAACAGAAATTTACAGTAAATCATACGAGCATGGAGAAATTTCAGAAATTGCAGGGCACAGACTGACCCCTACACACATGGTTCATAAAATTTAGGGCACCCAAATTCCTCACGAGTTGCACAAACATAAACTAACATGATCTAGGATTTTTATCATACATGCATTTTTCATAAATGACACCCTTCATACCAATTTCAGAAATTGTAAGGACCTCACCACACATACCACCATTCATAATACATATCATAGTACTGTTACCATATATCCTCATGCGAGAACCTCGAAAAATTATCATATAGAAGGAGAGAACAGCTCACTGTTCTGTCCTGATGATCTTAACGGCAAAGTCTGGCCGTTAATGGAGCTTAACGGCAACATCGTTGGCCGTTAATGAAGAACTTGGCGGCAAGGGATCTTGCCGTCAAGTTCAGGTCTTTGCAGAAATACAGACCCGAGCTCCAAAATACAAGAAGAATGGGGGATCCAGAACTCGATTTAAAATCTGTAAAAATAACAAAACCCTACTAGACATCTACATGGACGAAATGTGAGGGTTACTTGCCTTTAAACAAGTCTCCAAAGGGATTAAGATGGTGGTGAAGCTCTCCTTGGGCAGTCCCAAGAAGCCTCCACAAATTCTCTCCTCCGGGTTCTAGGTTGGTGTAGAAGCTAAACCGCGGTTGGGGAAGTCTTCCCCGATGTTCCAGCTACCCTCCTGAAGTAGTAGGTCATCGGATGAAGCCTTGAATCGCCGGATTGAAGCCTCCAAAGTTCAGTCTTTGTGCAGCTCCGAGCTAGGGTTTTCTCTATCTCTTGAAAGAGGTCAAGATAGGTTTTCTAGTGTAGAAGGGGGGTATGGTTTATAGCAAAGGGGTTTGGGGAACCCCGGAGAGGTGATGTGAAAGCCTGCTAGCCGTTGGGGACATCTCCCCAATGGCTGGGCTTGCTTGCCCCCGGAGTTTCGGGGTCTGCAACACATGCAGGTCAGAGATCTTAACGTCCACATCCATGGACGTTGGCTTAAGTATTGACGTCCATTGAGCTGGACGCTGACTCAGCATGGACGTCCATCCATGTGGACGCCAATTGTGTCCTTCGGCCAGAACTCAAAACATGCAGAAACCATGCTTAACTTATACATATATACATGCCATACATATACTACCATGCACACACTACCACCATGCAATTCATACATTATTTACAACTAATTATACACATGCACCCATAAGTATAACTAGTTAATACATACGTAGATATGTACATCTATACATACACAAACATGAATTATTTACACAGAATAAAATAATGCAACAAAATTCGAGGGCCTTACACCCTCTCCCCCTTAAAGAAACTTCGTCCTCGAAGTTTAAACAAAACTACTCAAACAAACGGGGATACTTCTTCTTCATCACATCCTCAAGCTCCCAAGTAGCCTCTTCTCACGAGAAGTTCCGCCATAGAACTTTCACCGACGCAATACCCTTGTTCTGGAGATGCTGAACCTTCCGGTCAAGAATAGCTACTGGTTGCTCCACATACGACAAATCTCGCTGAATCTCCACTGGCTCATGGCTAATCACATGAGATGGATCTCAGACATACTTCCTGAGCATAGAAACGTGGAAAACAGGATGAACACTAGCTAAAGCTGGGGTAAAGCTAGCTCATATGCCACGCTACCCAATCATCTGAGAATCTCATACGGGCCAATGAATCTAGGGCTCACTTACTATGCCTGCCAAATCTGACGACACCACGAGTAGGTGATATCTTCAAGAAGACATGTTCACCCACCTCGAACTCTAAATCCTTCCTTCTGTTGTCGACGTAGCTCTTCTGCCTATCCTGCGCCGCAACAAGCCTCTTCCTGATAAGCTGGACCTTATCCGAAGTCTTCTGAACTAACTCCAGACCGATCAGCTGCCTATCACCGGTCTCCTCCCAACATAAAGGAGATCTGCAAGGCCTACCATACAACACCTCAAATGGAGCCATACCAATACTCGCATGGAAGCTGTTGTTGTATGCGAACTCCACTAGAGGTAATGACGCTCCCAATCATCCTTCCAATCCAGTACACACGCTCTCAACATATCCTCGAGCGTCTGGATAGTCCTCTCGGACTGTCCATCAGTCTGGGGATGAAACGCCGAACTGAGCTTCAGCTCCGAACCTAACGCATGCTGAAGACCCTTCCACAACCTCGAAGTAAATCTCGGATCTCGATCCGAAATGATCGACTTCGGCACACCATGCAATCTAACCACACTACTAACATACAATCTAGCTAAGCTCTCAACTGACTGCTTCTTCTTCATAGGTAAGAAATGCACAGTCTTCGAGAATCTATCTACAACTACCCAAATTGAGTCATTGCCCCTTCTAGATCGAGGCAAACCCGAAACAAAGTCCATAGTGACAGCTTCCCACTTCCACACTGGGATCTCCATCCTTTGCATAAGGCCGGATGGTCGCTGTCTGTGACGGCCCTCATTATACCGGTACGGTTATACCAACCCACGTCGGTATAGCAAGAGTCATCACAGTGGGATATTTACCCAAACGATACAAACAGCTGAGATACACACGAATATACGACAGAGTAGCGGAAGTAAAAGACAACTGTCTTCATTCATTCATCATCCACATTAAACATACATGAAATTTGTAATTAACATTAAGAGCTAAAAGTTCACATAATTAAATTGCTGAAAATTAAGTACACAATGTCCACACTTATACAATTTTCTCATGATTTCTAGTACAATGTCACTTTTACATACTATGAAAGCAAAAGGGTACAACTGCTCCAACAATCTAAACTCCGTGCTCGGAGTCCGTCTCTACCGTCTCCTCCACGAGAGTCTCGTCACCGTCTATACCTGTACGCCGAAGCAAGGATTGAGTCTTAAAGACTCAGCAAGCAACACTACTCATAACGTACACGTATAAGTCATAGCGGTTTCTACATGCACATTCACAATTTCAACATATGGCATGCTAGTCATTTGAAAGTAGCAACCTATCATGAAAGTTCTACAATTTAATACATGGATCATGCTTTCAGATTTCTAAGAATAAAACTTACCTATCACATGCTCTCTATTCAATTTACTCGTGAAATTTTGTCTTTAAAGAGCCAAGACATGAGAGCTACCAACATGAACACTGTGCATATATGAAGGGAAAACACAACTAGCATGGATTTTACATGTTCATAAGCACATACATAGACATTTTCACATGCTTTAAGTTGCTGGTTTCACATGGTTTAATGGTTGTAAACCTACACATGAGAGCTACAATATTATTTAAAACATACTATGTGAACAACCAATCATGCTATTTTGTACACGTGCTCATCAATTATCCCTAACATGGATTCTAGACATTTTCGCACATATAAACATGATGATAACAACATGAAATTACTGATTTCACATGGTTTCAGGTTTATCTCACATGGATTTCAATGTCATATTCTCACATTTTTAGTTTCACATTTTCTTTACACAAGTTTCCAATTCACATGGTTGCACTTTGCACATACACATTTCACATTGTTCACTTACACATTAACACATGAACACATACACATTACACATTACACATTCACATTTTAGGTGCCGTGACACATAGTCCAAACCACCAAAGAAGGACATATACACATCACATTACACATAGACGCCATCTAGGCATTACAATGGCGACTCTTGGATTGCGCAGACCGGGAGAACAAGTCTCCACCCTAACCAGTGGTACTTGTCCACCTCCAGGATTTCCCCCTAATGCCCTTAGGGTCACTTACACATTGAACTTTCTCAGGGGGACTTTTCCCTGATACAGTTCCACTGCCCTCTACGGAAGCAGTGTCACATTGGCACAGTTACACATTTACACATTTTTTCCGATTTTACACATGGTTTTACACATATCACTTTTCATCCCATTCACTTTCTCACTCACATGCATATCTCTATTTTCCTGACATGACACTACAGATTTCAGGAGTTTAACACACAGTAAATTCACCAATCAAGTTGGGTTTAAACGATATCTAATCATTCTACGGTGACATGCATAAATTTTTACATTTCACATGGAGAAAGTGCATAACTCCTTATACACTAGTTCAAATGACCTGAAAATTTAACCACATGCTATTTTCGGGTTCAAGATCATACCTTCTATTTTTCAGATTTTTCTGAGCTAAATAGAATTTACAGAAAATCAAATACATATTTAGCATGCCATTCATAATTTAAGTTGACATGCAGTTTAACACCATCATACATTTTTTTGCCACTTACTGTCTGAACAGAGACTAACTGTTATATGCATGATCTGAAAATACAGAATTACCCTAAATCATACAACCATAGATCGATCACAACAATTCTTTCTTGCATGCCTTTTTTTATTTACCGAACCGAAATTAATAGCAATTTATGCAAGCATGGACAATTTATCAAAATTTGAGTACACATATACTAATCCACTAACTTCATGATCTGACAAAACTTAGGGCACTCAGACTAGTCCTAATCATAAAACAGGGATTGGCAAGAATCATCACCAAATCATGCTTGAGATTTCATGGGATAATAATCTCTAACATTCACCACCACACATCATAACTCATCCACACACCACATTTACCAGTATACATAGTGTATAGGGTTACCATATATCCTCATCACGGAAAACCCATCGAAAATAATCGTATAGGAGGGCAGAACAGTTTACTGTTCTGTCCAGATGAACTTGGCGGCGGTCTCTGGCCGCTAATTCAATGTCAGCGGCATAGTCGATGGACGCCAATCATGATCTCAGCGTCCAGGGACCTTGCCGTTAATTCAAGTCTGTGTAGAACACAGACCCGAGCTCTCAAGATAAGGTGAATGTGGGGGTCAAGGATGTTGCCCAGCTAGCTAGCCCAGAGGGGGGGTGAATGGGTTATTAAAATTTGAACTTTGATTAAAACCTGTTCACTAAAAGGATTACACAACAACTTAAACAAACGTTAGAGTTGGACAAAACAAGACAGCAAACGCACATAAGCACAACCACAAGACACAAAGGTTTTTATCCTGGTTCGGAACTCCTCTCCACAGGAGACCTACGTCCAGTCCCTGAGCAATGCCTCAGGATTTTACTAACAAGGGTACTAACCCCCTCACAGATCCTTACACCCAGCCTCAACTGGTCTTCCTTCAACCTGAAGGGAAAACAACCACCCTGGATACCACCAGGTCTTCCTTCGTCCAGAAGGAAAACAACCACCCTGGATACCACCAGGTCTTCCTTCGTCCAGAAGGGTACAAACCAAGGAAATGAAGTTTAAGAACAAGCTTCAGGCACTAGCTTAATCAGCTGCAAGCTGAAGCAAACAAGCCTCAAGAGAGAAAGAGAATTTTACACTAGTTTCTCTCCAAAGACTACACAGGCTCTCACAGGAATTTGTTGTTTGAACACTGAGAGCTAAAGAGCTAAGAAGACAATTTGAATGGACGCTTCGCTCTTTCTTGGAACTCAGAAGACTAGAAGAATTGGTGTTGCTCGCTTTTTCTGTATATCACTATGTCTTCTCAGTCTTGAGTCTTGTATTTTTGCTTCTTCTTGAAATTTGAACGTTAAGAGAACCGTTGTCTCTCATCCAGGTGTACGTTAGACTGGTCACCAAGGAAGCTTCTGAACTTCAGTCTTTTATCCTTTAGTACACGCCAAAAAAAAATGTTTTAGAATCTTGTATCTTGTATCCAACGTTGTACAGATGAGTCTTGTCAGATATCTGCGAGCATATCAACAATAAATAGAGGACAGCTGGGACTGCCGTCGATTGTTAGTTGCAGATGGAACAGATATGCAATATATAGCAAAGCTCCTTTCTGTCTAAAAAGGACGTAGACAGAGTAGCATAAAAATGGAAGATATTGTCTGCATGCATGGGAGATACGATCAGAGAGCATTTAATGCATAGCAGTCAACAGACGAGATATGACTTTGACTTTTCAACGCTATTAAAAACATTATACTGATACAACAGGAAAGTTGATATGAATACTCCCGATGACTTATGAAATCGTTATACGATAACAGACAAATCGTTATGACAGAGCATTATCAGATTATAATGATGAAATCGTTATGAGAACTGAAGAAATCGTTACAGCTATCAAGTCATTACGAGTTTCAAAGAAATCGTTACGAGATTTGAAGAAATCGTTACAGCTATCAAGTCGTTACGAGTTTCAAAGAAATCGTTACGAGATTTGAAGAAATCGTTACAGCTATCAAGTCGTTACGAGTTTCAAAGAAATCGTTACGAGATTTGAAGAAATCGTTACAACTATCAAGTCGTTACGAGTTTCAAAGAAATCGTTACGAGAACTCTTAACAAATCGTTGCACGAAGCAAATCGTTATGAGATGTAAGTCGTTGAGTTTCTAAGAAATCGTTGTGAAACACTTAAGAAATCGATATGAAATGCAAGTCGTTATGACAGTACAGAAATCGTTATGAAACTCTTAACAAATCGTTACACGAAGTAAATCGTTATGAGATCTGAAGAAATCGTTACGGCTAGAGAGTCGTTGCGAGTTCTAAAGAAGTCGTTACGAGGTCTAAAGAAATCGTTACGGCTAGAGAGTCGTTGCGAGTTCTAAAGAAGTCGTTACGAAGTCTAAAGAAATAGCTAGAGAGTCGTTGCGAGTTCTAAAGAAGTCATTACGAGGTCTAAAGAAATCGTTACGGCTAGAGAGTCGTTGCGAGTTCTAAAGAAGTCGTTACGAGGTCTAAAGAAATCGTTACGGCTAGAGAGTCGTTGCGAGTTCTAAAGAAGTCGTTACGGGGTCTAAAGAAATCGTTACGGCTAGAGAGTCGTTGCGAGTTCTAAAGAAATCGTTGCGATATCGATTTGTTTTGAACTTTTCGGTCAGAGAGGAAATCGTTCTGCTTATCAAAGAAGTCGATACAAAGACTTGGACAGAATGTGAGATGAGACTTACCTGATTGTCTTGAACTTTCATTTTTCTTTTATTTCCTGTTCTCAAAGCTCAAGTAATTTGTTAGTACTATTTTGTTAATCATCAAAATTAATATATAAATAAATGAATTATTTATTATGGGGACAGTTTGGTCATCAATCTCCCCCTTTTTGATGATGACAAAATATACTAAACATCATATAACAAACAAAACATAACATGTTTTTCAGAATAGCTTTAGTTTCTCCCCCATTTTGTCAATAAGCAAAAAGATAGGCGATGAGACAAAGAAGAGAGAAATTATTGAATTAAGTGTGAGAAAGATAGTACATAGGAGACAATAAAGAGGCATGCTGTGAGATGACAGCCCATGCCTTGATCTCAAGATCTTCAAAAGTTTGTTGGAAAACTCCAGAGGCAACTGAAAAATTAGGACCCATGGAGGGGGTGGCCCTTTGAATGTATAGAGTCCGTTGCTGATCCAAGAACTCTGCATACTGATCTGGATCCAGGATGAATCTGAAGTAAGTGCTTTTTCCGAAGCTGGCACGATGGAGAAATCTATCCAAGGAGATTGGATAGAAGATCTTCTGATCTATCAGATCCTGCTTCAGAGCATAGAAAGCTGTATATCTTGCTGCCCACTGAACATAGATCTCTTGAATAGGATTTATGGAGTTGAGATCCATGAAGGCTTCGGCTGAGAGAGAGGGCCTACCTTGATGAAACAAGGAACTGTTGATGGCCTCTAACTGAAGGTTGGTTTCCTTGTAGATGATTGCCCACAAGGGGGGAGTAAGCCTTTCACACTCTGAAAGGAGTGGAGCCAAAACCTGAGAGGAGATGCGGCCAGAGTGGTATTCTCTGAAGATAAACCGCAGGAAGGAGGGCAGTCTGCTCTGCTTGGCTGACATTCTACCCATCTGCTTGGCAAACATGTCAAATGCATGGGATCCTGCATCTGAATCAAACACTAGGGAGTGCAGCTTTGGCAGAAGGACTAGAGAGTCAACTCGGATATCAGCAAAATTCACTGTGAGGGGAATATTCACTGGACGTTCTGATCTCAACAACACTATAGCTGAGTGGAATTGAGAGAACTGAACTTCTGGCAGTTTATTCAAGAAGCAGAAGTCACTGTACTGCTGGAAGCTTTTGGCAATCCTGATCTCTTTCAAGATGAAAGGACCCCACAAGTTCTTATGCTTGAGAAAGAACCACTCAGAAAGAGTGAGAGAGTGAGCTCCATGGGTAATAGATTCTGCCCTGGCAGTCAAGTATTTGCTGTATTGAGCTTTGTTGCCCTTGACATTGGCCCACTGATCTTCAGTCTTGAACTCAGTCCCCTCAAAGATTTTGGATTTTTGAGAGAGGGATAACTGGGTAAGAGGAAGAACAATATTTAGGTGCTCAGAAAGGTTGAGGAAGGGAATACCATAAATGGTGGAGAGGATGCACTTTTGAATATATTCCTTGTAAAGGAATCTTTTGTGAGGTTCAAGGGTAAGAGAGTACCAAAGAGGAGGAAATAGTGAGGAGGAGATGCTAACTGAGGATGATTGTTTCCTCTTTTTCTTGGCAGGACTGGGAGGATCAGTCCTGTGGATATGAGTGGCAGTGAAGAGAATGGTGGAAAGGGTATTTCTCTCAAAGTCATCCGGCAGATTTGTGTCAAAGACACCAAGTAGAGGAGGTTTGTCCGGAATGAAAGTAACAGAGGAGGGAGGAGTAGGAGGATAGAAGAGGTGTTTGGGATTGAAGGAAGAAGGTGGGTGAACTTGAGTGGGTTGAGTGAGAGGTGATGAGGGTGAAAAAGATGATGGTCCTGAGGTGTGAGAGGAAGTAGGAGAGAAAGAAGGTTGAGATGTAGTGAGAGAGGAAGATGGTTGAGTGCGAGGCACAGGGTGTTTTATGGTTGGTGGAGCAGGAGGAGCTGTAGAAGGGGATGAAGGTGAAGAGAGGATTGGAGTTGCAAGGGTAGAAGTGTCAGGGGCCTTAGTGGCTGTCATGGGCTTTTTCCCTTTGCTTTGACCTTCTCTGACAACTGAGGAGGGTCCTGATGACCCTGAAGCTGGCACTGGTGGCCCTGCAGGCCGAGAATCCTGAGCTGGAGGCCCTGGTGGCCGGGGAACAGCAGCTGGTCTGCTCTGAGTAGCTGCAGGAGAAACTCCACTTGGCCTTGAAAGACCTGCTACCATCGACTTCACATCAGACAACTCTTTATTAAACCACTTCATTGCATTTCTGACTGAAGAGAGCTCAGAAGTAGTTGAAGCTTGACTAGCAATTATCTCTTGCATACTGGACTGAACAGCTGACAAAATCTCTCCCTGAGCCTTCAACACATCCAAAACTGGATTCAGATTGACTTTCCTGTGGCTCTGTCTAAATTTTCTGTGAACTACTCTTTTGCCTTTCCTTCGAGGTGCTGGTTCTTCAATAGATTGCTTCCCTTGAGCAGGAGTTTCCTCTTCAACTTCCATTTGCTCCCCCTGAATAGGAGCAGGGAGTTCACCACTTTCTTGCTCCCCCTGGGCAGGAGCATCCTCCAAAACAACTTTTTCAAAGTGGCCTTCTGCCACGGATTCAGACACTTCAGGTTCAAGGATATTTTGCTCCCCTTGGCTAGGAGCTTCTTCCATGACCACATCTTGTTGAGTACCTGCTTGTATCTCAACATTAGCAACTGGTTCAGACTGAATTTCTGTATGGCCTGGAGCCATAACTTCTTCTTCAACACGTCCTCCTTCTTTAGAAGTATCTGAGGTGAAGGGAATGGAATCCAATACCTCTCTTAAAATAGAGGCGACTAAGGTGGTGGGCGAAGAGTCTGCCACGCCAGCTGCACCTTCTTCCATCCGAACTTCTGGAGAATGAGAGTCAATCCCCATAACAGGTGATTCTGAAACTTCTGGCTGGCTTGCCACAACTGGTACTGCTGCTGCTTGCTCTCCTGCTGCTGCTTCTTCTTGAACTTCTGGGATATCTCCAATAATCGCTTCTCCTTCTGCCACAGAGGTCTTTGACCAAATTCCATCTTGCACAGAAAACCCACTTTTCTTCAAATTTCTGGACCTTATAGACTGGCCCATCTTTTCTACTACAGCTCCAGACACATCTACTCCGAAATGCTTGAAAATCTTGGTGAGAAGATGAGCATAAGGCAAGGAAACATTCAGTTTGCTCTTTGTTTCCCAGATTTGAGTACTGGCAAACTTCATTCTCTCAATCATAACTGCGGCCAAGTTGATCTCCTTGTTCTGGATTGCCCAGAACATTATGTCCGAGTCTGCCCTAGTGCATGAAGAAAACGTAGCACTACGAGGTACTATAATTTGACAGACAATAAAGTGAAGCAACCGATTAAATGCGGACATCTGATTAATATCTAGCTTTCCATCTTTCAGCTTAAACCCTGGACCAATGATTCCGAGACCCTTTACTTCATCATTCACAGAGTGAATGCCACTGTACCCGGAGGTCTTTACTCCAAACAACTCATGCAATAGTTCATGATCTATCTTGATCTGGGTGCCCTTCACTGAGGAGACAAGGGACCCATCTGCCTCTGACTTCAAACAAATGAAAAAGGCTTTCACCAGGTCCGGATAGCTTACCTCGGTGAAAGTAGCAACATCCATCCACTGCATTCTTCTCAAAGCTTCGACTAGACAGGACATGCCACTCTTCTCAAGGTTCTGAACATCCACTGCCTTATTTCCACAGATCTTCGTCTTCACGAAGGTGAACTTTCCTGCTGCTCTGCGGTCAGATACTCAGCACTGTAGCCCCCTACACTTCCGGAGATCATCGGAGCGGCCATAGGTAGAGGAGAAAGGTTCTGGAGGAGAAGGAAGGTGGAAGAGATGGAACCTCTCGAGGGATTCTTCGCGGGAAGAAGAGAAAGCTTCGAAAGTTGCAGAGAGTCGATCCCGAAATCGTTAGGGCATCGGCTTTGGGTGAACAGATAAAAGATAAAAGGGTAAAGGTAGAAGACAAGTCGTTCTCAGAACGATTTGAATAATTTAATATTACTTTACCGAAAAGTGAAACGCCAAAGAGGTGGTAAAGGCAGAAAGCGACAAAAAAAAGGTTTGACAAGTCAAACAACTTTTAACACGAGCGCGGTCAAGGAATGTAGATAACTGAGTTTTGCTTATCTTTAAGGAGGGAGAATTCCATTTCTATCTGAAAATTTTTATGCCAATAAAATTACAGAAATCTTTTCACACATTGCACATCCCTAATTCCCTTCTAAGAGATGTAAATCTCTCTTCAGGTAGGGCTTTTGTGAAGATATCTGCTAATTGACCATTTGTATCTATAAAAGAGATTTCTAAATTACCACTAGCTACATGGTCTCGAATAAAATGATATCTTACCTCTATGTGCTTAGTCCTTGAGTGCTGTACTGGATTTTTGGTGAGGTTGATGGCACTTGTATTATCACACAATAGTGGAATTGATTTGATGTGAATTCCGAAATCCTCAAGTTGTTGCTTTATCCAAAGAAGTTGTGTATAGCAATTTCCAGCAGCAACATATTCTGCCTCAGCTGTTGATAAAGCTACTGAATTTTGTTTCTTGGATGACCATGATATTAAACATCCTGCAAGAAACTGACAACACCCACTGGTGCTTTTTCTATCTTTTTGATCACTGTCCATTCTGGTTGATGTGCTCATTGGAGTTGATAGTGGCTTTGCACCTTCAAATCCAAATTTCTTTAACAGCTCTTTGGTGTACTTGGCTTGACAGATATGAGTGCCATCCTTCCCTTGCTTGATTTGCAATCCAAGGAAGTAGCTTAGTTCCCCCATCAAGCTCATTTCGAATTCTCCCTGCATAAGCTTTTCAAAGTACTTGCAAAAAGATTCATCAGTAGATCCAAAAATAATATCATCTACATATATTTGCACAAGAAGTATATGTTTAACCTTAGATTTTATAAATAGTGTACTATCTACTTTACCTCTAGTGAAACCATGATCTAATAAGAAAGTACTGAGCCTTTCATACCAGGCTCTAGGTGCTTGCTTTAAACCATATAAAGCCTTATGCAGTTTAAATACATGATTTGGAAATTCGGTATCATCAAAACCTGGAGGTTGTTCAACATAAACTTCCTCCTTGATAAAACCATTTAAAAAGGCTGACTTGACATCCATTTGAAATAGTTTTAAATCAAATGCAGATGCATAAGCAAGTAAAATCCTAATAGCCTCAAGTCTAGCTACAGGTGCATAGGTTTCATCGAAATCTATGCCTTCCTCTTGGGAGTAGCCTTGAGCTACCAGTCTGGCCTTGTTCCTTAAGATTATTCCAGACTCATCCAGTTTATTTCTGAACACCCACTTGGTGCCAATAACTGAATGATTGGATGGTCTAGGAACAAGTGACCATACTTGGTTTCTCTTGAACTGATTTAGTTCATCTTGCATGGCTAATATCCAAGATTCATCAGATAAAGCTTCATTGACTGTCTTAGGCTCTATTTGAGAAACAAAGGCTAAATAATCACAAGGAATTACATTACCTCTTGTTCTTACCCCTACAGATGGATCACCAATAATGTTTTCAGGAGGGTGATCTTTCTGATGTCTCCATTCTTTTGGAAGATTTTCATGTTGAATTTCAGTTTGCTGCAGTTCTTCCAGAGGAGGATCTTCCTTGTCCTTAATTGAGGTATTCTTTAATTTTTCAGACAAGTCATCTGCATCATCAATGTCACTAATTTCTTCCTTTTTCAAGGAAGGGTTAGATTCATCAAAGATAACATGTACAGATTGTTCAATTAACAAGGAACGTTTATTGAAAACTCTATAACCTTTGGGTTTAGAAGAGTACCCCATAAAGATGCCTTCATCTGATTTGGCATCCAACTTACCAATGTCCCTTTTTCCATTGTTGTGGATGAAGCAAGGACATCCAAATATTCTGAAATGGCTGATCTTTGGTTTCTTTCCCTTGTAGAGTTCATAAGCAGTCTTCTTCAGAATCGGCCTGATCATTACTCTATTAATGATATAACATGCAGTGTTGATGGCTTCGGCCCAGAAGTATCTTGGCAAATCATATTCTGATAACATGGTTCTTGCCATATCCAAAAGAGTTCTGTTTTTCCTCTCAGCAATTCCATTCTGTTGAGGTGTCCTTGGGGCTGAGAAGTTGTGCTCAATTCCTTGATCATCACAGAACTTTGCAAACTTTTCATTCTGAAACTCACCACCATGATCTGATCGGATAGAGACAATTGTGAACTTCTGATCTTTCTGAACTTTCTTGCTGAAGCTGACAAAATTGTCAAATGTGTCATCTTTGTGCTCTAGAAAGGATACCCAAGTGAATCTTGAATAATCATCAACTATTACAAATCCAAAATTCTTTCCTCCCAGACTAGTAGTCCTCATTGGCCCAAATAGATCCATATGAAGTAGTTCTAAGGGCTTTGAGGTGGTTACTACAGTCTTTGATTTGAAAGAGCTCTTGGTGTGCTTTCCTCTTGCACAAGGTTTGCAAATGCTGTCCAATCTAGAATTGACCTTTGGCAGTCCTTCCACTAGCTTTCTCTTTCTGAGCTTATTCAAACCGTCCAAGCTGCAGTGACCCAATCTTCTGTGCCACAGCTCTGTTGATTGATCTTTGCTGGCTGCCAAACAGACATCTTGATTCTTGAGTTCCTCGAGATAGAGAACATACAAGTTTCTTTCTCTGTAGGCTTCAAATATGACTGCACCATCCTTTAATATACTGCACTTTGATTCTTGGAACTGAATCTGATGGCCTTTGTCACACAACTGGCTGATGCTGATAAGGTTGTGCTTTAATCCTTTGACCAACATTACGTCTTCAATAACTGATTTCCCTTTGATGTTCACGGACCCACTTCCTATCACTGTGCCTTTTCCATTATCTCCATAGGTGACTGTACCTTCTTCAGCTTTGAGATCAACGAAAAACTTCTTGTTGCCTGACATGTGCCTTGAGCATCCACTGTCCAAGTACCATTTGGATGCTCTTAAATTTCCCTGAAATTTAAACACTAAGTTTTAGGTACCCAAGTTCTTTTGGGTCCTGATGGGTTAGTATCATTGGTTTTTCTTTTTATTATCCACTTTTTGTTCTTGTTAGGACAGGTTGCTTTGTTATGTCCTAGTTTGTTACAATGAGTACAGCAGGTTGTTCTAGTTACTCTTTCAACTGGATTGTATTTAAATTTTTTAAGTTCTTTACTCTTTTCGGATATAAATTCAGGAGTTGGGTAAGTGTTAGGAAAGACTTTTGTTTCTTCATTTTCCGAGGGAGTATAACCAAAACCATGTTTCTTCTTGGTTGATCTTTTAGCTCCACTCATCATTAGAAGAGGTTTATTATTTGTGAACTTGTTTATGGTGCTTGTTAAATGTTCATTTTCTTTATTTAATCTTTCTATTTCTGTTTTAAGTCCACTTAAGTCTTCTTGTTTTTCTAAATGAATTATTTTCTTATTTTTCTCTTTTAAATCTTCACATAATAATTCATTCCTTCTTTTATGTTCAGTTATTTGTTTTTCAAGTTCTTCATTTTCGGTTTTTAGATCTGAGTTTGTATTTTCTAAACAGATTAAATTCTTCTTACTAATTTTAAGTAATTTAGATACTTCTTTATATTTTTCATAGAGTTCATTAAAAGCACTTTCTAAGTTATCAGAATCTGAATCATTGCATGAATCAAAAGAAGAGTCAGAAGTTACCTTATCTTCGGTATTGGCCATGAGGGCCAAGTTTGCTTCTTCACCTTCACTGCTCGAGCTTGACTCACTATCTGAGTCACTGCTGTTCTCCCAAGCAGCTGCCATTGCTTTCTTTTTATACTTCTTGAATCTTCTGAAGTTGTCCTTCTTATGATCATTCTTTTTTAGCATTGGACAATCTGCCTTGATGTGTCCAGGCTTCTTGCATTCATAGCATATTACTTCTCCTTTCTTTGGATCCTTTACTTCTGGTTTTCTGAAGTCTTTGTTCTTCTTGAAAAATCTTCTTCCGGACTGATACTTCTTTTTCTTTGCTAATATTCTCTGAAGTCTTCGAGACAGCATGGCTTCTTCATCATCACTGTCTTTGCTACCTTCACTGTTATCCAAAGATTCTTCTGATATCTCATCATTCGCTTTGAGAGCATTAGATTGCTTCCTTCTGCTGGAGGATTCTCCTAATCTCTCCATATTTATCTCATGAGCCATGAGAGATCCTATTAGCTTTTCCAATGACATTAATTTCAGATCATTGGCTTCCTCAATGGCTGTTACTTTTGGAGTCCATGAGGATGGCAGAGATCTGAGTATCTTCCTGACCATGTCTGGTACACCATAGACTTTACCTAATCCAGCTAATCCATTTGTGATATCTGTGAATCTGCTAAACATCTGAGTTATGGATTCATTTGACTGCATCTGGAACCTTTCATATTGGGCTACAAGAATATCGATTCTTGTCTCCTTTACTTTGTCTGTCCCTTCATAAGTGATCCTGAGCTTTTCCCACATTTCCATTGCGGATTTGCAGGCTGAAACTCTGTTGAATTCTTTCTTGCTGAGGGCACAGCAAAGGATGCTCTTGGCTTTGCAGTTTAGGGATATTCTTCTTCTGTCGTCATCTGTCCACTGAGCCTTAGCATTTGTGATTAGGAGATCACCTTCTTCTACTATGGACCATATTGTATAATCGTGACCTTGTAGAAAGTACTCCATTCTTGTCTTCCAGTAGGTGTAATCTTCTCCATCGAACAGGGGAGGCCTGTTGACTGACTGACCTTCGAAGTTGCTTTGGGCTGCCATTGATCTTTGCTCTTCAGATCGTTGGATCTTCTTCTTTGTCGAAGAGACGGGCTTTGATACCACTTGTTGCCCAGCTAGCTAGCCCAGAGGGGGGGTGAATGGGTTATTAAAATTTGAACTTTGATTAAAACCTGTTCACTAAAAGGATTACACAACAACTTAAACAAACGTTAGAGTTGGACAAAACAAGACAGCAAACGCACATAAGCACAACCACAAGACACAAAGGTTTTTATCCTGGTTCGGAACTCCTCTCCACAGGAGACCTACGTCCAGTCCCTGAGCAATGCCTCAGGATTTTACTAACAAGGGTACTAACCCCCTCACAGATCCTTACACCCAGCCTCAACTGGTCTTCCTTCAACCTGAAGGGAAAACAACCACCCTGGATACCACCAGGTCTTCCTTCGTCCAGAAGGGAAAACAACCACCCTGGATACCACCAGGTCTTCCTTCGTCCAGAAGGGTACAAACCAAGGAAATGAAGTTTAAGAACAAGCTTCAGGCACTAGCTTAATCAGCTGCAAGCTGAAGCAAACAAGCCTCAAGAGAGAAAGAGAATTTTACACTAGTTTCTCTCCAAAGACTACACAGGCTCTCACAGAATTTGTTGTTTGAACACTGAGAGCTAAAGAGCTAAGAAGACAATTTGAATGGACGCTTCGCTCTTTCTTGGAACTCAGAAGACTAGAAGAATTGGTGTTGCTCGCTTTTTCTGTATATCACTATGTCTTCTCAGTCTTGAGTCTTGTATTTTTGCTTCTTCTTGAAATTTGAACGTTAAGAGAACCGTTGTCTCTCATCCAGGTGTACGTTAGACTGGTCACCAAGGAAGCTTCTGAACTTCAGTCTTTTATCCTTTAGTACACGCCAAAAAAAAATGTTTTAGAATCTTGTATCTTGTATCCAACGTTGTACAGATGAGTCTTGTCAGATATCTGCGAGCATATCAACAATAAATAGAGGACAGCTGGGACTGCCGTCGATTGTTAGTTGCAGATGGAACAGATATGCAATATATAGCAAAGCTCCTTTCTGTCTAAAAAGGACGTAGACAGAGTAGCATAAAAATGGAAGATATTGTCTGCATGCATGGGAGATACGATCAGAGAGCATTTAATGCATAGCAGTCAACAGACGAGATATGACTTTGACTTTTCAACGCTATTAAAAACATTATACTGATACAACAGGAAAGTTGATATGAATACTCCCGATGACTTATGAAATCGTTATACGATAACAGACAAATCGTTATGACAGAGCATTATCAGATTATAATGATGAAATCGTTATGAGAACTGAAGAAATCGTTACAGCTATCAAGTCATTACGAGTTTCAAAGAAATCGTTACGAGATTTGAAGAAATCGTTACAGCTATCAAGTCGTTACGAGTTTCAAAGAAATCGTTACGAGATTTGAAGAAATCGTTACAGCTATCAAGTCGTTACGAGTTTCAAAGAAATCGTTACGAGATTTGAAGAAATCGTTACAGCTATCAAGTCGTTACGAGTTTCAAAGAAATCGTTACGAGAACTCTTAACAAATCGTTGCACGAAGCAAATCGTTATGAGATGTAAGTCGTTGAGTTTCTAAGAAATCGTTGTGAAACACTTAAGAAATCGATATGAAATGCAAGTCGTTATGACAGTACAGAAATCGTTATGAAACTCTTAACAAATCGTTACACGAAGCAAATCGTTATGAGATCTGAAGAAATCGTTACGGCTAGAGAGTCGTTGCGAGTTCTAAAGAAGTCGTTACGAGGTCTAAAGAAATCGTTACGGCTAGAGAGTCGTTGCGAGTTCTAAAGAAGTCGTTACGAAGTCTAAAGAAATAGCTAGAGAGTCATTGCGAGTTCTAAAGAAGTCGTTACGAGGTCTAAAGAAATCGTTACGGCTAGAGAGTCGTTGCGAGTTCTAAAGAAGTCGTTATGAGGTCTAAAGAAATCGTTACGGCTAGAGAGTCGTTGCGAGTTCTAAAGAAGTCGTTACGGGGTCTAAAGAAATCGTTACAGCTAGAGAGTCGTTGCGAGTTCTAAAGAAATCGTTGCGATATCGATTTGTTTTGAACTTTTCGGTCAGAGAGGAAATCGTTTTGCTTATCAAAGAAGTCGATACAAAGACTTGGACAGAATGTGAGATGAGACTTACCTGATTGTCTTGAACTTTCATTTTTCTTTTATTTCCTGTTCTCAACGCTCAAGTAATTTGTTAGTACTATTTTGTTAATCATCAAAATTAATATATAAATAAATGAATTATTTATTATGGGGACAATTTGGTCATCAAGGACACGAAGAAAATACACAAAAATGTTAAAACCGTTCTAGACTCATACGGGAACCTTATGGTAGGGTCACTTGCCTTTTAGAAACACTCCTAAGGGATCAAAAGTGCTGGTGAAGCCCTCCTTGGGCAGTCCCAAGAAGTGCAGAAATGTCCTCCAAGATCTCCTTCCTCCGGGCTCTTGGATGATCTCCACAGCAAGGAAATGTCGGGGAGGCCTTCCTCGATGATCCCTCTTGCCTCCAGTTGCAGTAGAACACCGTACAAAGCTTCAGAAGCTCGGATTTTGGGCTGCAAAGATGGGGTTTTCTCACAGTCCGAAATAGGGTTTGTTTTTCTCCTCTGGTTTCTCTCTTGCAAAAGGGTGAAGAGAGGGTTTGGGGAGCAGATTCGGGTTGGATATATGGGAGAGACTTCTGTCCCACTCACAGGGTGATAAGATGGCTCTCAGAGCCGTTGGGGACAGCTCCCCAATGGGTGAGCTTCCTTGATTCCGGAATTTTTGGCTCTGCAACGCATGCAGGTCAGAGAAATCGGCATCCACATCGTTAGACGCCAGGATTAGTGTTGGCGTCCATGGGTGGACGCTAACACCTCATCGGCGGCTAGAGGTTAACGCCAATAGGGCCTTCGGCCAGAAGTTTAAAACATGCAGAAAACTATGCATGCCATGCATATATACATGCAATATGTATATGGTAGTGTATCCATACTATCACCATTCAATACATGCATTATTTACATCTAGTATAAACACATGCACACGTAATTGTACTAATTAATACGTACGTAAATATGTATATACATACACAAGCACAAATATACACATACAAATACAAATAATGCGACGGAAATTCGAGGGCCTTACACCCTCTCCCCCTTAAAGAAACTTCGTCCTCGAAGTTAGAACGACACTACTCAAACAAAAGGGGATACTTCTTCTTCATCGCATCCTCAAGCTCCCAAGTAGCCTCCTCTCGTGAGAAGTTCCGCCAGAGAACTTTCACCGACGCTATACTCTTGTTCCGGAGATGCTGAACCTTCCGGTCAAGAATAGCTACTGGTTGCTCGACATACGAAAGATTTGGCTGGATCTCCACTGGCTAATGACTAATCACATGAGACGGATCTCGGACATACTTCCTGAGCATAGATACGTGGAATATAGGGTGAACGCTAGCCAAAGCTGGGGGTAATGCTAGCTCATATGCCACGCTGCCCAAACGTCGGAGAATCTCATATGGGCCAATGAATCTAGGGCTTAGCTTGCTATGTCTGCCAAATCTGACGACACCACGAGTAGGCGATATCTTCAGGAAGACATGATCGCCAACCTCGAACTCCAAATCCTTTCTCCTGTTGTCGGCATAACTCTTCTGCCTATCCTGCGCCGCAACAAGCCTCTTCCTGATAAGCTCGATCTTATCCGAAGTTTCCTGAACTAACTCCGGTCCGATCAACTGCCTATCACCAGTCTCCTCCCAACATAACGGAGATCTGCAGGGCCTACCATACAATGCCTCGAATGGAGCCATACCAATACTAGCATGAAAGCTGTTGTTGTATGCGAACTCCACAAGAGGTAAATGACGCTCCCAATCATCCTTCCAATCTAGAACACACGCTCTCAACATATCCTCGAGCGTCTGGATAGTCCTCTCGGACTGTCCATCGGTCTGGGGATGAAACGCCGAACTGAGCTTCAGCTCCGAACCTAAAGCATCCTGAAGACCCTTCCACAGCCTCGAAGTGAATCTCGGATCTCGATCCGAAATAATCGACTTCGGCACACCATGCAATCTAATGATACCACTAACATACAATCTAGCTAAACTCTCTACTGACTGCTTCTTCTTCATAGCCAAGAAATGAGCAGTCTTCGAGAATCTATCTACAACTACCCAAATCGAGTCATTGCCCCTTCTAGATCGAGGCAAACCCGAAACGAAGTCCATAGTGACAGCTTCCCACTTCCACACTGGGATATCCATCCTCTGCATAAGGCCGGATGGTCGCTGTCGCTCGGCCTTCACTTGCTGACATACTAGACATCTAGACACATAATCTGCAACATCTTTCTTCATGCCGGACCACCAAAATGATCTCTTCAGGTCTTGATACATCTTAGTGTTACCCGGATGAATAGAGAATCGCGATCAATGAGCCTCCGCTAACACATGCTCACGGACATCCACTAAATCAGGGACACAAACACGGTGCTGAAATCTAATCACACCGTCCTCATCACGAGCAATGCCCGCCTTACCCACTAATTCTAACAATCTAGGGTCGGCTTCCTGTTGCTCGATCACCTCATCCAAAACCGAGGATCTAAGGGATAGCTGAGCTACAAAAGCCTGACACAGCGATGGCTCTAACTCGGTCATAGAGTACGCCGCATCCTCCAACATCTTCCAATCCTGCTGGAGCGAAGACCTCTTTCTACTAAGAGCATCCGCTACGACATTCGCCTTTCCAGGGTGATACTGAAGGTCGAAGTCATAGTCCTTCAAGAACTCAATCCATCTTCTCTGCCTCAGGTTTAATTCCTTTTGGGAGAAAAGATACTTCAAGCTCTTGTGGTCAGTAAACACCTCAAATCTGACACCATAAAGATAGTGTCTCCAGATCTTTAGTGCATGAACCACTACTGCAAGCTCCAAGTCATGAGTCATATAGTTCCTCTCATGCTCCTTTAACTGACGAGAAGCATAAGCCACTACCCTTTCTTGCTGCATGAGCACACAGCCTAACCCGATCCGAGACGCATCCGTATAAATGGCAAAGCCCTCTAGACCACTAGGCAATACCAATACCGGAGCAGAAGTAAGCTTAGCCTTCAATAGCTGGAAGCTACGCTCACATGCCTCAGACCATACGAACCTCTCACCCTTCCTGGTTAGCTTTGTCAGGGGGCGGCGATGGATGAGAAACCCTCAATGAATCGCCGATAGTAACCAGCTAACCCAATAAAACTACGAATCTCCGAAGGGGTCTTGGGAACCTCCCAATCCATAACTGCCTGGACCTTGCTGGATCAACTGCAACACCAGCGCCGGAGATAACATGCCCGAGGAAATGAACCTCGCGCAACCAAAAATCGCACTTGCTGAATTTTGCATACAGCTTGTGCTCACGAAGAACCTCTAACACTAACCTCAAATGCTGACGGTGGGTGGCCTCATCCGGAGAATAGACCAACACATCGTCAATAAACACTACAACAAAACTATCTAGATACGGCCTAAACACCCGGTTCATGAGATCCATGAACGCTACAGGGGCGTTGGTCAATCCGAAAGGAAGGACCAAGAACTCATAATGTCCATAACGGGATCTAAATGCCGTCTTGGACACATCCTCACTCCGAATCCTCAACTGATGATAACCAGATCGCAAGTCAATCTTAGAAAAGACTGATGCATCTCGCAACTGGTCAAACAAGTCATCAATACGAGGTAAGGGATACCTGTTCTTCACAGTCACTTGGTTCAACTTCCTATAGTCAATGCACAACCTAAGTGACCCGTCTTTCTTCTTGACGAATAATACAGGTGCGCCCCAAGGGGAAACACTAGGGCGAATAAATCCCTTATCAAGCAACTCCTGCAACTGCCTCCTCAACTCGGCTAACTCAGCAGGTGCCATCCGATATGGAGCCTTCGAGATAGGAGAGGTGCCCGGAAGCAACTCTATGGTAAACTCTATCTCTCTATCCGGTGGCAATCCAGACAAGTCATCAGGAAAGACATCTGGAAAATCCTGCACTACCTCAATCTCCGCAAGAGTAAGTGACTCATCAGCCTCTGGCACTAACACCACGCTGGCAAGAAAAGCGTCACAACCCTTGTTTACCATGCGCATCGCCTTCATGGCAGAGATGACTAACTTTCCAGCCAAGTTCCTTGGCAAGGGATGAGAGAACTCGTCCTCACCAGGAATGCGGAAAACAATCCTCTTCCGACGACAATCCACTAACGCATAGTGCTCCTCTAGCCAATCCAGACCAAGAATAGCATCATAGTCCTTCATCTTTAGCAAGAAGAAACACCCATCTAGGATTCTATCCTCAATGCACACAGGTAACGACGGAATGCACTTCCTAGTCGATACCGTACCGCAGGGGTGTGCACAGACAAAGGGACCTCTAAATCCTCAGACTCTACGCCTGACTCTAGGGCTAACTGCCTAGCGAACCGCTCGAAATGAACGAGTGAGTAGCACCCGTATCAAACAAAACCCGAGCGTGCACACCTAAAAGCAAAACCGTACCTTCGGTGACATGCTCCGCCTGCTCGGCGTCCTCGCGAGCTAAAGCAAACACTCGAGCTGGGGCTCGAGGCCTTCCTGGTCTTCCTGTAGCTGGCGCGGCTGCCGCTACTGCTGGGGCTGGCGCTCCACGCTGAGCTCCCTGCTGAAGTCTTGGGCAATCCTTGATCTTGTGGTCGCTGCTCCCGCACTTCAAGCATCTACCCACTACCACCAACACTCGGAACCACCATGTGTCTTCCCGCAATGGGGACACTCTTTCTTCACACCAGGGGAACGTACAGAAGGTACCTGAGGTTGCTGACTGTCACGGATCGCTGCGGTGTCTGGTACACCATTTTCTTCTTATCCTGCCGCTGGAATGTCGCTGCCGGCCTCTTCTGCGAAGCCTTCTTTTCCTCCAGATATTGCTCCATTTCTCCCTCCTGCCTGCAGGCAGCACTGAGGGCCTCGTCCAACGTGCGGTGGTCAAACGCCACGAGTCTCGTCCGCAGTGATGGCTTGAGTCCCATCACAAATTTCTTCGTCTTCCTGCGCTCATCCTCTACGATATGCGGTGCATACTTAGAAAGTTCAGAAAACCTTGCCTCGTATTCCAGCACAGTCATGGAGCCTTGCGTCAAGGAGAGAAATTCTTGCTCTATTTTGTCCTGGATATGCTCTGGGACGAACTTGGCTCGAAAGAGCCTCACGAACGCGTCCCACGCCACGTCTACTGCTCCGTCCTCAAAGCGTGTACGTAGTAGGGAGGACCAACATACATCCGCTCTCTCCTGCAATACACCTTCATAAGCACCAACTAACAAATTCTAAATTAAGCAGAACATTCAAACATACAAAATTAAAAGTCTACCTATAGCATGTAGGTGGCTAATGTCACCTTATCCTCATCAGGGCACCTGATGGCTCGGAAGATTTTCTCTGTCTCCCTTAACCAACCTTCTGCCATTAATGGATCACTCTCCCCCTTAAAAGAGGGTGGGGTCATCCTCTTGAATCGCTCCATGATGGGAGGTCCACCATGGTCCTGAGCTGGTGCCTGAGCCTGCTACATTAAACAATAGGCAATACACAATAAACACAATATCATGCAATTTAAATAGCAACTACTAGTTGTTTCATCATTCTACCTGGGCCTCCAACTGTGCCTGGAGTGCTGCCTGGGTATGAGCCTGCGTCTGCATGGCTTGCACCAGACCTTGCATGAATACTCCGTAATCCACAGGCGGCGGTGGGGGAAGTACAGGACCTGGCGGTGCCGGGGCCTGCTGCTCCGCCCGCTCGTCACGTCGCAGCTCGTCCTCACGGGCCGACGCTCCACCACGCCTACCTCTCGAAGTCATGGCTGTAATAAAATTTCAGCCACTATTACAGCTAGGTTACTAAGTTTTCTAACCATTTTCTTATCTATCTTTCACTTCTTATTAGTGTTTTCTACACATGTGGACATACTTAGCATGCAATGGGGATGATGACTTAGGTATATTCATGTGCAATCTCAACCGGTCGCTCTGATACCAATCTCTGTGACGGCCCTCATTATACCGGTACGGTTATACCAACCCACGTCGGTATAGCAAGAGTCATCACAGTGGGACATTTACCCAAACGATACAAACAGCTGAGATACACATGAATATACGACAGAGTAGCAGAAGTAAAAGACAACTGTCTTCATTCATTCATCATCCACATTAAACATACATGAAATTTGCAATTAACATTAAGAGCTAAAAGTTCACATAATTAAATTGCTGAAAATTAAGTACACAATGTCCACACCTATACAATTTTCTCATGATTTCTAGTACAATGTCACTTTTACATACTATGAAAGCACAAAAGGGTACAACTACTCCAACAATCTAAACTCCGCGCTCGGAGTCCGTCTCTACCGTCTCCTCCACGAGAGTCTCGTCACCGTCTATACCTGTACGCCGAAGCAAGGAGTGAGTCTTAAAGGCTCAGCAAGCAACACTACTCATAACGTACACGTATAAGTCATAGCGGTTTCTACATGCACATTCACAATTTCAACATATGGCATGCTAGTCATTTGAAAGTAGCAACCTATCATGAAAGTTCTACAATTTAATACATGGATCATGCTTTCAGATTTCTAAGAATAAAACTTACCTATCACATGCTCTCTATTCAATTTACTCGTGAAATTTTGTCTTTAAAGAGCCAAGACATGAGAGCTACCAACATGAACACTGTGCATATATGAAGGGAAAACACAACTAGCATGGATTTTACATGTTCCTAAGCACATACATAGACATTTTCACATGCTTTAAGTTGCTGGTTTCACATGGTTTAATGGCTATAAACCTACACATGAGAGCTACAATATTATTTAAAACATACTATGTGAACAACCAATCATGCTATTTTGTACACGTGCTCATCAATTATCCCTAACATGGATTCTAGACATTTTCGCACATATAAACATGATGATAACAACATGAAATTACTGATTTCACATGGTTTCAGATTTATCACACATGGATTTCAATGTCATATTCTCACATTTTTAGTTTCACATTTTCTTTACACAAGTTTCCAATTCACATGGTTGCACTTTGCACATACACATTTCACATTGTTCACTTACACATTAACACATGAACACATACACATTACACATTACACATTCACATTTTAGGTGCCGTGACACATAGTCCAAACCACCAAAGAAGGACATATACACATCACATTACACATAGACGCCATCTAGGCATTACAATGGCGACTCTTGGACTGCGCAGACCGGGAGAACAAGTCTCCACCCTAACCAGTGGTACTTGTCCACCTCCATGATTTCCCCCTAATGCCCTTAGGGTCACTTACACATTGAACTTTCTCAGGGGGACTTTTCCCTGATACAGTTCCACTGCCCTCTACGGAAGCAGTGTCACATTGGCACAGTTACACATTTACACATTTTTTCCGATTTTACACATGGTTTTACACATATCACTTTTCATCCCATTCACTTTCTCACTCACATGCATATCTCTGTTTTCCTGACATGACACTACAGATTTCAGGAGTTTAACACACAGTAAATTCACCAATCAGGTTGGGTTTAAACGATATCTAATCATTCTACGGTGACATGCATAAATTTTTACATTTCACATGGAGAAAGTGCATAACTCCTTATACACTGGTCCAAATGACCTGAAAATTTAACCACATGCTATTTTCGGGTTCAAGATCATACCTTCCATTTTTCAGATTTTTCTGAGCTAAATAGAATTTACAGAAAATCAAATACCTATTTAGTATGCCATTCATAATTTAAGTTGACATGGAGTTTAACACCATCATACATTTTTTTGCCACTTACTGTTTGAACAGAGACTAACTGTTATATGCATGATCTGAAAATACAGAATTACCCTAAATCATACAACCATAGATCGATCACAACAATTCTTTCTTGCATGCCTTTTTTTATTTACCGAACCGAAATTAATAGCAATTTATGCAAGCATGGACAATTTATCAAAATTTGAGTACACATATACTAATCCACTAACTTCATGATCTGACAAAACTTAGGGCACTCAGACTAGTCCTAATCATAAAACAGGGATTGGCAAGAATCATCACCAAATCATGCTTGAGATTTCATGGGATAATAATCTCTAACATTCACCACCACACATCATAACTCATCCACACACCACATTTACCAGTATACATAGTGTATAGGGTTACCATATATCCTCATCACGGAAAACCCATCGAAAATAATCGTATAGGAGGGCAGAACAGTTTACTGTTCTGTCCAGATGAACTTGGCGGCGGTCTCTGGCCGCTAATTCAATGTCAGCGGCATAGTCGATGGACGCCAATCATGATCTCAGCGTCCAGGGACCTTGCCGTTAATCAGGTCTGTGTAGAACACAAACCCGAGCTCTCAAGATAGGGTGAATGTGGGGGTCAAGGACACAAAGAAAATACACAAAAATGTTAAAACCATCCTAGACTCATACGGGAACCTTATGGTAGGGTCACTTGCCTTTTAGAAACACTCCTAAGGGATCAAAAGTGCTGGTGAAGCCCTCCTTGGGCAGTCCCAAGAAGTGCAGAAATGTCCTCCATGATTTCCTTCCTCCGGGCTCTTAGATGATCTCCACAGCAAGGAAATGTCGGGGAGGCCTTCCTCGATGATCCCTCTTGCCTCTAGTTGCAGTAGAACGCCGGACAAAGCTTCAGAAGCTCGGATTTTGGGCTGCAAAGATGGGGTTTTCTCACAGTTCGAAATAGGGTTTTTTTTTCTCCTCGAGGGTTTGGGGAGCAGATTCGGGTTGGATATATAGGAGAGACTTCTCTCCCACTCACAGGGTGATAAGATGGCTCTCAGAGCCGTTGGGGACAGCTCCCCAATGGGTGAGCTTCCTTGATTCTGAAATTTCTGGCTCTGCAACGCATGCAGGTCAGAGAAATCGGCGTCCACATCGTTAGACGCTAGGATTAGTGTTGGCGTCCATGGGTGGACGCTGACACCTCATCGGGCGGCTAGGGGGGTTGGGCCTTTGGCCAGAAGTTTAAAACATGCAGAAAACTATGCATGCCATGCATATATACATGCAATATGTATATGGTAGTGTATCCATACTATCACCATTTAATACATGCATTATTTACATCTAGTATAAACACATGCACACGTAATTGTACTAATTAATACGTACGTAAATATGTATATATATACACATGCACAAATATACACATACAAATACAAATAATGCGACGAAAATTTGAGGGCCTTACACTGTCGCTCGGCCTTTACTTGCTGGCATACTAAACACCGGGATACATAATCCGCTACATCCCTCTTTATGCCAGACCACCAAAAGGACCTCTTCAAATCCTGGTACATTTTCGTGTTACCCGGATGAATAGAGAATCTCGACCTGTGAGCTTCCGCTAACACATGCTCATAGACATCTACCAAATCAGGGACACAAACACGGTGATGGAATCTAATCACACCGTCCTCATCACGAGCAATGCCTGCCTTGCCCACTAACTCTAAGAGTCTAGGGTCGGCTTTCTGTTGCTCAATCACCTCATCCAAAACCGAGGACCTAAGGGACAACTGAGCTACAAAATCCTGGCATAGCGATGGCTCTAACTCAATCAACGCGCAAGCCGCATCCTCCAACATCTTCCAATCCTGCTGGAGAGATGGCCTCTTTCTACTCAGAGCATCCGCTACGACATTCGCCTTCCCAGGGTGATACTGAAGGTCGAAGTCATAGTCCTTCAAGAACTCAATCCATCTTCTCTGCCTCAGGTTTAATTCCTTTTGGGAGAAAAGATACTTCAAGCTCTTGTGGTCGGTAAACACCTCAAATCTGACACCATAAAGATAGTGCCTCCAGATCTTTAGTGCATGAACCACTGCTGCGAGCTCCAAATCATGAGTCGGATAGTTCTTCTCATGCTCTTTCAACTGACGAGAAGCATAAGCCACTACCCTTCCTTGCTGCATTAGCACACAACCTAAGCCAATCCGAGACGCATCCGTGTAGATAGCAAAACCCTCTACACCGCTCGGTAAGACTAACACCGGAGCTGACGTGAGCTTAGTCTTCAACAATTTAAAACTACTCTCACACTTCTCAAACCAGACAAACTTCACTCCCTTTCTGGTGAGCTGAGTCAATGGGGCGGCGATGGATGAAAATCCCTCAATAAATCGCCGATAATAACCAGCCAAACCCAGAAAACTACGAATCTTCGAAGGGGTCTTGGGAGTCTCCCAATCCATAACTGCCTGGACCTTTGCTGGATCAACTGCAACACCAGCACCGGAGATAACATGCCCGAGGAAATGAACCTCGCGCAACCAGAAATCGCACTTGCTGAACTTAGCATACAGCTTGTGCTCACGGAGAACCTCTAATACTATCCTCAAATGCTGACGGTGTGTGGCCTCGTTCGAAGAGTAGACCAGCACATCATCAATAAACACCACAACAAAGCTATCTAGATACGGCCTAAACACCCTGTTCATGAGATCCATGAATGTTGCAGGGGCGTTGGTCAATCCGAAAGGAAGAACCAAAAACTCATAATGTCCATAACGGGATCTGAATGTCGTCTTGGACACATCCTCACTCCGAATCCTCAACTGATGATAACTAGATCGCAAATCAATCTTAGAAAAGACTGATGCATCTTGCAACTGGTCAAACAAATCATCAATACGAGGTAAGGGATACATGTTCTTCACAGTCATTTGGTTCAGCTTTCTGTAGTCAATGCATAACCTAAGTGACCCGTCTTTCTTCTTGACGAATAATACAGGTGCCCCCTAAGGGGAAACACTAGGGCGAATAAATCCCTTATCTAGCAACTCTTGCAACTGCCTCCTTAACTCGGCTAACTCCGCAGGTGCCATCCGATATGGAGCCTTCGAGATAGGAGAGGTGCCCGGAAGCAACTCTATGGTAAACTCTACCTCTCTATCCGGTGGCAAACCAGATAAATCATCGAGAAAAACGTCTGGAAAATCTGCACTACATCAATCTCTGCAAGAGTAGGTGACTCATCAGCCTCTGGTACTAATACCACGCTGGCAAGAAAAGCGTCACAACCCTTGTTACCATGCGCATCGCCTTCATAGAAGAGATGACTAACTTTCCCGCCAAGTTCCTTGGCAAGGGATGAGAGAACTCGTCCTCACCAGGAATGTGGAAAACAATCCTCTTCCCACGACAATCTACTAACGCATAGTGCTCCTCTAGCCAATCCAGACCAAGAATAGCATCAAAGTCCTTCATCTTTAGCAAGAAGAAACACCCTTCTAGGACTCTATCCTCAATGCATACAGGTAACGATGGAATGCACTTCCTAGTCGATACCGTACCCGCAGGGGTGTGCACAGACAAAGGGACCTCTAACTCCTCAGACTCTATGCCTGACTCTAGAGCTAACTGCCTAGCGAACCGCTCGGAAATGAACAAGTGAGTAGCACTCGTATCAAACAAAACCCGAGCGTGCACACCTAGAAGCAAAACCGTACCTTCGGTGACATGCTCCACCTGCTCGGCGTCCTCGCGCGCTAAAGCAAACACTCGAGCTGGGGCTCGAGGCCTTCCTGGTCTTCCTGTAGCTGGCGCTGCTGCCGCTACCGCTGCTGGGGCTGGCGCTCCGGGCTGGACTCCCTGCTGAAGTCTCGGACAATCCTTGATCTTGTGGTCGCTACTTCCGCACTTCAAGCACTTTCCCATAATCATCCAACATTCGGAACCACCATGTGTCTTCCCACAGTGGGGACACTCTTTCTTCACACCAGGGGAACGTACAGAAGGTACCTGAGTACTGCCGACTGCCACTGATCGCTGCTGTGTCTGGTACACCGCTTTCTTCTTGTCCTGCCGCTGGAACATAGCTGCAGGCCTCTTCTGCGAAGCCTTCTTCTCTTCAAGGTATTGCTCCATCTCACCCTCCTGTCTGCAAGTAGCACTAAGTGCCTCGTCCAAGGTGTGATGATCGAACGCCACTAGCCTCGTCCTCAGTGATGGCTTGAGTCCCATCACAAACTTCTTTGCTTTCCTGCGCTCGTCAGCCACAATATGAGGTGCATACATAGATAGTTTTGCAAACCTTGCCTCATATTCTAACACGGTCATGGAGCCTTGAGTCAAAGAGATGAACTCCTACTCCATCCGATCTTGAATATGCTCGGGGACGAACTTGGCCCGAAAGAGCCTCACGAACTCGTCCCAAGCAACATCAACCGCGCCGTCTTCAAACCGGATACGCAGCAATGAAGCCCACCATACATCAGCTCTTTCCTGCAGTACACCGTTCATAAGCACCATCTAAACAAATCTAACTTAACAGAACATACAAGCATATAAACTAAAGCATACCTGTAGCATGTAGGTGGCTAATGTGACCTTATCCTCATCTGCACACCTGATGGCTCGGAAGATCTTTTCTATCTCCCTCATCCAGCTTTCTGCCAACAATGTATTGCTCTCCCCCTTGAAAGAGGGTGGTAGCATCCTCTTGAATCTCTCCATGATGGAAGGTCCACCATGGTCCTGAGCTGGAACTTGAGCCTGCTACATCAAACAACAAATAGTACACATTCAACATAACATCATACAATTTTAAATAACACATACTACTAGTTGTTTTATTAGTCTAACCTGAGCCTCCAACTGTGCCTGGAGTGTTGCCTGAGTATGAGCCTGCGTCTGCATAGCTTGCACCAGACCTTGCATGAATACTCCATAATCCACAGGCGGTGGTGGGGGAAGTACAGGACCCTGCGGTGCCGGGGCCTGCTGCTCTGCCCGCTCCTCACGTCTCGACTCGTCCTCACGGGCCGACGCTCCGCCACGCCTACCTCTCGAAGCCATGGCTGAAATAAATTTCAGCCACCGTTAGAGCTACGTTAATTTATTTCCTAACCATTTTCTTATCTATTTTTCATTCATTATTAATCAATTCTACACATATGGACAGTCTATGTAGACTTAGCATGTAATGAAGATGATGATGCATGTATATTTATGTATAATCTCAATCGGTCGCTCTGATACCAATCCCTGTGGCGACCCTCATTATACCGGTACGGTTATACCAACCCACATTGGTATAGTGAACGTTATCACAGTGGGGCATTTACTCAAACGCTATCACATGATTGAGATACACACAAATATAGATACAGAGTAGCGGAAGAAAAGAACCACTATCTTCATTTCATTCATCTCATCATCCACATTTAACATACATGATTCATGTAATAATTTAAAGATCTAAAGTCCACATAATCCACATAAAAGAAGTGCTAAAATAAAATACATAGTTTGTCCATGATTACATGATAATTCTAATACACTGCCTTACAATACATACTATGAAATCACAAAATGTCACAAGTGAACTCCAAAGAGCTAGTCTCCACGCTCGGAGTCGCTCTCCACTGCCTCCTCTAACGGTGTAGCGTCACCAACTAAACATGTACGCTGAAGCAAGTAATGAGTCTAAAAGACTCAGCAAATAACACCACACATATCATACATGCATATATCATAGCAGGTTTTCATCTCAAGTCACAAGACAAAACATGTAGCATGCTTGACATCAATAAGAGACAACCTATCATGGAAATTCTACCAAATTAAACACATGGTTCATGATTTCAGATTTTCCAAAATAAAACGTCATATCACATGCTTTCTACTTATTCCATCACATAAAGGTTTCACCTCCAATTACGCAAAACATGAGAGCAACCAAACATGGTGTGCTTACATACATGAAAGGAGATCTTCCTATCATGATTTCTACACGTTCTTGCACATGCACATTGTCGTTTTATACATTTTTAGCTTGCTGTTTTGACATGAATTAGAAACTCACAACCAATCACATGAGAGCTACAATCTCTATTAACTATATCATGGTGGCGCTTAAACATGGAAACGTTTACACATAAGCAAGAAGTGCTACTAGCATGGATTCTACACATTTGTACACATGTAAAACATTTTCATAACTACAATTAGGTTGCTGTTATGACACGATTTTAACATTAACATATCATGGATCACCATTTCATCATCTAACACATTAGTTTCACATGTTTGCACAATTTCCTCATTCACATAGTTCACTTTTTACACATTGCACATTTACACATGTTCACATTACACGACTTATGATGACCAAACTGTCCCCATAATAAATATTTCCATTTATTTATATATTAATTTTGATGATTAACAAAATAACACTAATAGATTTCTTGAGCATTGAGAACAGGAAGCAAAAGAAAAATGAAAGATCAAGACAATCTGGTAAGTCCCATCATTTCTATCTAAGTCCCTGTAACGACTTCTTTGATAAGCAGAACGACTTACTCTTTGACCGGAGCACTCGAATCGTTACCGTAACGATTTCTTTAGAACTCGCAACGACTCTCTAGCCGTAACGACTTCTTTAGACCTCGTAACGATTTCTTTAGAACTCGCAACGACTCTCTAGCCGTAACGACTTCTTTAGACCTCGTAACGATTTCTTTAGAACTCGCAACGACTCTCTAGCCGTAACGACTTCTTTAGACCGTGTAACGACTTCTTTATTGGTCATAACGATTTCGCGCAACGACTTCTTTGTTAGTCATAACGATTTCGCGCAACGACTTCTTTATTGGTCATAACGATTTCGCGCAACGACTTCTTTGTTAGTCATAACGATTTCGCGCAACGACTTCTTTGTTAGTCATAACGATTTCGCGCAACGACTTCTTTGTTAGTCATAACGATTTCGCGTAACGACTTCTTTGTTAGTCATAACGATTTCGCGCAACGACTTCCTTGCTAGTCATAACGATTTCGCGTAACGACTTCCTTATTAGTCATAACGATTTCTTGCAACGATTTCTTTAGAACGCGCAACGACTTTATCACAACGATTTCTTTACAGTTCATAACGACTTGCTATAACTCATAACGATTTCATAAGTTATAAAGTCAGCAAGATTCTCTTTATCGAATTTCTTGATGCATCAGGATAATCCTTTTTAATAGCGTTGAAAAGTCAAAGTCATATCTTGTCTGTTGACTGCTTTGCATTAAATGCTCTCCGATCGTATCTCCCATGCATGCAGACAATATCTTCCATTTCTATGCTACTCTGTCTACGTACTTTTCTTGGACAGAAAGGAGCTTTGCTATATACTGCAATATCTGTTCCATTTCAACTAATAATAGACAGCAGTCCTAGCTGTCTTCTATTTATTGATGATATGCTTACAGATATCTGACAAGACTCATCTGGACAACGTTGGACACAAGATACAAAGTTCTATGACATCTCTTTGGCGTGTAAAAGACTGACGATCAGAAGCTTCCTCAGTAACCAGTCTAACGTACACAAGGATAAGAGACAACGGGCACTTCAACGTTCGAATTTGAATCAGCAGCTTAAATAGAAGACTCAAGACGAAAAGAAAAACAACGGACAGAGCACATCGCTTGATTTTAGAAGAAGAAAGGAATCCATCTTTAGAACTTTGAAGAAGAGCGAAGCCTCCACTCCAAACCTTGTTCTAAGCTCTTAGCTCTCTGTGCTCAAAGGAGTCTTCTCATTTGTAAGAGCCTGTGTGGTCCTTGGAGAGAAAAACCTTGTTAAATCTCTTTCTCTCTCGGGGGCCTAGGAGCTTCAGGTTGTAGCTGGTCAAGCTAGAATCTGAAGCCTGTTTTCACAACCTTTTTCTGATTAGTGTGTGTTCCCTTCTGGACGAAGGAAGACCTGGTGGTATCCAGGGTGGTTGTTGTTCCCTTCTGGACGAAGGAAGACCTGGTGGTATCCAGGGTGGTTGTTGTACCCTTCAGGTTGAAGGAAGACCAGTTGAGGCTGGGTGTAAGGATCCTTAAGGGGGATTGTACCCTTGGTAGTAAAATCCTGAGGTATTGCTCAGGGACTGGACGTAGGTCTCCTGTGGAGAGGAGTTCCGAACCAGGATAAAAATCCTGTGTCTTGTGGTTGTGTTTTGGTGTGATTGTTGTCTTGTTTGCTCTAACTCTAACCTTGTTATTAAGTTGTGCAATCTTTTCAGTAAACAGGTTTTAATCAAACATCGAAGTTTTAATAACCCATTCACCCCCCCTCTGGGCTAGCTAGCTGGGCAACAAGTGGTATCAGAGCCCGTCTCTTCGACAAAGAAGAAGATCCAACGATCTGAAGAGCAAAGATCAATGGCAGCCCAAAGTCACTTCGAAGGTCAGTCTGTCAACAGACCTCCCTTGTTCGATGGTGAAGATTATACGTATTGGAAGACAAGGATGGAATACTTTCTACAAGGCCACGATTATCAAATCTGGTCAATAGTGGAAGAAGGTGATCTGGTCGTCACAAATGAGAAAGCACAATGGACAGATGAAGATAGAAAGAAAATCTCCTTGAACTGTAAAGCTAAGAGCATTCTATGTTGTGCTCTAAGCAAGAAAGAGTTCAACAGAGTTTCAGCATGCAAATCATCCATGGAAATGTGGGAAAAGTTAAAGATCACATATGAAGGTACAGACAAAGTAAAGGAGACAAGAATCGACATTCTTGTCACTCAGTATGAAAGATTTCAAATGCAAACAGGTGAGTCTATTACCCAAATGTTTAGTAGATTCACTGACATTACTAATGGCCTAGCAAGTCTAGGAAAGTCATATGAAAATGCAGATATGGTAAGGAAGATTCTCAGATCCCTGCCATCTTCATGGACGGCAAAGGTCACAGCTATCGAAGAAGCTAATGATCTTAAGAAAATGTCAGTAGAAAAACTCATTGGGTCTCTCATGGCCCATGAAATAAACATGGAAAGACTAGGAGAACCCTCCAGTAGAAAGAAGCAGTCAAATGCGCTCAAAGCTAATGGGGACTCATCAGAAGAATCCTTAGATAACAGTGAAGATAGCAAAGATAGTGATGATGAAGAAGCATGCTCTCAAGAAGATTGCAGAGAATCTTGGCAAAGAAGAAGAAGTTCCAGTCTGGTAGGAGGTACTTCAAGAAAAACAAAGATCTCAAAAGACCAGATGGAAAAGATCAGAAGAGAAATGAGCCACTTTGCTATGAATGTAAGAAACCTGGACATATCAAGGCAGACTGTCCAATGTTAAAGAAAAATGATCACAAGAAGAAGGACAGCTCCAAGAAGTTCAGAAGATTCAAAAAGAAAGCCATGGCAGCTGCATGGGACAACAGCAGCGACTCAGATAGTGAGTCAAGCTCGAGCAGTGAAGGTGAAGAAGCCAACTTGGCTCTCATGGCGAATACCGAGGATAAGGTAACATCTGATTCTTCTTTCGATTCCTGTAATGACTCAGATTCGGATAACTTGGAAAGTGCATTTAATGAACTCTACGATAAGTATAAAGAAGTGTGTAAACTACTTAAGCTAAGCAAGAAAAATATCACATGTCTCGAAAATACCAACTCAGATTTAAAATCTGAAAACGAAGAACTAGAAAAACAAATAGTTGAGCTTAAGAGAAGAAATGAACTATTATGTGAAAACTTAAAAGACAAGAACAGAAAAATCACTGACCTAGAAAAACAGGAAAACTCAGATGATTTAAGAAAAACTATAAATGAACTAAATGAAGAAAACAATACTCTAGCAAGTACCCTAGAAAAATTTACCAATGGTAAAAACTCTTTAATATTAAAAGGTGCTAGAAGATCGGGTAAAAAGAAAAATGGATTAGGATATACACCCCCAGACAATGAAGAAACCATAATATACCCTAAAACATATCCAACACCAAAATTTGTACCCGAACAAGATGTAGCATACAAAGCTGATTTCAAATACATAGAAAAAGTAACTAAGTTTTCCTGCTGCGGTCACTGCAACAGGTTAGGACATATTAAATGACATGCCCAACAAGACATAAAAAATGGATATTAAAAGGTAAAATTGATGATACTAACCAATCAGGACCCAAAAGAACTTGGGTACCTAAAGCTTGATGTTCTCATTTCAGGTTAACCCTCGAGCATCCAAATGGTATTTGGATAGTGGGTGCTCAAGGCATATGTCAGGCAACAAGAAGATATTTGTTGATCTCCAAGCTGAAGAAGGTACAGTCACCTATGGAGATAATGGAAAAGGGACTGTGATAGGAAGCGGGTCTGTGAACATCAAAGGAAAATCAGTCATAAAGGATGTAATGCTGGTCAAAGGGTTAAAGCACAATCTCATCAGCATCAGCCAGTTGTGTGACAAAGGCCATCAAATTCAGTTTCAAGAATCAAAATGCAGTATCTTAAAAGATGGTGCAGTCATATTTGAAGCCTACCGAGAAAGAAATTTGTATGTTCTATATCTCGATGAACTCAAGGATCAAGATGTGTGCTTGGCAGCTAGCAAAGATAAATCAACTGAGTTGTGGCACAGAAGATTGGGCCACTGCAGCTTGGATGGGCTAAACAAGCTCAGAAAAAGAAAACTAGTTGAAGGACTGCCAAAGGTAAATTTCAGATTGGATAGCATTTGCAGATCTTGTGCAAGAGGAAAGCACACCAAGAGCTCCTTCAAATCAAAGACTGTAGTAACCACCTCAAAGCCCTTAGAACTACTTCACATGGATTTATTTGGGCCAATGAGGACTAGCAGTTTGGGAGGAAAGAATTTTGGATTTGTAATAGTTGATGATTATTCAAGATTCACTTGGGTATCCTTTTTAGAGCACAAAGATGACACATTTGAAAATTTTGTCAGCTTCAGTAAGAAAGTTCAGAAAGATCAGAAATACTCAATTGTCTCGATTCGATCAGATCATGGTGGTGAGTTTCAGAATGAAAAGTTTGCGAAGTTCTGTGATGATCAAGGAATTGAGCACAACTTCTCAGCTCCAAGGACACCTCAACAGAATGGAATTGCTGAGAGGAAAAACAGAACTCTTTTGGATATGGCTAGATCAATGTTATCAGAATATGATCTGCCAAGATATTTCTGGGCCGAAGCTATCAACACTGCATGTTATATCATAAATAGAGTGATGATCAGGCCAATTCTGAAAAAGACTGCTTATGAACTCTACAAAGAAAAGAAGCCAAAGATTAGCCATTTCAGAGTATTTGGATGTCCTTGCTTCATCCATAACAATGGAAAAAGGGACATTGGTAAGTTGGATGCCAAATCAGATGAAGGCATTTTCATGGGGTATTCCTCTAAACCTAAAGGTTATAGAGTTTTCAATAAACGTTCCTTATTAATTGAACAATCAGTACATGTTATTTTTGATGAATCTAACCCTTCCTTGAAAAAGGAAGAAATTAGTGACATTGATGATGCAGATGTCTTGTCCGAAAATTAAAGAAAACTTCAATTAAGGACAAAGAGGATCCAACTCTGGAAGAACTGCAGCAAACAGAAATCCAACATAAAGATCTTCCAAAGGAATGGAGACATCAGAAAGATCACCCTCCTGAAAACATCATTGGTGATCCATCTGTAGGGGTAAGAACTAGAGGTAATGTAATTCCATGCGACTATTTAGCATTTGTTTCTCAAGTAGAGCCTAAGACAGTCAATGAAGCGTTATCTGATGAATCTTGGATACTAGCCATGCAAGATGAACTAAATCAGTTCAAGAGAAACCAAGTATGGTCACTTGTTCCTAGACCATCCAATCATTCAGTTATTGGCACCAAATGGGTGTTCAGAAATAAACTGGATGAATCTGGAATAATCTTAAGGAACAAAGCCAGATTGGTGGCTCAAGGCTACTCCCAAGAGGAAGGCATAGATTTCGATGAAACCTATGCACCTGTAGCTAGACTTGAGGCCATTAGGATTTTACTTGCTTATGCATCCGCACTTGATTTAAAACTTTTTCAAATGGATGTCAAATCAGCCTTTTTAAATGGTTTCATCAAGGAGGAAGTTTATGTTGAACAACCTCCAGGTTTTGACGACTCTGAATTTCCAAATCATGTATTTAAACTACATAAGGCCTTATATGGTCTAAAGCAAGCTCCTAGAGCCTGGTATGAAAGGCTCAGTAATTTCCTATTAAATCATGGTTTCACTAGAGGTAAAGTAGATAGTACATTATTTATAAAATCTAAAGTTAAACATATACTTCTTGTACAAATCTATGTGGATGATATTATTTTTGGATCTACTGATGAATCTCTTTGCAAGTACTTTGAAAAGCTTATGCAGGGAGAATTCGAAATGAGCTTGATGGGGGAGTTAAGCTACTTCCTTGGATTGCAAATTAAGCAAGGGAAGGATGGCACTCATATCTGTCAAGCAAAGTATACCAAAGAGCTGTTGAAGAAATTTGGATTTGAAGATGCAAAGCCATTATCAACTCCAATGAGCACATCAACCAGAATGGACAGTGATCAAAAAGGTAAAAGGGTAGATCAAAAGAATTATCGAGGTATGATAGGATCATTACTTTACTTAACTGCCAGTAGACCAGATATTCTGTTCAGTGTATGCATGTGTGCTAGATATCAGGCAGACCCTAGAGAGTCTCACTTAATCTCTGTAAAAAGAATATTTAGATACTTAGCTAGAACTCATGATTTAGGTCTCTGGTATCCTAGATCTTGTGAGATAAATCTAATAGGATATTCAGATGCTGATTATGCTGGTTGCAAAGTAGATAGAAAAAGCACCAGTGGATGTTGTCAGTTTCTTGCAGGATGCTTAATATCATGGACATCCAAGAAACAAAATTCAGTAGCTCTATCAACAGCTGAGGCGGAATATGTTGCTGCTGGAAGTTGCTGTACACAACTTCTTTGGATAAAGCAACAACTTGAAGACTTCGGCATTCACATTAAATCAATTCCTCTATTGTGTGATAATACTAGTGCCATCAACCTCACCAAAAATCCAGTCCAACACTCAAGGACGAAACACATTGAGGTAAGATATCATTTTATTCGAGACCATGTAGCTAGTGGTAATTTAGAAATTTCGTTTATAGATACAAATGGTCAATTGGCAGATATCTTCACAAAAGCCCTACCTGAAGAGAGATTTACATCTCTTAGAAGGGAACTAGGGATGTGCAATTTGTGAAAAAATTTCTGTGATTTTATTGACATATAAATTTCTCAGATTAAATGAAAAGTTCTCTCTCCGTTAAAGTTAAGCAAAACTCTGGTTATCTATATGCTTTGACCGCTTCTGTGTAGAAAGTTGTTTGACTTGTCAAACCTTTTTGTCGCTTTCTACCTTTGCCGCCGTTTGGCGCTCCCGTCATTAAATTAATATTAATCTATCCAAACCGCTTTGAGATCGATTCGCCTTCCACCTTTACCCTTTTTATTCTCTATCTGTTCACCCAAAGCTGATGCCCTAACGATTTTGGGATCGTCTCTCTGCAACTTTCGAAGCCTTCTTCTCTTCCCGCGAAGAACTCCTTCGAAAACTTCCGTCCCTTCCATCATCCTCCCTTCCAGAATCTTTTCTTCTCTGCACCCATGGCCGCTCCGTTGATCTCCGGAAGTGTTGGGGGCTACAGTGCTGAGTATTTATCCCCTAGGGAGCAAGAGAGATTTACTTTTGTGAAGACAAAGATTTGCGGAAATAAGGCAGTGGATGTTCAGAATCTTGAGAAGAGTGGCATGGCCAGGCTTGTTGATACTCTAAGAAGATCGCAGTGGATGGATGTGGTCACCTTCAGTGAAGTAAGCTACCCCGATCTGGTAAAAGCCTTTACGTCTGTCTGAAGTCTGAAGCAGATGGATCCCTTGTTTCCTCTGTCAAGGGTATCCAAATCAGAATAACCCCTGAGTTGTTGCGTGATCTGTGTGGAGTAAAGACCTCCGGATTTAGTGGCATTCACTCTGTGAATGATGAAGTCAAAGGTCTCGGGATTATCGGTCCAGGATTCAAGTTGAAGGATGGGAAGCTTGACATCAATCAGATGTCCGCGTTCAACCGGTTGCTGCACTTTATAGTCTGCCAAATCTTAGTTCCCCGTAGTGCTACCTTTTCTTCATGCACTAGGGCAGATTCGGACATAATGTTCTGGGCAATCCAGAACAAAGAGATAAACCTGGCCGCCGTGATAACTGAGCGAATGATGGTTGCACATGCTCAGATATGGGAAACAAAGAGCAAGTTGAATGTTTCCCTTCCGTATGCCCACCTTCTGACCAAGATTTTCAAGCATTTGGAGTAGATCTGTCAGGGGCGGTAGCTGAAAAGATGGGCCAGTCTATAAGGTCCAGAAACCTGAAGAAAAGTGGTTTTTCAGTGCAAGAAGGAGTTTGGTCGAAATCCTCTGTGGCTGAAGGAGAAGCAGTCATTGCAGATATTCCAGACGCAGTAGAAGCAGAGCAAGCAGCAGCAAGTAGACCTGATGAAGAAGTTATGGCAGCAGGCCATACTGAAGAATTTGTTGCAGATGTTGAGGTACAAGCAGGTACTCAACAAGATGTTGTCTTGGAAGAAGCTCCTGCTCAGGGGGAGCAAGAAAGCACTGAAGTCCCTGCTCCCATTCAGGGGGAGCTTGCTGAGAATGAAAGGCCAGAGACTGAAGCCGTTTCTGAGAAAGCTGCACCTGCTCAGGCCACTCCAGCTCCAGCCTTGGTTGATGCTAGTGAAGGCCCAAGTGCTGCTATAAATCTTGAAGGAACCTGCCTCTCAGCCAGGAAAGCAGAAAAGGGCTGTTCACAGGAGGTCAAGGAAGGGCCATAGAAAAGTCAAGTTGAAGCATGTTATGGCTTTGTTAAAAGCTCAGGGAGAGATGTTGGCATCAGTTCAGTCTGGTATTCAAGGACTCGTTTCAAATCAAGAGTCAACCTCCTCAGATGTATCCTCAATAAGAAATGCAATGAGGTATTTCAATAAGGAAATGTCTGATATGAAGAAGTTGCTGGCTAGTATTTCAAAATCTAGTGGTGTCCCTCCTGCACCTACTCAGAGCAGTCCAGCTGAAGTTCCTAGGCCACCAGGGCCTCAAGCTGAAGTTCATAGGCCACCAGGGCCTCAAGCTGAAGTTCCTAGGCCACCAGGGCCTCCAGCAGAAGTCTCAGGGCCAACAGGGCCGCCTGCTCAGGAGTCAGGGCCATCAGGGCCATCTGTTGTAAGGTCAGCCGGACCAGTGGCAGCCTCAGGGTCTTCAGGACCCTCCCTTGCAGTCAGAGAAAGTCAGGCCAGAGGAAAAGAGCCAGTATCAGTCTCCAAGGCCCCTGTTCCTTCATCTCTTGCCACTCCAACCCTCTCCATCCCTACATCTCCTCCTACTGCACCTCCTGCTCCACCAACCATCAAGCATCCCATGCCTCGCACCAAACCTTCCTCATCTTCTACTTCTCTCTACCCTCCTTTATGGTACTCTCTTACCCTTGATCCTAAGAGAAGACCAATCTACAGAGAATACCTCCAGAAATGCATTCTTTCTACCATTTATGGTATTCCTTTTCTCAACCTCTCCGAGCACCTGGCCATTGTTCTTCCCTTTACTCAGATATCTCAAGCTTTCAAATCCAAAATCCTTGAGGGCACTGAGTTCAAGACAGAAGATCAGTGGGCCGCTATCAAAGGGAACAAGGCTCAGTACTCAAAATTCCTGACTGCAAGGGCCGAATCTATCTCCCTCAGAGCTCACCCACTCACCCTCTCTGAGTGGTTCATCTTCCAGCACAAGAATTCTTGGGGCTCCTTCATCTTGAAGGAAATTAGGATTGCCAGAGCCTTTCAGTTATACAGTGACTTCTGCTACCTGAACAATCGTCCAGAAGTTCAGTTTTGTCAGTTCAACTCCAGGATTACTGTGCTGCAATCAGAATCCCCAATCAACCTTCCTCTTACAGTCGATTTTGTCTCCTTCAAAGTTGATTTTCCAGTGCTTCTGCCGAAGCTGCACTCGTTAGTGCTTAATTCAGATGCTGGATCTCAGGCACTAGATATGTTTGCAAGGCAGCTGGGCCGGATGTCAGCCAAGCAGGGCCGATCACCCTCATTTCTGCGGTTCATCCTCAGAGAATATCACTCTGGCCGCATATCTTCCCTGACCTTAGCTCCACTCATTTCTGAGTGTGAACGTCTTCTCTCATCAGACTGGGAGCTTCTATATCGGGCCTCTTATCAGCAATTGGAAGCTGTCAATTCAGATCTGGTCCGTCAGAGGAAGCCGACTCTTACTGCAGAAGCCTTTATGGATCTCAACTCCATCGCTCCCTTACCAGAGCTCTATTCTGTCTGGGCAGCTAGATATTCTGCCTTCTTTGCCCTAAAGCAGGATCTGTTAACTCAGCAACTTCACTATCCAATTTCCTTGGACAGATTTCTCCATAGGGCCAGTTTTGGCAAGAGTACCTACTTCAGGTTTATTTTGGATAAAACTCAGTATGGAGAGTTCATAGAGCAGCAAAGGCAACTTTTCATTCAGAGGAACATCCCTTCCATGGGACCCTCCTTCTCAGTTACCTTTGGAGTGTTTCTGCAAACTTTTGAGGATCTTGAGATCAAGGCATGGGCTGTTATCTCACAGCATGCCTCCTTGTTATCTCCTTTGTACTATCTTTCTCCATCTTAATAAAAATCTTGCTCTCTTCTTTGTCTCACAGCTTATCTTTTTGCCTAATGACAAAATGGGGGAGACAACTAACGTAAATCTGAAAAACATATTTCATTTTATTTATGATGTTCAGTATATTTTGTCATCATCAAAAAGGGGGAGATTGATGACCAAACTGTCCCCATAATAAATATTTCCATTTATTTATATATTAATTTTGATGATTAACAAAATAACACTAATAGATTTCTTGAGCATTGAGAACAGGAAGCAAAAGAAAAATGAAAGATCAAGACAATCTGGTAAGTCCCATCATTTCTATCTAAGTCCCTGTAACGACTTCTTTGATAAGCAGAACGACTTACTCTTTGACCGGAGCACTCGAATCGTTACCGTAACGATTTCTTTAGAACTCGCAACGACTCTCTAGCCGTAACGACTTCTTTAGACCTCGTAACGATTTCTTTAGAACTCGCAACGACTCTCTAGCCGTAACGACTTCTTTAGACCTCGTAACGATTTCTTTAGAACTCGCAACGACTCTCTAGCCGTAACGACTTCTTTAGACCGTGTAACGACTTCTTTATTGGTCATAACGATTTCGCGCAACGACTTCTTTGTTAGTCATAACGATTTCGCGCAACGACTTCTTTATTGGTCATAACGATTTCGCGCAACGACTTCTTTGTTAGTCATAACGATTTCGCGCAACGACTTCTTTGTTAGTCATAACGATTTCGCGCAACGACTTCTTTGTTAGTCATAACGATTTCGCGTAACGACTTCTTTGTTAGTCATAACGATTTCGCGCAACGACTTCCTTGCTAGTCATAACGATTTCGCGTAACGACTTCCTTATTAGTCATAACGATTTCTTGCAACGATTTCTTTAGAACGCGCAACGACTTTATCACAACGATTTCTTTACAGTTCATAACGACTTGCTATAACTCATAACGATTTCATAAGTTATAAAGTCAGCAAGATTCTCTTTATCGAATTTCTTGATGCATCAGGATAATCCTTTTTAATAGCGTTGAAAAGTCAAAGTCATATCTTGTCTGTTGACTGCTTTGCATTAAATGCTCTCCGATCGTATCTCCCATGCATGCAGACAATATCTTCCATTTCTATGCTACTCTGTCTACGTACTTTTCTTGGACAGAAAGGAGCTTTGCTATATACTGCAATATCTGTTCCATTTCAACTAATAATAGACAGCAGTCCTAGCTGTCTTCTATTTATTGATGATATGCTTACAGATATCTGACAAGACTCATCTGGACAACGTTGGACACAAGATACAAAGTTCTATGACATCTCTTTGGCGTGTAAAAGACTGACGATCAGAAGCTTCCTCAGTAACCAGTCTAACGTACACAAGGATAAGAGACAACGGGCACTTCAACGTTCGAATTTGAATCAGCAGCTTAAATAGAAGACTCAAGACGAAAAGAAAAACAACGGACAGAGCATCATCGCTTGATTTTAGAAGAAGAAAGGAATCCATCTTTAGAACTTTGAAGAAGAGCGAAGCCTCCACTCCAAACCTTGTTCTAAGCTCTTAGCTCTCTGTGCTCAAAGGAGTCTTCTCATTTGTAAGAGCCTGTGTGGTCCTTGGAGAGAAAAACCTTGTTAAATCTCTTTCTCTCTCGGGGGCCTAGGAGCTTCAGGTTGTAGCTGGTCAAGCTAGAATCTGAAGCCTGTTTTCACAACCTTTTTCTGATTAGTGTGTGTTCCCTTCTGGACGAAGGAAGACCTGGTGGTATCCAGGGTGGTTGTTGTTCCCTTCTGGACGAAGGAAGACCTGGTGGTATCCAGGGTGGTTGTTGTACCCTTCAGGTTGAAGGAAGACCAGTTGAGGCTGGGTGTAAGGATCCTTAAGGGGGATTGTACCCTTGGTAGTAAAATCCTGAGGTATTGCTCAGGGACTGGACGTAGGTCTCCTGTGGAGAGGAGTTCCGAACCAGGATAAAAATCATGTGTCTTGTGGTTGTGTTTTGGTGTGATTGTTGTCTTGTTTGCTCTAACTCTAACCTTGTTATTAAGTTGTGCAATCTTTTCAGTAAACAGGTTTTAATCAAACATCGAAGTTTTAATAACCCATTCACCCCCCTCTGGGCTAGCTAGCTGGGCAACAACTTACACGTACACATTCACATTTTTCACACTTTAGTGCTGTGACACATAGTCCAAACCACCATTAGAAGGACACATACACATCACATACACATAGACGCCACCTAGGCAACACAGTGACGACTCTTGGACTGCGCAGACCGGGAGAACAAGTCTCCACCCTAACCAGTGGTACTTGTCCACCTCCAGGATTTCATCCTAATGCCCATAGGATTTAACACATTGAACCTTCTCATGGGGACTTTTCCATGATACGGTTCCACGGCCCTCTATGGAAGCAGTGTCACACTTGGCACAGTCTTACACATTACACACACCGATTTTTGTACACATTTACACAAGACATCCTCATACCTTTACGTTCTCTCTCTCACACACATGGCTCTGTTTTTCCTAGCATGATGCTACTGATAACAGGGATTAACATTCACTAACTTGCATTAATCAGGTTGGAAAAACACATCATTAAGTCATATTCATGATAACATGCATTTATCACATTTTTCACATGAAATTTTCATAACATACTTTGCTGTCATCAGAATAGCATGAAAATTTAACCACATACTCATTTTAGGTTTATAATCTTACATGAAATTTTCCAGATTTTTCAGAGTTAACATATATTTTCATAAATTAAAACATTCAGCCTCATATTATCCATAATTCAATTCCACACCGAACACAACATGAATAGAAGATTCAACAGACCTCAACCCTGAACCCAACATATACCTTATCACAGGAATTTCCCCCGGATTTATTACCCAACACACAATTTACTGGAAATTTCACAAACCCTACGCATGTTTTCTATTTTCAGAACAGAAATTTACAGTAAATCATACGAGCATGGAGAAATTTCAGAAATTGCAGGGCACAGACTGACCCCTATACACATGGTTCAAAAAATTTAGGGCACCCAAATTCCTCACGAGTTGCACAACATAACTAACATGATCTAGGATTTTTATCATACATGCATTTTTCATAAATGACACCCTTAATACCAATTTCAGAAATTGTAAGGACCTCACCACACATACCACCATTCATAATACATATCATAGTATGGTTACCATATATCCTCATGCGAGAACCTCGAAAAATTATCATATAGAAGGAGAGAACAGCTCACTGTTCTGTCCTGATGATCTTAACGGCATAGTCTGGCCGTTAATGGAGCTTAACGGCAACATCGTTGGCCGTTAATGAAGAACTTGGCGACAAGGGATCTTGCCGTCAAGTTCAGGTCTGTGCAGAAATACAGACTCGAGCTCCAAAATACAAGAAGAATGGGAGATCCAAGACTCGATTTAAAATCTGTAAAAATAATAAAACCCTACTAGACATCTACATGGACGAAATGTGAGGGTTACTTGCCTTTAAACAAGTCTCTAAAAAGATTAAGATGGTGGTGAAGCTCTCCTTGGGCAGTCCCAAGAAGCCTCCACAAATGCTCTCCTTCGGGTTCTAGGTTGGTGTAGAAGCTAAACCGTGGTTGGGGAAGTCTTCCCCGATATTCCAGCTACCCTCCTGAAGCAGTAGGTCGCCAGATGAAGCCTTGAATCGCCGGATTGAAGCCTCCAAAGTTCAGTCTTTGTGCAGCTCCGAGCTAGGGTTTTCTCTATCTCTTGAAAGAGGTCAAGAGAGGTTTTCTGGTGTAGAAGGGGGGTATGGTTTATAGCAAAGGGGTTTGGGGAACCCCGGAGAGGTGATGTGAAAGCCTGCTAGTCGTTGGGGACATCTCCCCAATGGCTGGGCTTGCTTGCCCCCGGAGTTTCGGGGTCTGCAACGCATGCAGGTCAGAGATCTTAACGTCCACATCCATGGACGTTGGCTTAAGTATTGGCGTCCATCGAGGTGGACGCTGACTCAGCATGGACGTCCATCCATGTGGACGCCAATTGGGTCCTTCGGCCAGAACTCAAAACATGCAGAAACCATGCTTAACTTATACATATATACATGCCATACATATACTACCATGCACACACTACCACCATGCAATTCATACATTATTTACAACTAATTATACACATGCACCCATAAGTATAACTAGTTAATACATACGTAGATATGTACATCTATGCATACACAAACATGAATTATTTACACGAAATAAAATAATGCAACAAAATTCGAGGGCCTTACAGATATCTTCGTCATGTACGAAGTCATACATGATTTGATCTTGATCAGTCGAAGCTTAACTTTGTCATATACGAAGTCTACTTTGTCATATACACAGTCATAACATGATTTGGTCTTGATCAGTCGGAGTGTAGCACCCCGAAAATTTTAATTACATAAAAATTCAAATAAATGGAAATAAATAATTTCCATAATATCGGAGTATTTAAAACATACGTACCATTATCGTATGTGCTAAAACACATCGGAAAATTTCATAAAAATTATAAATCAACCCTAAATATTATTACTAAATGTTTCCAAAGAAATTTGTGCCAAGAAAAATCAGATCATCCAAGTTTAAAGTGTTTCGCGACTTATTATCGTAATTCATGAATAAGTCGTAACATCATTATCACACGTACGTGGATGAGTCAGAAAATTAAATAAAAATCATATATGGACTTCAAATAATATCCTCTAATGACCCATCAAGAAATTTGGTTCAATAAAAATCATTTGGGCTAGGTTTAAGAGTTATTGCGACTGATTATCTAAATAAGGAAACAAGTCGGAAAACCGTTAACACGGAAATACGACGCAATCAAAAATTAAATAAAAGTGTTGGGGAGACTTCCAACATTATATATTGATGACCCATTATCATAATTGGGCCAATGGGCAACATTTGGCCCAAAAATCAAATAAAGCTAGAAAATACATAGAAATTCGTAACCATAAATAAGCTGAAATTAAAAAGAGGCAATTAGAGTTGAATTGGGATGCAATCATACATTCATGGCAACCCAAATTTGTGCCTAACTATGAGGGGAGGTTTCCTAATGCCTCACACACTCAAAGGGAGGAGGAAATCATCAAAAATAGGAAACCAAACAGGCCAATCCCGAAATCCTCTTTTCCTAGTTATAATAGGACTCCTAAACACCATGGTTACTTAATACTCTTCACCCAAACCCTAGGAACGAATTTAGAACTCGCTAGGGTCGTGTGGAGGATCTCTTGGTGGCTGAGGAGCTGTGGAACGACCACAAGAAGCCGTTCTTCTTCCCCTTCTCATCTGCTGCGACCTGCACAAACCACTCTCTTGAAGTCGACCAAAGGTAGGTTTTCTCGGGCCAAATCTTAACATATCCTATACCAATGTGTAGAGAATCAAGTTAACTTTCATTTCCCACTGGTTTCATCGAATTTCATTTAGTAGATTTTGAATTATAAGCGTTTTTCAAAGTCGCGCACTGTTAGAGATTTTCCCGTTATTCTTATTATTCACACGATTTGAGACCGAATTAGACTGAATCATCAACATCAAAGTTCTTATACTTGTAGTCACTATCATCTTTCATGTTCAATGTTTTGTCTAAAACTCTTTAGTTAGAGAGTTATGAACCCCGTAAGAGAGTCATGCATAATACTGTGTTTTCGGGTTTGCAGTTAGCCTTAGGTTCTTCCTGTTTTTCTTGAGATTTAGGACCGAAGTAGGTCAAGCCTCCAACATGAAAGTTCTTGTATTATGCGATATGGTCATCTTTTATGTTAAATGTTTTGCTTAAAGATCATTATTTAGAGAGTTATAAACTTCGTAATAGAGTCATGCATGATACTACGTTTTCTGGTTGCATTTAACTTTCACTTACTCATGTTTTTCACACGGTTCAAGACCGAATTAGGTTAAAACCCCAACAACAAAGTTCTTATACTAGTTGTCCTTGTCATCTTTTATGTTAGACGTTTTGTCCAAATATCGGTAGATCTCATGTTACAAGTCTAACATGTAAGTCGCCATGAAGTCATGCATGTTTAGGGCTTTACCATGTTCTTCCTGTATTTCATGCAATTAGAGACCGATTCAGACCAAGCCCACACACAAAAGTTCTTTAAATAGATGTCCTCGACATTTTCTATGTTGTGAGTTTTTCTAAAGATCAGCATATAGAGAGATATAGGCGTTTCATGAATATCACCCTGTGTCAAATCATGGTAGTCTGAACCAAGAGCATGTCAGATCCATGTCGGGCTCAGGCGCAGACCTTGTGAACGCGACGGCCCGATATGTCGCATTCTGAGGTCGGGTCGCGACAGTACCTCTATCGCGTTCTGGTTGCGATAGTACCCATGTCGCCTTCTGCCTGCCTGATCTGACGACCCTGTCGCCTTCCTTATAGGGATATGTCGCGATCTCAGGATTTTACCTGAAACCACGTGTTTTCCTGCATAGTTTTCCGCATATACCCAAGGTCTGTTTAAATATGATATTCACTGTGTATGTTGCATGTCTTGGGTCTGAGCATTACATGATTGTTATTTAATGGCTTAAAAATTGATTAACCCATTTAAAAGCTTTAATTACATGAATGCTATTCTAAGTGCTCCTTAAATGTTATGATCCATTCATGTTTCTTGTGATTTAATCTTCCTACTGTTCTTCCACGTTTAAATGATAATGGTTATCATAAAATCTTGCAAACCATGACTTGTTAAAGTGCATAATTTTATTCCATGTTATATTGTCAAGTGCTTCCTGCGAGTTTGAGACCGATGGTTTGAGGATTGAGACACGCGTACCGCACTACACACTAGCACTGTTAGGTAGCCTTTTCTTGGGAAATTGGAAACTCTCTACCGGTCATTCCGAATCGGTAGACTAGCGACCTTTTCACCAAGGCCTCCGTAAATCTCCTCTGACCATGGATTCCCACATGGCCGACGAGTTGGTTGTACCATTGAAGTTCCCTGGAGATAGCGTGCACTTCCTTTCTCTTCTTGATCTCGTGAGTGTGACTTACAAACTAGACTAAAGCCATTAATGTAAAGATTGAACGAAAGTATAAATTGTACCGTTATGCTGCCGAATTTATCTCTTGACCATTGTTCTCATGAAATCATGTTCAATTTAATTATTACTTCTTCTCATCATCATCATAAACATGACATTACACATGCTACGTTTTGAAACTCTCATTGGCCATTATTAATGACTGTGGGTATCTACATTTAAAAATTTACATGAGATGCTGACAGGGCACGACGTGTGTCCAAGGGCTCCAATCTAGCCCCAATGACGGCGAGTCATAGATATACTGTTAACCATGGGGTATAATGATTACTGGCGTTGCATCTGCGCTGGGAGTACTTTCTTGCTTGTTGAATGATAGATACATAACCACATACACGTGTCCTGGTGTACATTCTTGATGGATCTTTTCTTGGTGTACATTGGTGTCTACGTGCCTGATTAGTGTTACTTGATCGTGATTGTGAAATCTTTCTTGCTTGCTTGCTTGATATGGTCATTCTGCATTTAATGCAATTAGTGATATCTTGTGTTCTTGACATCAAGTGAATTCTTGCGTGCTTGTAAAAAGTGATCTATTGCTAGTTCTATCTTGTCACCTTATTCACAACTCTTGTTCTACCATAATCACTCTCTCTAGCTTGTTTATATATCATGTTTTAACGAGTTTTTATTCGTACTTGCATATCATTCATCGTACTTGCCTAGTTCTAAAATGTTAATCACTTATATCATTGCCCGCACATTGAGATATAAATCCTACTGGGCTAGTTTGCTCATTCCCTACTTTTACCCCATCTAGGTGACTATGAAGTTCAAGAGGAAGAGCAAGTCGAGGATGGGAATGCGTCCGAGTGATGAGCGTTCCAACTATGAGTCTAGTTATAGTAATTTGCTTTGAGAGTTAGAACATGTAGCAGGAAGTGAGAAGTATTATGTACTTTCCTTTCATTGAGTCTTAGTCCTGTAATAGTTTCTATTTGAAATACAATGAGCTGAGATTTGATTACAATTTATATTGAGTTCAACATATGGGCCCTATTATGATGTTGTGTTGATACACATTTAGTGCGTGCTAGCTAGAGGCTTATTTGCCGACTGTCCACGTCTCGAAATATCGACTCGAATTAATTAATAATATCCGCTGCGTAATTCTCGGGACGTGACACGGAGCTTAACTTTGTCATATACGAAGTGCACTTCTTCATATATAAAGTTCCACTTCGTCATGCACGATTTGTTCATGGTTAGTCAAAGCTTAACTTCGTCATATCCGAAGTCTAATTTTGTCATATACGATTTGGTCATAATCGGTCGAAGCTAACTTCGTCATATCTAAAGTCCAACTTTGTCATATACGAAGTCTCACTTCGTCATGTACGATTTGGTCGTGGTCAGTCGAAGCTTAACTTCGTCATATACGAAGTCTACTTCATCATATATGAAGTTATACATGATTTGGTCGTAATCAGTCGAAGCTTAACTTCGTCATATATATGAAGTCTAACTTATTCATATACGAAATCCACTTCGACTAACAACGTTATATCTTGGTCAGTCGAATTGATATATTGATTGCCTTACACATCGATAGCGGACTAACATCGATTGTCCTTAAACATTGATTGTTGACCAATATTGATTGTCTTTAAATATCGATTGTTGTTCAACAACGATTGTCCTTAAACATTGATTGCTAACTAATATCGATTGCTCCTTTAAACATCGATTGTTAACCAATATCGATTGTCCTTAAACATTGATTGTTGTCCAATCCATATCGATTGTTGACTATTTTATCCATTGCCCTATCGTTTGGTATGCCTTTAATCAAACCTCTCACCAAATTATTATTATTATTATTATTATTATTTTTAGGATTTAAAAATATAGGTTGTTACATGTTAGCACTTCTTGTTTTACTCGTGCCTGCCTATTTCTAAAAATGCTAATCACTTATACCTGTCGAGAGATGCAAATCATACTAGACGAGTGCGCTCATATATGTTTTCTTAACATTTTAGGTAACTCAGATATTGAAGAGGAGAACCAAGTTAGCGATAGGAATGCATCTGAGTGAAGAGCATGGTTCGACCATAGAAGAACTATTACTTTATTTTGAGAGTTAGATTGATGTAGTAGGTGATAAGGAGTGAGAAAAATATGTATTTTTTCCTTTATTGAGTCTTAGTCTGTAGTTTAAATCTGGGAGTCAAACATGTACTAATTTTGATTATTGATATGAAATAAAACGTTTGAGGTTATGAATATCTAAATTCTTGGTGTTATATGTGATTGTTAGTTAGAGACTTATTTACCGACCGCACACGTCTCAACAATCATTCTTCCGCTGTCATGTTTGAGACGTGACAACATTACATATAAGTTTTTTTCTTGAAAAATCATAGTAAAAATAAAATTATCCATTTACATTTCTTATGCAAAACCCTTTCTTTGTTTAGAAAACTAGATTGAACTCGTAATCTTAGTGTAAATGGAGGGCTAACTACTATATGCCACCCTTATGTATACTATGCAAACCCTAATGCTCATTTACCATAGTTAGACAATCAGTATTTCAAGTGCCCAGGGAAGAGAACCTTTTGAACAAAAAATCGAGGCTAACGGATCAAAATTAGCAATATATCACAAAAATTGAAAAGTAATGCTTTACAACATAACACTGTATTGTTCAAGTGAAATGATATAAAAAATGCGATCAACTACTCCTATGTATATGCCAGAGCAATCCCAGTACGCCTCAAGGTTTCATTAATCTTTACTCTACTATGCTCATTCTGTGGGAGATATGAGATCTAGGTGTTCTTTGAGGTTTGAGGGTAAGATGTTATCTTTTGATAGGATAACTCACAATATCCGCTCTATGCTTTCTCTGTCTTTTGAAGCTGCCACTTTTAAAGTGAGTTCTCCTGACCAGAAGCTGCAAGACATCTATTCCCTTGGTTTCTCTCCAAATATTAAACAGGTTTCTTTCAAGCTGATTTGGTGGATTCCGCCTTCTAAGGGTCTTGTCCTTAATGTTGATGGTGCCAGCAAAGGCAATCCAGGTGCTTGTGGGGGTGGCAGTTGTGTGAGGGACTGTAATGGTAACTTATTGTTTGCCTTTGCTCACTACTATGGGTTTGGTTCCAGTCTGGTTGTTGAGTCCCGCTCATTGTGCGATGGTCTTCGCTTGGCTCTTGAACATGGTTTTCATTTGGCTGAAATCAGATCTGATTCTCTTACTCTCGTCAACTCTATTAGCAGCGGTAAAGTGCCATCCTGAGAGTACTTACATTGGTGGCGAGATGCATTGTCCATCATTCAGATATTTGACATCAATATTAAGCATATCTACAGGCAAGCTAATCAGTTGGCAGATGCGTTGGCAAATGTTGGCTGCACATCCCATTCCAATGTACTTTATTTTTCAGCTGGCTCTCTTCCTCCTTCTTGTAAAGGTCTTCTTACTATGGACCGGTCTGGGGTCCCTTCCCTTAGGCCCGCTTTCTAGGGGCTTCCCTCATGCTTTTGTATATTCAATAAACTTCTTTATATAATCCAGGCCCAGGTAATCGCATTGGTGGGGTGGTTTAGCTCTGCTCCCGAGAGTAGGGTGCACCCTCCTGGTTGCTGACCCTGAGGACCTTTTTGGTTAAAAAAAAAACTACTCCTATGTATATAACCCTTTTCCCCCTACCCTTTATCTAATAGATCTAAATACCCCAAAATTTACTAAACAAATATTGTGACACCCTAAGTTAGTGCATTTATGATATGGAGCGAGTTATGTTAATTAAGATGGGAGGTCCTAATTTGTTCAAAGTGGTGGAAGATGTTCGTCTAGATGACATTGTGACTCTTTTATATCTTCAAATAGTCAATATTTCAATGGTTTTAATTTAATAAATTGAGTCTTGATCACATTAGTTGGGGTTATCGAGTTCTGTTAGTGATGTTTTACAACTTGAGAGTCTTTACTTCTCCTATATATTTTTATTTATTTTATGGGCATAATTATTGTTTAGTCTTTTAATTTGTTTAATTTATTTGTAGAAACATTTTATTATAAATATAAATGGAAGCCCTATTGGGGGGGGAGAAGGAACTTGTAGACCACCAACTGCCACAATGGTCATGCGTAGGTCGCCCATCTCTTTCCTGGCGTGAAGCCTTTTCCTATTTCTTCTCTGGTGTGATGCCCCTTCCCTATACCTCTTCTGAAGTTTCTTGTTTTGCCCTTTTTATTCTCTTCTCCTCCTTTCTCGTCTTCTTTCTTCTTTGTCCTTGTCTACCACTCTCCACCATTTCTTTCCCCTCCTGCAGCAACCCACGAAAGAGTAGTAGCAAGGCATCACCACCCCGCAACTGCAAACAAGCTCTCTGGTGCCTCACATCTCTCAGTCGGCCTTAGAGCAGCGTACACTGCGCCGCTGGGGTGTGCGTAGGTTTCAGCACCCTCGTCGCGATCCTTGAATGTCATATTACTAGTGCCCAACAAGTGTTTGTTATTTAACTTCTTTGAGATTTTTTGCATCAAATTAGTATTTTTGTAAAATTTGCTTGCCTGGATGTGATTCAGTTTTCCATCTTACATCAAACGCAGGGGTCCACAAGTATTCCTTTTAATGGTATGGCATAGAGTCTCCAAAGTGTACAGGATTATTCTCAAGGATTCCAGGGGTATATTGATAGATCGGATAAATGTAGAGTAAGTTATTTGAATTGCAGAATTCCGTGAACTATCGAGTAAGTTATTTGAATTGCAGAATCCCGTGAACTATCGAATCTTTGAACGCAAGCTGTGTCCGAGGCCACTAGGCCGAGGGCACGTTTGTCTGGGCATCACACATCACGTAAAAAAAAAAAGAAAAAAAAAAGTTATTTCTAAAACATTTCACGAGTATAATGTTAATTTTCTCAAAAGATATCACATATTTTTCTATTTCTTTTTTTAAAAGAGCTACCGTTCTATAAGCCAAATTCAAAGGGTATGCCGTCCTCTCATCTCGATTAAGAACATAAGAATCCTGCTTTTAAAAATTGAATGTTTGCGAGTAAACATAAAAATATTTGTCCTCTCTCTCTCTCTCTCTCAAATTCTGTCTTACCCTCAAAATGATGCCATGGGTTTTCAAGAATCAACTTTTTCTTATACATTTGTACGGAACGGATCATTGTTTGAAGGTAAAATGGCATATATACCCCTAAAAGTCATCATATTTGAATACATACCACTAAAATCCTCATATTATATATTGCACCCCTGAAATAAAAATAAAGAGGTTTCTTTTAAAATAGCAGAGTTTGAAAAGTTTTTAAGGAGAATAGCATCGTAAAAAAATAAATTCGTAATCTAGCACACTTTTGACCGTAGACCACACTTTTATATTTAAAAAATAATAAAATAAGAAGTCGAAAGCGCGCTATCCAACTTGCAAGTCGGATGGCAGGCCACCGACTTGCAAGTCGGCCAAGACTTGGCCGACTTCTGCTTTGGTCCACCATTTTTTTTAAACTTCTCCTTTCACATCCGATATATTTAAGGGATCTAAATGGTATCTAATTAAGATGAAATTTAAAACATAAGCTAATTAAGAGATGATACAAATTATAATAATTTTAGTTTAATTTTTTTAATTAATTTATTGTCAAGTAAAATTATCTCAAAATTTATTAAATTGACTTAATCTCAACATCTAAGGATCTAAATGATGTCTAATTGAGACGAAATTTCAAACATAAGCTAATTAAGAGATGATACAAATTATAGTAATTTTAGTTTAATTTTTTAAATTAATTTTTGTCAAGTAAAAATTGTCTCAAAAATATTAGGTCGACTTAATCTCAACATCTATGCATCAATAACTCCTGATATTTATATGTTTAGAATCAGTACATTTTTCTATAATTATGATGACTTTATTTTGAAATCAAATGTCGTCCTGCTGAAGTGCACAAAGGGTTCGTCGTCCTGCGACAAACTTTGTGTGCACTTAAGGGGTCTAAATAGTGTCTAATTAAGATGAAATTTAAACATGAGTGTTACTGCTATTGCTAAACGTTCTGAGGTGTCCCGACTTGACCTGTAAAGCCCGCTGAGAGACCTCGGGGGGAGACACGCCGATGCTCTAGTCAGTCACTAGTTGAGCAGAATGGCCTAGCATGGAGGGGAACAACGTACCTTTGCCAGTGGAGTGTCTACCCTTTATATAGTGGGGGGATGACTGACAGCTGTACTGCCTTTGATGGCGCTCAACTGTCGCCAGCTAGAGCTCTCAAGGGTCGCGCTCTTCATGGCCACAATTACCGTATGCGCGGGTTTCGGGGGGACATGTCTTCCGTGCATCCCGCGATTGGGTGAACTGTCTTCCGAGTACTCCGCGGTCAGGTGAGCTGTCTTCCGGGTACCCCGCGATCGGATGAGCTGTCAAACAACGCTCTTGCCATAGCTGACTGTCGCGGGGACGACTATATATAGGATGGAAGGGTCGAGCATAGCTTCGGCCGCCATTCAACATCATTCGCGAGTACCACTTCGGGGCATGCCATGCACAAGGCACTCGGTCAGATATAGCCGTGTTAAGAGATCATCATCTTCTATGTCGTCGCTTGTCTTCCATGTGCCGAGAACATACCATATCAATGAGCTAATTAAGAGATTATACAAATTATAATAATTTAGTTTAATTTTTTAAATTAGTTTTTTGTCAAGTAAAAATTATCCAAAAATCATTAGGTCGACTTAATCTTAACATTTATGCTTGACAAAAAATTAATTTAAAATTATTATAATTTATATCATCTCTTAATTAGCTCATGTTTTAAATTTCATCTTAATTAGACACCATTTAGACTCCTTAAGTGCACATAAAGTTTGTCGCAGTATGGCGAACTCTCTGTGCACTTTAGCAAAACGATATTTGATTTCGAAAATAAAGTCATCATAATTACTAGAAAAATGTATTGATTCTAAACATATAAATATCAGGAGTTATTGATGCATAGATGTTGAGATTAAGTCGACCTAATGTATTTTGAGATAATTTTTTCTTGACAAAAATTAATTTAAAAAATTAAACTAAAATTACTATAATTTGTATCATCTCTTAATTAGCTTATGTTTGAAATTTCATCTCAATTAGACATCATTTAGATCCTTAGATGTTGAGATTAAGTCGATTTGATAATTTTTGGGATAATTTTTACTTGACAAAAAATTAATTTAAAAAATTAAACTAAAATATTATAATTTGTATCATCTCTTAATTAGCTTATGTTTTAAATTTTATCTTAATTAGATACCATTTAGATCTCTTACCATCCGACTTGCAAGTTGGATAGCACGCTTCCGACTTCCTATTTTATTATTTTTTAAATATAAAAGTGTGGTATACGGTCAAAAGTGTGCTAGATTATGAATTTGTTTTTTTACGGTGCTATTCTCCTTAAAAACTTTTCAAACTCTGCTATTTTAAAAGAAACCCCAAAAATAAATCATAGTTATAGACTCTGTCTATGTATGGAAGGAGGAAAAAATGGAACTTCCAAGATTTATTTTACCGTGCATTTCAGAACGAACATCAGCTATTGCACAAGCCATCTATACTATACTAATAATACTCAGTTTTAGAAGTACAGGTGGCAGCACCAGAATCTCTTATTTCCCGCCTAAACTTCCTCTCTCACCTCCTTCTTTTATCTATCTTGTATTTCTCTCTCTTTACACCATTTGAATTTTTGTATGAAGTCCATCCAAATTCAAATGAAACTCTGCGACTTTTCGGTGTTCAAGAAAAATTGAACAGGCGCGTTGTAACCGAGCTCGGTCTTCTTTTAAACTCTATGAACTTCCCGAAACCCCAGCTACGGCGCCATGTAGTCAGTATAGTAGCCCAGCCGCATCTTCCTCCACTTGAGATCCCCCACTACTGCCACCCCTCGTGATGTCCTTTTCCAACCCCCTCCCGTTGCCTTCCGGGGCCGCTGCCTAATCTTCTGCTCTTCGCTCCCCGTTGTCATCGTCATCCACTTCTTCATCACGATGTGGTGTCGCCAGATCCATTTCGGCTTCCTCCTCTCCCTCTGTTGTTGTTGTTGTTGCTGCTGCTGCACCCGAGGGATGGCGGAGAAGCGAGATTTGAACGTCGTCAGGCCTCCTGATGAGCATGACAGCAACAGGGCGTGAGGAGGGTGTATCCAGCCACAGGCACGCGGGGTTTCTCCTGGCAACCACCACCTAGCAGCGCCGCTAGCAGTCCCAATGGTGTGGTCAATGTGATTACCCTGGTCTCATTAGGCCATCACCATGACGCCCTGCTTAGCCCTCGCCGCTGCTCTCTCTTGCCGCGTTGCCCCTCCTTCGAGGGAAAGAATGGCAGGCCCTAGCCCCATAGGATGCCACCCTGCCTGCGCCGCTGCACTAACTTCTGCCCCTCCCAGTGACTGGAAGACCGACTGCCCATAGCCAAGGTTGCCTCCTTCCTTTGCTCACCCCACCAGGAAGCCTCACCACTGTGCAACACCGCCTTCACCCTCCACCTTTCTGCTGCCGACCTTTTGAAGTGAAGAACGACCCTGCAATACCGACTACGTATGCCTAGCGGTACAGCACAGCCCAACTGTGTTGCGTCTATCTCAGGAAGTAGGTTAGTAGGCCCCTTTAAACTTCACGAATAGCCTGCTGCTTCTTGACCGCACCGCCGGCTACCACCTCGAGGACCACTGTGTTACAAGCCAGACTCAACAACTTGGCAGCCTGCATATCTGCGCCGGCTACGGATCCTCCCGCCCGTCGGGATCCGACACACTGATGGCCAGCTCGAGCTACACCTGGAACTCCTCCTCGAAGAAGCTGAACCCCAGCTCGCCCTCCCCGCCCCACACCCCATCGCAGGCATGGGACGACAACACAGAGGCACCTGCGGGGGCAACCGCTAAAGATAAAGACGTGGGACGCTGGTGGTGAATCCCATGCACCTGCCATGTAAGGCCCTCGAATTTCCGTCGCATTATTTGTATTTGTGTGTGTATATTTGTGCTTGTGTATGTATATACATATTTACGTATGTATTAATTAGTACAATTTCGTGTGCATATGTTTATACTAGATGTAAATAATGCATGTATTGAATGGTGATAGTATGGATACACTACCATATACATGCATAGCATGCATGTTTTCTTAGTTAGAGTTCTGGCCGAAGGCCAGATTGGCGTCAACCCCTAGCCGTTGAGGTGGTGTCAGCGTCCACCCATGGACACCAACACTAATCCTGGCGTCTAACGATATGGACGCCTATTTCTCTGGCCTGCATGCGCAGCAGAGCCGAAATTTCGGAAACAAGGAAGCTCACCCATTGGGGAGCTGTCCCCAACGGCTCTAAGAGCCATCTTGTCACCTTGTGAGTGGGAGAGAGGCCTCTCCCATATGTTGAACCCGGATCTGCCTTCCCCAGCCCTCTCTTCACCCTTTGCAAGAGAGAAACAAGAGGAAAAACCCTAGCTTCTGAGCTGTGAGGAAACCCCCTCTTTGCAGCCCAAGAATCCGAACTTCTGAAGCTGGATCTGGCCATCTTCCTCGACAAGAAGCTAGCTGGACTGAAGGAGAAGACCTCCCCGACGTTTCCTTGCTGTGGAGATCATCCAGGAGCCCGGAGGAAGGAGATCTTGGAGGACGTTTTGCACCTTCTTGGGACTGCCCAAGGAGGGCTTCACCAGTACTTTTGATCCATTGAAGCAATTTCCTAGAGGCAAGTAACCCTACCATAAGGTTCCCGTATGAGTCTAGGACGGTTTTAACATTTTTGTATTTTTCTTCTTGTCCTTAACCCCCAAATTCACCCCAACTTGAGAGCTCGGGTCTGTGTTCTGCACAGATCTGCATTGACGGCAAGGTCACTGGACGCTGAGATTATGCTTGGCGTCCATCGACCATGCCGCTAACACTGAGTTAGCGGCCAGAGACCGCCGCCAAGTTCATCTGGACAGAACAGTGACATGTTCTGCCCTTCCTATACAACTATTTTCGGTATGTTTCCGTGATGAGGATATATGGTAACCCTATACACTATGTATACTGTTAAATGTGGTGTGTGGATGTGTGTGATGTGTGGTGGTGAATGTTAGAAATTATTCTCCCATGAAATTTCAAGCATGATTGTTGATAATCTTGCCAATCCATGTTTTATGATTAGGACTAGTCTGAATGCCCTAAGTTTTATCAGATCATGAAGATTAGTGGATCAGTATACGTATACTCAATTTTTGATAAATTGTCCATGCTTGCATAAATTGCTAATAAATTCGGTTCGGTAAATAAAAAGGCATGCAAGATAGATTTGTGATGATCGATCTATGGTTGTATGATTTAGGGTAATTCTGTATTCTCGAATCATGCATATAACAGTAGTCTCTGTTCAGACAGTAAGTGGCAAAAATGCATGATGGTGTTAAACTCCATATCGACCTAAATTGTGAATGGCATGCGAAATAGGTATTTGATTTTCTGTAAATTCTATTTAGCTCAGAAAAATCTGAAAAATTGAATGTATGACCTTGAACCCAAAATAGCATGTGGTTAAAATTCCAGGTCATTTGGACCAGTATATAAGGAGTTATGCATTTTTCCATGTGAAATGTAAAAATCTATGTATGTTATCGTAAGGTGGTTAGATATTGTTTAAACCCAACCTGATTGGTGAATTTACTGTGTGTTAAACTCCTGAAATCTGTAGTGCCATGTCAGGAAAAACAGAGATATGCATGTGAGTGAGAAAGTGAATGGGATGAAAAGTGATATGTGTAAAACCATGTGTAAAATCGGTAAATGTGTAAATGTGTAACTGTGCCAATGTGACACTGCTTCCGTAGAGAGCAGTGGAACTGTATCAGGGAAAATCCCCCTGAGAAAGTTCAATGTGTAAGTGACCCTAAGGGCATTAGGGGGAAATCCTGGAGGTGGACAAGTACCACTAGTTAGGGTGGAGACTTGTTCTCCCGGTCTGCGCAGTCCAAGAGTCGCCATTGAAATGCCTAGATGGCGTCTATGTGTAATGTGATGTGTATATGTCCTTCTTTGGTGGTTTAGACTATGTGTCACGGCACCTAAAATGTGAATGTGTAATGTGTATGTGTTCATGTGTTAATGTGTAAGTAAACGATGTGAAATGTGTATGCGTAAAGTGCAACCATGGGAATTGGAAACTTGTGTAAAGAAAATGTGAAACTAAAAATGTGAGAATATGACATTGAAATCCATGTGAGATAAATCTGAAACCATGTGAAATCAGTAATTTCATGTTGTTATCATCATGTTTATATGTGCGAAGATGTCTAAAATTCATGTTAGGGATAATTGATGAGCACTTGTACAAAATAGCATGATTGGTTGTTCACATGGTATGTTTTAAACAACATTGTAGCTTTCATGTGTAGGTTTACAGCCATTAAACCATGTGAAACCAGCAACTTAAAACATGTGAAAATGTCTATGTATGTACTTAAGAATATGTAAAACCCATGCTAGTTGTGTTTTCCTTTCATATATGCACAGTGTTCATGTTGGTAGCTCTCATGTCTTGGTTCTTTAAAGGCAAAATTTCACGAGTAAATTGAATAGAGCATGTGATAGGTAAGTTTTATTCTTAGAAATCTGAAAGCATGATCCATGTATTAATTTGTAAAACTTTCATGATAGGTTGAAACTTTCAAATGACTAGCACGCCATGTGTTGAAAATTTTGAATGTGCATGTAGAAACCGCTATGACTTATACGTGTATGTTATGAGTAGTGTTGCTTGCTGAGTCTTTAGACTCACTCCTTGCTTCGGCGTACAGGTGTAGTTGGTGACGTGGCACCGTTGGAGGAGACAGTGGAGACAGACTCCGAGCGCGGAGATTAGTCTTCGGAGTTCTTTGTGACTTGTGCATTTCATAGTATGTAATTTAAACGTTGTATTAGAGTTATCATGAAAAGAATGTATAAGTGTGGACATTATGTATTTAAATTTCAGCAATTTAGATTATGTGAACTTTTAGCTCTTAATGTTAATTGCGAATTTCATGTATGTTTAATGTGGATGATGAATAAATGAAGACAGTTGTCTTTTACTTCCGCTACTTTGTTGTATATTCGCGTGTATCTCAGCTGTTCGTATTGTTTGGGTAAATGTCCCACTGTGAGGACTCTCGCTATACTGACGTGGGTTGGTATAACCGTACCGGTATAATGAGGGCCGTCACATGCCATGCACTTCCGGCATTGGTCCGCCTTCCTCCACTGCTCGTCTGGACCCTCATCATCCTCATCTCCGTCTCCATTGACTCCTTCGCCGCCTCTGCGTCCTCGAGCTACTCCCGTATTTGGTCTGTCGTGGACTTGGCCTCCGCCAGCTCCTCCCCGGCCGGCAAGGGGCAGCCTCAGGGCCATCTCTGATTCCCTTACCATGGCCGCAGCTGCCTCCGCCTCCGCGAGTTGCTTCTTCAAGCTAGCATTCTCCGCCAGGCAGCGTTCCACACCTCCGCCTAAAGCTTGGGTTTGTAAGTGGGAGGTTTGACATTTTTTATTATTTATTTTAAAATTAGATTGTAAAAGATGATATTTTTTATTTTATAGTTTTTTAAATATAAAAAATATCATTAAAATATACATATTAATGTACGTCGGGTATGAAACCTGATCGATGACCTACTGCTCGCCGAACACACTATTGCGCCATCGTAGAGAGATGTAATGTAGTGGTATCCCACATGTCATTATTACTGCAATATCTCTGCCACCTTCTTCATGGCCCTGCATCATGTAAAGAAGATATAATTACTTTGTATAATCTCTTCTATTGGACTGGATGGTTTAAGTTGTTTCCTATACCTACACTGATTATTTGATTAGATAACATATTTTAATAAACATATTAGACATCTTTACTTTTATGCTTTAAGATTTTAATGTGGATAGTAACAATACATTATATCTTATAGTTGATCTCAGTGGAAGTCCATCTTGGTAAATGTTTTGATTAAATTTATTATTTAATTGTTCTTAGCTATCTCAAAGTCACTGTCTTTAGTCTCCTAAATTTTGCAATGATCATTAATTGCAAATGATGTTACGATAATGAGGATGCATTACATTGTTCAACGCCACTTTAGACGATGAAATGAAACAAAGTACTCATGACAGATGCAAACAATTGCTAAATTTTCCATATATTTATTTGTAATTATAATAATGCTATCTAGCTGCATATTTTAAAAGCTAAGATATTATGATTTTAAAAGCTGTGACTTTTTCTGTTTAGTTTTGATCTAAAAGAATAAATTTTTTCTACTAATTATGATCTTTTCTCCTCTCCATCACTATAGTTGAATCTCTTAATAGAAGTAATAAAATTGATGAGGTAAGTTTAAAATTCAAGACATATTTCACACACTACATTAACAAACACTTCTGATGTTTGTGTTCATAATACCAGGTTACCTAACTACTTTAATTCTCTACTTTACATTTATTCACTTTTTATTGGTATCTGAGACTACTTTAACTTTTTAACCTCCATGGTTGAAGTAGTATATATCTTGAATTTTTTAACATTGTATATGTTCTATTGTTTATGATCAACACAATGGACATTTAACATATTAGTCTTAATGTCACTGATATAAAAATATTTAATTTTACAACATATATATATATATATATATATATATATATATATATTATAAATAATTACCGTACATCGCACGGATGTCCAACTAATTATATATTAGTCTAGTAAGGGAAAGAAGGAATCCGAAGAGTCGGCTCTGGCTGGCGCCTGCCTCGAAGATGCTTCCTTTTGCACTACAACCGAAATCCTGCTCTTACAAGTCAGACATGTTACAAGAAATAATAGAGCATGGTGGTGGATGGTTGAAAGTTCAATGACCCTTGTTGCTTTGAACTGGTGGTGAATTGCCATCGAACTCTCTCAGACCTTTATTCTTTTGTTGGTGCCTTCTGCTTTGCCATTGTCTGCTTTCTTCATTTTCTTGATGGAATCAAGTAGAGTCGATTTGTCCTGGTTGGTCGATGACTTTGCAAATGGATTCGCTGGCCGAATGGGCTGAGCCTGCTCAACTTCCTTCAGTTCTGTCTCACTGGTGCTTGTGATGGGTCTCGTATTCTCTCCCGTCTTTGCCTTGTCTGCGATGTTCCCTTGTTTTGAAAACTTAGGTGGAGATATCCCTTTTGATGGTGCAGGAGTAATCTCATTGGTGCTTGCGATGGATTTCATATTTTCTCCCATCTTTGTCTTATCTTCTGTTTCTTCTTGCCTTGAAAAGTGAGACGGAGATATTCCATTTGTGGTTGCTGCAACTGTTGGCACCAAAATTTTTCTACTTTCTGGCATACGCGAAGAGCTCTCTCTGTTATGGCTTTCTGTTGCAGACAATGTAGTGGGCAGTTCAAATTTCAAGACGGCTGTCTTGGGAATCAAGCTGTAAGAAGAGGCAGTCCCCAGGTTTTCACTAACCAGTCTTTCCTGTGACAAGGAGATCACGAAGACATTCACAGATTAAGTATAGAACAGACCAGATGGAAGGCAACATCAGAGAATGATTGCACGTTACCTCGAGTATGCCATTGAACCTATCCGCCAAAATGGGAAGCTTAAGTGCAGTAACAAGTTTTATTGCACCTTTAATTGACTTCTCCAGCAAGAGTGATCTAGCAAGCTCAGTCGCTCTCACAAGCTTATCACCTGAAGCATTTATCCGATGGAACAATTTTAGTGTTCAGTGAAGAAACCAACCCTTCTGTGCAAATAAAATCCTCTTACCATTACAGCAATTGGCAATAAGCCTCAAAATGCATCTGTCCAGTGCAGCCTCCATGTTGAAGGCTTCATCATCAAGTGTTGTAGTGTCTGCGCCATAAGATGCCATTTCCTCGATTTTCATCTGAATCTGTTAATTAAAAATGAATTTAGCAGCAGATAAGCTTATATTCACAAGGCCTACAGGTGACAGTAGGAGACCTGGGAGAGAGAAAAGCTGCACATGATGAACTCATTCTCCAGATCGGTAGCGCCGAGGTCAGATGATGCGACTGGAAATGAAAGATCCATCAGCGTCAGAACTGGCTTCGGTGATACCTAAAATTTACAGAGTCAATATGCTAGAAAATAGGACCAGGAGAAGTTACAAACATCAAATGAATCTTACCAGTGGGCATGAATCAGGGGACTTGCACACTATACAAAACAACTTGCTCATATTCAAGCCCACTACCCAATAATTTTCTTCTTCCGATTTCCTCACTTTGCTAGCGCTGCATTTTTTAGAAGGTCAACAGTTGTTGAAATTTAAAAATAAAATAACTGTGTCATAAGAATAACAAAATTCAGTTGAACATAGTTAATACCTGAACAATGGTAGCCAAGTGCCTCCAAACTGGCTGGTAAACACTCTCAACACCCCCTACATAAGTTACCAAACTGATGAGATATATGTAACATCAAATCAGAGAACATGAGCACAACTTGGTACAGTCAAGTGTGCTAGGGGCAGCCCGGTTGGTGGGCTCCCCGCTGCACACCCCCAGGAGGGCAGGGGTTCCATCCCTGCAATCCTGGCCTGGACGCCACTGGGGTAGTACCCCCCCCCCCCCCCCCCCCCCAAAAAAAAAAAACTTGGTACAGGGCACGGCATACCTGCGAATCATATGCGCTTAACTGGCCTTCTTCACTAAATCCAAACCATGACAGAACAGATCCAGGAGTCAATGGAAGTGGGCATCTAATTGACTGGGTCCCTTTAGAAAGATTGAACACTCTAACTTCAAGCATCTACATTGAAAAGAAGTACATCAACGGCGGGGCAGTATGCAATTTGGATATGCTAGATGAGGAGCCCAACATTCACAAGAAGGTTAAAGCAAATACAATCTCCCTTTTTTCAATTGGCTTTACTGGTAAACTACAAGAAACAAAGTTGAGAAAATGCATAATAGCCATCGCAAATAAAACATGATATTCTGTGTAGGCCCAAAATTCTTGGATACAGATGAAACAATCAAAATCACAAAAGGACGAGTTGGCAGAAGAAATGCTGTGTCAAATTGAAGAGAAGTCAAATGATAAAAGGCATCCTTGAGTTAAGGTGGCTTTTCTTTATTAGTAAAATGCCTGATACAACGAGGCTGAAGACAGTAAAAAGTTTCTCAAATTAACGTCAACCCACCGTATGCCCAAATTCTAGACAATTGGCTTTATCATGAGTGTCAAAAAAATTAAGTTGGCACTGGGCAGCAATTCTAAATTTAGTCTATTGCCTAAGCAATTTACACTAATCTAAACGATAAACAAGTGAACACTCACCAATCATCTACAAAAAAATAGTAAGATCTCTAATCTATGTTATTTCTAATACCTGGTCTCCTGAGGTAAGACACTGTGAAGCATGAGTGACAACAGCTAATTCATCCTTGAAACCTGCTGCTGTGACAACCGGGCCATTCAGGGACAGCATATATCTCTGTAGGGAGTAACCGATAATGTTTAAGCCAACGAGATCAACATTATTACACGAGAGAAACAAAATTTCTTAAACAGCAAAAATGCAAGGTGTCAAGAAGCTGAATATGAATGCACACAATCTACGAAGACCACAAAACCTGGGGGGGGGGGGGGGGGGGGGGGGGGGGAAAGAACAAAATCAGTGCCACGAAGTGTAAACTCCAAAACAAAGTGAGCTCACAGATGTGCAAAATATGACATTACTGATTAATAGCATTTTCTTGTGAAATAGCTTGAGATGATTTTGTAAGACAAACCAGTCTAAGATAAGAGTAACATTCTGTGAATGTAAGTAACACTCAAATCTCATCAGACTGGCCGCAAGGTTTCGACTATTGTTCATTTACTAGATAGCCCTAGGATACATATGGAAAAATAATCATCCGAACTCCAAGAAGCCTTATGACAGCTAGATGTCTGTCCTCTGTAAGCATCCAAATATACAGTATAATTATGGGCAAAACTTGCTTGCACCCTACATAGTGAAGGAGATATCATTAGTTGTGGGTTTATCTCCCTCAACCTCACTATCTCATGTCTCAGATGGGAAGAGAAAGGAAACAGAAACATTGGCGAAGGAAGGAAGCAAGGATGTTTTTTCTGTATGTGTTTGTATGCACAGGTACACAGCATGTGACCCAGAAATCTATGATGCATGTTACCATTTGCTCTTGGCTCTATTGCGAACGTAATGGTTAAACCGATGAGAAACCTTTGAATACCAATAGCTCAATGAGATCGGTAGATAATTATCCAATGGAATACAAATCAAAGAGATTGTGTGAAATAATTTTTGGGGAAAACAACAGAGTTCCAGTAAAGAAGAGTCAAGTAACCTGATAGAAATTTTAGAAAGTACAGTACAAGGTATAATCACTGCACAGATAAAACGGATCCAAAGTATTCGAAAAAGCTACTGATAAATAAGGGCAAGGAATAACAAATTAAAGAACAATGTTTACCAACATAAAAATAAACCTGCCATATGAAATGTTCAAACAAAACTATAAGAGTGAAGTTGTAAAAATTCAACAGCAACAAGAGAGTTTCTAAGGTTGTTTTCCCTCGTCAGCATAACCTCACTAGTGGATCAGTGTACTAATTCATACTTCCGTTTGGTGTTTAGTATGCACATTGTAAATAAATAAACACACAAATTTCAAAAAAAAATATTAGATCAAGAATTATGAAGGCCTTTCAATCATGGTGGCATATTCTCAACAATTAATCAATGACTATCCATTCAATCTACTTTCTGTCAAACAAGTTAATTGCTAAACTTGATGGAAACATCAAATAGTAAAACCTCCTAACAGCATTCAGTTATATCCTCATCCATAGAACTAGGGGTGTGCAAAAACTGAACCAAACCAAAAAACCAAACCGGACCTGTTTAGTCCGATTTGGTTTGGTTTGGACCCCTGCTCAATTCAGTCCGGTTTCACAATGTGAAACTGCGTAAACCGAATATATATATTGAATGTTGTACATTTCATACAAACACAACGTAACGCTGTTGGTTAGTGTTGTATTTAGTGTGAGATTGTGAGTTCGATTCTCACAAAGACATAAATCTGTACATTTTTGTGAAAAATTTTGCTAAAAATTGATTGACTTTAATGAGAATCGAACTCAGAACCTTCGACTTAAAAGCCAAAGACTTAACCACCAGGCCAAGAGAGCGTTTGTAATAAAATTGGCCTAATTTTTGGTTTAAACAGAACCGAACCAATTCGGTTCGGTCCAGGTCAGCTTTGGGGTTCGGTTCAATTCGGGTTGACCAAAAAATAAGCCAACTTGGACCGAACCAACCCATGCACACTCCTACATAGAACCAACATGGTAACATGTCAGAACAGCTGTATGGCATATCACAAGGTAAGATCATACAAACTCATCTAAAAGTTAAAGTTGAAATTATTGGTATCACCGACCTGCAAACCACCTTCTGTAAATATGCGAAGAAGATTGAGGTTTGTAACAGCAGCTACCCACCCGCTACCAAGGGCCACCACATTTACTTCCTCTGCTTCAAACCGCATAGACCACTATACTCAAATAACCAACTTATAGTCAATGGAAGGGGGAAAATGCTTAGGGATTTCACTGTTAGTAATCTGATGTATATCAGCAATTTTGAGGTCAAGTATGCACCAGAACCTCTTGGAATATAAGAATGATTTGTTCTTTCACAAACTAAGCTACCTAAATTAAGCAAATGATGCCATACCTCACTGTTATTAGCCCAGCTACTAAAAGGGCGATACATAAGAGTACTTGTACTCTTCTCTCCCTTGCACGGATTAGCAAAAACACTGCCAGACTCATTCAGTGAGGCCATGGTGAATCCAAAATAGTCTGTCATAGAGGGGACCCTGGAGCTTCTCCCCGTGTCATGAAAATCAATCTGCCCATACAGGTGGCAAATGATTAGAAAGTGAAACAACAAGGTTACAGAAAGTATTAATTTATGAAGCAATCTTCCAGGATTAAAGGAATGTTAGCATCAAACTATTTACATTAATTAGCAGCATCTCTTCCAAACAAAAATCTAAAATGGGATAAGCTACTTTGCTAGACTAGAGTCAAGATAAGATTTAGAAATTGGCACTGGCGATGGCATCACCTCTATGTGAGAATATCCTTCGTTTTCCATTGTTGTTATAGTCCCAAGCATGTTATAGCAAAGAAAATGTCTCTTGCCAGGTTGTAAAGGAGTAGAGCAAGGCTGAAACGCCTCCTGCATTGTTGGTCCCAAAACCTTTGTTGAGCATTCTCTGCTTTCTGTTCTGTTTCTCTCCTTGCGTCTGTCATTTCTTGTGCGTGTTTCAAAATGATGAAGTATATCATCTTGCGCGTCACCATCTTTGCCCAGATTGTCATCATGTTTAGACCCTTTCCTTAATCTCTTATGGCTGGCGGGTTCCACTTCACCAGGATAACCTTCACTCCCATCATTTAAGCTGTGAGAAGCACTAACCTCTTCACTCTCATCATCAGAAAACAAATGACCAAGAGTGCTCCACCTCGCCTGTAGATCGGGAACACCATCCGTGGGGGATTTCATATAAGAAGGAACTGGGAATTCCCACACACCAAACTTACCCATAACATCAATAACAGCCAGAGCATTCCCAACAGGCTTCCACACCAAACAAGATACCCTTTCGTCAAATTTCTGTCGATCAATGTCCTGCCTCAGGCCAACGTCCCAAATCAAAACCTGATGGTCCATGCCAGCAGTGGCCATGTACTTCCCATTTGGTGACCAGGAAAGGAAACAAACAGATTGCTCATGATCACCTTTCAGAGAAAATACCTTTTCTGCCGTGTCCCTGTCATACATCACCACATCATTTTTCAAGCCTGGGACAGCCAGGGTCTCTGCATCAGGGCTCCAGCCTAGTGCGTTCAGAACAGATGCATCTGAACCACAACTAGGGGCTACAGCTTTCAAAGTGTGAACTGGTTTCCCTGAGGAGAGCTCCCAGTAGATGACAGTACCAATGCCATCAACGGATGCCAAGAACTCATTTTTTGGATCAAAAGCAAGCCCAGTTACCGGACCTTTGTGACCCTTCAGTACCCTTGAGATCGAGTTGTCAATTGTAGCAATCAACTTGATGCCATCATCGTCACCGGCTGCCGCCAACAAGCTACCTGACTTGTTGAAAGCAAGGCAACGGATCGGCAATGTGAATCTAGTAACGTTACTTTGGAACTCGCCACCTAGTCACAGAAATAGAACCCATCAGAAAACACACCAACGCATTTACTGTTTGACTGAGTATTTCAAACTATAAGAGGTGCTTCGCTGTTCTTCGTTGAAGCTATATCTACACAGATTCTTTACAACTCCGTAGCGCCAGAATACAACTGTACTATAGGACTTACGGATAGATGGGGAGGGGGAAAAAAAACTGGGCTCAGTAAAACAGCATTGCATACGCAATCCCACAACCAGATGCTTCATGCAGTATCAAACGGACAAGCAAAGCTTCCATTCGAAGAATAGAATGTCCGGAGGCAAAGCAACTGGACGACTCCTTTGGAGGGCTTAAGGCCGGACAAACGAATCAAGATCACAACACAGACCTAGCAGGGGAAAAATGCTGGAAAAAGAACTGGAGAGGAGGAAAGAGCCGGGAAGCGAGGGACCTCACCGGGAAACCCGTAAAGCTTGACGGAGTGGTCAACGGAGCCGGAGGCGAGGCAGGTGGAGTCGGGGCTGAGGGCGAGGCAGGTGACCCCATCCTTGTGGTGGCGGAGGATCTGTGGAGGCTTCGGCGGCTGGGCGGCTGGGTCGTGGACGGCGATGGAGGCGTCGGAGGAGGAGGCGGTGACGAGGCGGTTGGCCTCCTTGGGATCCCAGAGGATGGAGCAGAAGGCGGGGGCGGCGCTCTCGTGGGCTTCCCTCAGCTTCAAGGATCGGCCTTTCATGGTGACCACTCCGACCTCCTCTCCCGTAGGGGGGTGGCCGTTCTGGGTCTTGTTCCCGCTCTTTTGAACCCCTCTTTCTATTTGCTCTGGAAAGTTTTGCTTCCCGCTTCTGGGGGGACGCGGCGCGGGAGATTTGGCGGGCTCTCAGTTTCACCGCTATTTGGCGGGAACTCTCTTTCTTATTCCAGGTATATGATTATAGGGCTGCAAACGGGTCGAGTTCGAAACCGGAAACACAGATTCGATTCCGATTCTGATAACCGAAATATAGTTCTGATTCTGATTCCGATAAAATTGGAATGGTTAATTTCGATTCTGTTCCGATTCCGATAGCATTATCGGAACCGAAATTCTGATAAGCTAAGGTGTTTACCATAATTTTACTTTTTGAGTTTATGATAATTTATCGGAATAATCGATACCGATTTCGATTCCGATTCCGATTATTTTTCAATTCCGATTTCGATTCTGATAGCTTATCGGAATATCTGATACTGATTCTGATAAACTATCGTATTATTTTCCGATTCCGAAACTGATAATTTTTATCAGAATCGGGTCAGAATATCAGGTTCCGTTTACACTACTGACTCATGACCAATATTTATTGACTCCACGAGAAATAATATTTTATTATGGACAATCTTGTAATAATATTTAGGGTGAATTATCAATTAGTTTTTATTTTTAGGAAATTTATTTGTTACATACTTATCTCTATAACTATAAGTATGTAAGCGAGGGACCTAAAAATAAGTCTCCAAAAAATAGGGATTGATCGGTAATTCTCTTAAATAAGAATGACTCTCTAAATGTACTCCACATTCGGCGCACAAGTCTCATCATTTCGTTTTACCTTCACTATCTGAAATGTTAAAAAGAGCAAGTATGAGTGCACTCATCCAGTAGAATTTACTCCGTCATGGATAAATATAAGTAATTAACGGTTTCAAGTTGTATGCCATGAACTAAAATATGTAACTAATAGTTGGTAAGAAAAATTAACTAGCAATGCAATCAAGAGATGCCAAATCAATTCGTGATATCATGTGAGTAAGATGATCAAGTATAAGAGATTATCGTGTTAGAAAATAACATGGGTAATAGAGTAAAAAAGTCAATAGTATTGGAGAGAGAAAATCGAGATTTTATAAGAGCATTCTTTACACGCAAGAATGTCACTAGAGTAACTTTCAAGATATCAAGATAGCACTGGAACATATGAGCACGCAAGACATTTCACTAGTAAGCACTTTGAGTAACTTGTTCTAGGCACTCCACGCAAGATCTACTGGTGCCTCAGGCAAGCACGTCCCTCGACCACTTAAGTTGAGGACTAACACGTAGTAGCGAGTAACAAGTCAAGTCAAACAAGTTTATCACATGTAATACGTATGTGTCAAGCCAAGCACTAATCATAATTCCGCACCACGCTAGGCAACACGACTTTGTTAGGGGATCAGCCTAACAATCAACACCTGGGGTAACGAACATCTTTGAAAAACTGGACAATTAACACCTTAGGGTAACACGACTTTATCGGGAGCAAATCTGACAATCACACCCATAGGCAACACGACTTTGCCAGAAACTCTAGGACCAGATACGGGTCCACAGTCAGGTTTGTATTGCACAACACAAGCATATGCCCCATTGAGCCCATCGACTCATGGGTAATAAGAAAGTGTTTTTGAGTGCAGGACTCCAATATCATTGATGTACTTCAAGAACGTATCACAAGAAGGTATGTCAACAATGATAAACTGGTTGAAAAAGTTTGATACTATCATGTCAATAGTGATGATTATCGATAGTGTCATGTCAATAATGATATAGAGTTCAAGGGTACTTTGATATTGTCGAGTCAAGAGTTCAATCTGACAGAACAACACCATATTTGCATATATTATATATTTAATTAATAACTTGGTTTCATGTGTTATACTTGATCACTCCGAGAAAGTCAAGATGAGAGAGAGAGGTTCACGCTAACTTCTGGGTACTTCATAGTACAACCTACTCGTCGGCCATATGAACCCATGGTCAGAGGAGACTTACGGAGGCCTTAGTCAAGGGGTCACTAGTCTGGCAGAAGTAATATTTGACGGAGAGTTCACCACAAGCCAAAAAAGGGCTTTCCTATCTTGCAAGAGTGCATGCGCATGCCACGCATGAGAATCGCTCAAGTGCACGTGTGAGTGCTTGTTAATCCGATTATGGAAACCTTGCATTAGGTAAGTAACAATAGTGTTAAATCAGGAAATAAAAATCATGAATGACCAAATTTAACAAGTTTCCATGTGCTTATTTTAGCAAGTATGATAACAAGGCAAGAAAGAGAGAGTAATCAGTAAGTAGATAGCATGATCATTAACTTAAGAACACTTAGAATCATGTCAAGATGTTTACCACTTTTTCATGGGTTGAATTAATGCATGATAAGACTTTCTAGAAACTTCCTATAATAGATCAAACTTACACATGCAAAGAAACGACGCAAAATGACGGAAACCAAGATGTATGCCCCTTAGGCATTGTTTGGGAACACACTTTGGTGATTTTACTTTTTCAAAAGTCAAAATCACTAAAAAAGTTCATAGAAACCAACTTTTGAGGCTCCAAATCCAAGGCCTCATTATTACCTCTCTTCTCTCTATCTCTCTTCACCTTTCCTCCACTTTTTGAAAATCTACTTTTTGAGAATCCACAATCACTTTTTCTCATTTGGAAACTAGAGTGAGAAAGAGTGTGTTTCCAATCATTGGAATCTACTTTTACCTTTTCCAAACTTGTTTCCAAACAGTGCCTTAGAAAATAAATGCAGTACCATCCCTTCACTTCCTTAGGTCATAACTCATTGATTTCTTATTTAACTCTCACACATGAATATACCATTTGGAAGCCCTTTGAATAAGAAATCCAATAAAGAAAACGGCTCAACAATCCGAGCTCTATAGAAAAAGTTATGGCTAGTAAGAAGACACTATGCAGAGTGAGAGTTGCGACAGGTTACCTATTGCATTCTAAACGCAACAAATCAACATGTTGCCTTCTGAACAAGTGTTCTGGGTTGCCAAACATGCCTAGACTGGGGGGTACTTCCAGGGCTTATAACTCACAATATAGAGCATGAAAATTTATAAAACCAAGTTCATTGGATTGTTATCTCACTAAGATAACTACTATAACAAAGAATTAGAAAGTCAATCACATTTACTGGGTCAACTTGACTATGTGGGACAAACCATGAAAAATTGACACATTAGAGCTATTTCAGTCATTGCTCTCTACACAAACCATGAAATAGAGATTTTTTGGTTTTGTTTGAAAGTAGACTCAAAGGGGAACATTATTCATGTTGAGTGCTTGATCTGAAAATGACTCAGACAAGAGGTAGAAGACTCGTAAGATAGTGCAAGGGTTTCATAAGGCAAAAAGACTACTCGGATGATAAAATATTTATTTCGATGACACAACAAGATATAAATTGGGAATAAGTCGATCTTATTGTGGGAGTCGATATAAATTGGGAATATAAATTTATATCTATTTTAAGTTGATAGATTTGATTCTTTGTTAAATAAACTCCTTGAATTGTCATAATTGATTTGCTAACTATTTTAGAGAATCTATTCCCTTGTCAAAACATCTACTATCTACCTACTTAGAGAATTGACTCCTTGATTGAGTTAATAAATAAACTCTCATATCCCTTTAGAGAATCGACTTCCTATGTTGATTAATGAATGACTCCCTGACTTGAATAATAAATGACTCCATGACTGTTAATAAACTGACTCACTAACTTGATTTAAATCGACTCTCTGTAGACTTTCTTAATAAAAAATTTCTTAATAAACAAGGAGCCAATTGCCAGATTTAGGTTGTTAACCACATCAAAATAGGAAATTTAAAGGAAGTTCATCATGGTTAGAATCCAATTTGGATTTAAAAGGTCAAATATGAGAAATTAATATTTAAAATTTGTAATACCGAAATATCCATTAATAACATGGTCAAATAAGCTTAAACCTAAAGCTAAATGGGCCATGATATGAGCCAAAACCCTAGCCTAATAAGTGAGTACGAGTTTGTTGTCATACACCATATGATTAGGTTTGAAAGGAGACAAATGGCCATGAGTTGCATCCAAATCGGATTTGCAATTCCTTCTTTAAGAAATAGCCAAATATAGACCCTTTCAAACCCTAAGTCTTTAAATACTCCTCGTAACCCTCTCTTGGTCGACCAAGCTCTTCTTGGAGTTTTTTGGGTGCAGCCAAGGCATATTGGAGGAGGAAAAACTTAGAGATCCTGGAGTTCTTCAAAGCTTCTTCAACGTTCTTTGATTTTTTTCATCTTCTTCCATTAAAACGACCAAAGGTAGGTGATCTCTTGGCACAAATAAAATTAATCATCATTATAGGATCCCCTCCATGTCTAGTTTACAAAAATTATGTTTGCCCAATATTTTTAACGATGACTTACACGTATTTTGCGAAATATTTAGTTCATATTTCATCCTTTGAGTAAACATAAATACCTAATCTCTTCATTTGAATCTAATTGGACATCCTTGTAGGTGTGTAAACATATAATCATGAGTTTTATATGTTTTTCTCTCTTTTATGTCTCTACATATCCAGTATTTTGAGATTAACCGGGCTTATATTGAAGAAAAATAAGAACTCTTGCTTCTAACACTCTGATTGTAGTCGCACCTAAAATGATATGGAATGACTAGAGTTGCGCCTTTCACACAATGCACAACTAGGATTTCCTATCGTGCCAATCATCTATGGCACGAAGAGAATCGTGCCATCCCTGGTGTGTACGAATGGGTTTTCCTATCGTGCCAGTCATCCTTGGCACATTTCAAGTCGCACCACACGTCTAGCCTTTCTTCTACAAATGCCTCTCTTCTTCTTTAAATGGTCCAATTTAGATACTAAGTGCATGTTTAATCCCTAACCATGATGTATAGAAACTGAAATAGGTGTTAAACCATTAAATACATGAAATAAAAGTATGAGACCATCTTCTTAAATCATATTGTTCTTGTTTCTACAACGTCCTTGTTGGATCTATGGCAATAGAGCTTTTCACCTAGAGGGGGGTGAATAGGTGTTTTTCGTCGCAGAAGCTAATTTAAAAAGAACTTACTAACACACGTTAGTTATGTTACTCAAACCATAAAGTATTGGGTATGGAATGAATATCTAGAGGGGGCCTCGAATCATGTGCCCAGAAAGAACACGCTGGCAATTCCTTTTGTTAACTGGGAGAAAAAGATTAGTGTGTCGACACCTCTTGTGCATTGTGTCGATGCACAATTAAACTAGCTATAATCAATGCAGATCCTTCAATAGTATCGACCTAATGACTTAATGCGTCGACCTTATCCATTAGCCTTCAGTGGAGACTGGCTATTAATATGCTTTGTGTTGACCTCATAGCAATCAAGTGTCGACCTCTTGGAATAGTAGAGTCGACCTAACCTTCAACATGTGTTGACTCCCTGTATTCTTTAATTCCATCACATGCTAGAACTTGTGTCGATATGAGATTCATCTAGAGTCGACCTCTTGAGATTCTTTCCATTCAGTGCTAACATGAAGATCAACATGTGTCGACCTGACATTGACTAGTGTCGAATCAAGTGATTCTTTTTCTCTTCTGCACTTACTGGAAAGATAGCATGTGTCGACATGAGCATTGACTAGTGTTAGCTCAAGTAGTTCACTACACACCAGTAAAGTCACTAACTGAGCCATGTGTGTTGACCTTCAAGGCAATGTGTGTCGACACACAAATGATCTTTTGACTTTGAGAATTTTCTTGTCATAAGTAAACATGTGTTATTAGAGAATTCTTAGATATTTATGACAGTTATATTTGGTTCATGACATCATCAAAACCAAGGACACAACAATCTCCCCATTTTTGATGATGGCAACTATGATTCATAGAGGTTTTGACTGTGACTTAATTTATTACACATAGTCATCACACAAGTACACAAGTCATCACTTGAGCACACAAGCAATCCACACATGATAAATGTTCAACACAGATGATTTTATTTCATGTAAAATTTTTACAATATGAGGCATAGAAGCATCTGGCTATCACAGACAAAAAAACAAAGACAAACGAGTCACGAAAGAGTCATGAATCTATCTCCCCCTTTGACATTATCAAAAAAAGATGATCACTGTTGAGGGGAAGTAGGAGGTGGAGGTGGATGGATAGTGAGCCTCTGCTCAATTCTTGCAAGCCTTGTTTACAGATCTTCATAATTCTCTCTCAGGTAGATCTGAACTGCATTTAGTCTTGTATTCGAAATGTGGGATATTTCTTTCAGATTATCAGACACAAGAATAGAGATCTGATCCACGCCATGAGGCATGGGTGGTGCAGTAGTAGAAGAGGTAGCATGGGTGCTATCAGCTATCTCAGTGTCGCCATGAAGCTTCCAGACTTGATCAAAGTCGTGTCTCATGGATCGAAGATGACCAGACATGGCTATATGATAGTCTTTGACTGTGTTCAGACTGCTAGCCATTTGAGGATAAGATACCTTTATTGTTGGAATATCATCTAGCTTATCTGAGCCTTTAGACAACATCTCCTCAACTGACTGTAGCTTAACAAAGATCTGTGCCTGAGTGTATGTTGCATGATTAAATACCTCTCCAATCTTTTTGATAAGCTTATTGGATCTGAAAGCTGCAAACCCTGCAGTCTGCATTTGCCTGTCAATGTTCTCACTTAGCAATTTTTCAATAATTTCCATTCTGCTCTCAAACCTCAGTGTCTGTTCTTCAATCTTAGCATTGAGCTGACCAACAGAGTCATGAATGGATGCAAATTGCACCTGAATAAGTTGTAAGAACTATCAAGGAATGACAAACACATTGAATGATGTGGGTGGTGGAACAAGTTGAAAACCAGATGCATCTTGTTGAGGAAGAGTGGCTGGTTGATCTTGAGGTGCATTCATACCCAGGTCATCAAATCTTGGAAGAGGGCTGTAAGATCTGGGTGCATAGGATGGTGTGGGTGATGAAGTGTCCACTGCCATCTGATGTATCTGATTACCAGAATCTTCTCCTTGTTGTTCAGCATGGAATTGACCTTTATGGTGTTCATGAGGTGGTTGTTCTACAACAATTTCTTCTAACAAATTTACTTGAGAGGGAACTGGTCCTCTCACCAACTGGACTCCCAGTTTAAATTTCATGAATTTTAATATATGAGCCAAGCAATAGATATTGTATCTTGGTATCGTTTTAGATTTGGTATTACCAAGAGGGATCTTGGCTTTCAGAAAGATACCAGATAAATGGGTTGCATATGGAAGACTTCTTAGCTCTGGTCTGGTTGACTCATGAAGTAACTGGCAAAAGACAGTTGCCAAGTTTGCCTTTTCCCTAGTGAGTAGACACTAAAGCAGAAATCTTTGAAGTTTTGTCACTCTGTGTCTCCCTCCACCTTGAGGTGTCAAGATGATAGTGTGGACGCTCCGTTCACCACACCCCGGTGACTGTGGATCCTCCGGAGGCTTCACGAACGTCGCCACCCCCTCGTTGGCGTTGAAGGTGAGCTATTTGACTTTGTTGACTCCTCGTTGACCACGTTGACCAAAAGGAAAAACAAAGAAAATAGAAAAAGAACAGGAGAGGTTGTGATCGCCAGGGCCTTACATGTGCCCAAGGAGTGTTGTGATCACGCCGGTGACGTGCCTCACGCAGCGGATAGTGGTGGGACTTCAACTTCTCCCTCTTCGGCTGACCAAAGAAAGAGAGCTCCACGGTCTTGTCCAAGTGTTCTGCCACAAAAGAAAGACTCTATTAGACTATAAGAAGTGTATTGAACGTCCAAAACGAAGAGAAAAGGCCCAAAAGGAGAGTCCCGTACCGGTTACGGGCTTGAGAAGAGGGGTGGCCAAGTGCTATGAACACCCTTCTTCCCTCCATTTTTGTTTGGGAAACCCCTTTCTAGGTGTGTAGGTAGGTGTCCTACATGCCTAGGGTGTGTGTGAGTGTATGAATGACATGCAAAACTAAAGGAAAGAGAGAAGGGAAAGAGAGAAGGAGGAGGGAGATGATCCTCGTTGCTGTGGTTGATGGCGCCTTAGTGGACTCCTCCAGCACTTGATGAAGCCTTCTGGACGTTCAAGGAGTTGAGAGGGAGAGAGGAGGCAAGGGTTGGAAGCTTTTAGTGGATTTTCTCTCTCTTCTCACCAAGTAACATAGCATGGACGTCCAGTCTCTCCCCCTCTCACTTAGAAGGCCAAAGGGGGACATAAATAGGCAAGTAGGGTCAGAGCTTCAGAGCCTTGGATGCTCAAGTGTGAAGACACACACTTGCACACTTGGCAATCCATGTGTTTATGCTCCAACCAATGAGGGGAGAGCAAGTAGGATTTTTACTGGGTCAATGGGGTGCCAAGGTGGCCCATATACCCGTTGGGAACGACTATATGCATTGCATGGCCGAGAGAATGGCGCTAGTGGGCTGGAATCTTGGGCAGTTGCGCAGACCAGGTAAAACCAGGTTGACGTCAAACGATGCCGCCGCCAACCCCATGCAGGCGTCAACATAGGTGGCCGCCAACTAGAGTCAGCGTCCAGGGGGATTGCCACCAACATGCAGTCAGCGGCAGTCGATGCTGCCGTCTACATGGGATCCAAGGCAAGTCAACAAACGGTCCAACGGGCCTTATTGGGCCATGAAACCACGCGGGGATGGGCCAAATCTTGTGTCTACAAATGCCCCTCCGAGACATCCGGTCTTGCAGGGGAGCAGAGCGGACTGAAAGGTTGGTGTCTCGGTAAACAAAGGATGCAGAGATTTGTAGAAGGGACCATCTCTGAGGATAGGAATTCTAAAAAGCCATACGAAAAATTTAGGCTAGAAACAAATGACGAATCATCTGAGAGACAAATGTGGATAAGAGGAAGGGTGATCTACCCGTGTAACTACAACTGCAACCCAATGTTAGGGTCCCTAGCGTTGCCGTGTTGGACTTTGACTAGTTTTGGTGTGTCTGTGTCAAAGGAGTTGTAATATGATGGTTGAATCGAGGGGGTCTCATAACCGGAGCTCATGTGGGCTTGCTGACCTAATTAGGACGTCTGTCCAGATTTAGGGGGTTGTGGAGACAATGGATTGGTTGATCTCTCGAAGGACTATCAAAAGATTCTAACTGAAATCAATGTTTGGAAAGCCTGAAGTCCAGAATTAAGCTCATGGCTGGCGAAAGTTCACGTGGACTCAACAAGGCTGCTTGATTACTTGTGATATGCACGGTGGGACAAGTTCCCGAAGGGGGGACAACAAAGGCCTGAAATTCAGCTTGGATATTCAAGAAGATGGTGCTGACCCGGTAGGCCACCTGAACTGGGGAGCCACAGAGTAATTGAGGAACATCTCCATTTTTTTTTTTAAGTTAGCAAGAAAGTGGTTAGCGGTGTATGCTGGTGTGGGTTTCCTATCTAAAATGCAAGTTAGAACCAGAGAAAAATTCTAAGGCCATACGAATAACTGAGAGATCGCAAACCCGTCATTGTTTTTGGTAAAGGGGAACTCGGGGTTCACGGTCGCCAAGTTATTAGCCTCTGGTGGGGTCCTATGTTAGACATACCTGTGTAACACTCACGGTTGTATGAGCGTTCCGAAATCGAAGCGCGGCTTGTGCTTAAATATGTGCAAGACAACTAGAAGTACAAGATAAGAATATAATGACCATATAAAGCTTTAAAAATTCCGATATGTAAACGTCCACCCTGATGGCCGCCAATTTATAGTATACGTCAACATATGCTGCCGTTAACAGTAAACTGGCGTCCAACTATATGGACGTTTACTTGCCAGTGGATCAGGCCGATAAAATAGGTATTGGGAGTCCACAAGGACTCTTCTATCTTCTTCCTCCATCCTTTCCTTTCCCAACTACGAACCAAAGGACCCAAGGACGGACTGAAGCAGAAAACATGGCCCCTTCATCGGCCGGAAAGTCCATGAGCATAAACCCGGGGATTCTGAGCGAGGTTCCGAGGCATCTAAGCACCAGACTGGCCAATGGAGAGGTAAGTAATGTATATTTCTGCTCTTGCTTGGGATAAAAATGCCCCAAAACTCTGCCTCATGGTATTCATGGTTATACAGGAGGTGCCTGCCTTTCCAAGCCAGGGTCAGGTACAGGCCTTCTCCTGGCTCGTGAACCTGATGAACGCAATAACCTTAGACGAGGAGTTTCATCGGGGCATGGAATCTGAGCTTTATGGTGGTGCTGGAGAAGAACATGAAGGAGATGTGGTGGAGCTTTGACACCCTGGGAGCACTCGTGGAGTGGTGGCATCCACATACGCACACGTTCGTGTTCCACGGGTTCGAAGCGAGCATGCTACTAGAAAAGGTGGAGTTGTTTCTGGGGTGGAGGTGCTGCTTGGAGTAGGATGTGATGACTCCTCTTCTCCCGTGGGAAGAGATCCTTGCGGACATCGTACAGGACAAGAAGGAGGTGTTGAGAATGACAAACAAGCACGGGATCTTCCTGGACTGGCTGGCCTAGTGGTTGATCCAGCATGCAAGGGAGATTAGAGGAGAGAGGGCAACCCAGGGACTGACACTTTGCCTGGCTGGCTTCCTCCTATTCCACACTAGTGGCGACTTCCTCCTCTACGAGCACGTGGGAATTCTATCTCTACTATGGTGCGGGCAGTCACTTTCCCCTACAGTGCTAGCGCACCTTTACAGCTCCCTAACCATGATGAGCCTAGGCGGACGCACATGCGGGAGCTTGTTCCTGCTTCAGGTATGGATGGAAGCTCATTTGAAGTTTGATTTTGCTGAGAAGCAACCTACCCCCTCCAGAATCTTCCTTCGGAGTTCAGTGCATTGCAGCAGGGCATAGTATGAGCCAGAGGACGAGATCAAGTGTGTAACAGCACACTTGAAGAGCAGAGACGCCTGGCGAGATCACTTAGCCTACCTGGTAATGGAGGACTTCATAGTGAGGCCACTATTCATGAGGACCATTGAATTTAGAGTTCGAAAGAGGGAGGACAGAGACTTATGGTTGATCGGGGCTGATCGGATGGTGGGGTACCAGCCATATCGGTGCCATTGTCAGCTTGGAATTCCACGGGGAATTCCAACTTCATCCTACTGCACTGACATGATTATTTCTGGGAGAAATGAGAAACTGATGAAGAAGGCAAGGAAGACCTGGGAGAGGTACACAGTGAGCAAGAAGGTGGGACTGGCGGTGCAAGAAAATCAGGAAGACATTTAGAAGTATGAGGAATTCAATGACACAATTTGCCCAATCTCCTGTGTTTTCTTTATGGCTCGTAGAGCAAAGTGATATATTTTCCCAATTTCAATAAGTGTAACACAAGTTAGAATGAATAAACAATGAGTTGCATTGTGTTCAATTGTTTTGAATTGTTTGAATGGAGTGAATAGCCTGAATTGGCTTCAAATGGGCTTCAATTATGTTGATTTGAGTGTTCTGTGAAGCACTGAAAATGAATAGTTGGCGGCCACATCGATGGCCGCCGACGACATATCGACGTCCATACAGTGGCCGTTAAGGGCCAGATAGAGAATAGACGTCCAGATAAGTGGCCGTCTACTATAAAGTAGACGTCCACAACCCGGCTGTCGCACAAAGTACGGGGTCTGACAGGGCGCCTTGGGGCCAGAGCTCAACGTCAACAGGGTGGTCGTCCGCAGAAAATAAACGGCTACAAGGCTGCCGTTAACCACTTGTTAACGGCCAGGGATTGACGTTAAATTTAAAACACAGCTTTTGTCAAACCGATGCTTCTCCCGGCGCCCTTTCACCTTCAAACCCACCGGAGACCCTCCCTTCTTCCCTCACACCAACTCTCCCACTCCGACTCTTCCATAACAACTTCTTCCTTCTTCTTCCTTCCTTCTACATTCGGACTGTGTTTGGACTGCGGAAATGACAAGGGGGAAGAGATTGATGCTCCGGACTCGCCCCCAACCGAGGGAGGAGGAAGAGGAAGCGATGACAGGGGGCTCAGTGGCGGAGGAGGAGGAAATGGTTGCGGAGGAGGCCGTCGCCGGTGGCGACAGTGCGCCGAAGGGAGAGGAGGACACCGGGAATGACGGAGAGGGGGAAGAGACAGAGGCGGAAGTGGCATAGAGGCATTCACGCCGGCCAAAGGTAGGTTGCCCGAACCCTTAAAAACCTATGTGGATGTGTTTTAATCAGTGGAAAAGAGAAGAGAAACAGAGGGGAGTTCATCTAGTTTAACAGGAACTCAACGTCAACATCGGTTGCCGTTGAGTTTCTGTAAACGTCCAACCTGCCGTCAAGGACTTGACGTCAAGAGGTGGATGCCTACAGATGAACTAGATGGCGCACCCATGGATGCCTATTTCTTTTAAACGGCATGCCCCTTGCCATCAACAACTTATTAACGACAATCGATATTGACGCCCATTTTCTGTGTGTTTCTGCAGGGAAAAGGCCGAATGAGGAGCAGAGTGACATGGGACTTGTGTTGGGCATGGTACCGGGCACTACCGGAGGCCCAACAGACGAGGATTGCCCGGATGGGTTTTGGGCATTTGTTGGCAGTACGGCCCTTCCACGTGGATGTGCCGTACCTTGAGGCGCTGAGAGAGAGGTGGGAGGAGGATTGCAAGGCATTCATCATGCCTTGGGGACATATGATACCCACGTTGGAGGACGTGGTGTATTTGACTGGACTGCCAGTTCAGGGAGAGCCGGTGTTCTGACAGGAGAGGAGGGACTACTACGATGATGTAGTAGAGTTGCTGGGGCCGGAGTTTGTGGCCAGGAGGAGGAGACCGATCCGGAGCATCTTGCTCGGATCGTTGTCTGAGGCAGTAGGGCTGAGAGAGGGGAGGAGAGGACCCCTAGAGACCTTAGACGAGTTCTACACTGGGGTGCAGAGGTCGATCCAATTGGGAGACTAGAGAGAGGAGTGATCGGTGCTGATCTTCATCGCTTATCTCTTCGGACGGCTCTTGTTTGCGACGCAGTCATCTCAGATGAATTGCAAGTTCGTGCTGCTTCTCTGGGACCTCGAGCAGGCAGGACGGTACGCTTGGGGCACCGCGATGCTGGGGCATCTCTTCTCACTCCTCCCGAGCAGCTCACGACGTTCTTAGAGCACCGGGGACTTCACCCCTTCCTTCAGGTACGCAATTTTCTTTCATTTAATGCTCGTCATTGAATTAATTTGATAAACTGCCTGACTAATCATTTCTTCTTCTCTTACAGATCTGGGGATACACTCGCTTCCCCATGGGATGCGGGGTACAGAGGGAGGGGAGCCAGGCCATGGTGCCCCTCATGGCGAGGTGGGAAGTGACGCCGGATCCGAGGGTGACGGACTGGCGCGCGGAGGATGTGCAGGCTGCACTTGACCACTACCCCCATGACCAGGTACACACTTCAACTAGCTCTTCTTCTTCCTTTCAATTGCTCTTTTGATGTGACTGACCAGTTTCTCTCTTTGCAGGTGGTTTGGACCCCGTACCTGGGGGAGACGGACGCATCCCACCCGACGGTGGCGGTAGGTCGCCCTCTTTTTGACCGCCACCTCCTCCTTCTTTGCCTGGGGATGTGCGAGCCCCACTACCTAGAGTTGGTAGTATGTACTCTAGGCTGGCACCAGTGGGCTATAGAGGTACCTTCTCTAGGGAGAGAGGGGCACTCCCGCCGACGGTTCTTCACTGAGGAACGAGACTGGGGCGAGGAGCATGGGAGCACTGTCGCCTACTGGCGAGAGGGAGGAGAGCGGGTGCTCTGACAGACGGACCTCCAGGACAGCTCCGCATACTTGGAGAGCTACAGGACGCGCTACGTCGGGTGACTCTGGCTAGACCGGAGAGCTGTGAGTGAACTTCTAACTCTATTCCTTGTCATTTAATTGATTAAATTCTAACCTTGAAGTGTGAATGACAGATGCCGGAGTCCCAGGCGGTGCGACTGCTTGAGGGGAGGCTGGCGGAGCAGGAGGTGGAGATAGAGAGGCTTCGTGCGGAGATACGGACGCTGGTAAGCCACATTTCACCAATGATTGGAAATTTGAAATGATTCGATTTGATTTCTGACTAAGGTATGGTGAATGCAGAAGGGGGAGCTAGCGAGGGTGCAGGCGAGTAGAGACGCGGGGGCGAGCTCGTCTGCACAGCCGGTTAGAGGGGACCTGCGATCCGTCTACAGGAGGCCCTGGACCGGGCGCAGGCGAGGGTCCGGGAGCTCAAGGCTGAGGTAAGATTCTAATCTACTACCTTTTCTGTATAGAATTTGTTTAATCTTACATGCTTGGCTCATTTACGTGCAGCGGTAGGGAGCAGGGGTGACCCTCCAGGCGCAGATGGAGAGTCTGCGGTTGGATTTGACAAGGATGGAGGGTCGCCTACTCGAGGCGAGGGAGAGACAGAGATAGGCAGAGGCGGACCGGATGCAAGATATTGCGGATCGAGCTCAGGCTATCTCAGATTTAGAGTTCTTGAAGAACCGGGTGCTGAAGAAGCGCCGGGAGCAGTAGCGACAGGCCCAGCAGGAGGCGGCAGGGAGGACCGGGTCAGTGTTCGGGTCCCTTGATGACATCGTGTCATTGAGATACCCGTCCATGGCGCGGGGAGGGCTGCCGCGACCAGAGGCATCGACGGCATCGAGACCTCCTCTCCCAGACCGGCGTCGGGAGAGGGAGGAGGAGGAGGTGAGCAGCTCACGCAGGCAGAGGCCTAGTGAGGGAGAGAGGAGAGAGGAGTGAGTTGTACCACCAGGGGTATGCCCCTATCATAATATGTACAGAACTTTATCCTTTATAGTGGACTTTTGTGGATTTTGTACTTGTTGTGCTTGAATGGTGTGCCTTTGTGCTTTGATTCCTGCATCCACAACACTTAAAGGAAAAAAAGTTAGTGTAGATCTGTCTTTAGCCCCTTGCCTAAATGATGTACCTTTCTTGAGATCTGGTCAAGGGGATAATTTCTAATTAAAGATAGGAACGTAAATAAAATATCGAAGGGAAATATGCACATGTATTTTTTTTAAATAAGAACATAAGGAAAACGTTAGTATATATACATGATACCACTAATTTTTTTTGAATTTTCTTCATTTTTTTACTGATTTAAAATAAGAGGAAAGGTATATACATGGTAAAACTATATACATTATGAGGCTCTTTTTATCTTTTTATCCTTTTTCATTTCCATTTTTTTTTTAGATTTTTGGACTCTAAAACACATATTCATCATGAGTCGAGGTATAAGGTCCTCATAATCTACTTAGCCACATAGGCCATGAGCAAGGAGATTGTACATGAAATCCTTGATATTGGAGACTGCCCCTAGTCTTCTTGATATTTTCCACTATGGAGGGTCTTATAAGGTCAAGTTGCCCCTAGAGGGAGAAATTGGAAGAAATAAATAGAAGGTCATGTGAGGATTTGGTTCAAACCACTTTTTGTTTCCAAACCAATATTTCACACTAAAAGACTTGGTCAACAATTATTTTCAGGGGTATTTTTCATTTCATTTCATTTCTGGGGTGGAGGTACGTACTATTTGCTACCTTCTTGATTTGGTCAGCCTTTTTCTGGGTACGTACTTTTTGCTACCCTTTTTGACCTTCTTGGCTTTTCTTTGCCCCTTTTAGGCTTGATTTATCATTTTGCCCTTTTGCATTTTGTTGATTGCCCCTGTTTATGGTGACCTTGTCTCTTAGGTGAGAGTGGGTGGTCCCCTACTCATGGTTTGCCCCTTTTCCAAACTTGACCGAGTAAGAAGAGAATAGGGTTATATTGACCAAATTAGACCGTCCGAGTGTACTTATGATTTTCCAGCTAAAGAATAGTACTCCAACATCGTGTGGTGTGTGAGGGGACCCTACCTTGCTAATGACCAAGTGAAAAGTAGAGTCTTAGACCCACGACATCGACGAGTGATGAATAACAGACTTGACCGATCGACAGACTAAGGGTAGAACTTCTTTAGGTAGACTGCATTCCAGGGATGCGACAACTCAACTCCCTCGGAGTCCACTAACCTATAAGCGTTTCCTGAGTACGCTTCTTTGACAACGAACGGACCTTCCCAATTTTCTTGCAATTTACTCTTGGGACCTGGTGCCTTAATGATTTTTTTGTTTTAGGACCAATTCACCCACTTAAAATTTCTCTCAAGAACTCTTTTGGCATAAAACGTGCAATTCTTTGGTGGTAAACTTGCGCATGGTCAGCCGCTATCATTCGCCTTTCATCTAAGAGTTCAAGTTGTGCCAACAAGGCCTCCTGACGTTGATCGGGGTCAAGCTCGGAATCCAATTGAACTCGAAGCGAAGGGAAGAAGATCTTATATGGGAGTATCGCATCTGATCCGTATGTCAAAACATAGGGGGTTTGCCCCGTAGGAGTTCGGACCGAGGTGCGATAAGCCCAAAGAGCCTCAACTAAGCGGTCTGGCCAGTCAGCATTATTATGAGATTTACAAGTTTTCTTTATGATTTTAATGAGAGTTTTATTAGTAGCTTCTGCTTGTCCATTGCCTTGTGGATAATATGGGGATGAATGATGCAAATTAATGCCATATTTACCACACATGTCGCGAAGCTCCTGTGAAGTGAATTGCGGTCCATTGTCGGTGACGATGTCCCGAGGCACGCCGAATCTTGCAAGAATGTTGCGCTTGATGAACTTGACGACTGTTGAAGCTTTGACTTCTATGAATGCTTCCACTTCAGCCCACTTTGTGAAGTATTCGGTGGCGGTCAGGATGAAGGACTTCTTACAGATTTCTTCGGTTCTGTCCGCGAGTGGGCCGACCACATCGAATGCCCACATGGCGAAAGGCCATGAAGCAACGAGAGGGTGAAGAGAAGAGGAAGGAGCATGGATTTTGTCACCGTGCAATTGACATTTAGCACAATGACGGACAAAGTGACGACAATCTTCTTCCATGGTAGGCCAATAATAGTGTCTTAGCAACTTTTGGGCAATTGCTCTACCATTGACATGGCCACCACATTCACTGGAGTGAGTGGCTTCAACAATGCTTTGGGATTCGATCTCATCAAGGCAACGAAGATAAACCCCACTGAGGGACTTCTTGTAAAGAATGCCACCTATGATCTTGTAACGCTCCGAGATGCGGTGAATGGCCCGTCTGTCAGCAGAGGTGGCATAATCGGGAAAGGACCCATCTTTGAGATAGTTTTCGATGTCAAAATACCAAGGACGGCCATCTTCGAGATCGATTTCAGGCTCTTTTGAGAGGGCATGGACTCAAAGGGAGGGAAACTTGAGTTGAGTGAACCAAGGATCAACATGAGAAGGGACTTTTAACCTTTGAACAGAGACGGTTTCAGAAGACTTCCTTAACGAAATAGGGATGGAAGAAGCTAGGGAGGAGAGTGAATCTGCCAGAATGTTTTGAGCCCTAGGAGTGTGGACTAGGGTGAGCTTCCTAAACTGCCAGACTACCTTTCCTACCAGCTCTTGGTATGGTTTCAACTTGGGATCCCGGGTCTGATACTTGCTGAGAGACTGTCGGAGTATCAACTGTGAATCTCCAATAATCCTTAACTCCTTGACTCCGAGCAGTAATGCCATTTTCAGCCCAACTAGGAGTGCCTTTTACTCGACCACATTATTTGTGGTGGGGAAGGTTAATTGATAGGCGTGCGGAATGACTACCCCTTCCAGTGAGAGGAGGACTGCCCCTATTCCACACCCTTTGGAATTGAGAGCTCCGTCGAAGTAAAGTATCCATGAAGGTTCACCATCGATAATGGCTCCTAACTCTTCATCCAGAAAGCTTTCATCGACAGGAGAGTATGAAGGTAAGGGGTGGTGGGCCAAATGCTCAGCAATAGCATGCCCCTTGATTGACTTTTGGTTAACGTAGGTGACATCAAATTGATTAAGGAAACTTTGCCACCTCATCAACCGCTCAGTCAGGACGGGCTTCTCAAGCAGGTATTGAATTGGGTCCATACGTGCCAGAAGTTTCACCTCATGAGCCAGAAAATAATGCTTTAACTTCTGGGCAACCTAGACAACAGCCGCACACATTCTTTCCATGACAGTGTACCTTTTCTCAGCTCATTAAACAACTTGGATAAGTAGTACATTGCTCTCTCTTTCTTCTCGTCGTCATATTGGGCCAGAACTGCTCCAGTTGAGTCTTCAGTGGTTGACACATAGAGCAATAATGGCCGACCCGAGACCGGAGGAGCGAGAACAGGGGGATTGACCAAATAACTCTTCAATTCTTCAAAGGCCTTTTGACATTTATCGTTCCAATCAAACTTAGCCTCTCCTCTAAGCATCTCATAGAAGGGCTTGCAATGGATTGAATGCTGAGAGATAAATCTCCTAATAAACTGAAGTCTGCCAATTAGCCCTCTAACTTCTCTGATATTCCTAGGAGGAGGCATGTCGATTATTGCTTTGGCCTTGTTGGGGTCAATCTCAATTCCCCGCTTGCTAACTATAAACCCAAGCAACTTCCCAGAAGATACTTCAAAGACACAAGGGTTCATTTTGAGCTTATGTTCTCTAAACCGTTGGAGAACTGCCCGGAGGACCTCAGCATGGCCATGTCGAGTCTTTGATTTAACCAAGACATCGTCCACATAGACCTCCATGTGCACATGCATCATGTCGTGAAAATTACCATCATTACCCTTTGATAAGTTGCTCCCGCATTCTTCAATCCGAAGGGCATCACAACATAACAATAGGTCCCCCAAGGCGTTGTGAAAGAAGTTTTCTCCTGGTCTTCCTCGGCCAGACGGATCTGGTTATACCCAGAGAAACCATCCATGAATGACAACATCTCAAAGCCGGCAGTATTGTCCACTAGGACATCTATGTGTGGAAGAGGGAAATTGTCCTTTGGGCAAGCACGATTAAGGTCACAGAAATCTATACAGATCCTAACCTTATCGTCCTTCTTCATCACAAGGACGATATTAGCTACCCATTGTGGATAAAGCACAACCCTAATGAATTTAGCCTTATGCAATTTGTCAACCTCCTCTTTGATCTTGAGTGCAAGCTTGGATGTAGCCTCCTCAACTTTTGTTTGACGGCTTTTGCGTCGACTTTTAAGACTAACCGGTGCTCGACCAAAGAGGTGTCAAGTCCCGGCATGTCCTCGTAGGACCAAGCAAAACCATCGGAGAACTCTTTAAGGATAGCTACAAGGGCTTCTTCTTCTTCAACACTCAAGTTGGCACTAATCAAAACTACCTTTGGGGATTCTTCGGTGCCAAGGTTGACCTCTTTGGTTGGCTCGTCCGCAGCCATGGTTGGCTCGTCGAACCTCTTTGTGCCATCCACATAGGAGCTCACTGGATCCTCTTTTTCTGACCCAAGATCTCCCTACTCACCCTTCTCATCGAAATCTGGCAGATAGACTCCTAAACCATCGTCTACAGAGTCATCTTCTTCAAAATCAGCCTCTACAAGGGGGTAAGCTCCTTAAGAAACTCCGGGACTTGACTCAACTTAGTACACCTCTCAGCCAAGGCCATGACATAATGGGTAGGAACTTGCCTACCCTTCTCTTTACGAACACATGGCTGAGAGGAACTAGACTCTTCTACACTTAAACCCGACTCTAGACTTGACTCTAACCCTAACTTTAAACTAGAATCTAGACTACTATGCACAGGACTTCTATATACAAACTATGTACAGGAAAGTGCCCCTAGGCGGGCGAGAGTGAGAGCCTAGGCTGGAAAGCGTCGGCCCCTGGCCGAACGGAAGAGACTCCAAAGAGGAAGGGTGCTCGACAGAGACCTCGCATTCCCACCTTTCAAAATTGGCATTTTTTTTGGGGAGTCAAGGCTTAAGACCATGAGTTGCTGACTCAAAGCTGCCCCGATTGGCCAGGTGAGGAATGGAGAAAGGACGGGCGGAGAAAGAAGGGAGAAGGGAGTGGTTGAAGAAGGAGAATCGGGTGCCGGGCACGCCTCAGTAGCGGGAGATTGTGAAAGAGATGGAGGGGATGAAGGTGATGAGGAGGGAGATGGAGAGTCAGAACCAAAGAGCAAAAAAGGCCGAAGTCCTCGCAGACTTCCTCAAATTCAGCAGCTTCCTCTTCTTCTTCGCTCTCAGGGTCAGACAACTCCTCTATCACGGGCTCACGAGTTCCCGGTTGGAGGGGTCCCTGAATGAATGTGCTCCTTCAGGGTCCAAGTGAGAGGGGTATAGGGGATGAATGGATCCGGATGAACGGGTCCGGATGAAATCCTAGACCAGCCCTATCTAACAACCTTCTTGTTTGAACATTACGGATAGGACCCTGCTCGTTCCTACCCAACCCTCGACCATGAATATAACCGATCTTAGCCATCACTTCCCACCTTTCCCTTGAGGACATGGGACATGCTCGAATTCTTCATCCACCATGGGAGGTTGGTTCAAATCAAGGGGAGAAGGGAGATCAAAGATGGACATGACAGCTTCTTCCCCTTGTCCGGAATGAAAAAGGTGTGGCATCTACTCCGAAGTGATAGAATTGAGAGTTTCCAAGGTAGGAATGCTCTTGATTTTGATAACCTACCCATTAAATGGAAATTTGAAACATTGGTGGGTGGTGGAAGGGACCCCTAAAGTTTGTTCTAGCCAAGGACGACCAAGAATGGCCTTATAGGCCGGATCGACATCGAGGACTAGAAACTCGGAAGACATGGTGACGGGTCCAACCTCCAATTGAAGAGCAATTTTACCTTTGGCAACCCTCTTGGAGTTGTCATAGGCAGCAATGGTGGAGAAGATTTTCTCCAGATTATCCTCCCCCAAGCCCAATTGCTTGAGGGTCTTCATCGGACACACGTTATGGATGCCCCGGTGTCAATGAGGGTGGAGTCTACCGAAACCCCATTAAGGGTGACATAAGACAAAGAGGAAGTGAACGACACTCGGGGCAGCAAGATCTTTATCTGAGAAAGAGATTGAGGGTCCTTGGGTAAGGAGAGGATAGCATTGGTGACCCCACTGGGAGGAAGGTCATCATTGACCATGATTTTTTGGAGGAATTGAAGGGTTGCGGAATTCCCAATATAGTAATCTAGAAGGGGGGTTGAATAGATTACTGTCTCTTAAAAACTATTATCACGTTCTTTTCTTAAAGCACAGATTAACAAGACAGTATCAAGATCTAAACTATGTGTAGATGAAGTAGAAACCTATCTAGCGTGTGAATATGCAACGTGCCTATCAAACATCTATCGTAGAAACGATCAAACCACGAGACACGCAGATTTACGTGGTTCGGAGTACACAACAGTGTATCCTACGTCCACGACACACACACACACAGAATAAACTGCTTATGAGCGAGTTCGGTGACTACAACTCACACACACACACACGTGTTTTCTGATGTGCACCCACGATCAGAACAACACACACGTGATCTCAAGCACAAGAGACGCTTGAATCACACAAACACACACACGATTGATAAGAATTGTGAAACAGGAAGAGTTCAGAGTATAGGAGTAAATCCTGATGTGGAACTCTTCTGAGAACGTCTGGATGGAGTTCAAACTTCGACTTGACTGCTTTGGATTGATGGAGAAGGTTGAATCCACGACGATCTATCTTCAGTACTGCAGGATCAACAGATCTTCCGGTCTCTGCACTGCAGACTTGAAGCAGAGCAGCAGCAACTCTTTTCTCTTGGACTTGGCTTTAGGGTTTTTGGTTGTGGCTGCTTCTGTACGAGATTCTCTTCAAAAGGATGCTTATATAGTTGTGTTTTCATATGGAGAGTCGTGGGACTTGAAAACACAATCTCGGATATGAAGGAAGGTTTCCGTATTTGAAGATTCTCTGCGTCTGTCGACAGGTATTGAGTGTCTGTCGACAGATTGCAACAGATTTGCAATAGACAGATTTCAGGTTGTTCTGGCCTGTGGCATCTGTCGACAGGCGACATCCATCTGTCGACAGACAAAGTCAGTTTTTCCAAAACACAGAACTCTGGCATTTCTGTCTGTGACATCTGTCGACAGGTTTCTGAGCATCTGTCGACAGGTGCTCTTTTTCTGAACTTAGTACTTTTCTGTCTGATCACAACTGTGGCATCTGTCGACATATGCCTTTGGTCTGTCGACAGGTACATGTATACAATGTACTTGTGATCATTTTCTCATGATTTGTGAAGGCTTGGTTATATGCACTTGTACCTACATGATAAACATGTATAGTTAGGTATAATGAAGACATAGATAACCAAATATTGTATCATGTTAATTGACATGTATGAAACCTCAATTCAACTCATTCATCATTAAAAACATTGTTTGATTATCATTTATCATTTAGAATGTGAATTCACTTAGTTTCCAGAATATGAACCCAACATTCTCCCCCTTTTTGATGATGACAAAATTATTCAATTAATGCTCATGCAATTGAGGTTTCTTCTCCCCCTTTTGACAACATCAAAAGTAAAGACAACAATCACACTTTGAGATTTGCACAGAACATGTGATTTCATTCATAGGAAAGTGAAGCATTCACATGACAAAAGTGTGACTGAAATAACATGAAGTGAAGGAGAAAATACATGAAATAACATAAGAAAAACGACATGACTCAGACTGAAATGAAAATACATGACATGACCCACTCCTAAACATCAAATCTATCTATGCAGCATCATCTTCAGGAGCTTGACGGGTGGCATGATGCTCAGTGGCAAGTCTGTCAAGGCGTGTGTCCAAGGTATCCATTCTTGCATTCAGCCTCTCAAAGCCATGTGTCATCTGCACTTGTAGCTGTGCTATCAAATCCCGAATGGAGGGCTGAGCAGCTACATCAACACCAGCATCTCCCGGAGCATCTAGTGGCTCTGACTGGGAGTCTTCATCATCTTCTTCATCAGCATCTGCATCCCCGATGGAGTCTTCATCATCTTCGGCAGCAGCAGGTGCCTTGCCCTTGAGTTCCCGGGTCACAACCCCATCCATTAGCTTGTATCCCATGCGTGTTGCGGCAGTGATATCAAAACTGTTGCGGGAGTTGAGTGAGACACACTCACTGTCTGGAATGGGAATGCCAATAAACTTCAAAAGAGAAGTAATTGGGCAAGCGAAGGGCATGGATCTCCTGGGTTGGTAGAAGCACTGGGTGATCAAGCGAAGCATCAGGAGAGGAAGATTGATGGGTTCACAATCAAGGAAGAAGGTGAACAATGATTTGTGAACATTGGTGACGAGTTCACGACTGCCATGCTTCGGCGCAATGCAAGTGGTGAAGATTTGGTGGATCATGCGGTTGAGGGGAGGGAAAGTGTTGGCATTGAGCTTAGCAATCTTCTTGGTGTTATCATAGGGTTGAAGAGTAAGAAGGGGATAGTAGACAGAGGCGTCTGGGTGATGATCAAGAATATCCGCCCCGGTGTTCGGAATCTGGAGGGCAGTGCTAAAAAGGTTAGCAGTGAGTTTAAAGGGAGTGCCCTTCACAGAGGTGTAGAACGCCTGATCGGAGGAAGCTAGGTTGTTGAAGAACTCAGTTACGGCAGTGGGAGAGTATGTCGTATGAGCGTAGAGAAAGACTGTCCAACCCTGGGTATCGAATAGGGGTTGTAGGTTGGGGAAGAGATCGGCCAATGAATGGAAATCCACATAACGTGGAGGAACAAACTTTGTGAATGTACCGTGAACCCGTTTGAGGTGGAGACGGGGAGGTACGACCAACTCTGGAAGACGATCATCCCGGTGTTTGGTCCGGCGTTCATCGTGAACCCTGGATCCTTCGCCGGGCGAGGAGGAGGCGGGACGACGACGTGAGACCAACTTCTTCGCCTTGGGGGCCATGGAAAAATGAGGCAAGGACGTAGAAGGGGAAGAAGGGCAGGAGACAGAGGGAAGAGCAAGGATATCAAGCAAGGGGGATGGAGGTAGGGTTTCCCGTCCAGAAAGGGGAAAGGGATGTATGTGGGAGAAAGAGGGTATGATTGGGGTGGTGTTGGAGGTGGAAGGGCGGAGATGCCTATTTAAAGAAGTGGGGGGAAGTTTAAAAGGCAATGGCCCACCAAATCAGCCCCAAACGGTGTGCCCGTTGGACTTCCAAACAGGGCAGCCGCCGTCTGTCGACAGAGGAACTTGGATCTGTCGACAGATCCCTGCAGAATGTATGCTTGTTGATGTTTGAGTTGGAATTAAAAAAAAAAACTCTTGAGCAATGATTTTTGACTGATGACTTAAGGTGTATAGAAGGTGAATACATAATAGAAACCGATCATTTACATGGAGATAAGAAGGCCACTTCAATATCCTTTATGGTTCAAACATAATACTTAATTAGTCTGAAGTTGAAGCATGAAGAAAACACTCACTGATATCAAAAAGAAACACTTTTACTCTTCTCTTTATTAATTAGAGTGTAGGACAACACAATCCTCATAGTTGAGGTTCAAATGATCAAGGAGAGAAATATCTAAATGCCAAGACATTCAAAAACATCAATGACCCATGGGAATTATCACTCAGTGGAGGCTTCACACTATTCCATTATTTTCTATATTTGCCATTCTTTTATGCAATGGGAAAAAGTGGTAGTTAAGAAGACTTCTCACTTTTGAACATGAGGGTAGACATTATACGTGCCCGTACCCCAGTTACTCAGTGAAAGTGTCCATCATACCGTTGTACAGAGTTGATGAATTAACCTTTTGACGCGAGGGCAAACATTTGTGATGCCCACTCCCCGGTTACTTAGCAAAAACTCATCATTGCTCTGCATTTTTCCCAAATTTAATTCATTTTAAGCTAATGGAATGAAATTGTTTAGAAATAGGTAGCTTTTCTCCAAGTATTGTTTTAATAACCGAAGATCAATGTAGTGATTGATTATCCATCAATTGTAGACATTAAACTCAGTGATCATAATACCTTTCAAAAAAAAGAAGGAAACCATGTTTGCCTACTTGTAAATTATGTAGAAGAGTTAGGTGTTAAGTTTTTGAAAATAGTGAAATGTTTCCAGAATGATAGAACCTAGACTCAACATGAGTAGTATGTAAAAATCACAAGATTGTTGAAAATTGCTTTAATATCTTATGCACATGATTGGTCATATATGAATTAACACCATATAGACACCTTAGACATTTTTAGAGAAACCAGCTCAAGGATTTTTGATTGAATAGGCTTGAATTCCAAGTAGAAGTGTGTCTGTCGACAGCTAAGAAGAGCTTGTCGACAGTCACACACAGACAGATGAATGAATGTTCTGCTGGTTGTGATTACTGTGTTATCTGTCGACAAGCCAGTTGGGTCTGTCGACAGCTACACACAGACAATTGTAGGCTGTGCGGGGAGGACAAACCTGTGCAATCTGTCGACAGATGCATGGTCGACTGTCGACAGATGCACACAGAGTTCAGAACCTGTGGTCTGTGGAAGCCTATCTGTCGACAAGGGAAGAAGGGCTGTCGACAGATCCTTGTTGAAGGCCAGTTTAGAGGTAGATTGGAATGTGAAATGATAATTATTTGTGAAGGAGAATATGAACATCAATCGTAAGTAATGTCCTTCACAACAACTCCCATCTAATCTAAACTAGCTCCCCCATGATGTGTGCTCATGAAAAGACACAAAATTTAAGCAATGCAATTCAATTCAAGCAAGATATGCACACATGTATTCAACAGACCATTCATGGAATTGAAACTGTTTTTGGTATTTTTCGATTTATGATTTTTTTTTGTTTGTTTTTCAGAGTAATTTGGCTAATGAAATGAAACTTACCCCTTTATCCAACATGGATGTCCCTTAATGGGCTCCAACTGCGGGTACTTGGCGGAGAATATTTTCTCACGCATAATGAAAGTTTCCAAACAAGCCGAACTTGTTTTTCCACAAATCACCATTTGATATACCCCATAGTTGTTGCTTACAAGGAACATTCATCAAGGACTTGGGATTTGTGTCACTGAATTTTACATAAGCCTAATTCTCTTCTAAGGGATGTGAACCTATCCTCAGCCAATGGTTTTGTAAAGATATCAGCTAGTTGTTGTTCTGTTGGTATGAAGCTAATTTCCAATTTCTATGGCTACCTCATCTCTCAAGAAGTGATGACGGATTTCTATGTGTTTTGTCCTAGAGTGTTGAATGGATTTTTGATAGATTGATTGCACTAGTGTTGTCACATAGGATTGGTGTGCATCCAAGGTCAATGTCGTAGTCACACAACTGACTTTTTATCCACAACACTTGTGTTGCACAACTCCCTGCAGCAACATATTCTGCCTCTGCAGTGGAGAGTGCAACCGAATGTTGCTTCTTGGATGCCCACGAAACCATGCAACCACCAAGCATCTGGCAATAGCCACTAGTGCTCTTCCTGTCAATTTTACATCCAGCATAGTCAGCATCAGAATATGAGATTAAGTTAAAGCTACTACCTGCTGGATACCAAAGACCCATGTCATGTGTACCTGAGAGATACCTGAATATTCTCTTAACTGCAATTAGGTGGCTTTCCTTTGGACTAGATTGATATCTAGCACAGAGGCAAACACTGAATTGTATGTCAGGTCTACTTGCAGTAAGATAGAGAAGTGAGCCGATCATACCTCGGAAGTGTTTAGCATCTACCGGTTTACCTTTCTCATCACTTTCTAGCTTAATGCTTGTGCTCATCGGTGTCGAGGCAGGTTTTGCAGTTTCAAACTGAAATCTCTTGAGAAGCTCTTTGACATATTTTTCTTGGTTTATGAAGAAGCCATCTTCCATTTGCTTGACCTGCAGACCAAGAAAAATTGAAGCTCCCCCATTAAACTCATCTCAAATTCACTGTGCATGTGATGTGAGAATTCTTCACACAGTGAAGGGTTAGTAGAACCAAAGATTATGTCGTCCACATACACTTGAACAACAATGATGTGTGTGCGAACTTTCTTTGTAAAGAGAGTTTGGTCTACTTTACCTCGTGAGTAGTTTTTGCTTACCAGAAATTGGCTTAGCCTGTCGTACCAAGCTCGGGGTGCCTGTTTCAAACCATAGAGAGCCTTGTGCAATTTATATACATGGTTTGGTTTGTCATGAAGTTCAAAGCCAGGTGGTTGAGAGACATAAACTTCCTCTTTAATGTAGCCATTTAAGAAAGCAGTTTTAACATCCATTTGATATAGTTTGAACTTGTTTGAACATGCATAAGCTAACAAGATTCTGACTGCTTCTAGCCTAGCTACAGGTGCAAAAGATTCTTCAAAATCCACACCAATTCCTGATTATAACCTTGCAACCAGTCTAGCCTTGTTTCTCACCACCTTTCCCTCTTCATTTAGTTTATTCCTAAAGACCCATCTTGTCCCAATTACAGAAATTTCGTGAGTTCTAGGAACTAAACTCCAGACATTATTTCTTTGAAATTGGCCTAGCTCCTCATGCATAGCATCAATCCATGAGTTTTCTTTCAAGGCTTCTTCAACATTTTTAGGCTCCACTTGAGAGACAAAGGCTAAATGATCCTGTTCAACTATTTGATTAACTTGAGACCTAGTTTGAACTGAATCATTTATGTTACCTATGACATTCTCAAGTGGATGTGCTTTAGAGTACCTCACATTTGTGATTGTTGAAGGACCGGTTGATCTTGCACTTGAGGAGACTGTTCTGGAGGAGGGGTGGCTGGAGGACTTTCATGTTGTGGTTCATCCTCGTTTGTGGATCTTGTGCAGGTACTTCATCTTCATTTCTGAACAGAAGTCCGTCATCTTCATCATTGTACCTGCGTAGATAGCCACTGTTTATTTTTGGAACTGACTTAGAGATTGTATTTGGTTTGCTTTGCAGTTCTTCATGTGTTGTATCTTCAGTTTCATCTTGAACCTGTAAGGATTAGAACTGTTAGATTTGGTTTGAGATTCATCAAATACAACATGTGGAGTTTCTTCCACTTTTCTGGTTTTAAGATTAAACACTCTATAAGCTCTAGAGTGTTCTGAGTATCCAAGAAAAATACCTTTGTCGCTTTTGGCTTCAAATTTGTCCAAATCAGTTTTATCATTGTTATGTATGAACACCTTTGAACCAAAAACTCTGAAGTATCCAAGGGATGGTTTCTTACCTTTCAGAAGCTCATAGGGAGTTTTCTTGAATACCGTTCTTACCATGGCTCGATTAAGAATGTAGCATGACGTGTTTACCGCTTCTGCCCAAAAGGTTCTTGCAAGTTGATTTTCGACCAGAAGCGTACGAGCCATCTCCACCAAGGTTCTATTCTTCCTCTCCACAACCCCGTTTTGTTCTGGAGTTCTTGGGGAGGAGAACAAGTGTTCTATTCCTTGGTTCCTGCAGAAATCAGTGAAGGAGTTGTTGTCAAATTCTCCCCCGTGATCAGTGCGGATGGAGCATATCTTGTGACATTTCCATGCTCATTTTATTGAAGAATTCTTCTTCAAAACATTAATTGCATCATTCTTATGAGCCAGAAATTTCACCCAAGTGAACCTAGAAATCATCTACAATGACAAAGCCATACCGTTTGCCATTGAGACTCAGTGTTCTAGTAGGTCCAAATAGGTCCATGTGCAACAGTTCATAAGCTTTGGAAGTACTTACCGGTGCTTTCGATTTGAAGGCTTTTCGGGTCTGTTTTCCCTGTGCACATGCATCACAGAAATTTTCATTTTTATTGAATGGGATTTCAGGAAGTCCACTTACTAGTTTGAGCCTCATGATCTTGTGCAAAACATTGTAACTCGCATGACCAAGCCTACGATGCCACAATGTAAGCTCATCCTGTTTATTTGCTACAAGACATAAATCATTATTTTCTGGATCATCTAAATCAACCATGTAGATGTTATCATTCTTTTTCCAGAAAATTTGAGACTTCCTGTTTCCTTATCAAAGATTTGACATGAATCTGATTCAAAAACATTTTATGGGCCCTTATCACACAGTTGACTTATGCTAAGCAAATTGTGATGAAGACCATCAACTAATAGTACATTATCTATTGAGTTGGAGGCAAACTTACCGACCTTACCTGAGCCGATGATCTGGCCTTTGTTGTTACCTCCAAAGACAACGTGACCTCCGTCTTTTTTCCACGAGCAAACTGAATTTTTCTTTATCGCCCGTCATATGCCTCGAGCAGCCACTATCCAGGTACCATTTGTTTTGATTGTGAGCTGCTAGGCATTCCTGCACATGTGGATTAGACAAGAGGTTTTGGTACCCAAATTACTTTGGGTGCCGTTTTATCATTCATGCCAAACAGTAAATGCTTTGGAATCCAAATTTGTTTGATTTTCTGTTTTATTGGATTGTTCCAGCATTGTTTTTTATTGTGCCCAATCTTTTTACAGATTTTACATGATGATGGCTTATGAACACAGTGGCTTTGGATTCTTAGGAGCATGCATAGGCATCTTACCCTTTTGTTGCCTAGTGAACTTAGCTTTAGGGACTTGCTGTTTTTCCTTGGGACATCCCTGTTTGGGGTTAGTAGCAAACTCCTTAAGCTTAGTTGGAACAAATTTGGTAGCCTTAGGTTCCTGGTTTTTACCCTTGATTGATTTTTCCTTTTCTTTGAGGGATTTTGATTGCTAGAACTTGGGTAGGATCAATGAAATCAGTCAACAGATTTTTGCCGATTTCCTTTGGCTTAGGATTTTGAAACCCAATCCCATGTCTAGCAACAAACACATTGGATCCTAAGATTGCATCTAGATTCTGTTTGCTCTTAACAAAACTAGATAGATCCTTTGATTTGCCTTTTAACTCCTTTTCAGCTTTTTCCAATTTCTCTTTTAGATTAGCATGCTCACTGTTTAGAGTTTCAAGAGAGTTCATTAGATCATCTTTCTCTTTTTGAACTTCTTGAAGCTTAATTTTCATGCTATCCATCTCTTCACTGTGTGTTTGTTCATCTATTTTCATCATGTCAATTACCTTATTCAGAGATTCATTTCATCATTATTATCGGTTTCATGAACAAGGGAATTAACTCTCTTCTTGAGTGCTTTATTTTCTGATTTGAATTGACAGAATTTTTCAAAAAGGACAGTGTAAGCTTCTTCCCATTCAGTAGTAGAAAATGATTCAAAGGAAGAGTTTACCTCAGAGGAGTCATCACTCCTTGCCATAGACAGTGAATCTCGTCATCTCCTGAGGTAGTTTGACTTTTTTCGTCATCGTCTTCATCACTCCATGTAGCCAGCATTGCTTTGGCTTTCTTGAAGACGAACTTGTCCTTTTTCAGTTTCTTCTTGAGCTCGGGGCACTCTCCTCTCATGTGTCCCTGCTTCTTGCACTCATAGCACACAACATCAGATTTTTTATTGGACGAATCAACCTGTTGGTGCCCTTTTGGAAAGGTTTGGAGTTTCCTGAACTCTTCTTTTGAATTTTAGGAACTTCTTAAACTGTCTAGTGAGCATGGCCATTTCGTCATTCTCACTATCAGTGGAGGTTTCAGACTCAGAACCTTCCTGTTGGGCACTCTTTTTGGAATCTGAAGATACTTTGTTGGAAGCCTTCAAGGCAATAGACTTCCTTGGATTCTCTTCAGTTTCTTTTCTTTTTACATTTAGTTCATAAGTCATGAGAGATCCAATCAATTCATCCACTTTCATTGTTGAAAGATTCTTGGAATCCTCGATGACAGTGACTTTGGTGTTCCAAGGGATGGAAGAGACCGAAGTATCTTCCTCACCAAATCACTCTCTGAGTATTCCTTTTAAGACCTTTCAATCCATTATAAGTACCATGAATCTAGCAAACATGTCAGAAATTGTCTCATCATGGTTCATCTTAAACATTTCATATTCTGAGACTAGCATGCTTACCTTGGATTCTCTCACCTCAGACGTACCTTCATATATCAACTCGAGCTTGTCCCACATCTCCTTAGCTGAGGTGCATGTGGAGACTCTTGAATACTCCTTTGGGTGAACCGCGCACTGCATCATGTTGAGGGCGCTCCAGTTGAGTGTCCCTTTGGCAATCTGGTCCTTGGTCCATGTATCTTCGTCTTGAGGCAATTCATATGGTCCTGTTCTGACTATCTTCCACAATTCAAAGTTTTGTGCTCGTAGAACACCTGCATGCGGTTTTTCCAATAGGGATAGTCAGTGCCATCAAAGAAGGGTGGCCTGGTCACTGAGTGTCCCTCGGCCATATACCCCTTGGTAGATTCCATTTGACCGTGAATCTCCTGATCGTAGATCAAATAGATAAAGCAATAAATCGGAGAAACTCGGCTCTGATACCAATTGAAGGGTTGCGGAATTCCCAATATAGTAATCTAGAAGGGGGGTTTGAATAGATTACTGTCTCTTAAAAACTATTATCACGTTCTTTTTCTTAAGCACAGATTAACAAGACAGTATCAAGATCTAAACTATGTGTAGATGAAGTAGAAACCTATCTAGCGTGTGAATATGCAACGTGCCTATCAAAATCTATCGTAGAAATGATCAAACCACGAGACACGCAGATTTACGTGGTTCGGAGTACACAACAGTGTATCCTACGTCCACGGCACACACACACACACACAGAATAAACTGCTTATGAGTGAGTTCGGTGACTACAACTCACACACACACATGTGTTTTCTGATGTGCACCCACGATCAGAACAACACACACACGTGATCTCAAGCACAAGAGACGCTTGAATCACACAAACACACACACGATTGATAAGAATTGTGAAACAGGAAGAGTTCAGAGTATAGGAGTAAATCCTGATGTGGAACTCTTTTGAGAACGTCTGGATGGAGTTCAAACTTCGACTTGACTGCTTTGGATTGATGGAGAAGGTTGAATCCACGACGATCTATCTTCAGTACTGCAGGATCAACAGATCTTTCCGGTCTCTGCACTGCAGACTTGAAGCAGAGCAGCAGCAACTCTTTTCTCTTGGACTTGGCTTTAGGGTTTTTGGTTGTGGCTGCTTCTGTACGAGATTCTCTCAAAAGGATGCTTATATAGTTGTGTTTTCATATGGAGAGTCGTGGGACTTGAAAACACAATCTCGGATATGAAGGAAGGTTTCCGTATTTGAAGATTCTCTGCGTCTGTCGACAGGCATTGATGTCTGTCGACAGATTGCAACAGATTTGCAATAGACAGATTTCAGGTTGTTCTGGCCTGTGGCATCTGTCGACAGGCGACATCCATCTGTCGACAGACAAAGTCAGTTTTGCCAAAACACAGAACTCTGGCATTTCTGTCTGTGACATCTGTCGACAGGTTTCTGAGCATCTGTCGACAGGTGCTCTTTTTCTGAACTTAGTACTTTTCTGTCTGATCACAACTGTGGCATCTGTCGACATATGCCTTTGAGTCTGTCGACAGGTACATGTATACAATGTACTTGTGATCATTTTCTCATGATTTGTGAAGGCTTGGTTATATGCACTTGTACCTACATGATAAATATGTATAGTTAGGTATAATGAAGACATAGATAACCAAATATTGTATCATGTTAATTGACATGTATGAAACCTCAATTCAACTCATTCATCATTAAAAACATGTTTGATTATCATTTATCATTTAGAATGTGAATTCACTTAGTTTCCAGAATATGAACCCAACAGAATTGGAGGAGGGTGGACTGATG